>CM076582.1:1325287696-1325887696 GCA_034641835.2 Pinus albicaulis | reverse complement strand
TCAATTGAGGATTTTTCTAATATATTCCTTCAATTATGTTGTGAATTTCATGAAGAAGATATGGATTGGGATTTCTTTAAGAAAAATTTTGAACATTTGGTTCGGATCTCTTTGAATCGGTGTGAATTTAAACCCCCAGATGTTCCTGTTTCCATAACTTTTGTAAAATATGAGACACCTCTAATCTTAGAGGAGGAACCAACTATTCCTTTTGTTCCTTTTGCTCCTCCTTTTCCAGTGCCAATTTGGGTGCCTCCTTGTGATAATATTTAAGTTTGGAAATATTCAAATCAAATTCCTAATCCATCCCCTTAACCTCCTTCCACTTTTCATAATTCATATCGTATGGAGGAAACCTTGGAATGGTTCATGAAGCCTATGGTGAAGACTAATCCTTCCATTCCTCAAGATAATATTAACTCTCATAACTTCAATATTGAATCTGATTTGGATACATGTCATTCTCTATCATGTCTTTTTCATGATCCCTTGCCCCTTGATCCGAATGATCAACCTATTCCAAATCCAAGTATCGATCAAGAGAAAGGTAGTCACTTTTCATGGGTAGAGGAGAAAAAAGGTGAGGATTATTTTGATATTTCTTCTCTTTTTCAAAATCCTCCATGTCAATATAATGTTCTTTCATCCTTGTTTTATTTTGAATCTAGAAATATTGGTGATGAATCAAATGAAATTGATTTGCCTAATCAATATAAAGTCTTGGACAACCATCATTCTATTTATTTTGACTCCATTATTGTATGTAATGATGGTTTCCCAAGTTCACCTTTTTATATTTCAGTCTCTCAAGAAAAATTTGTTTCAAATTATTTAGATCTTGAATCTAATTCGGTTAAATAAGATGTTATTATTGAAGGGCGTTAACTTGTGATGAAGATACTGCATCTAATGAGTTGTATTTTTAATTGACGCATAATAGTTAGATAATTCATGATTAATAAAAAGGTAAAGAAATCATTGAGTATCTATCCCATCCCTTGTGATTCCCAGTATTGCATGAGGATAATTCCTTAGTTCAAGTTACTCATGAGATTTGTCCAATCTTCCCATCCTTGGATGGTCAATTAGAAGAATATTATTAATTTAGTAATTTTTTTATTGAATATGAAAAGTATGATAAAATCAATGATGTAGATGGATTCCATTTAGATTATAGTAACCTTGATGAAATTATTGAAGTTATTTGTTCACACACCATGTGTGATCTAATTCAATTTTCAAAATGCAATTATACAACTCTTGAAAGTTTCGGGAATCATCAGGAAGTTGAGGCACTTCAACTTCCATTGAAGGTTATTTAAGGTTCTCATGAATCTGGTAAGGCCCCTGAACTAAATCATATTTGGATATTCTCGCATAATTATTTCCTTTTCATGGTTTTGCTGGATGTAAATTCCTTCTTGAAAATTGTGTGGTATTTAAGATATAGCTTTTCGATCTTTCAAGATTTTGTCTTCGATCAAATTGAAGATTTTGTTTCAGTTAGTTCATCTTCATTAAAATATCTTATATCAAACTTGGGTTTGGAATGTATACCATTCATGGATGAGCAAAGCTGTGAATTTGATCACTCTAAAGATAATAATTGGTTGAAGGATTCTTTCCTATCAGATATTTTTAGAAGTAATCAACTTTGAATCCTTCTTCTGAATATTATGATGCTAATATTTATTTTCATTTTGGCACCAGATATCCTCTTGAATTTCAATGAATTCTTGTGTTATTTTCTTAATCAAGTTCCTCTTTTTCATCCACTACATCTCGACTGGTTTCACGTGTTTTCCATATTAGCATTCATTTTCAATGATCATGATTCCAGTCCATTTTTTAGTCATTCACAAGTAGATGGTTTATCACATTATACATATGAGGAAGATGATTCTTTTGTTCGAAGAATTTGCAAAGTTGTTCAAATTTATTTATTTTTGTTTTTGACTAATCAAGAGTCTTGTGCTTTAATTAATCTATCTAATCATGATAATTATCATTTAGTCTATCATTTTCCCACCAATATATCTCGTGACAGTTTTTTATATCAATTGACCCTTATGATTTGTCATCTTAATTTTCATATACTTGTCAAGCAATTTAGGCACTTCAGCCTTCGTTGATAGTTATTTTAGGCCCTCGCTATCCTTACAAGCTTTCTGAATATGATCATATTCATTTTCCTCACAAGATTCTTGTCATGATTCCATGCCATTAATTGAGAAATTATCTCTTCAAGGATTTCAAGATTTTCAAGAGGATTGTTTTTTATTTTATGATCTGATTTTTTATCAGTTGGAAGCATCTTACTTAGCAAGCCGTTATGCTAATAACATATTTCTATCCCTCTTAATCAAAGCTAAGAAATACTAATCCAGGTGGATATTGGTGGCCACCTGCCTATTCCACTTGGACCCCCACCATTGTTTCTTTCAGTTTCCTTAATTGTAGCACAGTTTACTATTTTGGTAGTTTTTTAGGTCCCAAACTTTTGGAGTCGTTTGAGGCCCTAAATTAACCCTAGAATAGGTTAAGGGTTTGTAATAAAAATTTGTAGTCCCCAGATAGATCTTTCTAACAACATATTTCACACATCAAATAGAGATTGTGTGATCAAGTTTCGACCCCTAAAAGTTGATTTACCAATTTACCCCAATGGGTCCTGTTAGTGTATGCCAGTGTTGCCAGTCACCAGTGATCAAATATTCTCTTACAAGGTTTTTGATAAGGTCCTACAACAAATTATTATGGTTTCAGTAGGTCTTCAAACAAAAAATTAGTCACTGGTTAGTGTGTCTAGGTGTGTTACTACTCCTTTCAGTTCATGTTTTATTCATGCCATCACTCATTTGGAGGAGTCATCACTAAAATTTCTTCGTCACCATATTAGTCACATTACCATGGTCATCATTCAGCTCATTTATTGTAGTGTCATTATTAGGTCTTAGGGTCAAAATCATAAAACTCAGCCATTTCACCATTAAATTCAGCATTGAAGGAGTAGTAATGGTGAAAAATGTTCAATAAAGGTTTCAAAAGTGTAATTTAATTTCTATTGTGATGTAATATGTTTCAAAAGGTTCTAAAAGCTGTAGTTCCAAATCAAAAAGTGAAAAGACTTGGTGGGGCCACTTAACCACAAAAGAAGAAAATTGATTTCCAAGTTATATAAAAGACCAACAGAGCATCTCATTTGCTCATTCCAAATTCAAAATGCATCACTCCACCTTGAAATACCATTTTCACCCTCAGAGTAGCCATTCCTTGCCACCAAAGTGCTCATCTTTCTCATATGTTGCGCTTTTCACTAGCAGTGTTGCGCTTTTGCCAGAAGGTGTTGTGATTTCTTCAAGGAGGAAAAAACTTCATTGCAGTGGTTTCTACAACAACAATCAGGTTCCATTGTATTATATACAAGTAACTGGGTTCCTAAATTACCTCTTTTGTCTTCATTTTGTGCTTGGTCAGATCAATTCCCTCTTTTAAGGTTTTGGTTGCATTTTCTTGGTTTCATAATCTCATTGACAAATTGCTGAGAAAAACCCTAAATTTAAAGCTCTAATACCTTCCCCCACCTTCCATATACTACCCTTAACCCTTCCCTTTACCCCTATCCCACATTTTCCCTATTTTCCCACAAAACCTAGCCTAGACTACACATTCCTAGGCTAGGACTGTTTTTTCCCCTTTTGACACTCTTCCCCTCACTCATTCCCTGAAATTTAACTTCTCCCTACTCCATAACATCTATCAATATCCATCTAAATTTTATCAATAATTTAGGAAACCCCTGACCCCTTCATCTCCCTTCATTCCTAAAAACTGCACAAATCCCCTGTTTTTCCCTACACTAAACCCTAATTCCCATTCCCATTGAGATAGAGTTAGCTATGGATTCTGAAACCACTTAGCAGAAGAGGCACAAGGGAGGCCAGATCAGCAGGTATGAGCCCAATATATCACATGATATCATGTCTTTACCCTTCCTTCAGAAATCATTTCAGGATGTTGGTTTCCTTCCCTTTTGCCAAAAGGTTAAGTAACTTGGTTTTCATGACAAACTTACCAGTACTTTTGCCACCAGTTTGAGGAGAGATAAGGTGACCATTTCAGGGGTGGTGTTCACTCTTTCATAAAATACCATTTCCACAACTACAGGGATTCCAAACAATGGAGAAAATTGGTTCAAGAGTATAGACCTTGACCTGGAAAGCTACAAAATGTATTTGAAACTTGTATACAAAGCTTCCCCAAAACAATTTTTTCCATTCAGATGTTTGCTTGAAAAATATGCCCCTCTCGTGAAATTAATCATGAAATACTTCACATGTGAGGGCGGGTTCTTGAGTTTATATCGTATCATGTGAGACTGTTGATGCATTTCACCGGTGTAAGAGCTCTCAATTTTCCACTATACCTCTACAAAAGCATGGTAAAAATGTCAGAGAAGGTACTTAGATTAGGAGAAGATCATCATGCTAGTTTGTTTCACCTTGGCTTGGTGAAAATCCTAGTTTCCCATCATCTCACACAAATCAATTTGTCTTGGGATGGTTTCAAGTATTATGCCTTCTCTAGCTCAGTCAAGCAGTCACTCTACTCCTTCGTCATCACCAGCACATCAAGAGGTTTCTTCCACAAGAAAACCTATCAAAATAACTCCTAGGGTAGAGTTGAATCAAACATATGTTAGAGGAAAGAGGCTATTGTTTTCTCCAGACATTGTTGAAAGGGCCAAGCCTCCATCAGGCTAGGAAGAAACACCATCACATCATGATGCACCATTGCAAGATGAGGAAAAAGTCCATATGGACACTGATATGGAAAATTTGGAGCATGAAAAGGACAAAATAGCTAAGAAAATAATCATGGAGAAGGAAGCTAAGATTAGAGAGCTCAAGTAAATTTTGTCAAAGGCAAATTTCTTAGACTCATTCTTGCAACAGGAGAACATGCCAAAGGTAAGTCAATTGTTAATATTTACGTTTTAGAGGATCAATAAGAGTAGGTTAGAACAAGGATACCAAGAACAATAGGTATCAATAGGGCACTTGAGCAGCAAAAAGAACCATCTCAACCAAAAGGTCAAATGACAATTGATGAACTCATTTTGGCAGAAATTGAGAAAGACAAGGTAAGCTGGTTGGATAGGGTGAATTTACACCTGAAAAATATTCTTAGGAGGAAAAACAAGAATAAAAACTGACAAAGACACATGTCCATGCACTATTATACAAGGAACCAAGTCTCCCAAATCAAGATCAAGCAGTTGAAGAAAAAAATAAAGCAAACCCTAATGAGGCAAAAAGAGAAGGATAAGCTTGATTTTCTGGCTGAAGCCTCCCTCATAGCTTGGCACATCATCACATGGCTTCATGGAGAAATTTTGGGCAATTTTTGAAATAATTTTGTGAAAATTTTTATTTTTGTGACTTTTGGCCAAATTGGAAATATCAGTTTCAGCCAAAAGCGCAACGCCTTGGCACTGTGATTTTTCCTCATACCTCCAAATGCCAAAAAAAATATATGGTTGGGTATATAATCACTTATACATCACAAATACCAAAATTTTGTGCCTTTTCAGCAAACTGGTTGGTAGAAAATGCCCCAAAACAAGTCAAAAAGACACTTTATGCCATTGTTTTGGACTAGGCATTGTGCTTTTGGGAGTAGTTGTGGGAGAATGTGTTTTTCTCTATCATGGGGTGTCCATTTTGCTTGCTTAATGTGTCTAATGACAACTAGACATCCTCAGATTTCAATTAGATCTTTCAAAGGTGGATTTGGAGCAGTGAAAGGCCTTCAAAAGTCCCTTCAAAGCTAGTCGTTGCACTTTTGCAGAGAGGTGCTGCGCTTTTTCCTGTTAGTGAAATTTTCGCAGTTTTCTTCAGTAAATATTAGTTTTATGATGTAATTTCTTTACTTTCATGTTTAATTTATGTAATAGAGGGTTAATGGACTTGTTAGAGTCATGTTTGTGTAATTTTGGAGCTCATTGATGAGGAGCAGGTCAATCAAAGTCTATTTGAGGAGAGTTTGCTTAACCTCTTAGTCATTAGGTTTTTGTTGAGAGATTCATGTGAGATGTTCCTACACTAAGGGATTCTACTCCTGAGAGAGGGGAAGTTTTTTTTAGTCTATATGTATGTGTTTTTCAGTAAATCAAAAGGTTGGACATCAGAGAGTGGAAGTCTTGTAGCTTGTACTTCATCATTTTTACAGGGAATCAAAGGACAGTTGCAGCTATTATTAAGGAATTCTTGTGGTGTGAGTTTGTGATTATGTTTTCCTTTTATTAAATATTTATATGAATGATAAATTAGTCTCCTTACCGTATCTTTTCTCTTCAGTGATTTTCCTAAGAGGTTTTAAACATAATTCTTTTGATTAAGCTCTATTTTTTTAGGAATCTCATGTTTGTGTATTTTATATTCTTGATTAATGAATTCATGTTATAAATGCTCATTATGATCTTATTTCTCATTCAAACATACACTACATCGACCAACGCTTGAGCTATCACAAAAGCATACCTACCCTGCTCCTCTATATTTCTTGCAACTGAAACCTTTGATGTTTTGACCTAGTTCCCTGATTTAATTCACTCCTAATCCAGCAAAAAAACCCTAAAATATTTCAAACCCTAGAGCTAAACTATCTAGCCTAAAATCCATTCTTTCACTAAGCAAAACCTTGGCTGTGATTTTCATAAAGAGAGCCCTCTCTGGTTTGGTAGGGCTAGCTACCAAACTAAAAGCTTGGTTTGAGGTTACCTCCGTTGATATTCTTCCAGCCTTGGGACATTGTGGTGGCTAACAGGGCCCACCATTAGAGAAATTTTGAGGTCTAAAATGGGTCTCCAAATAAAAATTTACAACCAAAATAAAATTTATTAGAACCAATAGGATTCAGGATGATGATGTCAACCATGGGAGATAATTCACCATTTTTGGGGTAAAAATTTTAAAAAGATTAAAAAATAAGAAAATAATAAAACTACTTTTTCAACTTGTATTTTCAACTTATCTCCCTAATGTTTTACTCAAATTTAGAGCGGGAGTACTTGTTGGATGCAAAATTTAACTATTCAGCCAAGGAGTACCCATGTTTCATACCTTTGATGGACCCTCGTACACGAAAAATGAGAAATACATGAAAAACGTGATTGCAATCATGTTTTTCATGTATTTCTCATTTTTCGTGTATCAGAGTCCATCAAAAGTATGCAACATGGGTACTCCTTGGATGAGGAATCAATTTCTGCATCTAAGGAGTATTCCCGCTCGAAATTTTAGTAAACCCATAGGGAGATACGTTGAAAATATGAGCTAAAAAAGTAGTTTTTTCTTTTTTCCCTCTAAAATTTGATGATGTAATGTAATCATATTTTATTATTTCCACTATTATTTTATAATTTTTTTAGGAGGCCCATTTTAGACCTCAAAATTCCCCTAATGCGACTTTTGATGCTTCATTTCCTAGGGTGAGGTTTTTGGATGTTTAGGATTTTCCATTGTTTCTCAATAATAAATAGGCATTTGAGCCTCATTGTAACGCAATTCAAAAGGCATGTAGTCGCCACATCCCTTCTCAGAGATAAGCTACCATCACCTGAGCTAGTTTATTTCCATTTTTCATGTAAACAATTTTCAGTAGTTTGTGATTAATGAATTGAAGTTTTGTTTTCGTTGTACCTTTGTGTTTCTATTATATATGTATTTCATTTCGTTCCTTCGTGAATCTAGATAAAATACAACATAAGGGCAAGTATATTCACAAGGATCCATAAAGGTTTGTTCACTTATGATTTTAATAAGAAAGGTAAGGTTGTAGATTGGGTAATCGCAGATGTTATGACACATATTTCTTCTTTTAAGAAAGACCTTCAATGTTTTGTGCAAGCTTTTCAAGTTCATATCTTGTGTTGCACATTATTATATATTGGTTTTAATGGCCTATATCTTTGTGATTGCAGGTCGGGAACATCAGTGACTTCATTGTAAATATCATTACACTTAGCCCTGGCCTTCTAGCCGGTTAGGTTAGGAGTAGGCTTAGTTGCATTTAGTTTCCCTCACATTGCATTCACCCTCTATCCTTCTCTCCATCATGTGTCTGCATTTATTTGCTTTCTTATTGTATATTTTGCACTTTGTTTTTACTTCCCACCTCCATTTGCTTTTTTCTTTTGGTTTTGTTTCATTGTTTGTCATGTGTTTTATTTTTTCATTTTGTCCAATAAAACTTTGCCTGAAATATGCTCCTATTTGGCTCAAAGGACAATGTGCCAAAACTTGAAAAGGGAAATTGTGATGGTGAACAATTCTTGGCTAATATGTTATCTCTTCTCTATCTTGGATCTACATATATTTAAATTCAATGATGTTTGAATGGAAAATATTATCCACTCGAATGGAAAGAATTTTCCCAAACTATAAAGCTCGTATCTATTCTCAGATCTTCATTCCTCAACTCGGCATTGTAATTATATAGTGTTTTTTCTTGTTTATCCAATTAATTAGAGAAAGGTACAGGAAATAACAATTAGCGAGCAAAAAAATATCAGAGGTCTATATTACCTTCTCTGAAGGAACAACATCTCCTACTCTCAATAAATCAGGATTCCTCTTCCACCTATGAAATAAATAAGTTCATAAGCACAGTTCTATAAAGAACACAAATAGAGGGTGAAATAAGAGAAAGGATTCTTGCGTAGAGAGGTGGAAAAATTAAATTCGTCGAGGCACTGTTCACTCTCACTAGAAGGGAAGTGATGCTTGTGTTCCTACAATGACTCAGCTGGGGTACTATCCAAGCCCACTGGAAGTGGAGCAACACCAAATATGAAAACTCATATTCTGATTATCTTAAACTCGTAGTTATATATTACCCTTTCCTAGATCGAAACAATTGTGAACTGGAAAGCCTTGATATGTGTTAAACTGAGTAAGGAAATGGAGGGGACTATATTTCTAACCATGTTAACTAGGGAAGACAAGGTAATCCACAAGATGAATCAATACTTCCTAAATTACTGAAACCTTGAACTTAGAGAATTCAACCTAAACAGAGAAGTTGGAGTTCTACCAGTGTGTCACCAAGTTTTGATGTTGCGATCAACACCCTCCAAAATTTTCCCACATTTGAATTTTAGAGCCTACAGAGGATCTTATGTTTTTTCACCCTATGGTTACTCCATGGTAGATTGATGTTTTCTAAAGGTTTCAAGTCTTCTTCCAAGTTTTGAACTATAAAGTCACTTGCTCACACATGCATAGTTATGATCGAACTCATAAGCACACTTTCTTTTATGCAAACTCAAATAGGAAAAGCACTGCCCATGAAGAAAATTCTTGTGCAATGTTCAACCCATGTCGAAACTTAATTCACACCTTTCATTGAAAATCTCCCTCACTTTGGTTGCGTGTGTACTTCTATTTCGGTGATTTTTCTTAACTATCTCTTTTGGACACCGTCGCTTTTACGTTTGTGGCTATCAATTTTGCTCACTTTCACTATAATAAGTGTCATTTTCATGTTATTGTTGCTCTGGCATGTGCCTCTTTCAAGTTTGTTCACATTTTGCATGTTTTGTCTTAATTTTTTCTTCTTGTTTCAGGTTTCTCTTTTGTTTTTTTCATTCTTGCATGTGTCACACTTGTTCACATCACCAAAGTTAGTTATGGCACACTCTTGTACATGAGATGCTATTACATATCATTATAATATGCGCTAGACACATTCATACATCTTAGCGCACATTTTGGTCCCATTCGACACTTTTGTCATAACTTGTGTTCTAAGTGTTTTAATGTGTCATTTCAACTGTTTCACTTAGAAATAGGTGTCACTTTGATGGTGTTTTAAGGTGTGATTTTTGTTCATGAGTCCTGTGCATTTTTTTGGATTATATTGATGGAATTTATGTGTGTGTTACATGTTTGAGCCGTGTTAGGATTCATTTATTTCTCCTACACTTTTGGTCCCACACTTAACCATTTTTGGAGCTCTTCTTGGCCCTCTTGATCAGTGCAAGTTGTAAAGACATTAGAGGCCTCTTACTAGGTGATGAGTGCAGCTTATTCATGAGCCTCATTGACGTATATTTTCCTCCCATACTTTTGAACTGAGTATTTTCTATGGTCTCCTCCCTCTAGCAGTGCATTAGACTTCCTAGGATAAGTGGCCTAGCCTTTTGCTACCTCCCTCAGTGAAATTCACATTCCAGATGAACAAGTAGCAATTGTTGAGATAATTGTGCCCTTACAGGCCTAAGCTCACTTCAAACGCTTAGTGAAAAAACACACTTCAAAAGAACAAGGACCATTTAAGTGCACTTTGGAAGGAAATGAACCTTCTCTCCCTTCAAAAGTGCACTTCAAAACAACAAAACACACTTTGAAACAACAAATCACACTTAAAAAAAAGAAGTGTACATCCAAACAATGAAGATCAATTTGGAACAATGAAGCACACTTTGTAAAAAAACAGGTGCACTTCAGAAAAGAAAGGACCTTTTGTCTCTTAAAAATCACATGGCGCAGTCTTGAAGCACAAGCGTATAGGACAATCTTGAAGCGTGAATCCTTCATCCTTCCCTCTTCCCTTAAAACGCATGGCGCAGTCTTGAAGAAAAATCACATGGCACAATAACGAACCCTAAAGCCTTCATCCTTCCCTTTTCCCTTAGAGAATATGGTGAAATCATGAAGCCTGAAGCTTCATCCTTCCCTCTTCCCTTAGAGTGCATGGTGTTGTCATGAAGCATGAAGCCTTCATTTGAGAAAACTCCTTCGAATCAAATAATTGTGCCCTCCTTGATTTCATGAGTGTACCCTAAACTAAAGAATGATTTCTCCTTCAAGCTTCGATTGTGTGTATTGCACCCTCCTAGTTTCTCTTGAGCGCACTAGGAAGGCTCAAAGCATGACCCCTTTGTTCCTTCATTCTTTACCCTTGTGCCCTCCTTAGTCCCTTTAAATGCATGAAGACGCCCCGAACCCACAAATGACTTCTTTAGTGCTTTGGACCCATGCTCTATGCCCTTTATCTGTCCCTCTCTCTTGATTGAGTGCACAAGCGCACCTTGAATCCTCAAGCTTGGACCAAGAAAGAAAGAATACATTGCATGATGACTCAAATGACTCCATAGCTCATCCAAGATGATTTGAATGGTGAAGATAAGAAACAAAGTTGAAATTTCATAAAGATGAAGCATAGGTCAAATATACCATCAAGAATGCAAGATGAAGCAACAAGGAAGACAACTTGGTATTGCCACCTCATTACATAGTCCATGTCATCATTTTCAAGTTGTAACTTGTACAAGTATCATCATAATATTCAAGGCATGTCCAAGTGTGTTTCCACATCATCATGTTGAAATTAATGATGTATTCTCAATAAAATGATAAAATGTAATGTGTGGAAGTCTAAGAATCATATGTGGAATATTAGAAGTCACTTATTCATATGTGGTAAAAAGTTACATAGAGAAGTCCAAAGGTAATTTAGAAGTTCAAGAGTTGTTTAGAAGTCCTAAGGACACATTAGAAGTCCAAGAGTCATGAGGGTAAACCAAGATTCAAGAGGAGATGAAAGGTCATTCCTCTTGTTATAAAAGCAACCTCATAACTCAAGAAATGGGGCTTTTGGAGGCTTAGGATTTGGAGAGATAGTCTTGGCTTATATACTTGGCATAAGAGAGAAAAGTATTCTTTGGAGAAGCAAGAAGTGGCTTAATGTTCCACTACTGGAACTAGTGCCTCATCATTGTAACTGTGTACTTGGATCTTTCACTTATATTGAAGCTCAATGAACCAACACACTTTAAATCATGTATCATGAATGCTATAAGACTATTCTTTGGATGTTTGTGGTATATGTTGGTCTTATTATGTAATAAATAAATTGAACTATTTCGGTGGATTTGGTACTCATATTATTGAATGTGTGTTGTATTTTATTTAACAATCATTATGTGAACTATTTTGCTAATGAATATTTGTCATGCTCTCGTGTGTTTTTGTTAGGTTAGTACTATTACTTCCTTCTAGAGACTCACTCACCTCTCCCGCTCATGAAGGTCTCCTTTTACACATTGCAATCGGTGTTTCACAATGTCAACTTAATTGCTTGTTCAAGTTTTATGGATGTAAACTCTTATGCTATCCATTGAAACCAAAGTGAACCTTATAGTTATGGTGGTCATATTGATACTCTGGATGGGTCTCCTACTCCAAATGGTGTGAGGTATAACGGGACTTCACATTGGGGATACCCCTTATATGTTGGTGATATCCAGCACCGTCAACAGACACATACAGTAGCACATGGGAAAAATCCTAGCATGAGATATATCTCACCCCTTATGGCTATCACCCAATTCTTGAGCACCATATTTCTCTTATACATCATCAAAGGAACCCTTACATGTTCCAAACCCGATGGGAAATTATCTACCTCATAATTAAGGGGTAAAATAACTGCTTCACAACATACAAAGCAAGATATAACCCTTTGATAAATGAGAAGTAATACAAAGAAAAATAAATAAAAATTAAAAGGTGCACAAGAGGGGTGGAAAAAAAAAGTTCAGGTTGGTAACTGATGCATCCATGATTTCTCCCTCCTCGCATATATACACTTACGATGTGGACCCCATCATGTTTTTCCCTTTGACCATGGCACTTCACGTTGAATTATTCTCCTCTCTGTTACCATCATTGTTCACATGACACATGTTGATTGAAGGGTTGACTAAGGAAATGTCACTTCCTCTTGGGGGATGGAAAAACTTGATAAGTTTGTTCTTTAGCCAATCCTACTTATGGAGGTAACACCATTGCGAGTTAAAATCCATAAATTTGGAAGTGAAGCCTTGTGTGAAGTATAAAATAGCCCATTAATTTTAAGTTGGGTCACTTAGATGCAAAAATTATTATTGTACCTAATGTTTTATTGCTTTCAATAGACTTTGTGATGTGATCATTAAGTGATTCCATAGTTAAGACTTGGCCACCTTAATTGGTACCAAGATTCCAGAGAAGCATATTTACATCCACAGGTGAGGCGTTGAGGACCATGGGACTCCAAGCAGCAACAGAGCATCACACACACCCTTGGGAACCTCCAACACCCTCAATGTTTTGACACTTTTCCCTACATTTGATGACTTTTGGGATAATTCACTTGGACCCAACATCCCCCAACGAGCCTTAGAAATTTGTGAGAGGGAGAAGTTGAACAAGGGCCCAAAGGAAGATGGTCTCACCCCTTAAGTCATGGGAGGGCTATCACTACCTTGGAAGCCCTCAACATTGGAGAAAAGATACACACTATGGCCATTTAGAGAACCATGAGACCACTTTTATTTCCCCAAAAACAATTTTGGGGCCATAGAGGAGTACTGATAGAGGCCTAAGGTTAAACCCTTAAGAGATGTTTTTAGAAGGCGTCTACACTCAGCTTGGCACCAGGAATCTTTAATGTATGCCCTAGAATGGCTTATGCATGGATAATGTCAGCAATAAATTCCCTACGACTCACATGTGTGGCCAATTTTATTTTTTTTGTCTAAGCTAGTAGGTCGACTTATGATTTAACTTGTCATTGTTGCATAATTTTATTGTTTTATGATATTTATACTAAAATAGGCATTATTCCTCCTTATATAAATAGAATATAGGACTCATTCTTATCTCATCATCACACACACAGCTTGATTATTTTGGCCTCTTGTGATTTTGACCTTCTTATCTTGTGGAGGATTTGGATCTATGAATGCATTTTTACATTTGGAGCTAATTTGTTTGTCTTTGGAGCTATTATATTGGATCAATGGATGGATTTTCATACATGTTATCTTGTGAGTGAAAATTTTATTGGATAAATATTTCTCTATGTATAATGTGTGGAATATTTTGAATCTATGGTTTTCCATTATGCCTTAAATTATTGAAAATTTGTTTAATGGAATCTAGATCTCATTATTGCTTACATTACTCATTATTAACATGTGTTTGAATTCCTAGTGGTGAAATTTGATTATCTCTCCCATAAATATTCTTGATTCAATACATATGTAATTGCAAGGGTTTTTTGTGTTAGTGCATCTATTATCCTTCCTCCTCAACAATTTTTGGCTATCCTATAAAATCATATAATCCATAATCTGAAGGAAAAAAGGCACTAGCCTATCGTGTTGGTGATCAAATCCACCTTTTATATACAAACTTATTCCTTTTCTTTTGTAATATAATTCAACCCCTTTAAGGTCAAGCTCTCAAACTAGGGTTTAGTGTGAATCTATAGCAAGTTATATTTTGGGATTGGAGAGTCTAAATGTTAAGGGTATATTTGGTTGCCTCATAATAAAACCTCTTGGTAGACATTCACTTCAAATTTTTCCACAAATTTTTTTCCCTAGGGTAAACCCTATCTTAGTGTTGCTTCAACTTAGGGGCTTATTTGAGGGTTTCATGTGGCTTTATCTTGTTGAAAATCATTGTTGGAGACCATTTCTTAGCATCTTGACCTTTGGCCTGCCAAACTCTCAACTAATCAATCAAACCCCAGGTCATATATTGTAATTTTTAGGAATCTCCAAGGAAAGTGAATTTCCCTTACCATTGATTGAGACCTTATGCTTAATTTGAGCCTTTTCTTGGAATCATTGTGATAATCCTATACCATATACCTAGAATATATATTAGGTGAAATATTCACATACTGTGACTCCTCCCATCAGTGAAAATCCATAAAGAGTAGGGTATTTTGGTAGTAGTGATAGTGGGCCATGGCACCTCATTATTTATCTCTTTGTCTAGTATTAGCCTTTATGGTACTCCTCTTAAATGATTTTTAGATTTTGTGGCAACATTTACCTTTGGTGAGCTTAAGGGAACTCTTAAATATCACAACAAAAGGTGTTTGGATGCTACTACTAAAATCCAAGGTTGTGATAAGATTTGTTAAAGCCACAAGGGTTCTTGACTTGCATTAACCATTTATGAATACTTGTCTATACTAAAGAAAGAGGAATATCATATTATTTCTTACAAGTTCAAGTGATAGGTCCAAAAATAAGGTTGAAAACATAAATTGCAGTAAAATTTTCATCACCAAAGTCACTGGCCCATTTGGAATCAGTGAAACCAACCAACAAATGAGTCCCCCTAAACTTGAATGTATCCCAAATTTGTACCCTAGATACAAAAATCCATCTTTTTCATTGCTTTCCAGTGGCTTTCATGGTGTGTTTGCATATGCCACACAATAATACCAAAAACAAAGGAAATACTAGGATATGTATGAGTCAAATATAAGAGGCTACTAACAAAATAATAGTACAAAGTGGCATAAACTTTAGATGTAGTATAGTTGGCAGCGATTTTAACCCTAGATTGGGATGGAGAAGAGGTTGGTTTACAATCTTCCATGTGAAAGTGGTGAATAAGATGACATGCATACTTAGATTGGGAAATATAATTTCCTTCCTTGGTTTGCATTACTTGGATGCCAAGGAAATAATATCCTAAGTTTGTCGTTTTAAATTTCTTCTTAATGATATATTTGACACGGGTTAAAAGTTTAGGGGTTAATACTAGTGAGGATAAGTTAATAAATAAAAATAAAATGTAATGATATGTATTTATTCTTTCTGGATGTATATATTGGGCGTAGAGTGAAATCTAGAAAAGTGGCATCAAGAAGAAAGCTATGCATTTTATCATACAAAGCTTAATGAGCTTGCTTAAGATCAAAGAGATATATCTTAATGTAGTAAAAAAAATTGGATTCATTCTAAACATATTTGTGAGGTTGATCCATATATATTTATTCTTGTATATCCCCATGCAAGAAGATGGATTTAACATCCATCTAATGGATCTATAATCTATGTGAGGAAACAAGAGCTAGAATAGGGTGGATGGAATTCATTTTGGATACAAAGGGAAAGGTTTCATTCTAGTCAATTCCTTCAACTTTAGAGAATCCTTCATAAATTTATCGATACTTATGCATTTTAATAATTTCATCTAATATATAATTAATTCTATATGACCGTCTACATTTGACAAGTTTTTTTACTTTTGGAAGAGGTATAGTACAAATTTGATAGAAATTGCAATTGCTCAATATAGAACTAAAATTAGGAGACACAAATTCTACCCTACTAATGATCCGGATTTATGCAGGAACGCAATAGAATAAACATATAACCATAAACACAAAGATGCAGCAGAAATAACACTTCATTTCATTAATATTAAAGAACTGAAATTTTCTTACAGAAAGAATGGAAATATACTAGCTAGGGCACTGGTAGCTATCTCTGAGAAGAGATGTGGCAGCTACAGGCCTCTAAACTGAGTTACAATGAGGCTCAAGGGCCTATTTATTATTTAGAAACAATGGAAAACCCTAAACATCCAAAACCCTAACCCTAGGAGATGAAGCGCCAAAACTATGGGCCCCGTTTGGGTAAATTGGTGTTTCAACTTCCCGGGGACGTAACTTTGGCATACGATCTCCGTTTGATGCAAACCATACCTCATTAGAAATATCTATCTGAGGACTACAAATTTTGAGTGAGAAACATCCATTTATGAATAAATTAATGTTGCTCTCATTTTTCCCAAAAAACGTCGTTTAGGGCCTCAAAACAGCTCCAGAAGTTCAGGACCCAAAAAACTACTAAAAATAGTAAGTTGTGCCGAAACTGAAAAATTGAAAGAGACAATGGTGGGGCCTCAAGTGGAATAGGTGGGTGACCACCAATATCCACCTAGATCAACTAATCTGTGAAATGGAAATCACAATTTAGAACAACATGCACAGACATGCAACAAGAAAAACCACAAGTACGCAGTGATTTCTAGTGGAACCAAACTCGGAAAAACCCCTTAGCCTCTTTGCAATAATTCAGATGAATAGAAAAACTATTAAAATTGCATTCTCCAGCTCTAAGCACCACCTGCAAAAGAAAAATTATTCTCTCCGTTGAATGAGAACCTTTGGCCAACACTTAGCCAATTTATTCCTCCTCTAGTCTCATATTTCCTTTCGCAAATTTGAGCTAATTCAAGCTCTTAAATAATAGGGAAGTCCCTATTTCCTTACGCAATTCCCAAGGATTGATCACTTTCCTTCATGCAAAATTTTGTACACTCCACTAGTATACAAATAATTTTACATTAACCTTAATTTCTCCACTCCAGCTGAGGAATTAAAATTCCATCCATGTATGATCTATTTTGGGTTGATTGATCAATTAATTGATGTATCTCTAAGTTAGATTGTTGTCTCATTGCACCACTGACCTTCAACGAACTCTTTTAATTTTTAGAGGTTAGTTAACTAAGTACAATTGAAAATAATTGAAATAGATTGCTACAATTAAGCAATCAACACGTGCATGATTGAACTCCAAGTCCGCTAACTTGAATTTTTTTTATGTAACTGAGTGACAAGTGTTGAAATGGCACCAAGAAATGGCACCCCAAGGGGACTTCTGATTTAATTTTCCTGTAAATAATTTAGAAGTAAATTGTAATTCCATCACAAGACAACTTGTAAGTGTTAACTGAGTCGGGAAGAGTTAGTTAGCTTATTCAATTTGAGTTGGAGGTCAAACTAGAGGCATGTAGGGTGTCTCATATTTTTTAGGAGCCCAAGTTGATTTAGTTGTGAGTTGTAATTAGTTAACTCAAGTATTTTAGTTTAAATCAGTTTAACTAGTTCTAATTGAGAGATGAGCCAGTGATAGGTCCAGTGAATTAAATCTGATTTAATTCACAATTAATGATCAATCAGTTAACTGATAATTCGCTATAAATAGTTGTTGAATGTCAGTTCTAAGGAAAGCCTAGTTGAGATTGGGGTTAAAGGGAAGATAACTATCAATTGCATGATTATAAAATTGTAGAGGTCATGGATGAGGTCATCAGGAAGCCTTGGATGTATTTCGCAAAAATTAATTGCAAAATTCCTAATTAAAAGGGGCTCAATTAGCCCAAGAATGCATAAGAAAGGTTGGTCAAGCAGAGGCAAGAAAGTGGTTAAATATTGGACCAAACTTGCCTACATCAAAGCAAGATCAGAGTGAGACAGTCGGCAGAGTGGAAAGGTTTCTTAGGAAGGGACATAGCGTTGTATTGTTTCATGTTATTGACTTTATGAAATATAAAAATAGTGGGGTTTTTAGTTGAGGCTTTTCCGAGATACATCTTGTGTTTTGCGATTAATAATTATTTGTCTTACTTGTTTATGTGATTGTGTGATCGTAATTGGTTTCCGAAATTTGTAGAATTGATTCAGTAATTTGTTTTAGTACATTACAAGATCAATTGAATATATTTAGATAATTTCTACATGGTATCAGAGCATGAATCACAATAGAAGAGAAGAACCAGAGTTTGTTTTGAACAGGTACATCGAATTTGTAGATTTATTCTTTAGGACCAGCAGCATATCAAGATGCCTTTCACGAGCTTGAGACTCGAATATGCCCTTGAGGGAAATTATAATTACATAGCATGGAAGGACATGATTAAGGTAGTTCTAGAGGAAAACCGATTGAATGAATTCAAAGAAAACTTCTTGATGCATGGAAGAATAATATAGCAAAGGCGAGAAGGATCTTGTTAGAAGGAGTTCAAGATCATATTGTCTCGGACCTCGATGGAAAGGAAATTCTATATGCTATATGGAAGGCCTTAACAAATTTGTTTCATAGAAACGACCACAAGAAGCTGGCACTGAAGGATAAGCTTGAAAATATCAAGATGGATAAGGGACACGCAATCCCAAAATACTTGATGAAGTTCACTCAATGTTAATATGAGCTTGGAAGTGTTGGGGTGATATATTCCCAGGATGATTTGCTGAGCCTACACTTCTAGACCTTCCCAAGAGTTGGCATAGCTACCAGGACTTAGTGAATGGGAGGGAGGAGCTACTAGAGTGGGAGCGATTGTGGTCCAACTTGGTACAAGAAGAGATTATATGGAACAACAGAGATGGGTTCTAATCAAATACTGATGATGAGGAGAACTATGCCTTGGTTGGAAAGGTGAAGAAAGGGAAAGGGAAGGTGTCCCATTCCAAATCGGATTTCGTTCAGGCAGGAAAGAAGCGATACTTGTCAAAGGTGAAATGTTTTCATTGTCATGAGCTTGGATACTATGCTACAAAGTGTCTGCACAAGAAAACCAACAAGAAGTCCTCAGGAGGAGCAGCAGGTGAAGCACTTACTTTTCGAGTTGGATTTCACCCTCATCGCATGCATGGTGTCATTAGTGATGGGCTCTATGTGGTACTTATATAGTGGAGCTTCATTCCATATGACCGAAAAATAAAATAAATAAATAATAATAATAAATAAATAAATCTTTAGTAGTTTGGAGGAGAAGGATCTCCAAATGAAAATCAATATGGGAGATGATGATAGGTCGCTACCGGTGTAGGTACAGTTACCTTTCAGAGGGATTCAATAAATCCTTTCACATTAAAAGATGTCATGTATGTTCCTGGTTTAAAGAAAAAATTGGTTTATGTTGCTATGTTGGAAGACTATGGATATGATGTGATATTCAGTGAAGGAAAGGTGTTCCTTCATCACAAATCCATGGGACAGGTGAAAAATATTGGGGTTTGAGTAAACAACCTCTAAAAATTGGATGTAGAATGTTGTGCTTCCTTGAACACGAAAACATAGAAGGTGGAGAGACGAGACATCAGTGAGTTATGGCATAGGATATTGGGCCATCTACACCATGGCACTTTGGATATCATGCAACAGTTTTATACAAGACTTACAAAGACTACACTTGCGCAGCCAAATACATGCAAAGGGTGTACAATGGGGAAGTATACCAAAGCCACCTGTCACGAGAAAGAAATTTGAGCAAAGGTGATCCTTGAGAGAGTTCACTCAGACGTGTGTGGACCATTCTCGACAGCTTCCACAAAAAAATACATATATTATGTGATTTTTGTAGATGCTTTTTCATGAAAATTTTTTATTTTCTTGGTGCAGAAGAAATATCAGACATTCTTAAAGTTTTGTAAGTTCAAAGAACTTGTCTAGAAAGATACACGAAAGAAGGTGAAGGATTCGAGGAGCGACAATGGTGGAGAATATGTGTCTAATGAATTCAAGAAATTTTGTGCTTCAGAATTAATTCCAAGAGAACTGATAGCACCTCATAACCCACAACAGAGTGGGGTTGCAAAAAAAGAAGAACAAGACTAGTGTGGGAGAAGCACGAAATATGTTGCATGATAAGGGCCTACCGTTGCATCTGTGGGCGGAAGCATGCAATACAACAGTATTTGTGCAGAACATAAGTCCTCATTGGATACTTGGGATGAGTACACCAGAGGAAGCTTTTTCAGGTAAGAGATCAGATGTGTCACATTTTAAAAATTTTGGTTCACCAGTTTATTACCATGTGACCAAAGATGTAAGGAAGAAGCTAGAGCCAACAACCGAGTTAGGGATATTTTTGGGGTACAGTAATACACCTCACAAGTATCATGTGTACTTTCCAACACACAATATTACAGTGGTCAAAAGAGATGTGAAATTTGATGAAGAGAAGGCCATGTGAATTCCCCTTGAGAGGGAGCTTCAGTTGCATGCAGTTGAGGAGCTCCTGGCTCCAAAAAACAAACTTCAATATGTGGAGTAGACACAAGCAGAGGTGCGCAGAGTAGAAGCAACCACTCATGTAGAGACATCCCGAGACGGAATGAGGTGCACCAGAGAGGCTAACAGCTTGTTGCTATATGTAAGAGAGAATGTGGATCACCCACATCATAGCGCAGGCAGAGAAGGTCCCCAAAGTGGTACACTATATACATGGCTCTTATGAGTGAAGGTATAGAGATAGAACCATCCTCTTTTGAGGAAGCAGTGCAACAACTAATTTGGGTTTATTCCATGGTTGAGGAGTATGACTCCATTATCAGGAAACAATGCATTGGAAGTTGTCCCAAGACTGGAGGTGAAGTGAGTTGTAGGATCCAAGTGGATCTACAAGGTGAAGCAGGCAACATATTGGAGTATGGAGAAGCACAAGGCCAGGTTTGTGGCTAGAGGGTTCTCTCAAGTGGAGGTGATTGATTATGATGAGACTTTTTTCACCAGTCGCAAGGTACTCATCAATCAGATCCATCCTTGCACTCTCAACGTAGATGGGGTGGAAGATACATCAGATGGATGTAAAGACAACCTTCCTCGATGGGGTGATTGAGGAAGAGGTGTAGATTGAGAATCCAATAGGTTTTGAGACCTTCGACAGAGAGTTGCAAGTGTGCAAACTCAAGAGAGAACTTTATGGGTTGAAGCAAGCACCTTGTGCTTGGTATACCAGGATCGAAAGTTATTTCACTGGGTTGGGCTTCACCAAGAGTGAAGCAGATGCAAACCTTTATCATATTGTGGTAGGAGGTAAGCTTTTGATTATTGTGATTTATGTTGATGATATGATACTGACAAGTGATGAGCATCTCATAAAATCTTGCAAGGAGGATTTTGTAAGAGAATTTTATATGAAGGACATGGGGCTCTTGCACTATTTCTTGGGATTGGAAATATGGAAAAGAGATGGGGAGCTATTTTTGTCTCATGGAAAGTATGCCAATGAGATCCTTAGGAAGTTCCACATGGAGGGAAACAAACCCATGGAGACTCCTCTAGTAGGAAACTGGAGGAAGGAGGATGCTACTTCAGGTGAAGTAGTATATTCTATTGTCTACAGGCAGCTTGTGGGTTCACTCATGTATTTGGTGAACACACGACCAAACATATGCTATGCGGTTAACTAGCTTAGTCGAGCTATGGCTAAGCCTACCAAGCTCTTTTGGAAGGTATGCAAACATGTGTTGAGATACCTCATAGGCACTACATAATATCCGCTATGGTACAAATGGACAGAGGGAGTGAAGCTTCAAGGCTTCACTAATGCAGATTGGGCAGGGATTCCATTCGACAAGAAGAGAACATCAAGGGGAATCTTCATCATAGGATCAAAAACTGTTTCCTAGTAGAATAGGAAACATAGATAAGTTTCCCTTAGTTCAGCATAGGCAGGGTACATGGTTTCCAGTCAAGCATCTGGATGAGGAAGATACTTATTTTTTTGTTTGGTTGAAATATGGATCCAATGGTGATTTATTGTGATGACCAGAGCTTCATTAAACTCCCAGTTAATCCATTTTTTCATGACAGGTCCAAGCATATTGATACATCTCAGAGATTGTGTGTAGAGGCAGATTATGTCATTCTATTACATTCCCACGAAGGAGCAGGATATAGACATATTGATGAAAGCACTATCAAGAAGAAAATTCAAGTTCCAAAAAGACAGGATTGGAGTAGCAGATAATCCCTTTCTTGTTGAGAGGGAGTGTTGAAATGGCACCCCAATGGGGGCTTCTAAATTAATTTTCCCTTAATTAAATTAGAAGAAAATTGTAATTCCATCACATGACAGGTTGTAAGTGTTAATTGAGTCGGGAAGACTTAGTTAGCTCAGTCAATTCAAGTTGGGGGTCAAACTAGAGTCATGTAGGGTGTCCCCTACTTTTTAAGAGCCCTAGTTGAGTTATTTTTGAGTTGTAATTAGTTAACTCAAGTATTTGAGTTTAAATTAGTTTAACTAGTTCTAACTGAGAGATGAGATAGTGATAGGCACACTAAATTGAATATAATTTAATTCACAAGTAATGATCAATAATTTAAATGATAATTCACTATAAATAGTTGTTGCATGTTAGTTCTAAGGAAGCCCCAGTTGTGATTTGGGTTAAATGGAGGATAACTATTAGTTGTATAATTAGAAAATTGTACAAGTCATGGATGAGGTCATCAAGAAGCCTTGGATGTATTACGTGTTAGCACCCTGCAATCAGCAAGATTGGAAAAAGTCCTACTGTAGGGAGAACATCGTTTCAACCACTTTGGGATTCTAGGATCTAGCCCTCCTGAATCCGGAGAGGGATCTCTCCAATAAGTGCAAATATGGATTTGTCTTTGAAGTTTTGTGTAATGATATTAGGCTAGTTATGAAGGCCAAGAGTTTTGTTTATTTTTGGATGGTTGAACATGGTTACTGTTTGAGGTGGAAAGTTCTAAATGCAAAGAGTTTCAAAGGTGAGAAGTTGCAAGCCAATAGAACAAGCTTTGGCCAGGAAGATAGATAATTGCAGGTTTTAGTCCATTGGGCTATGGAGTCATAATAGGGTTTAATTGAAACAATCAGGTTCAAGAGTGGTCCATGGGGCAAGTCATCTATGTTCTAAGGATCTCTTTGAAATTTTATTTATGGAATGAAATGATACAAAAAGAAGGGGAATTTAACGGATGAAGAACAAAGAGCAGCCCAAGATCTGGTAAGTACTTTTAAACTAGCCAGCTTTTGACATACACTTAAGAAAGACATAAAATTAATCTAAGATCAGGTAAGTGCTTCTAAACTAGCCTGATTTTGATGCACTTTCAATAGAAAACATTTTAAAACAAAGGGAAACTTGAAGGCAATTGTTGGAAAAGAAGCCAGCAGGACGGGCTCACCACAAATCCTCTCCTAGCTCTGATTTACTTGGTTACTTTCAAGACAAACACAAAGATAACACAGAATGGCTTAAGATCTAGTAAGTACTTTCAAACTAGCCAGATTTTAACACATTCCAAGGGAAACATTCAGACAGTCTTTTGGGATAAAACTAGGACCAGGGCACACCATATCTTTCTTAGTTCATCTCTACTTAACATATACTGAAAATAACATCCAAGAACAATATTTAGCTAAGACAGTAGGACGAGGGAACGCCGACATTCCTATGCTTAAACTGAATTAAATCATTCCTAAATAACACAGATTGGAAGAAAACATATAGATAAAGATTTTCAGTCAGAGAAGGGTACTAATATACAGTAGGTCCTAACTCTATGCATGTTGTTATTTATAAGAGAAGATGAACACAGTGAAAAAAGAAACAAAATGACAAGTTACAATGAGAAAAACATCACCGTCAACATAGACCAGGATCCCATAAATCAGCTTGTATTCATGCTCCAAACTAGTTACAGCTTCAAGTCCAATGCTTTAGTTTAGCAATCATCTACACCTCCTAGACTAACTTATCTATTACAAGCAGAGCTCCAAGAGCTAGTGAACACTATTTACAGGTAGAAGTCTCAAGCTCAATTACATTTCAAAGTTCAGCAACTAACTCAACCAACCCCTCTCTTATCTTCTCCAGTAGTATTTATAGAAGAATGAGGAGGTGAGATCTAATAAAAGATCTCCGAAGATAATTAATACAGACTTAATGGCTTCTCGGCCTTTGGGGAGCTCGATGAAGAAGCTTGCATAGGTGTTTATGACTGTATTAATGTTTTTCATTTAAGATTAAGCTCGGTGGGAGCTCTTATTGACTTTTGAGGCTCTGTGTTGTGTAATAGTCACTCTGTTGATATTTTTTACATAATTTCCTTGGCAGAAATAACTATTTGGCTGCGCTTGAGGCAAATATCTGATCTTGATTAATAACTTCAGCCTCTGTTTTGAATGCTTTGAGGCACAGGTGGCACTGTGGTAGTTGGGAGGAATCAATTTGCCTCAGATGTGGTGGTGGAGGCCTTGATGTCCGATAAACACTCTGATTTCCTTTGAAGTGTGTTTTAGTTGGGAGGATTAGGCTTTTGATAATCATTCTTAGCCGTAATCCCCCACAGATCTATCTTTAATCTTCCATACTGGTGCACTCTGTCTTTGACACCGATACTCTTTGATTTTTTATTCATTTACCGTGTTCTGTTGGTGTGCAGTGCTGCGCAGGGCCCGTGAGGCATCAATGCCTTTGAATCATTAACGAGGCGCGGAAATTTGAACCCTGGATGGCTCCTCTTTAATAAATCGAAGGCGCAAGAATTAAAACCCCGGCCTTCGTCCTTTCTTCAGTATATAATGGAAAAACCATATAATTACCCTTTTATCAAATGATATACCCGGACTTCAAAACCTTGATAAAACCAAGCTTTATAACCATTTTGGGTCACAAAAGGGACTTGCTGACATCAGGGTGTTTGTGACCCGAAATCCTTATGAAATCCGCTATATAAAGTTCCCCCGGTCCAGATTTTCTGACTATGCGAGGAACCAATGAAGACCCGCTCCAATTCGTTGATGCCGCATGTGCGCGGATATGTATGTCGAGTAGGCATCGGGGACCACCGGTTCTGTGGGACCGCTGATTGCTGCCATGGCTGTGGGGATCAGAGCGACTGATTTTGGGCCATAGATTTGTAGATCAGATCAATGGCATAGATGCTTTGATAAATGCGACGTACCTGATTTTATCTCCCGATCTCCTTTTGAGCGCGATCGTCGTCCGATGAGTCAGCCTCAGATCAGACGGCATACGCCAATATCGCGCTGAGCCCACAGTCGACCTTTAACGCCCAGGGAGGGTGGTATCTCCAAACCGCCCACGGCCACATGTCGGCCTTTGGCATTGATCGCGCTAAAATCGGAAATACCACTTACCCTACAAAAGCGATGCGATGAAAGCTGCTCCAGTTTTTGAACAGTGATTGACTGTGGGGACCAGTGGGGCAATTGATTTGTGGGTCGTCGATCTACAGATCAGATCGACGGTGGAGATCGATTTAAGCTTGGCACCAGCAGGGCCATGGTCTATATGGAATGCAATATGATGGGGGGCTATAACATACAGGGTTAATCGGCATCGAAGTTTTGTTGAAAACACAAACAAATGAGCTCTGTGAGTTGCTCCGACGCGATAAGCGCTCAGAACTTTAGCACTTGGTTCTAGCACTGGGGCACATGGAGGGGAAATGGTTTAGGACTTAGCCAAAGGGGGCTTAAGTCTGTAATACACAAATGGGTTTTTATTAAATTTTTCAATTTTTTCAATGGTTGTGAGGGTTTCGATAAGGCAAAGAAAGAGTCTTAAACCTCATCAAAGGGGTTTTGAGGGAGGGGAAAGGGGAAAAATATGAAAATGAAGGATTTTTTATGGAGAATAAAGGGGTAAAAATGAGGTTAGTTTTGGAAGTGGAAGGAGGGAAAAAATGATGATTTTGCAGCAGTCTCTCATGAAATCAGCAGAATTCCAGGGTGTAAAATGGGCACAGTAGGGAAGATTTTGGACAGAGGCATGAGGCCTTTAAGAGTCTTCAAGAGATAACACTTTTTTGCAATAAAATTTGTTCCTTGAAGGCTCCAAAAAAAATTTAGCCACCTTTTGGTATAACAAATTTTATAGGTGGCTAACATTACATAATCATTAATTTTGAATTTCCTCATTAATAGGGGATAAATTAGACCAAGAATGCGTAAGCAAGGCTAGTCAGGCAGAGGCAAGCAAGTGGTTAAATATTGGACAAAACTTGCTTAGATCATAGTAGGATAAGAGTGAGGTAGTCCATAGAGTGCAGAGGTTTCTCAAGAAGGGAAATAGCATTGCATTGTTTCATGTTCTTGATTTTATGCAATATACAGATAGCAGGGTCTTTGGCTTAGGCTTTCCCAGATACATCTTGTGTTGTGTGATTGATAATTCTTTCTCTCACTTGTTTATGTGATTGTGCAGTCATAATTGGTTTCCGCAATTTGTAGAATTGATTCAATATATTTTTTTAGTACATTAAAATATCAGTTGAATATATTTAGATAATTTCTACAACAAGAGCAATGTTACACTAATTAATTGCCTCCAATTTGTCCTGCTGATGTGGAAATTTGATTCACTCAATTTGACTAAGGCTAAAATCAAATTGAGCCTTTCTTGCCACAATTTCTAACACTCCCTCTTAGCAACAAAGTGATTTTCTACCACCCCTATGCAACACCTGTGGAATGTATTGTAGCACTACCTCTCACTGTTGTTTTTGTTACTACAACAACTACAATTGAGAAGCATTAAAAAAAAAAAAACTGAATCATTTGTGTCTCTAAAACTTTCTACCGGGGAAATTGCATTGATGTTGATTTTGTATTGTGCCTCTTACACTGCTATCAACACTTCTATGTTCTCCTCAGCGTATTACTGCACCAATTCACATTGTTCCTTCTACTAGTGAATATTTTTGTCCCTTGTAGAAAGGAAATGATCCATGAGGAGGACACCTCAATGGACCCTACCCAAATCTATGAAACTTTGGGACTAAGGCTCTACATCATCCCACCTCACTCCTAGAGGTATAGCTACAATTTCTACCTCTTCCCACATAGATTTAACTCTCCTTCTACTATATGTCTTTGACTAGTCCTCCTCATCATCATCCTACTAGTCATCCCAACTGCCAACTAGTTGAGGCTCCAGCTTGAGAGCTCTATCCTGCTCCCTCTCAACCACCACATCTCTAATATCTTCCTTTCTCCTCAAGGTTTCACATTTATATTGCTATAATGTGTGTAGGCTCTCGATCCTGACACCAGTCTTCTTGATCTAACCTAAATAAAAATGCTTGAAGTAGGCCTTCCTATTGTTGAAGACTACCTCATACCCTTTGTCTTCAATCCTCAATTTTTTCATCAGACCAAGTTTTATGGAATCACTATTATTTTCAAATAGCTCAATGAGGGTCTTCCTCATAGCAAAGGGAGTATCCTTTCCATGTAATTTTGAGAATATGTGTTCTCTCACACCCTCTAAGATGATTTTCCTGGCTCTAGCAACATCTTTCTTCCATTGGGTTAATTAGTGTGCATCAAATTGTTGGGGTTTCACAATGTTAGTTTTAACATATTCTAACACACCATTATCATCAAGCACTACTTCCATTCAGTCCTTCCAGTCTATGAAAAATGAGCTTGTTGGGAAAAATACTGAGAGGGGGGGTGAATCAGTATTTAGAGCTGACTGAAAAATTTTTACTTTTTCTTTCTCATAAAAACATACGCTACTTTACTGAACCCAACTCGTGTATACACGTGGATATCCTTAAGAAAACTTGCGTATGTCCATAGATCTTATTATGAATTTAATTCTTTACTTAGATCATTGCATCATTCATTCATCAGATGTTTAGTAAGAAGTAAGCATGTGCAGTAATAACAGAATAAACCATCACACATAAGCAACACACATGAAAACCAGTATTTAAGGTGGAAACCCAATTCGGTAGAAAACCACTGCTGCTGTCGTCTATGTCTTCAATATTTATTATAAAGAAAACTTCTTACAATTTTGTACTGGTGCAGACTCATACCAGCACGCAGGCACCCACCTGCAGAAGGCTGCAACCTTCTCTTGTTCTCTAGCCACTACTGGAAGGGAGCTCCAACCCCCTCACTGAAGGCTTCAACCCTCAGCACCACCATGGACCACGTTTCATCAATTTTCATACTGGATCCAACATCTTCCACACAACATACATTGTAGGCCACTTTTCATTAGACTTTCATACTGGACCCACTCCATACATCAAACTGAAACTTATAACTCCATCAACCAATCAACCAACAACTTGATCTTCAATCAACATAATTAGCAACATATTCAACATTCAAACAACCCAGAACTGTATGAATACATCATTGACAGATAGCAATAAAACAGCAAAATAGATCAGACATTTCATTCCACATACTCCAGCAAAACCCTAGATTCCATATGCGCTTTTACTTCACTGAACCTGCGTATATACGCGCTTTCACAGAGACAAACCTGCGTATACACACTTTTTCTGAAACGAACCTACGTATATACGCGCTTTCGCTGAGATGAACATGCGTATAGATCTATAACTCTTAAGAACAGATAACTCAGATTTCACCCTTTACTTCAGCAAAGATTCGCCAGATCACAGATCTAATCATTCCATAAACAGATCTAGAAAATACATAGTCATTTTAGATCTAGAGATCCCTCTTCATCATTTTCTTCATAGGTACATTATTAATTCAGATCAATCAATAAAATGTTACCCATTCCATGCAGAAATACTTCAGAGTGAAGTATTCATTAAAAACCAGACTTCAAAATAGATATGCAGATACAAACTCAACCCTGAACAGACATTGATTCAAATAGCATACGCTACTTTGCTTTACTGAAGTCGCGTACATACGCGCTTTCCTGCACATCAACCTGCGTTTACTTCTGTGTATTTTATTCTTCAAAAACCCTAACTGCCATACGCGCTTTTCATTAAGCTAACCTGCGTATATACGCGCTTTTACCGAGACAAACGAGCGTATAGATCTGAAAAAGATAAACTTTGCAGAACGAACCAGATCTATAAACTTACCCATATTTCTTCAATTTCTTCATCAGAATTGCGCCAGGTCTTCATCATTTCATTTGCAGATCATCCTAGAGATTCATCATTTCTAGATCTAGAGATCTTGAACCTTCATCATATCCATAGGTGCATCATAGATTCAGATCTAACAATTAAGACCAAAGTTCATCCATGCATATATTCCTTAGAGATATTTATTCATTAACAACCCTTACACATGCACACCTTGCACTATGATCCTCTTCTCCTTATATAGTTTTAGCCATTATCAATACCATGAGTCAAAACCGCTTAACCGCTGATGGTATTCCTGGATGGGATCAAATAGATAATACAACGCTCAATACTGTGGGCCAATACCATGGTCATGTCCCTTGGTTTTGTAAATTTAGAGCGCAAATAGGCATACGCTACTTGGTACGTACTTTTCCGCGTACATACACTACTTTTCCTTTACAAACCCGTGTATGCTTTGTGACATATCTTGTTCATCATTACTCTGGCACTTACTGGAATTTCTTTCTTTGTTACTTCTGAACTGCTCTGTAGATATATCAGATTAACAAATAGGTTGCTTATCCAAGGACAACTCATCAAGTCAGTTTCCATCAAGGACAACTTCATCAACTAGGTTGCCATCAAGGACAACACATTGCATAATATTTCCAACAAAGCTACCCTCTAGGGCATACTCTAATCTTAGTTTGTTGAAATATATACTCCTGAATTTGAAGAGAAGTTGCTACACTGAAGCTACAAATTCGAAATTCCTAAGGGAAAAATTCAAAATACTAGTTCTAATGTGATTTTAAGGCTCTAATACCATGTATAAATTTGATATAAATATCAACTAATCAAGAAATCAAACTGAAATCAGGAGACACAAATTCTACTCTAATAATCTGCAGAATGGAAATCACAATTTAGAACAACATGTAACAATAAAAACCAAAAGTACACAATGATTTCCAGGGGAACCCAACTAGGAAAAACCCCTTAGCCTCTTTGCATTAATTCGGATGAATAGAGAAACCATTACAATTTCATGCTCTAGCTCTGAGCACCACTTGCAAAAGCAAAATTGTTATCTCTGTTGAATGAGAACCTCTGGCCAACACTTAGACAATTTCTTCCTCCTCTAGCCTCCTATTTCCTTGCACAAATGTGAGCTAATTTAAGCTCCTAAACAATAGGTAAGTCCCTATTTCCTTTCGCAATTCCCAAGGATTGATCACCTATCTGCATTAAAAATTATGTACACTCCACTATTAAAAAAATAATTTTACATTAGCCTTAATTCCTCCACTCCAACTGAGAAATTTGAATTTCATGCATGCATGAGCTATTTTAGGTTGATTGATCTGTTAAGTGACAAATCTCTAAGTTATATTGTTGTCTCACTCAACAACTAACCTTCAACTGACTCTATTAATTGTTAGAGGTTAGTTAATTGAGTATAACTGAAAATAACTTAACTAGATTGCTATAATTTAGCATTCGACACATGCATCACTAAAATCCAAGCCCACTAACTCTAATTTTCTGATCTAATGAGTGAAAAGAGCCATGTCACACTAGTTAACTTCCTCCAAGTTGTCATGTTGATGTGGAAATTTTATTTACTCAATTTGACTAAGGCTAAATTCAAATTCATCCTTTCTTGCTACACTTTCTAACATGTACAAGATCCCATGTGTTGTTCTCCATTAAGGAAATATATTATTCATTCATTACTATGCTTCGATATCAATGTATATAAGATTTTACATTTTGTTGGGATCATGGGTCTCTTAAAATTGATCCAAAAGAGTGGATGATCATTAGAATTGTGAACATGTATGACATTTGTATGTAGAATCATCGAAAATATCACCAACTATCTCTCTTGTTGAATGAATATATCTATAGGAATTTGTGTTGGTGTAGATTCATATTTAATGGAGTGAATTCGAGGAAGGTGAGTATAAAAAGGTGGACTTTAATACCATCTAAACAAGAAACCAGAATAACATTAGAAGATGGCACAAGCACAAAAAATGGCTCATAGGGTGAAGATGGAACAAGCGTATAATTAGGCTCGCAAGTCAAGATATTTTCATCAAATTTAACATATCTTCTAATTGTGTCGAGAGGCACATTCAACAAACCTAATATGATGGTGATGTGTGATTATGTTCATACTCAACATGGAGTTCACACATGTCCCTTTTAAAATAAAAATGAAATACTCTTCAAATAAAAAACAATGTCAACTATAATAAAAAACAAATATGAATATACATGTTTGGTTAGTTTTAAATAAATTCATTATAAAACATCAATATTCCCTATTTAAATTAAATGTATTATAAAACATCAATATTCCCACTAGTGTGTTGGCTAGGTTGATTGTTGATATTACAACCTACTATGAAGGAGATAGAGAAGTTGTAAAAATATTTCTCACACTCTTAGCAAAAAATAATCAAGCAAAATCATTTCATTATTGATATTACCATCTGTTGACGCCCCGAAAAGCAGTGCAACAACATTAGGGAAAACCACCCGATCGGGGACTTAAAAACCATCCCTTTTATGTTTGGAATGGTGGCTCTGACTGGATTTGTGGGACTTGTTTCCCAATTTAATACATTTGGAGTGAATGGATGATTTTATTTCTAAGTGTAATTTGATAGATGGGAAAATAGTCAAGATTGCAATAAACAGTAAATCTATCTATCAATATCCATCTAGATCTATCTCTATTTATCCCGGAATGAAACCTTTTCTTTGTGCGATCTACAAAATAATATTTCAGTGGATGCAAATAAATATATATCATACATTCACTTAGAGATATGAAAAACATTTAAGGTAATTGATTTAATTAAGAATTTAATTAAATAAATTTAATGAAGCTTATATCGCAACTTTTACAAAATTCATGTATTGCATATATACATAAATGATAACAACATAAAGCGTTCAAAAGTGAACCGATGTCAAACTATGTTCAAACAAATATATAAGACAACACATCATAATATCAATGAACTATTTCTCATTTGAAACTCAAATTAAACATATAATATAAAAGTACCATATATATATTTACTCGGCTCATTTGAGAAATAACTCTCAGTCCATCCTTTTCTAGTCAGAAAACTTTAAGAGTACAGAAGTGAAACATCAGTAAAGTCTTCTTTTCAAAATTTCAGGACCACTTCTTAAAATGCGTGAAGGGGTTTAAATATAAAAATAATAAGTCTTAAAATAGTCATTACAATAAAATGAGGAGGTTTCAAACAAATCTCCTTAAAATAAGTAAAATTAAAACATAAATAGAAATTAAAGGGGCAATTTGTTAGAGGATTGTCCTGTTGTCCCTTCTTCCATTTTCTCCTTGAGTTGAAGAATATTAAGCATAGGCTTAACCTCGGGAGGTTGGCCTGGCCTAATGCATAAGTGTCCAGTAAAAACAACATCGGATAATGGATGTAGCATGTATGAGGACGTATCTATAAGACAGTGAAGCATGAGCCATTGCCTGTGAGGCTTCACTAGATATCTCCAGTATCTTTCCCAATCTAGCTCTTCAATCTTCATAATATGCTCCTCTTTTACTTTTGACACTTCCTTCCATTGTCTTATCAAATCTTTTACCAAAGGTGATACACCAGGAGGACATATGTCTATGAGGTTTGTTGCGATAAGGTTCTAGATGATAGTTTCCACAACGTTTGTGGCAATGTATTTAGCTCTGCAAATTTCCCTTTCTGCATTATTTAATTGTATATCCCAATCTGTGAATAAATATCTTTCTTTGATTCTTCTATTCTCGGCAAGTTGGCCTTTCGGCCATCAGTAGAAAGCTACCAAGTAACAAATTGGGATACCTTCTCATCTACGTCTTTGAAACTAATCTTCATATCAGCAATGTGATTCACAAGTGAATCTCTTTGCTCACATAATTCAAGGATGCTTGCTAATTTTTGAAAAAAGATAACATGTTGATGTGCCAATAGGGTGTTTAGTTCTAAATACTCTTTCCTAAACTCATAAATATTTGGAATATCTTTCATTTTCTCAATGGAGAGTCATATTTAGTGAATTTGAGTATATTTAGAATTAATTTCACTTTGATGCTGAATTTTCAGTTGGTGCAGGCTCTCTTGAAGCTGTACGATTTGTACCTGTAGCTGTTGACTAACACTTTTCTTTTATGCTTGTAACTATGTTTCAAGTTGAAGGATCGTTTCATATTTTTGTTTCATCATTTGATGAATCTCTGATGCCTTATCAATAGTTGCAGATGCATAAGCTCATGAAAACTATGATAACTGAGTTAGATCCCATGAAGGATCTGACTCGGTGTCTTTCCAAACAATGTCCATTAACATATCTTCTTGAGTGAGAGTATGGGAATGCTTTGTTCTTCTCCTTTTATTCTATCTGCTAACAACTGCCTTATGCCTAGGACTATAAAAAATGTCCAAGGGAGGAATTTCTTGAATATTTATAACAATTTCAGAGGTTGGGAATTTCGGGATGTATTCCATTCTCTCTGTACTTAATACTTTGTTAGAGGGCCCAATAGTAAACGAGTCCTGACATGTAGAAGGATTAATTTGTATAGTCTTTTGTTGGTCAATAATCATAGATGTTTGTTCTTCTCGGAGTTTGAGGTCAAACTCTTTCCAAACATCTTTGATATTACTGGGGAAATCTAGATCTATTGTTTGAACTTAAACTGATTTCTCCTAATTTGTTGTATTAAGGACTTCAGTATCCTTAATATATGATTCACTTTCTTTTTGAGTCATGGTTTGAGAGACATCCAAAATCTTAAGTGGAATTGTTTCCAGTATCTTATTTTTGTATTTTTGAAACTTTAGTAGTTGTGTTGGGTGAAGGAGTAAATTTTCCAACTTCTTAACTACAGCGTAGTTTTCGACGGACTCAAATAAGTCGTCAAAATAATCATATTCGTGAACAAAGGGTTTGATTTTCACTTGTGTATTGAAATTATTGGCTACTTTCAGGGGATCATATTGCCTGTTTGGAATTGTAAATAATTTCAAACAATCAATTTGGCCAATTTCCACTATATCATGCTTGTAGTTTTCCAGTCCATACACACCATAGTTAGTTGGAAAGGAAGGCCATAATGCCTTCTTGGCTTCTTTCAAAAATCTAGTTAGACCATTTCCAACAATTTGGTATGCAATTTCTCTTGCAAGAAGTTTATCATGAATATACAAGAGTAAGACATGTGGATGAGATAGGCTCCAAAATACTCGTACATAGGTGAATGACTCCTCACCAAACCATTTTCCTATAAAAGAAAATTCGGCTTGGGCCTCTTTCGAAAGTCTGGGGGCTTTCTCATTGAAAACAAATTCAAAAAGGGGTAGTATAACTCCATGACATATTTTGTAAAAATGACTTTCATATTTGGATTCCCACATAATACTATGAAATACATGAATCAGAACAAGATTTTTGGTAGTCCATTTCCAGCCCATGACTGGAAAATTTGATGTAAAACATACAACATCCATAATATAGCCACTCATATAAAATGGAGGAAATATTTTAGAAGAGATAGAACGGTTCTTTCTATATTCTAAAATTTGGGTGGCAATATTATTTGACAAAATATTGCCCCAATCCATAACATAAGAACCTGCTGTTGCTTCCATAAGGGGAACCCATTCTACTGAAAATCTAGTTGTGTCCGACTAACCAAAAATTCTAGACATCATTTCAGAGATATAGCAATAAGGAATTGCAAGAGATTCAGTAGAATACATGCCCTTGTCATTGTTCTTGTATTTGTTATGATTGCTCCTCCACTTCTTTATTGGCGTTGATTTGAGTTCATTTTCCTTAGCGAACTTTGCAAGGAATTCCTTATCATAAATCTTATCAGGGTCTGGAATATGGTACATTTTCTTTTGGCCTTCTGCTTTGAAGGAACCAATCATTGTTCCTCTATTGTAAAGGAAATTATTATCCCCGATGTTAAGATTGTCAATAATCCACCTTACAATATCAGTATATGGTAATATCTTGGGCCTTGTTGCAATTCGTTGAAGAAATGAATTAGCTACCTCTCCAATTGTAGCTTCAGAATAATTTGGGGCATCGATTGTTTCCTTTCTCCGGATTTTGCGAGGTTTCTCGTCTTCAAACATTTTATACATAGATTCCCATAGAGTGGATCCACTTTCAGGTCTGAAAGTCATATCTGTAAACGAGGGCAACATCTCTGTTCTCTCGAAGGTAGTAGGCACAGGGTTAACAGGAGCCATATGCTTCTTTGCTTTCTTCAGAGCCTTAGACATTTCTGAAGAATTTTTCTTATTCAAACTTTCTTGTAAATAAGTAAGAAAGAATAAGTGGGAAGAAGGAACCTTTTAGTTTTACAATATGCAAAGATACCATAGTAAATAGAAACATTTCAAATGGATGAGACTTTGCATGTTGATGGGATATGAATTGAATGCTCATTGTAGGAAAATGATTATGGCGGTATGGGCAATAAAACCATTAATTTATGACATTGATAACTAATATGGGTTATCGTGCCTATATAATCATTTCTCAACTAAAACCAGATCTATTGCATTACATCGTGGCTTGTGTGTAATCTCTTCATTAAATACTAATGAGCTTAGATTTTCTTTCGATCGCGACATCGCAATCACAATATCGGAAAAGTTGATAGTATGCAGAATGTGTTTGTTTGACAAGCATGCGATATGCGATGTGTGATGTGCAATGTGATATGCTTTATCGCATCGACGATTATTAGCGTTAACAAAATAGAATGATTAAGCGTTGTGATAATGTGATGTGATATGCTTTATCACATCAGCGAATATGAGCGGGAGCAAACAAGACTATCAGGGAAAAATTGCAATTCGCGAAATGCGATAGGCTGACATGGCAGAAGTCGGTCCCATGGGTATTATTTATCGGATTTACTTATAAATATGGCATTTTCCTCATATAAAATCATTTCGATTATATTCATTGGATCGCAAAGATGTTTCAAATCATTATTTTCGAATTATATATGTTTTTCAAATGATTTTTTGATTTGTGAAATGCAATTTATCTCCGCTTAAGTATTTGGAAAGCCAATTTTTAAAGTTTTCATCCCCTTTTGACCCCTATTCCTATGAAAATAAATACTCTAAGGGTTTATTTTCTTAAACTATAAAAATTATAAGGGTCCCCATTTGTTCTAAAGTAACTACGACTTAAAATAATGGGGGTTGTTGATTTACACAACACCATCCTAGATCCATCTTAACTCATGAACTACCAAACGTAGAGAGGGATGAAATCTCTTGAGGTGCAAACCTATTTTAGTGTGAAAAGAGATTTGATCTCTCTCGGTGCTTGGTAGATCCGAAATTAAGATGGATCTAGGTTGGTAGTTATTTCAATGGAATGAGGTAAAATAATTTTATGAACTTTTACATCTTTATAATATCCAATAAAGATACACTTCTCACTTTTATTCCATAATTCTTTTCTTTTCTTATCAATAATGTGAACCCATACGTCGCTACCAAATACATGGAATTAGCTTACGTTTAGCTTAATTTTTGTCAATTATTTTTTTGTGTTATATTTTTTAAATATCTTCTGGGAGTGAGATCTAGCATGTAATTGACACAATTAATGGTTTCCACCCAATAATGAAGAATTAATCCTTTAAATCAAATCATATAGTTGGCTATACCCTTTAATCTGGAATTATTTCTCTCAACAACCCTATTTTGTTGTGGTGCACATGGAACAATATGTTGCTTGTGAATGCCTTGTGTAATACAGTAAGTTGTGAGTTTGTTGTTAACATATTCACCTCTATTATCTATTGTTAACCTAGGTAGATGATTTCCATATTATTTTTCTATAATTTCCTTGTAGGATAGAATTGTCAAAAATCCACTACTATAGTTTTAAGAAACAAACCCAAGTGTGTTTGGAGAAGTCATAAATGAAATTTAAGAAGTACTTGCACCCAAATAAAGAAGCAGAAGAAAATGAACTACAAAAGTCATTATGAACAAGCTACAAAGGAGTTGCGGTGTGACAAGAGGCACATTTTTCAAAACTATTTTGACAATTGTTGGCTCATGAGTGACTCACCGAAAAAAAAATTGTGCAAACCATTGCAACCCTAATCTCTTATAGAAATTTTAATATAATAAAACGAATAAATTTTGAGTAGGAGGGGTCCCCATGAGAAATAGGAATATGGTTGTCTCTCATATTTATTTTAAGTTTCATGACTTTATGATCATTAAATTTGTTAGCATGTGCTTTATTTGTGATGTCCATGAAAATAATTTTGGCAAAAGAGAAAAATAGCTCTGATATGTTGGCTTCATTGTTGGCTTCATGGTTAATTTCGTCTAAATAAATGACTCTACTAATTCATGGAAGACAATCATCAGAACCCTTCTTTCTAGTTATGAATACACTTAAGTTAAATTAAGTTCCTCCATCTTTTGGCATATCATAGCATGACAAACTCTTTATTTACTAATTCTTAGGCATGAAAACTTAAATATTGTGCTTTTCAAAGCCTCCTACTTTGGAATAATTTATGGTCATATATATCAAAGGTTGATATATTTATATATTGAAAATTTCAAATATGTGACCTAGCTCAAGTCTTACAAATTTTAATGAGGAACAATGGCTATATGCAAAGGTTTTGGGGCATAAAACACAAATTGAGCACCATGAATTATTATATGGTATACTCGGGGTAACATATGTTATTGGATTGGATTATTACGAATTTTTTTTGGTATTTTATCACAACTCTTGAATAAGAGGTATTAGTCGACATACATCAAGTGGGAGATGAATGCATTGGATAACACACATCCCAAGGCATCCCTCAAGATGCCTCTCTCATGTATTGCAGGTGTAAATCCTTCAAGGGAGGCGACCAATCTGACCTTGAATTCATTCTCACCCTTTGTACTACTCCACTCCTATGCTCATTGAATTAGCCATCATCTCTAATTCAAACCCTAATTATACAAAAGAAAAGGTATCAAGACCATGTTGCTAGTTTTCGAATGGTTGGTAAGGGATTTTTGTCCTTTGGAAAATAGTTTAAAGTTACAACAACTCATATGAGTTCTTCAAAAGGGTTTCCTGATGGAACTAAAGGGAACTTGATCTGAATTTGGGAAAACCAGTTATTGCTATGCTAGCTCCCTCATCAGTATTAAAAATGTGTTTAAGGATCGGCTCATGTTAACCATTTGTGAAGGGGTTCATGTATGTAGTTTCATGTGTTTTTCATGATCAAATTATGAGTTAATTATATTTTTAAAACCCATAAACAGAAAATGAAATGCATAAACATAACTCACAACAATCACATAACACAATGGATAATAATGGAGTTCACCCCTCCTGGGCTACATCTCCATGGACCCGCTTTAACTAGCTCGGCCCTCTTGGGATTATGAGTTAAATGTCTGATTACAATAATTTTTTATGCTCCAATGGATTTTTTGACTACTCCATTGGCTTCGGACGACATGAAAACTACAAAAATGACTATTCAATCTCTGAATTTGGTTGCCTGCTCCTCTACTCTTGACATCCCATCTTGGTGGCCATGGGCTTGTTTAATCTCCAAAGTGACAAAATCACCTTCAGATATGCTCCAACACCTATGTAAAATGTACCAATGTGTTCAGAACATCAAATACATCAAAAATTGACTATTCATTCACTTCATTTGGCCTCCAGCTGATCTAGGCATGGCCTTCCCTCCTGGTGGCCCTAAGCTTCAAAATTATTAAAGTGACCAAAAACACCTGTATATTTGCTCCATTACCTCTGCAAGTTGTTCCAATGGATTTAAAGCATGCCAATTGGCTAGGAATGACTATTCCTGAGCCCAAATTGGCCGAAAATTTCTTAAGATAGGCCTCATTAAATTTTTCCCTAGATTCTGCCTCTAAATATAGAAAACTGCCAGTTAGCTGCACCAAATCTGGAAGTGGCGCTAAATTTGGGGGATCTGACGCCCTCTTAACTACAGATTAATTAGTGGATAAGTATGCTTAATTGGTGGATTAACTGTGCACTAATCTGCAATCACTGGGGTGCTTAAGTCGAGGTTATATGGCATGGTCGCATGAGGAGGAGGGTTTGCTCGCTCCTTCCTCCGCCATCTGAAATCCGCATTTCTTTAAATTCAATGTTGTGCACATTCCTTTCAAGTTTTGGGGACGTGGCTTATTGGTAAAGGTAGAGAAGTGGTTGGGTCGGGAGAGGGTCACAAGGTCGAACCCCGACCTCCGCCCCTCCATACGTTTGTTTTGCACATTATAAAACTTCACATTTTAAACACTACGAACCATAGGTTATAAAACCATATGATATACGCTCCATTTAAAATTTTCCCATTTCAATATATGTCATGAAACATATGTAAAATGTGTCAACCAACTTTAGGTTATTCCTCCACCATCTTGTGTATTCAAATGATACATACGTTGAACCTTATACATATGCCTCTGAATTAAACCATAGTTGTAATGTTTAGAATAATGCCACCACATAGTTTTAATAAAATTCGAACTATGGTTATAATTAATATATGTGGAATTTAAATCATATATAAAGTATGAAGTTAATATTAATATAATAATATAATATATGTATTTTTTAAAACTATATATATATATATCCAATTTTATATATTAAAAAAAATCATTTCCAACAATTTTGGAGGACATTGGGCAATTTTTACCTTCACAAACCAAACTAGAAAATCCAATTGTGACATTTGTCACATTCTCATTGGACATAAACTGAAGAAGATTCGCTTCATGCTGATTGGACTTTCATGTCATCAGATGTACCTGTTCTGCAATATTTTTTTTTAAATTGCCTGTTCTAAACGGCGATCAGCAGACAATAACTTCCTCATCCGAACTCGATTTTCGACAAAACAAGTTGCGTTAGATTCCTTACAACGGAACAGTAAATTTGGGAGGGGGGTCACAAGGTCGAACCCCGACCTCCACCCTTCCATATGTTTGTTTTTCACATTATAAAACTTCGCATTTTAAACACTATGAACCATAGGTTATAAAACCATATGATATATGCTCCATTTAAACTTTTCCCATTTCAATATATGTCATGAAACATATATAAAATGTGTCAACCGACTTTAGGTTATGCCTCCACTATCTGGTATATTCAAATGATATATACGTTGAACCTTATACATATGCCTCTAAATTAAACCATAGTTGTAATGTTTAGAATAATGCCACCACATAGTTTTAATAAAATTCGAACTATGGTTATAATTAATATATGTGGAATTTAAATCATATATAAAGTTTGAAATTAATATTAATATAATGATATAATATATGTCTTTTTTAAAACCATATAAAATATATATATATCCAACTTTTATATATTAAAAAAAATAATTTCCAGCATATAATAATCATGAACCCAAATTTAACCGTGGAGGACATTGGGAAATTTTTACCTTCACAAACCAAACTGGCAAATCCAATTGTGACACTTGTCATATTCTCATTGGGCATAAATTGAAGAAGATTCACTACACGCTGATTGGACTTTCATGTCATCAGATGTACCTGTTCTGCAATATTTTTTTTTAAATTGCCTGTTCTGAACGGTGATCAGCAGACCATAACTTCCTCATCCGAACTCGATTTTCGACAAAACAAGTTGTGTTAGATTCCTTACGACAAGACAGTCACTTTCATTCTGGTTTGGTGAAATTATGAGCACTTTCAGTTTTGAGCTAATTTTTGCCCTTGATCCAGATTCTGATCACTCCTTCCCACTAACATGTTTTTGGACCCAAAAAAGCTGGTTAACTCATGAGTACTGAATACTCTTCTATTTCCCAAGTTCTATCATCTTTATTCTACTTGGAAAAATTGCTATGACAACCACTTGGTCACTGACATGCCTTGCCTTGCCTTGCAAATGGCTTGGCTCTTCAACCATTGTTCTCCTTTTTCTACTGACCCAATCCAACACTTGTTGGTTGACTGATATAATAATTTGATGTACCAAATCAATTCCTCGGTGCCTTCCCACTAAGAATCATGTTCCTCCTTTACACAATGAGTGAACTACAACAATGAGTTCCAACATCAGTAAAAACAAGAAAATAAATGACCATTCTTTTACCTCCACAGTTCCAAATTCCACATTTAGAAGAATTCATTCACCATCTCCTTCTCTTCTTGGCATCAACACATAAAATGGCCTACAATGGTTTCAAACTTTTTGGCTGAAAATTCTTTGACATCTTGTCACAAAAAACACATCATGCAAGAAACAACTTGACGACATACCCTCTAGCTCCTTCAAAGCAACTAATTTCACAGCAAGTGAGCATTGATATGTACTCTTACATCTTGGTGTCAAAACTTATCAACCAAACACAAGCCGACAAAACATGCATCTTCAAATGACTGACTCTCAAGTCAAGCATACACATGTGTAACAATTTGACGATTATTTTCCCAAAACAAAAATAATTTCACATCTCATGAAACACTTCGTCAACATATCCTTTTCATCTTTGGAGACAAAATAAACTCTTCCAAGTTGATATGACATTCTTGTACACACAATCGATCAACACAAGTCAACACTCATGCATGTGAAAATGATCAACACTCTCAAGTTGACAACATACATGTTTAAACAAAGCAATCGACCACACAAGTCAATTACTCGTGCATGTTCAAGCACGATGAAACCATAAAAATTCCACTGTTCATACACAGAAACTCTCATGCATGTATACAATTCTTAAACTCTCTCACAAGTACAATCATAAGTACAAGAATTCCATTCATATGTACATGTAATTAAAGCTTAAATGAACAAATTTTGCTGCAATAAAGTGAGTCAAGATACTCCTCTTTCAAACACCTTCTTGGCGTAAACATGCAACATGCATTCAATTGTCGAAGAATGCATCAATCATAAAAAGACATGCAAAGCCTTAATTGGATAAGAAATATAACCATCTCTTACCAAACCATTTCAATGGCATTTCTTTTAGCTACACATCATCATCATGTGAATCATCTTGACCCACATCAATTATGGAATCTTCTTTTCCATTCTTTCCATTCTCTTTCTCCACCTTCTTCAAATGTCGTGGATGACTTGTTGGATACAATTTGCAACACTTGTCTACAAGATGACCTTGCTTATGGCAATGAGTGCAAAACAATTGCATCTTCTTTTCAGCATGGTTTCCATTATCCAATGGACCTTTGGCTTTCTTCTTCCTTTTCTTTGAAATTTTCTTGTACATGGTTATCTTCTTCCAACACCTTGAAACATTATGGTTATCCAAACCACAAAAAGGAACATGCAAAATTTCTCCAAATATTATGTGAGAATTTTCCATGTTTATTATAATCAAAAGCAACATGATTAAAAACATATTTATACTTTGAGCATTCACCTTTGTCACTTTCTTGAGTAGGTTAATTTGATGAGGTAGTATCTCTCTTTGGAATACCAACAATGCATTCAAAGACTTTATAGATTTCAACATCCTCTTGTTCGGAATTCTCATTAGCTGCATGCTTATGAGCACCTTCTTGCAAAGTGGGTGTAAAACTTTGGCATTCCTCGTTAACACAATATTCAAAAGCTTTAGGTAATGAACATGAAATAAAAGTCCTTCTTGGAACACCTTCATGTGCCTCCTTGGCTTTAGAGCTTTCTCCATCATATTGTCCATAACCAAGACCTAAATACTTAGTCCTTTCCTCAACAACAATTGGCTCAACTATGCCTTGTGCATGTTTGCCCAATCCTTTACCTTCATATCCCATCTTCATCAATAATTTTGACCCTATTCCTCTAGTGTGTCTTTAAAAATAACCTACACATTAATTTTGAGAGGAAATTAAAGATAAAATTGAACTCCATACCTCTTTTTCAAGTGCATGCTTGGCTAAGGCTTCCTTGGCATCATGGAGTTGAGTCTCCATCTCATGCATCTTTGCAAGGTTTTCATTTGCAATATGGATTTGAATCACCATCTCATGCATCATTTCAAGAAGCTCTTGCTTCTCCTCCTTCATGGCAATCAACTGCTCTTAAAGTTTAATTCTCTCCCTCTTATCTTCATACTTTTCTTGCATCCTATCAATCATGATGTAGAGTTTCTGCAACATCTCTCTATCAAAGAGTTTTTGTAAGGAATACTGACTTGAAATGTCACCTAATGAAGCTTCCATCACACATGAAATGCATACAAAGCTTCTTTGGTGTGATTTGAGATTTCAGATCTTAATCTTGATCTTCTTCTCCTTCGCACATAAACTTGGAAAACTGTTAAATTCTCCTTGCACAAATTCAACAACAAATAGCTATAGAAGAATAAGCTAGCCTTGGCTAAAATGAGCTAAATTTTTTCTCTGATACCAACTTGATCTGAATATGGGAAAACTAGTTATTTCTATGCTAGCACCCTCATCAATATTAAAAATGTGTTTAAGGATCGGCTCATGTTAACCATTTGTGAAGGGGTTCATGTGTGTAGTTTCATGTGTTTTTCATGATCAAATTATGAGTTAATTATATTTTTAAAACTCATAAACAAAAAACGAAATGCAGAAACATAACTCACAACAACCACATAACACAATGGATGATAATGGAGTTCACCCCTCCTAGGCTACATATCCATGGACCTACTTTAACTAGCTAGGACCTCTTAGTATTATGAGTCAAGTGTCTGATTAAAATAATATGTGATGATCCAATGGATTTTTTGATTGCTCCATTGGCTTCAGAAGACATGAAAACCCCAAAATGACTATTCAACCTCTGAATTTGGTTACCAGCTCCTCTAGGCTTAACCTCCCATCTTGGTGGCCATGGCCTTTGCTATAGGTCAATTTGGGCACCAATCCCAATGACCTGGTTAAACTGGACATCATCCCTAGAAACAATGAATAGGATTTATCATCCCCTATCATTTCAGTTGCTACATGCCCTAAGACAAAGAACAAGAACAAATCATCCATGACTTCCATTGCAAGGTTTCCAAGATTTGAAGTACATTTTACATCACCTATGAGCTCACCAAAGAAGTCTCTCAAGGGACTAATTATTTTGCATATGCAGCTACCTCCATTCAAGGGTGCTCTGCAGAGCACTTCCTGACACTCAAGGGTGCGTTGGTCAATTGAGAGCGAAATTGTCATTGTTCCGGAATCTCCACATGGTCAGTGCCTTCTAGAAGAGTGCATATGTGTCAAACTTCAAATCCATGTGTCCATTCAACACCTCTGAGCTTGGGAACATGTCTTTCCTATTATTAGAAAGTCATTGATTGTTAAACTACCTTCATCTCATCTATAAATTGAGCACAGATCCTAATGCCTGAGCAGGAATGAATTTAGTAGAGAAATGATGTTGGAATCTCAATTGAGAGTTTGATTTGAGTGATATGCTACTGGAGAGATGTTCATTGTGATGAGGCTGGGATGATGCTGGAGTTTGTGACATCAAATCAATCGTTGGTTGTAACCTCCCCCTTCTATCCATTAATAAAGATTGCTTCTTACTTTCCCACATATGTATCTGTATAAGCTTCTATATTTCATATTATGGATTCTTAGCTTATGTACATGTTTCATGTTTCATTGATTTAACTAACTAAAGTGAATAGCCATCTGTATATTGCAATCTCTTTGTTGTTTAGTTTTTTTACTTGCAAGAACTAGTTTGACGATCAAAGTTGGATTGGAAGCTACAGCAAGAGCGACAGAAGGAGAATAGGAAGCAGTTAGACTCCAAGTAAGTTTCTCCATATTTATATGTGTATATTTACTATTAGGAAAAGTATATGCAAATTATTTGATCTGTTGTTCTAAATTCATAGCACCACATTTAGGGAATGTGTTTTATCCGTAATTCATAATTCCACATAACAAATTAGTGACTCCACTAGGGAAAATTTGGGAAAGTGAACAGAACTTTTTACAGTATCAAGTCGCTCTTGAACATGACACTTCCCTCCATCACTGTGACTATTTGGGTTGGGTAATCTTCTTTTGACAGTTCATTCATACCTATGGTTCATCATACCTTCACTTCGGTTTTGGGTCAATGCTGCCAACTCATCTCAGTGTCACTGATACCATTTGCATTTTGGAGCTCTGAACCTATTTTTCTCCCCGAACTTCATCCGTTGATTACGATTAATTTTGTAATACTCATAAACCTTTATTCTCATGACAATCATCCCTAAAAATTGCTATATCAAGTCATACTTTGTCTCTAAAATCAGTAATTCCCATTTCGCAATAAAGCAGCTTCCTATCGACGACAAATCACCATCCAATAAGTTTACTTAGAAACATCATATTCCAGTACCATGAGGCTTGTTACAGCATCGACAAGATCCTCGCTTCCAGACTTTTGACCGAAAGATTTTGTTTGGCGTTCGACATCAAATCATCTATTCACGCCTTACGAAATGTACTGCAGTACCTTGAGGACCATTGACATTAATGGCGGTTCTCTTGCGTTTGTTAACAACTCACATCATTGGCTGGTAATCAAATGATGTCTTACCATGTTTGACTACAAATCATATATTCACATGGCTAGACTTGTACCCAAACGATCGAGTGAACGAGATAAGAAGACCCCGGAACTATTTTCAGCCATCTGGGATGCGATTTCAGGATTGTTGTACACATCATCTGTATGGTGACCTTACATACATATCGTCATCTAAACATGGGCCTATATCTATAGTTATGTCTGTATTGGGCAACATTCCAATATAGACGACTTTTTGCACTCTGTACATGTTATTATATACTTTATGTGCTGAGCATAGGAATGTCTTCCCTCAGTAATTCATGATCAAGAGGATATATCATGATGTAATTTATTGTAAGATTGATGTAGGTTGCCACTCCGCTTCAGCTCCAGCCCATCACAGTGTAAAGCATCTCATTCAAAAAATATTGTTATTACTATTCTGACTTCATTCTTTAGGGGGAAATCTGTTATAGGTCAATTTGGGAACCAATCCCAATGACCTGGTTAAACTAGACATCATCCCCAGAACCAATTAATAGGTTCTAACATCCCCTATCATTCCAGTTGCTACATGCCCTAAGACAAAGAACAATAAAAAATCATCCATGACTTCCATTGCAAGGTTTCCAAGATTTTAAGTACATGTTATATCACCTATGAGCTCACCAATGCAGTCTCTCAAGGGACTATCTGCTTTTCATATGCAACTACCTCCATTCAAGAGTGCTCTGCAAAGCACTTCCCGACACTCAAGGGTGCGTTGGTCAATTGGGAGTGAAATTCTCATTGTTCCGGAATCTCCACATGGCCAGTGCCTTCTAGAAGAGTACATATGTGTCAAAATTCGAATCCATGTGTCCATTCAACACCTCTGAGCTTGGGAAAATGTCTTTCATATTATTATAAATTCATTGATTGTGAAACTACCTTCAGCTCATCTATAAATTGAGCACAGATCCTAGTTCTTGAGAAGGAAGAAATTTGGTAGAGAAATGTTGTTGGAATCTCAATTGAGGGTTTGATTTGAGTGATATGTTACTGGAGAGATGTTCATTGTGATGAGGCTGGGATGATGCTGGAGTTGGTGACATAAAATCAATCGCTGGTTGTAACCTCCCCCTTCTACCCATTAATAAATATTCTTGCTTACTTTCCCACATATGTATCTATATCAGCTTCTATATTTCATATTATGGATTCTTAGCTGATGTATATATTTCATGTTTCATTGATTTAACTGATTAAAGTGAATATCCATCTGTATATTGCAATATCTTTATTGTTTAGTGTTTATACTTGCAGGAACTAGTCTGACGATCAAAGTTGGATTGGAAGCTACAACAAGAGCGACAGAAGGAGAATAGGAAGTGCTTGGACTCCAAGTATGTTTCTCCATCTTTCTGTGTGTTTATTTACTATTAGGAAAAGTATCTACAAAGTCTTTGATTTGTTGCTCTAAATGCATAGCACCACATTTAGGGAATGTGTTTTATCCATAATTCATAATTTCGCATAAAAGGCTTGTTTGTTCTCCAAAGTGACAAAAGCACCATCAGATATGCTCCAACACCTATGAAAAATATACCACTCTGTTCAGAACATAAAATACATCAAAAATGACTATTAATTCACTCCATTTGGCCTCCTGCTGATCTAGGCATGGCCTTCCCTCCTGGTGGCCCTAGGCTTCAAAATTCTTCAAGTGACCAAAAACACTTGTAAATTTGCTCCATTGCCTCTACAAGTTATTCCAGTGGATTCTGTTAGTACCCTATAAATTATAGGATCTCAAGGTGATTGGATACTTCATATTTCTTGCAAAGTTTTCATTATTGAAAGGCTTTTCAAAATTCAAATGATTTCAAATAAATAAAATATGAAAAGAAAGAAAAGAGGGTAGGAAAAAGAAAAAGAGAAAAAGGAAAAAAGAAAGAAAAACTCCAAAAAAATAAATAACACTGAAAGTGCTGCAAGTTTAAATTCCACTACTCATTAGATAAGATTTTTCCAATCATACAGTTTAATCATGGTTAGACAATTTTCAATTTTTTCTGATAGGTTAGAAAATAAAGATATGCCAAACTATTTAATCTTGGCTTATTAGTATATAGGTAGAAAATTAAATTGGCTCAACAGTTTAAATTGAGTCAATGGCTGAAATAAGGATAGGTGTTAGGTTAGAAATGCAAAAGAAAAATTATTTAAGGGTTTGCTAGTCCAAATTCACCCTGAAAAAAAGAAGAAAAAAAGTTAGATGATTAGTTTGGGTAAGTAGAGAGGTCAAGCAGAAAGAACAAAAGGAAAAGGCAAAATTTGTTCCACCTGGTGCAGCATCAAAATCCCATTTTTTTCTTATGGTGGAAGAGGATCAAAATATAGGGTGTTTACACTCAAAATGTGGAAAATGGGTTATGTTTTGAAAGTTTGGACTTCAAATTCATTTGAGCATACCTTATGTAAAAATGTTATCCCAAGTCCCAAAGCTATCAATTCTCTTTATTCCTAAAAAAACCCCCAAACCCACATATTTTCATTTATCCTAAGTCCTAACTACCCCTCAACACTCATTCATTCCCCTACCCCACCGTTGCATCATACATCACATCACGCGCTAAAATACCCTCACTTTCCCAACACCCTCGCACATCTCCCCACATATGACGGTCTACATAGCCTTTCGGCCCCCCCTCAACCTCCAAATTTTAACAGGGGGGTCCAAAATGTGCAGTATCCATTACTGCCTACTCTGCTATGTGGCGCGCCCATAGTACTTCACACGCCCGGCTCCGATACCATTCACTGCTCTTTCCCCCCTCCGAAAAGTGGTTTTCACCATTGACAAAACTGCCACGCTTATTTATGTCATCAACCAACCGTTAGCGCCACGTCCTCTCCCGCCTAGCTACCTCACCCAATCACATTGCATCCTGCGAAAGATATATTATGCCATTAATGTCCATTCCGTTACCCAATGCGCCCACTCCTATTCAACAGCCACCAAATCATTGTTTAAAGCTAAAATTTGGCATAACAGTAGAGTTTACTCTAATGATTATTGTCAAAATTGTTGTAGATTTTCAAATTCGCAGGTAAATCACAGAGGATTACAGCTGAAGAAAGAATTTTGTTCATCGAGGAGAAATCATTAGTTCTCCACAGGTCTGATAGCAAGTTTCTTTGTTAACTCTGCTCACATTCCCTTTTTAAGTTGTCCCTTCTCTAATCTCGTTTTGCGACAATTTTTCCCTCTCTGTTCCCCCTTATTTCATCCCATTCTTTCCAAATATAGTGGTAAATGCATTGAAGAAGCATGCCTCCCAAGAAATACCAGGAGCCCTTTAACCCTATCATCTACCCTCAGGTAGATTTACATCACACAACCTGGTAGATCGAGACTATAAAATCCATGAGACACAGTCAGACTTCGACTTGTTTTATGTCCACTGCTGGCTCAAGGATAAATTCCTTGAAGAAGGTAATGATATAGGACTCTGGGAAACCATGTTGCCTTATTTCATCTTTCCCAAAACTCATAACTTCCCTGAACTGATCAGAAAATGTAAATCATGTTATGACATTAACCAGAGAGCCATAGTGAACCCTGTAGGAGAAATACTATTTTCCATCAATGTCCAGTCCATTCAAGAGATGATGCAGGCCCCCATTGTTGAGAATACCATTCCTTTTTCACACGAAGCCCTGAGAGAATCATACCAGAAGCTAGACTTCGCTAGAAGGGCCAAAACCTTAGAATTATTCATGGCCACAAAGGCCCCAATGCCTACCAAGAATCCCCCATATCCATCATCCATCTTCCCTGATAGGACCCAACACATAATCATTGTTTTATCTTACTTATTGGTTTATCACAATGATCAGTGGGTAGATGAAGCCATAATTGGTTTCTTATCTATTCTTTCCTCAGATGCTCAGCCCAAAATCCTGTTCAACTATGCATAGTTTCTTGTAGATGCCATTCATGAGCAGTTCCTAAAGTTTTAGATAGAAGAAGTTTTCAAATAAACCTTTGTGTTGGTGTACATGTTTGTCTATTTCCAATCCAACAGGTTTCAGTTTGATATGATGAAGCTGAATGATGAGTCTCAACCCCAATCAGTGATTTTTGGGACTAATTTATTGGTGAAGGAGCAAAAGAATTACTCCTACGAGAACTTTGTAGAATTTTTTATTCATCTAGCAATAAGTGCACTCAGTAGTGCCACAGAGCCAAGGGTTAGTGAAGAAATCAGGAAGGTGATGCAATTGACAGAGCAGATCATAACAGCAGACTGGTACCTCTACCAAAACTACACAGAGATCAGCGATTATGGCAGTGAATTGGTCCCCTATAAACTGCCTAAGTACCTCTCTATGAGAATATTTTCACTTGGATATATCAGACAAATGATAAATGTATATGAGGTGCATTTTGTCTCTGCCAAGAAGAAGTCACAATTCAGGATCAAATCACAAATTGGTCCATTTATTTGCAACAGCAGAGCTGCAGGGGAAGAGGCAGTTAGAATGTTCAAGGAAATGAAGTTCACTCATAGCTTTGCTTGGTCATATGATCCCATGGGGATCATTTCTAAGAAGAGGGTGGAGAATAAATCCACACCATACATTCATGCCCACAGATTGGAGATAGAAAAGCACATGAACCAAGAATAATGGGTAGCAGACACACTCTAGGAGGCAGAAGATCAGGTCATTTCAACTTCAGGAATTCAAACACCAACTCCATAAGAAAGGAAAGTTGCAAGAGTTCAAGATGAAAAAGTAAAGGAGCTCGAAAAGGAGATAGGAAGCAAGAGGACCAGGGAGGATCAAACTGACATGGATATTGATTCCTACACCAAAGAGTTCAAAATGAAGTATAGAAATAGGGCCAGAGTTCACATGGACATCGACCAAGGGAACGAGTAAGATCATCAAACTGTCATCACAATCATAGATTCACCAAGTTCACCACCAGCAAGTGGCCAAAAAGTTTTCTCAACATCCTCTACCACTATGCCTTTCCAACAGTCGAATATACAGACTCCAACATCTACTACCACTGTTGGTTAGAAGGAGGATAATATATATGATACATTTAAAGAAATCAAAAGAAGGAATGAGGTTCTTAAGACCAACACATATAATCATTTTTGGAAACAAACAAGCAGCTCCCAAAGTATACTCCTATCAGCATTTGACTCTGAGAAGGGAAGAATGAAGATGGCATTCTTAGAAGAAAAAATTCCTCGGCCCAAAGGTGCAGCAGACTACAATAAGACCTCTTTTGAGTTTGATATAAATAGCATTCATCTAATTGACCAAATGGAGATGCTACGAGTCTCTCAAAGTTGCAGGTGACATTATCCAACACACAGTCACAGTTGAAGATGGAAAATATCTCCTCCATGGCCAAATACTCAAGGATTAAAACTATGGAGGATTTAGTGATGAAAACTGGGTACGATCCATCAAACCTAGCAGTGGCAGAAACACTGGTAAAGAAAAAGAATGTAGACATAACTGCTTTGAAAAGACAGCTCAAGATGCCAGTGATAGAAGATCCTATGACAAAGGAGATAGAAGAAAATGAAACGCAGAAGGTAGGAATGTTGCAATTGATCATCGAACAAGAAAAGAAGATAAATAAAATGGAGAATCAGATGGATAAAATGGTCAAAGAGAGACAAAAATCAGTAAGAGATGCAGTGAAGGAAGCAGTAAAAGAATCAGTTAAGGCCATGATTCCACTGCATGCAATCCCTCTTACAGTGATTCCAGCATCTACATCAACAACAGGCCAACATTTGTGAAGTACACCGAGACTGATGAAGTCTATATAAAGTTAAATAGAACTAAGATTTGACTCAAAAGGAATGGGAAAATTTATGTGGACTCCAAGGAGGATGACAACTCGGCATGATGACAAAACATGCAGCTTAGTGAATTATCTACATCAGCAGATCCAGTGTATCAAAATAGCTCCAAAATATCGAATTGGCCAGCCTAGTAGATCACTACAGCACTGATAATGGCTTTATAATGACTTTATACATCTATTAAAAAATTCGTTACACTAAATAACGGCTTAATAATGAATTTAGACATCTGTTAAAAAATTCATTACAATGTGTCCATGCATGAGACACACATGTCAAATTTCAGTTATTTTGTAATAATGAATAGATTGCCTCTTTTGAAACGGAAATCAGTTGCAACTGGTTTAAATATAGAATTTTTTTCAGTGTTAGGGGTTGGACCCTAGATTGTAAGCGCTTTTCATTTCGGAACTTTTGAAATTTTCAAGTTGGAGCATAAATAAAAAGATCAGACTGCAAGATTCATGTTTTGTGTTATCTTGGTGATGTTTTTCCTTTATCAAATTTAATGTCTTTCCACTATCATATTTTCATGTGCATCGTTTAAAATTCTAATTGTAAAACAGGAAAGTTAGTTTAAGATTTATTGTCTAGAGTACCTTAATTCTGACTATTCTTACAATTTTAATGTTTCCTTTCTGATGTATGGTTTAATAGTTCTTAGTTGCTCTTAAATCATTAATGAAAACACTTTTCTCCATTTCATAATTTTTTTCATTTATAAAACACCAGTATTCATAGCTAGCTTGCCTTGCATTTGTTTTGGAAATTGATGCATACACCCAGCCTATTTCGACTCCATAACCCAATGGAAACTGTTCAAATAAATCCCTTAAATCCGACCACAAACAATCAAACAAAAACAACTCTCACAATCAATTTAACTAGCCCAATATCAGAAAGATTAAAACAAATCTAAATCTTATATAGAGAGCTCCCTCTCTGAGCCTAGGAGGGCTAGATCCGAGGCTTCAAGTGGTTTTGATGTTGTCCTTTATAATTTAGTCTTGCCAATCTTATAAACTATAGAGCACTAACAAATTCATAGCATGTCAATCTGCTAGGAATGACTATTCCTGAGCCCAAATTGGTCGAAAATTGCTCAAGGTAGGCCTCATTAATGTTTTCCCTAGATTCTGCCTCTAAATCTGGAAAACTGCCTGTTAGCTCCACCAAAACTGGAAGTGGCGCTAAATTTTGGGAATACATCGAAACTACAACCATATTAACTACATATTAATTAGTGGATAAGCATGCTTAACTGGTGGATTAACTGTGCACTAATCCGCAATTAGTGGGGCACTTTAGTTGAGGTTATATGGCATGGTCGCATGAGGAGGAGGGTTGGCCCGCTCCTTCCTCTACCATCTGAAATATGCATCTCTTTAAATGCAATGCCTTGCACGTGCCTTTCAAGTTATGAGGGTGTGGCCCATTGGTGAAGGCAGATAAGTGGTTGGGGATGTCATGGGGTCGAACCCCAACTTCCGCCCCTCCATACGTTTGTTTTTCTCATTATAAAACTTCACATTTTAAACACTCTGAACCATAGGCTATAAAACCATATGGTATACACTCCAATTAAACTTTTCCCATTTCAATATATGCGCTCCCGTTAATATATGTCATGAACCATGTATAAAATGTGTCAACGGACTTTAGGTTATGCCTCCACCATGTGGTATATTCAAATGATATATGTGTTGAACCTTATACACATGCCTCTGAATTAAACCATAGTTGTAATGTTTCGAATAGTGCCACCACATAGTTTTAATAAAATTCCAACTATGGTTATAATTAATATATTTAGAATTTAAATCATATATAAAGTTTGAATTTTTTTTTTTTTTGTAAATTATGCGGAGCTATTCACATTAATCAAAAAGTTGTATGGTACAAAAACAACCATCTTGGCTTACATTCGTGGCTCTGAAAGAGCGCATAAACAAAGCCTTTCTCAGGGAACTTGATACAGGGGGAAGGGGAACTGAGAGGGGAGTTCTGAAACAAAACTAAAAGAAGACAAAGAGCTCGTAGGCTCAGTGCTACAAAAAACCTGAAAAGCAAGCAAGGACAGAGAAAAACCAACAGGTTAAAGCATCAGGTCTTCGTCGCAGAAGAAATCATCTATGTTGATCAGATGTTCAGGAGTCCCTTCCTCAAGGTAAAAACGGGGGCAGTGAGAGGGTCCAACAGCCAGAGGAGAGCCCTTTGAAGGAGTCTCGACTTTAACCTGGAGGTTAGGATCCCCAGTTTTTTGTTGAAGCCCCGAATGCCGCTTCAGCAATTCATAATGAGGTGAAGAACTGTCAACAAATCTTAAATGGTGAACCGTTTTAACATACATCTCGAACTTGTCTGAGAGGGTCTAAATCTTCTTATCCATCTGTTTGTTGATTCTGCTTTGCTCCTGGAGAGCCATACAGAGGAAATTTTTAGTATGCCAGTGAAGATCAATGGTGCGCGTGTACAAGTTCTCCCAGCTTCTTATCAAGCCAGGGTCCGCAATCCACTGGAATTCGAGGTCCACCGTCTCCGTCAAGGTGGCCCGACGCCGAGCCGTCGCAGCATTCTCCAAATCTACCATGAATTCCCTTGCTGGGGCCAGAGTGTTGTCTCTGAAGAAGCGAGCAGCATTGCGAGCCTGGATTTCGGCTCGATTAACAAGGTGGCGGGAAGGGTTCTCCCACTGGGAGGAGCGGCTGCGCCGGATGGGAGGAAGGGGGTTCCTACGTCGGGGGGCTATCGAAGGAAAGCGAGGCAGCGAAAGGAAGAGGGCTTGCAGGAGAGAGTGAGCCAAGGGAGCAGAAGGCTCGAGGGAGAGCAAAGCCAGGAAACAGAAGGCCAAAAGGCCGCAAAGAAGCTTATCAGAAGGGAAATTGAGCCAAAAAGCGAAGTGAGGAAATAAAGCCGGGATAAGAGAATTTAAAGGCTTGAGATAAGGCTGGCTGGCCACGGGAGAGCGCTTGTGATGCATCCAAGCATTAATCATGGTTTCATGCGAAGATTAAAGGCATAGCATGGGAATATGCCTGGGCGAGCATATCAAGGATATGCTCTTGCTCGAAGCAATCAATAGAGCGTCAATTAAGCACAGAATCATGATGAATTGGGGGTTCAGGCTGCTACGACATGACTCCTGCCCTGTGCAGGTCATTTTGATTGATTATCATAGAATCCTTCTTGATATCAGGTGAGCCAAAATCGTTCCATCCGTGGGAGACTAGATGCGCCTGGGTGGTTACCCCCTGATTGGCCATGTAGTCGACCAGCTGATTGGCCTTTCTTTTGACAGCATGGAACGTGAGCCCTCAAGCTTCCATGATGCTAGCTTTGAGGTGAAGGAGTATACGGTTGAGGCGCTGACTGTTGGAGACCTTGGCCACACTTCTGCCATGCTAAAGTTTTCTGCAAGCTTAGGTAGCAACGTTAGAGTCTCCTTCGACTTGAAGGGGCCAATAGTGGTTCTGCTTGGCAATGACCAGACCCTTAGCCATCGCCAGAAGCTCCGCCACATTATTGGTAGTGTGCCCCAAATTTCCATAGTATATCCAAAGGATGGAACCCTGAGAATTGCGAACAACACCGCCAAAGCCAGCCCTGCCATGGTTTTTTTTAGACGCCCCATCATAATTGAGTTTGAAAAAGGGTTGATCAGGGGGTTGCCAAATAGTCAGGGGATTGGGATTGATACAGTTAGGTCAGGAAGAGGAATCAAAGAGGCGGGTGGGAAGATTGAGAAGAGAGAGGATGCGACAGTCATATGAAGAGGGAAGGTGCGGGGAATCAGGGAGATTGGCAATTGAGGTCGATTCTCTCAGGGTGGCCTTGATAATGGTAAGAACCTGTTCTTCTTTGGACGAGTGGTTTCTGAAAATTTTTGAATTTTTCTCTTTCCAGAGAGCCCAACAGATGATTCTTAGGATAAGGTTCCAAGAAATATTGATAAGTGGATGGCTTGAGAAGGCAGGGCGCTAGTTTTCCAGGGTGCTATGAATGGAATCCACAGAACGATCGGAGGTTTTGAAAACGAGCAGGAGCCAAGACCAGATATTGGAAGCAAAAGGGCAGGTGTTGAGGAGGTGGTTGATCATTTCAGAGTTAGAGAGGCATAAAATGCAAACCGATGGGCCTTTGAAACCTTTTTTTTGGAGATTGTACCACGTCAAAATTTTCCTGTGCATAATGAGCTAGATCATTATCCTGATGATGAACTACAGTTGGTAGTTCAAAACGCGTCGGTCCTAAAATTCTCATGTGATTTCCCAGAAGATTTATAATCTAAAAGAGAGTGATCTTCGGCCAGTGCTTCCTACTCCATAATCTTTTTCATTTGTTGTCCCCTTGAGTAGAGGTGGGATTTTGCAGGATGTTGTATGCTTATTTAATGTTAAAATTACCTGTAGGGTTGGAACCCCAGCGAAGGATATCTGGACCGTCTTCTTTTTTAATTTACCTTTTGTGGAGCTCCTTAACAAGAGAGTTTATGGAATGATGGAGGTGAGGAGGAAGAGAGTCTTGGAGATTCTCCCAATCTCTCCATTCCGAATTTCCAGTAGGCTTCCAGTAATATTTTACATTTATTTTGTTTTGCGCTTACAAATATTCTTTTGCTAGCTTGTAAATCTCTTTATCTAGTCTGGGGCTTTGCTCCCAAGCATCCTCCCAAAAAAGAGCTTGCTAACCATTGCCTATCTCCCAAAAGTTGTGTTCCTGAATCAAAATTCTATTTTCCCAAGCTTTATTCCACATGGGAGATCCTTTAAGGTTTCCCGAGAGCCTGATGAGGGAGGCCCAAGGGGTAGTGGGAGCATATTTGGCTTTCCAAAGCATTTCCCAATTGGTGGAAGGGTTGGAAATCCAACACCACCACGTTTTAGCCCCTATGGCCTTACCCAGGAGATCCGGATCTCCGAGGCCAAGCCTGCCTTCAAATAAGAGAGTGCACACTTCATCCTAGGCAACAAGAGCCCATTTACCCTTGAGGGCTTTTCCTCTCTAGAGGAAATCCCTTTGAATAGTTCTAATCTGGCATGAAATAGAGCGGGGAGCCGCCAAGGCCGAAAAGAGGTAAAGGGGCATAGCTTGAAGGACTGATCGGACCAGGATTAATCTGCCCGCCATATTGAGGGCTCTGAATGTCTAGCTGGAGATTTTCTTCTTGAGATTCGAGATGAGAGGTTCCCAGTTCGAACATGCCAAAGGTTTGTCAGTGAGGGGAATTCCCAGATATTTGGAGGGGAAGAAGCTTTTCTGGAAGCCTAGGACGCGAGCGATATGAGTTTGAATGGCAGCAGGGGTATTGAGGAACAAGATTTTGGATTTGGCTTTATTGACATCCAAACCCGAGGCTAGAGAGAACTCTTCCAAGATTTTTTTGAAAGTAAGGGCTTCTTTAACCGAAGGGCAGCCCATTAGGAGTGTATTGTTGACAAACTGCTGGTGAGTTGAGGGTGGGAGCTGAGGGTAGAGTTGAAGGCCTGAGATGAGACCACTAGAGGAAGCAGCCGAAAGGGATCTACCCAACCCTTTCGCTAGAATGATAAAGAGGAAGGGAGAAATGGGATCCCCCTGGCGGATGCCTCTTGAGGGATTGGTGATAGAGGTGGGGGATCCGTTAAGGAGGATAGAAAAGAAAGCTCTAGAAGCAAGGGCCATTATCCATTTAATGATCTTTGTGTTGAAACCAAAAGCTTCGAGCATGAGTCTGATATACCTCCAATTGATCTTATCAAAATATTTTGACATATCCAATTGGATAAGCATACCTGGTTTGCCTTGATATTTTAGCATGTGGATAATTTCCTGAGAGAGAATGACGTTATCCATGATCTTTCGACCTTATACATAACCTCTTTGGTGTGCCAAGATAAGGAGAGGCGGAAGAGGCTTCATGCGGTTGGCTAGCACTTTTGAAATAATATTGTAGATGACATTACAAAGAGAAATGGGCCTAAATTGCTCTGAAGAGTCAGCTCTGTCCGATTTAGGGATGAGAGCCAGGAAAGTTGCATTCAGAGAGGGAAAAATGGATTTTTTCATTCTAGATTCCTCCACCAGATCATAAACCGAATCCTTTATGGAATTCCAGCGGGCTTTCTAGAAGTCGATGGTGAATACATCAGGCCCAGGGGCTTTACCATTCAGCATTTACTGAATTGCTTCTTCCAGTTCCTCCATGGTTATATTTTTTAACAACATTTGATTATGATCCTTGGTTAGAATGGTTGGGATGTGACTGGTGATTTTCCTTATCTGCTCTTCATTGTTCAGGTTACTTTCAGTGAGGATGCTTGTGAAGTATTGATGAAGTTCTTCCTCAATCTATTGATGAGTGTCAAGCATCTTTCCTTGGTTGTTTCTGAGATTGAGGATCTTGTTATGTTTCCTATGCTGGATCATGGATTTATGGAAGAAGGAAGTGTTTCTTTCTCCCTCCTTGAGCCATTGGATCCTAGATTTCTGTCGCCAGAGGATCTCTTCCTGAGTAGCCCGAGCCTCCCATTCTTTGTGAAGCTTCATTTCTATTTGTTTGGTTTCCTCCATAGTCCCATTCTGAATGATTATTTGTTGTAATGCTTTTAACTTTGACTCTATGAGATTTTTTTCTGTAGTGATATCTCCAAAGTTTTCTTGATTCCATTTTTTTAGTTCTTGCTTGACAAATTTAAGTTTTTGGTGGAAACCATTCATTTTTCTTCCCTGAGGAGGAAAGTCTCTGGTCCACCACTCTTTGATTTTGTCTTGGGATTCCGAATGGGAAAGCCAAAAGGCTTCAAATTTGAAGGGAGCATTTTTTGGGCGCTTAGAGATCTGGAAGGTTAGGACAATTAGCCAATGATTAGAACCAACCTGCAGAGCAATAACAACATCTATTTCCAAGGAGGAGAGGAAAATATCTTCAGATAGGAGGAAACGGTCCAGTCTGGATGCTATCTGACACGTTCCCCCTCTTCTGTTGCTCCAAGTGTGGATACCATTTTTGGTGGGAATGTCAATGAAATTAAGGTTCTCAATCATGCTTTGGAACGCCTGAGAGTCTGAATCAAGACGTCTAATTCCACCCCTTTTTTCATCTAGATTTAGAATCATGTTGAAATTTTCCCACAGGATCTGGAGCTTGAAATCCAGAGTCCAAAGAAAATTTTCAACTTTGTTGAGCCAGACTAAATGCTCTCTGACTGTGCGAGGACCATAGACATTAGTGATGCATATTTTCTCTTTGGTGCCAATGATTTGGATAATTGTGGTGAGGGCCTGCTTGGAAGCAAAGGAATCAATTAAATGAAACCGTGAATTTTTCGAGAAAGTGGCAATGCCCCCTACTGTGCCTGTTGCAGCTATAGCTACATGAATGTACTGCTTCCTGAAGCAGGCTTGCTGAATGTTCATCATTTCTGATAGGCCGCTCTTTGTTTCTTGTAACATTAGAATGTATGTTTTTCCTCAGATTATTTTGGATTTGAGAATCCTTTTTTTTGAAGGGCTATTGAGTCCCCTGATATTCCAAGAAGTGCAATTCATAATAAAAATTTGGGAGGGAAAGAAAGAACCTTTACCTTGCCTGCATTGACTAAGTTGAGTCCTAGCTCTTAGAGGTTTTGTACAGTTGTTTTCCTACCTCTTCTTTTGGGTTGTCCCTTTTTAATCTGGTGATTGGATTTGAGATTCGTTTTGATGCCCCGAGTTTGATTTTTCCCTCTTGTGCTCTGGTTCTCTCTTTGATTTTGAAAATTATGTTGCAGAGAGTATGCCTGTTCTATTCTCTTTAGATGGTCTTCTGGTATATTTTCAAATCCTTCAGAGTTCCACTCTTTTGAAAGCTTTCGAAGATCCATTCCCATTCGAATGTCTTCAATAGCTTTTTCCTCTGAGGTGGGGGGATCCTGAGTGTAATCCATTTCCATTTCTTCCTGTGATGCTTGGGTTGCTGATGAAGGGTTGTTGTTGTTCTCCATTTCAGTGTCCATTTCCTTGTGCTATTCCTGGATATGTTCTGTGAGGTTACTTTTCTAACCCTTTTCCTCTGTGGTTTGTGAGATTATTTCATACCTATTTTGAGTTTCTTTCCTGGGGGTTTCCTGTCCTCCATTGTTTCTTCTTCCTTGCCTGTTTTTGTGTGTTACTTTGGTGAAACCCTATTCATACCTAGCTCCTGTGGGATTTTCTTGCTGGGGCGGTTTATTTTAAGGGCAGTCTCTAAAGAGGTGACCGTGCTCGTGGAATTTACATTATCTAAACGGAATGTGCTCGTAGTCAACCACCTGGGTCCATGTTTCATCCCTGAAATTCAGTATAATGGCTTAGGGTAAAGCTCCAGAGACATAAATATAGGTACATATGCGAGCATATGAGATGTAGTGGCCATTCCTGGTGCCTTCAGATATTTTGATGTATTCTCCTAGACCATTTCCAATGGCCTGAAGCATTGACGGTGCCCAATAGTCCATAGGGAGGAGAGTATAACAAAATCCAAATAGGAACACGGGTGAAGTCTTCTTTTTCAGGCATGAAGTTCTCCTTCCAGAATCTCATGTATAGCCCTGCCGCGTTGAAGAAGTATGGCCCTCCTTCGAATATACGGTCCTTATCTTCCAGAAGAGAAAAAACAATCGTGAAGAAACCTTTCGATCCTAGTTGTAGTTTGATGGCTCCTTTAAGATTCCATTTGCCTTGTATCCAGCCTTTCAAAGCCCTTTCAAAGGGCCAGATTCCCATAAACTTACATATAATCCATGTTCCTTCATGTACTCTCTATAGATCTCTATGTTTGGTTCCTGAATAATTATTTCTGGGACTTTTGCTACTTTTGGATGACAAGCCTTTGTTGATTGAAACTTATCTTGATCAGTCGTAGTATCTTCCGAGCCGGGGATGTTAGGGTTTTTTGACAGAGGTTGGGTGCAGGTCGTATCCCCCGATTTATTTTTTCCCCCAATGTCAGAGGCAGCATACTGAGAGCTTTTGATCGATTTTTCATTTATAGGATTAGGAGAGCATGGACGGAGATCCTATTCAGACCACAGAACAATTGAAGAAGAGATAAGGCATGTAAAGAAAGATGAGTTGGGCACGTGGGAGGAGCCCACGACCTGATCCTTGAATGAGGGTCCTGCAGGAGGGAATGCCTACTCCATGGTGTTCAGGGGAGGCAGACTGCGAGGGTAGAGCTCGCAAAATCCCACAGCAAGAATAGGGGACCTAGGGTTAGGTCAAGTAGAGCTCGCAGAGCTAAAATGAAAATGGTTACGATGTTCCTTGTAAAGTTTGAAATTAATATTAATATAATATATGATTTTTTTAAAACCATATAAATTATTATTATTATTATTATATATATATATCGAACTTTAATATATTAAAAAAAAAATCCAACACATAATAATCATGAACCCAAATTCAACCTTGGAGGACATTGGGCAATTTATACCTTCACAAACCAAACTGGTGAATCCAATTGTGACACTTGTAATAGTCCCATTGGAAAAAAACTAAAGAAGATTCTCTGCATGCTAACTGGACTGCCATGTCATCAGCTTTACCTGTTCTGCAATATTTAAAAAAAAAATTGCATGTTCTAAACGGCGATCAACAGACTATAACTTCCTCATCCGAACTCAGTTTTCAACGAAATAAGTTGTGTTGGATTACTTGAAATGGGCCGGTATCTGTTGTTCTTTTTTGGTGAAATTATGAGCACTTTGATTTTTGAGCTCATTTTTTCCCCTGATCCAGATTCTGATCTAAACAAGGCAAGAGAGAAAATATAACATGGAATGAAAAAAGAATTATATTTTATATCCACTTTTTTTATACAGAATCTACGACTATGGACAAAAGTATCTTCCCTATACTGGGTGGCCTAGCCTAGGACAACAAAAAAACAAAGAAGCTAATGTTTCCCTTAAATAAAATAGATAATGGGATGAAGGCTACCTATAATCCGTTGTATGCTTCAGTCCATTCTTAGATTGTATGATCCAATCCTAGCTCTGATCACTATAATTATAAAATGCACAATCAAACAACGCAAGACAATGATTTACGACATCTATGTAGCATCATCTAATCACTTTATTCAATGGATTAACATGGCATTGAAATACATGAAATCAAAACATCATTTATAGGAAAACAAAAACTATTTTCATTAATAGAAATGGAGTGATTTACAACCAAATAGAGGAGTTGATCTTGTAGAAGAGCTCCTCCAAGTTGACTTGTTTCTTCTTTTCCACAAAATGTACCTCTATGTCACCCTAATGCATGGAATAGTGACTCTTCACTCAAGCAACATGAGGGTATAATATATCTCCAAAATCCAACCTTAGCTTGTGGATGGCCACAAATATATATAAGAGGATGATAAGTTGGAAGTTCATATCTGTTTACCAATCTAAGCTTCAGATCCACTCTTGATGGGAGGATGAGCTCAAACGATAAGGTATGGAAACTCCAAGTTAGGATAGGATAGGATTCAAGAGCTTTATATGAGGTAAATAGTTATAATAACTCTTGGAAGACTTTGGAAGAGGAAGCTTCGAAAATATTTTTATTTTTCTCGAATTTCTAGAACCAACGCACCCCCAAAATAGGGAAACATGTTGGTGATCAACACAGGTGCAGAGAGGTTCAAACTAGTGGTGAACACAGGTCTGCAAGCTTACAAAGTGTGTTGGTCTTTAAAATGATTTAAATAAGGCAGTTTCAGGAAAAAAAAAAATCGGGAATTAGGGAGAGTCGTGCTTAGGGCTTTATGAAAAGATGATGTTAAGGGGTAAAAGGATGTTGATTGATCTAATTTGTAGGCCTATTGACCAGATGTGAAAAAATGGCCTATAAAAGATTTCCCCCTAAAGCCAAAATTCAAAAATGGAAACTGATGACTGAAGTGCTTTACTTTGTGACAAGTCAGAATCAAGAACAATCGGCGAGATCATGTTTTTTTACAATAAATTTACATAATTATATCTTTGCTGAGGAAGGCATACCCATACTCAGCACATAAGAAAACATTACATGTACAAAGATCAAAAGACACATAAACCGATGACAAATGGTGGGCCCATGACTGGATGAATGTCTGAGTGATCATAGCCATCATACATTGTGATCTTGTATTAATCCTTAAATCACAGCCCAAATGGATGAAACTAGATTTGGGGTCTTTTATCTCATTCACACGACCATCCAATGTATGATTCTAATGATGTGAATCAATGAGCTGGAGTCGAGCATGGTAAACACCATTTGATTATCGACCAATGATGTATGTCATTAACAAATGCTAGAGAAACCATTGATGATGTTAATGGTTCTCAAGGTACTGCAGTACAAACTATATGGTGTGAATAAATGAGTTGAAGTTGAACACGACACAGAATATTTCGGTCAAATTCCATTGATGTAAACCTATCGCTGAGAGTAAGGAAACTTTTCATTAATGTATGAAAGCACCAAGGTGCCAAAGAGTTGTTTCTAATTCAACTTACTGGATAAAGAGTTGATGTCGTTAGGAAGCAACCCGTTGTAGGAGGGCCTTGATGTATCCCCCATCAAAAACATGAAATGGGTATCATGATTTGAGACAAAATAATACTAATACAGAACTGGATAAGGAATGGAAGACATGGAATGAAATCCTAAGAGTACTATAGCAGATATTGACTAAATGACTTCTCTTGAACATAATGACGACACTGAATGGAGTTGGTAACATTGACTCAAAACTGAAAATGGAGGTTTTGAAAATAGTAAGATGGACCAAAAGACAACCATATTTCCTAACCCAACATCCATGGAGATGAAGTGGAAGAGTGTCATGTTCAAGAGCAACTCACTTCCATTAACAAGTGGAGTACCTTGTTTTCCCAATTTCCCCAACCATACTAGCCAATACCTCTTTATTGTTTAACAAGCTTGACGGGGATAACATAAGCTTGATCTATAAGTGCATCCTTTGGATGAATCCGTCTGAGTATGTTTAATGAACCCTGAGAAGGAGTGGTTCAGTCTCGTCATGTTTGACAAGTCCATTGTTTTTTATGCTTTAACAAGTCCAGCGAAGGTAAAACTCAACTTCATTTTCATGTTTAGAGAGTTTGAAAAAGAGGCGAACAAGAAAACTCCATATGTTCATTTTCATAGATAGTCCCCTGAGTCTGAAAAGGCAGAAAATGATACCCACGAGAGCCTCTTAGCCATGTTTGACTAAGGTATTCCGTTTTCGTAAATAATCTATATTAGTCCAGAAAAGGGTTACTTATACTAAGTAGACATCTTTTCATTTACTTTAATGAGTTTGAAAATACAAGTGCTCGACAATATTTTCATATTTTGGGAGTCTAAAAAGAGCTGAAAGACGACTCGAGGGGGTTCCTTAAGTTCATGAATTTATGGAGCCCAAAAAAGTGATAAAATTATACTCGGTTAAAATGATATGTTAAAACACGACAAAATATTTTAAATAGTTGTCGACTTGCTCAAAACACCACAAAAAGATCAAAAATACATGTTTGATGATAAAAATGAATCGTTACTAGGTAAAAGCATTAAATATGATAAAATATTGAAAAAAGGACTATCAGTAATCAAAATTACTATTCATGTTTTACCATTTCACATTTACCTTCAATAGTCAGAGTTCTTAATACTTTTTTCGCTCGATATTTTGTAGTTTATTGCATCCAATCCAATGGATCATTTCAAAAAAATTCACTTCTAGGTAGGAGCTAAAACTTTTCTCTTTCATTTCATGGCTTCATTTTGTGATTTCATGCAAGTTTTGTGGAGTTTTAAGGGCGTGGGGGTTTGTAAAACTCCCCCTTGGACCAGTGCAGTCTCCTAAAGTCAAAAGGTGCATTGCATATAGGTTAAAATTTATTGCAGGGAGGGGTGCAATGCACTGTTTCCCTTATAGGGCAGTGTTGGGCCCAAATCCCAAGTTTGATTAAGATTTTCCTTTCAAAATTTATCAAACTTTTTTCATGAAAATGATCCTAATGAATCTCTTATTGATGTTTTAGGTATTCATTAGCATAAAATGGCCTTTGTATGGAGAGTAAGAGAACATGAAGAACAAGACTTGAATGAAAAAAATAATCCTGCCACCATTCAAGCACTTAAAAACTGTGGATTTTTGAAAAAAATTATGGTTACCTAGTAGGAGGAAAAAAATTGAATTACTAGAGTTCCTTGTTCATTCATGGGACGTACAAGCCCATGCATTCCATTTTGGGGAACATATGCTAGAGATAGAAGTTTAGGAAATATATTTTATAACATTTTTATCCATGAGAGGTGCCCCCATATCTCTCCTAGGTGGGAAAAGGGGTGGAGAAAAAGTGAAAGACTATACAACCGCTCATTGCAGACCTTGAGTCTAACCGACTAGGGATGGAACTATTAGTATTAGATATGTGACCAAATTTCCTCTAAGAACAATCCTATTTATCATTTCTATTAGTGTCGGCCTTTTCATCCTGTCACCAGTGATCAAATGGACTCTTATCATGTCTTCTTAGGGTACCATAGTCAAAATCTTGTCATTTCATCAAGTCTTCAAGCAAAAAATTGGTCACTGGGCATTAGGTTTAGTATTATTTTCTACTCCTTCCAAAATTTTAAAATTGCTAGTCCATGTCATCAAATAAGCTGAGTATATCATTATTCACGGATTCTCATTATCATTACAGTCATCACCACCATTATCTCATTTAGTTCAGTGTCTCTATTAGGTAATTAGGGTTTCAAAGTCACCAAACTGTCATTTCATGCATAAAATCCGGCAAATTGTAGGAGTTGTAATAAAGCAAGTTTCTTCAATAAATTTTTATTTCAAAATGTAATTTTATTTTTTTGTATGTAATAATAACTTCAGGTTCCTAAAAATTTGTAGTTCAATGTTCCAAAGAAGATACAAAAATTTCAGATTACAAATGTCCAAGGTTACAAAGTTAAGAAAAGAGAATGAAAGTCATGCTACAAAAAGTCTTGTGGAGTCCATCATCACTCAAAGGGAGTTAATTCACAATTATAAAAGGGCCAAAAAGTCGCAAATAAAGTTCATTTGCACTCTCATTTCCTCTCATCATCGATCTCATCCCTCATTTGGTGAAAATTTCATGTTTTTTGCTCAAACTAGAGAAAAATTTGGAAGTGTTGTGCATAAAAGCACTACGCTACGCATCTGGAGGAGGCACTGCGAGTAGAAGAATTGTGCATGGAGTAGAGTTTCCCAAACTTGTCAAAAAAACACCATTTTCAAATTTTTCAGCTTCCATTTAGGATTTTTCACCCTCCTGCAAGCATCAAAATAAGAAACTATATCCATTTTCATTCCCTCTCCTCCATTGCAAACCAATAAATAATCATAAGCTTAATCCCCTAGGGTTTTGTATGAATTTCATGTTTTTGGTGTACAAATGATGAACTGGAGCTTTAAAACCCTAGTATCACTGTCCCTACACCTCTCTTTGCAAGATATTCATCATTTCCATCCATCACAAACTCATTTCCCTTCATTTTGAATCATCTCCCTATAAACCCTAGCCCTATTCTACCAAATTGGGCAAATCTCCCTAGCTAAAACTGTTTTTGAATTTCCTAGCCTATTTCCCTCACTGATTTCCTTCATTTCAGTCCCTAAAGGTTCCTAAGACCCTTTCCCATCTCCCTAAATTTTCCTACTCCCATCTCCCTTCCCTAACTTCCTCATCTCATCCCTTCACTCACTTTTCCATGTTTTTTCACCCTCCTATCATCTAGGGTTTCAATCACAAAAGGAGATTATTCACCATTAGAGAAGAGAAAACATCACAAATGGGGGAATATAATGAGGTATGAGCCCTCAAATTGTAATGAAATCGTTTCCTCACCCTTCATTAGAAAATGCTTTGAAGATGTCAATTTCCTAGGGTTTTGTCAAAGAGTGGAGGAGGTAGGTTACCATGAGGAGCTTATAGATTTTTTTGCCAGCAATTTGATGGGAGAAAAAGCCACCATTGTAGGGATTGATTTCACATTCTCATTTGATGCCATCTCTCTGGATACAGGGATACCAAATCATGGGGAATATTGGTTCAAAGGCGTGAACATAGACCTTGAGCAGTACAAACCCTTCATAAAATCACATTAAAAAGAAACTCATTCTCATATTCTTCCATTCAGATACTTGTTAAAGAGGTATGCACCATTGATGAAGGTTGTGATGAAATTCTTCACAGGTGAGGTCATGTTTTCCAGATTGTACCAATATCACATGAGACTGCTCATGCACTTCACAGCAGTAAAGTCCCTTAATTTATGTGATTTATTGTATAGGAGTGTGAGAAAGATGGCTTAAAAGGTGGAAATCATGAACATAGAACATTTCCCTAGCCTCTTTCACTACAAATTGGTGAAGATCATAGTTCTCCATCTGTTGGTAGAGAGGAACATGACATGGGATGCCTTCATTGAGACGGCCTTGCAGATGCACACAACTACTACAACAACTCAGCAACAAAACATATCAACTGCCATGTCAGCATATCCTATGGAGGTGGGATCATCAAGAAAACTTTCTGAAGTTTCAAATATGCCTAGGCCTGAGGTTAATCTCACCTATTAGAGAGGTAGGAGGCTTGTGTTTTCTCCTAAAAGAGAGGAAGGGGCCAAACCTAATTCACTACAGGGATCACCATCAGCACAACATGAGACATCCATGCATGATGAGGAGGAAAATGACTTTGACTTATTTTACTTGGAGTACCATGATGAGAAAAAAAAAATTGGAGAGAGTAATCAAATACAAGGAGGCTCGGATCAAAGAGCTCTAAGACAACTTAGCAAAGGAAAACTTCATCATTTCATTTCTAGAGAAAGAAAACCAAAAATTGAAGACAAAACAGTTTATTTTGGAGAAAAGGTTGTTTGAGGCAAACAAACATGATGAGAAAGGAAAAGCAGTGGCTGAGCATGATGAACATGAACCACAGGTGAAGAGGAAGAGGCCAAGAACCATGGGTCTCAAGAAGGCACTGCAGAAAGAAAAAGAGCAAAACCCTACAGATGAGGAGCTCACTTTTAAAGAGAGGATTGAAAATGAGATCAATGAGGACAAGGAGTTTTGGCTTGAGAAGGTCAATAATCACTTGAAAAATATCCTTGACAATGAAAATAGGGATAAAAATATCCATAAATGCATGGCTTCCCACTACCAAACAAGAAATCAGATTGGACAGATCAAAATCAAGCAATTGCAAGACAAGCTTAAGAAAACCCTAATCAGCCAAAAGGAGAAGGGTAAAATTGATTTGCTTGTTGATGCTTCCATGGTTGCATAGTACACATCATTTAGCATGTTTGTACCAATTTTGGGAAGATATGGAGCAATTTTTTTTTTGGGTCAAATTTGGTAAAAATTTGCAGAATTCAGAAATTCCACTAAGTCTAGAAGTACAGTACCTTGGCGCTGTGCTTTTTCCTCAGGGATCCAAATAACATAAACTAAAAAATTTTGGAAATATTATGACCTCCTCTCAAAACTCATTTTCTCAAATTTTCCTATTTAGGGCTTAGATTTGAGAAAAATGAAGAAAAGATGCCAAAAATCAATATTCTGCCTCTCTTTTTGGCACGCGTTGCGCACCTGAAGACACATTGGGAGAATGAGATTTTAAGGCCTTCCCATGGGTCATTTTCAAAAAATAAAGATTCTATGGAAACTAGACAGACATGGCTAGTTTACCGTTCTCTCACATTTCAGTTTTGACATCAAGAAGGTGCCTAAAAATGGCCTCTAAGATGGAGCTGTGCATCTGCAATTTTATGAGATTTTAATAAAATTTTCACTGTGTAATTTTCTCCAATTTCCAGTTTGACTTTTTTTTTAAGTTAAAAAGTGAAAGTATATGAATGTAAAGGTAAAAATTTAAATTTAAATGGTAAAATGGAGTTGAATAGGTGTCTTATTCTCTATTTATTACTTTGAGGATATGTCTCTTAGTCGTTAGATAAAGGAGGAGTTTGTTGTGCAACCTCCCTAGTGTGTAGCAGACTTCAGATAGGTGCATGCATTTGACTTTCTTGCTGGAAAATTCAACCTCCAAGGGAGGATTTCTACCTCAATATCTATATGAGGCCTTTTGTAATCATTTCCAAGGGTTGGAATATTGGACATTGAACTAGTGTATTTCAGTTTGACAAAGTAATACAGTGAATATAGAGAAAAGTTGCAGCTTAAATTTAGGGATTCATGTGGTGAGATTGTATGGCTATGTTTCTTCTTTTGTAAGTCACTCCATTGAATGATTTATCTTTGCATTACATAAATATTTCTTTTCACTCATTTTCTTTAAAGTTTTTTAAGCAGGATTCATGAGGAATACATGCCCTATTTTGATGAGATGATGATGTTGTGTTTATTTTCTTCTTAAGGAATGAATTCATACTTATATTCTTGTTCCTGATCTCTCTTTTCATCCTAAACCATAGCCATGAAGCCTAAATGTTCATTCAATCTTGCCTACCTTACCCCTTTATTCCCCTGCAATTTTTTCTCTTGTAACCCTACCAGATTTTTCAAGCCTAGCTCTAAAGGTCCATTTTCATCCAGCACAAAAATCCAAATCAACCAAAACCCTAGAGCCTATTATACCTAGCCTAAATTATTCATATTCCAGTCAATTTGGTTGTGATATCATTGAGAGAGCCCTCTCAGCATAGTGGGGCTAGCTACTAGGTCAAAGCAGTTTGTGGTTACCTTTGTTGGTCTCCTTCTCAGCCTTCGGAGATCCGGTGGAGTGTTAACAATTTCCAGATTGGATGGTAGCGCAACACTTCACGTAGCTAGAATATCATACATGAAATATGGTTTAGAGTTCTTGGAGCCAACAATCTTCAACTGCTGCGAGGGGGTTTTGTTCAATATGAAAGAACAGTTGTCTAAAGCAAGAGAAGGAAAATTGAATTTTTGGCTATGGTTCAATGTTGATCACTTTTTCCCTAGAGGGGATTCCATTATTATAGCCTCAACATATCATTTCTGAGCCTATCGATCGAAGATTTCCATGGATGAGGAGGTGGATATATCTTATGTCACAACATGTAGGTATGTCGGTGAGCAGCTTCTCACTAGCCTTTTTCAAGTGGTTGCGTAGATAGTTCATTATGATAGATGATTATCAATACACAGGGGTATATTTTTGTGATGAGCCTGAGCTCGCACATACTGAGGGTGAGAAATGGGGTGTTATGGGTAAGATATTTTAACCATTTAAGTTTTTCAAAGTCTTACAATTTTGTTTATTGTTTTTTATGTTTCTGAGACTAAACTATTGATTTATTCATGGATATGTGGGAAGGATGCCTTATACTGTGATATCTTGCAGGAGGTAGGAGAATATTAGAAGGATGGACAACATTAAGTGATTCGTAACATACACACCCATTCTTTTCAGGAGGTATATGCATAGAAGCAGGAGGATGATTTACGCAATGAGGACAGGGACAAATCAGTCCACTCACATGTACAACCTGCTCTAGGCCTTGATGTTTCATTACATGGAGGCATTCCACCAAGGAGACCACCTGATTGGAAGTTCTCTCAACATGGTGTATCATTGATATATTTGGCTAAGGAAGGAGCCTTTGGGGGAGCTAGCATAGCGCAGAGAACCTTTAATGAGTTCAAAAGAGGGATGAGAAATTTTATGATATGGACATTGCCATCTCCCACTTAGCTATTTGCGTTGAAAGATGATGATTCAGGAATTTGTGATGGCACACGCAGGGTGTCAAAGGGCTACTCCATCTTCTTGGGGCATCAAATGATGCTTCCACACATGAGGAAAAATTATGAACATGATAAGAGGTTACTGACACTCTTGCATGCATGGGCTAAACTATGGAATTTTTGGATGGGCCATACCTTCCAAGAGGAGGATGACTTCCATTTACCTCAATCTTTTCTTGGGAAAGATCATCTGCAAAGGAGGCAGAAAAATTGGGGTAACAGTAGTCCAACATGTTAATTTGTCATTGAGCCTATCAAAGAGGAGAGTTATGATGAGACAACTGCTTCATTTCAGATTTCTACAGCATTGTCATTGTTGGGAAGCCTAGATCCATATTGGGAGTCCCAACTATTGGTGGAGTATTCCAGGAACCTCTTCACATGTAAGGTTCTTGATGGGAAAGTGATATATGGGAGGTATAGAGTGGTTGATGGAGCCATCTATTTCCATGATCAGATCTACTTGACTAGAGACTCCAAGCTCAAGAAGGACATTCTACATGCAGCATATGAGGCACTCTCTTCAAGACATGTAGACTTCATTGAGTCTTATCACACCATCAAGGAGGGATTCTATTGGGAGGATATCAAAGAATATGTGTAACAACATATCAGGAGATATGTAGCTTGTTTGATGTATGAGGAGGAAAGCAACCACCTTGCAAGGTTGTTTCAGTCACTTTCCCTTTTTATAAAGAGATGGAAAGGCTCATCTATGGACCTCTTCTCCAACTTGTCTACAATATATGGTAAAGATTATGTTTTGATGCTTATTGATAAACTAATAATGTATGTACATTTCCTTACCATACATTTGCAACACATTGCTTCAAAAGAGAACAAACATCACTTTGGAATTCATGGTCCTATTGAGACTACAAATAGTGATGGGATTGACCACTTTCTATAGGACTTTGGGCAAGATTTGTTTTTCTTGGTTCATATTCAACCAACACCTAATGTCCTCTACTATTTTCAAGCTTTTGAGAAGCTTATGGCAGCAAGAAAGTGGTTGGATGGTCACTCATCACATCATGTTTTGAGACAAAAAGAATAAGAACAGCGTTGGTCTCACTTGAGGGACTATTGTCACCATCCAATATGTCATATGACACTTATTCCATGTTTCTTTTGGGAGCCCATATGGTGATGACACTCTATTCACTATATGCAGGAAGGATTGGGAAAAAAATCTTCCTAGAACCAAGGAGTGGGATCGTGAGATTCCAAGTATATTTTGGCTTCATGAGGACTATATTATTGCATCCCAAGATCAGCAGCTCCAAATTTATCATAAATGGAGAGAGAGACAGCGTAATTAGAACAATTTTATCTCTCACTTTCAACCATTCAGCTCCTACACATTACAGAAGCAGGATATTGGTGATTGTTTGTATGATCTACCAAGGATGGCTTACTTTGTTTGGATGATAGCATGGATAATGGAGTTTCTCATGGGGATTGAGGCACCCAAACTTTACCATCTCTCATGCCTTAAGGAGACCAATGGACAGCATATAACTTTTGTTGTGTAACCAGCTCCAAAAATAGAAGAAAAGAGATATGAACGCCTTAGAAATAAGCCACTTCGAGGGGGCAACCTCCAATACATTACATAAATGAACAATTCTTGGATGATACAATTTACAAAACCTCCTTTCTATATATAGGAGTACATGGGGCCATAATGTAATCCTAGTCGCCCACAATGTAATCCTAGCCGACCTAACAATAATGATTTAAGGGCACAATAATAACAAAATGGGGGTTACAAGGGTACAATAATAACAATAGGGGGTTTACACTAACAATAATAAGGGACTATACTAGTGATATAGGGACCTAACATGCCCCTCTCCTTCAAAAAAGTGTTGTCCTCAACGCTTGAGTAGCTCTGGGTGCTTCTGTATAAAATTCTCATCCTCCCATGTAGAATCATCAGTGGGTAAGTTCTTCCACTTGATGAGATACTCTGAAATTGATCGATTCCGTAGCTGTCGAGTTCTTGTTTCCATGACCACTTCAGGTTCCAATATTATTTTTCCTTCCTCATCAAGTTCTGGCAATATTGTTTGAACTGGAAGATTTTCACCTATAACCTTCTTTAAGCATGAAACATGGAAAACTCGATGTACTCGCGAAGAAGCAGGAAGCTCCAATTTGTATGCCATAGTACCAATCTTTTGCAACACCTTGTAAGGACCATAGTACTTTGGCGATAATTTATTATCCTTCTTAGCTTGCTTGAGGGACATTTGTTTGCATGGTTGTAGCCGTAAAAATACCCAATCTCCTACATCAAAACTTCTCTCGCTGCGATGTTGATCTGCCTGTTGTTTCATTCGATTTTGTGCCAAATTTAGGTTATCCTTTAAGAGTTGGAGAACTTCTTGCCGATGCTCGATGTGATCTTCCACTGCTTGAACCTTCAAATTTTCCCTTAAAGATGATGTGATCGATGGTGGATGATATCCATAAAGTGCCATAAATGGGGTCATTTTTGCTGCAGTATGAAGGAAGTGTTATACCACCATTCAGCGAGAGGTAACCACTTGACCCATTGTGTTTGTTTATCAGATACAAAACAACGAAGATATCCTTCCAAACATTTATTTACTATCTCAGTTTGACCATCAGATTGAGGATGATAAGATAAGCTATGAGCTAATTGAGTACCCAAACAAGAAAATAACTCCGTCCAAAAATTTCCAGTAAAAATGGGATCTTTGTCGCTCACAATAACCCTTGGGCTTCCATTTAGCTTTTGAATTCTATCCATAAATGTAGTAGCAACTGTACTTGCTTTAAATGGATGAGATAATGCACAAAAGTGTGCATACTTGGTAAGTCTATCAACTACCACCATGATGACATTCTTTCCTTCGGATTTAGGTAAACCCGTGATAAAATCCATTGAAATCTCCTCCCAACGTTGACTTGGAATGGATAAAGGTTGTAGAAGTCCTGGGGTCTTAATTGTTTCCACTTTATTCTGCTGGCAAACCAAACATTCCGCCACAAACTTTCGAATATCAGATTTAAGGCCATCCCAAAAATATTCTTTCTTCACCCTGTGGTAAGTTTTTAAAAATCCTGAGTGTCCTCCTAAAGGAGAAGTGTGCAATTCCAGAAGAATCTTTTGTTTTAGTTGGGAATTTTTACAAAGATATAAGCGATCTTTGTACCATAAGGAATCATTTTTCCAACTAAATGTATCAGATGTACTAGGATCTTGCTGCAACTTTTGAATGAGTTTCCATACATCTTTTTCCTTCTTCCATTCATCTCTTGCTTCGGTTATCCAATCTGGTTGGATAATAGAAATGGCACAAAGCAATGCTTCCACCTCTTCATTCTTCTTGAGAGTGCATCTGCAACAACATTAAGCTTTCCTTTTTTGTAGATTATTTCAAAGTCATAACCCAACATCTTTGTGACCCATTTTTGCTGCTCTTCTGAAGATAGTCTTTGTTCCAAAAGTGTTTAAGACTATCATGATCAGTTTTTACCTTGAAGTGTCTTCCCATTAGGTAAGTTCGCCATTTCTTTAGTGCATGTAGTATTGCTAACATTTCCTTCTCATAAATAGGTTTCTGTAAATACTTTCCTTTGATTTGACGACTTTCAAAAGCAATGGGTCTTCCTTCCTGCATTAAAACTGCACCAATTCCATTTCCTGAGGCATCACATTCCACAATAAAGGTTTTTGTGAAGTCCGGCGTAGCTAAGACCGGTGCTAGGCACATTGCCTCTTTAAGATGTTCAAAGGCCTTAGTTGCTTCAGGAGTCCATGAAAATGCATCTTTTTTCAATAATGTTGTTAGAGGTGCTGCTATTCTCCCATAATTCTTAACAAACTTGCGATAATACCCCGTTAACCCGAGAAATCCTTGCAACTTCTTTATGGTTGTGGGGACTTTCCATTCATTAATGGCTTTAATTTTGTTAGGGTCTACTTTAACACCCTCGTGAGATACAATATGACCCAGATATTCCACCTCTTGTACTCCAAAGAAACATTTGGATGTTTTTGCATATAATTGTTTCTCCCGCAATAGTTTGAGCACCCTGTCAACATGTTCAACATGATCCTTCCAAGACCTGCTGTAGATTAGTATATCATCAAAAAATACTAGCACAAATTTTCTAAGGAAAGGTTTGAAAATGGAATTCATCAACCCTTGAAATGTAGAAGGTGCATTGGTAAGGCCAAAAGGCATGACCAAAAATTCATAATGACCCTCATGAGTTCGAAATGCTGTTTTCGGATTATATCTTCAGTCTTCATTCTAATTTGATGATATCCTGAACGAAGATCCAACTTGGTAAAATAAATTGCTCCATGTAATTCATCCAATAATTCATCAATCACAGGAATGAGAAATTTGTCTTTAATGGTGAGTTTATTGAGCTCCCTATAATCTGGACACATTTTCCATGATCCATCCTTCTTGTGTACCAATACTACAGGAGCAGAGAAAGAACTTTGATTAGGTTGAATTATACCCGCCTCTAACATTTCTGCAATCATACGTTCAATTTCGCTCTTTTGGAAGTAAGGATATCTATAAGGCCTGATGTTTGGAGGAACACTTCCTGGAATCAAATGAATAGCATGATCATGATCATTAATAGGTGGGAGTCCTTGGGAGTTTCAAACACCTTGGAATGATTGTCCAAGACTTGCTGGAGATCTGCAGAAATAGATGATTTTGATGTCGGAACTTCTAGTGATCATAATTGTGCAATTACGCCTCGTTGTTATTTCTTTAGAAGCTTTGTCATGACATTAGAGCTTATTATCCTTCCCGGCTTCCCTTCAATACCCCGTAATTCGACTTCCTTTCCTTCTGAAAAAAATTTCAAGAAAAGTTCTTTAAAATTAAAAGCTACCGTCCCCAAAGATTGTAACCATTGTACTCCTAGTACAACATCAACACCTCCCATAGGAATGGAAAGCATTGGACTAGTCAATGCATATTCCCCCATGGTTAGCTTGATATTATGGCATTTTCCAGAGCAATTTATAGTTCCTCCATTTGCAACCATCACTTGACATTCTGGTGCTGGGTATAGGAAACAATTTAATTCCTTGGCTACCTTATAATGAATAAAATTATGGGTGCTACCTCAATCAATCAACACTATTACCCTTTTCTTCTTTATATGTCCTTCTATCTTGAGAGTTTGAGGAGTGGTAATTCCTGCCAGTGCATTACACGATATGGTCGGATTCATTTCTTCCTCTTCTAGGGGTGGTTCCTGGTGTATATCCTCTTCTTGTTCATTTTTTTCTTCTTCTTCACAATCTATGTAAAATAATTTCTTCTCAGCACACTTATGACCTTTAGTGTATTTTCTATCACAACTGTAGCAAAGCCCTTTTGCTCTTTTTTCTTCCAATTGTTGTAGTGTCAACCTTGTAGGTTGTGGAGATCTAGATGTAGAAACACTTCCTTCTTTATAGAATTGAGTGGTAGGCTTCCTTGTCGCCATAACTTTACATTCAACTTTTCTTGCCAACCTGAATGCCTTCTCCAATGAATCAAGTTCCAGAACACGAACTTCATGTTGGATGTTATCCTTTAAAGTGCATATGAAGAGATCAATCATGTGTTCCTCTGGAATATCAGTTACCCTTATATTCAATTTTTGGAAGTCCTCAATGTGCTGCCCCACTAAACCCTTTTGTTTGAGATTTATCAATTGGCTAAAGAAGGTGTTTCTCTTTGTATCCTCATAATGTGCTATCATTTCCTCCGTAAAAATTGACCAAGTGACAATTTTTTTTACGGGAGCAAAGCCATCGATACCATACAAATGTATTTTGTTCTAAATGCAAAGTTGCAATGCGTACCTTTTGTGTGTTTTGCACATTATGGAGATCAAAATATTGCTCCATCTGTAGTATCCATGTTACAAGATCCTTTCCATCAAACTTCCTCATATCCATTTTTTGAATATGGTGGTTCTTCCCGCCAACATTAGAGTTTATGAAATCACTATTAACATTCATTTTGTTCTCATCATGAGGTTCTTCTACTATCTTTTCACCATTAGGAAACATTTCTTGTATCAACTTTGTCAAATCTTCGATGTTTGATTTTAGATCATCCATCTTAGCTTCCATGCCAGCTTCCATGCCATCCATCTTAGCTTCCACGCCATCCATCTTGGCTTCCACGCCATCCATCTTAGCTTCCACGCCTTTCTTCAAACCGTCCATCTTCACTTCCACGCCATCCATCTTAGCTTCCATGCCTTTCTTCAAACCGTCCATCTTCACTTCCACGCCTTTCTTCAAAACTTCCATTTCATTTTTTGTTGCTCTTTGCGAGAGTGAAATTTGTTGCACTTGATCTTGTAATTTTTATAGATCATGTTGCAATTCTTCATCTTCATGATTCATGGTAGAGCCTTCTGAAGGCTTAATGGGTGTTGAATTCTTTTTAGGGGCCATTTTAGAATCCAATATTGATACCTTTTACTTGCTTTGAGGAGCTCGATATTGAAATTGAATTATCTCTGTAATTCAAAATATTAAATATATAAAATTCAGCCCTATAGTATCCTTCTGAAGCTTCTTTCAAATGCCACAGGTCTGATCTAATTTGGATTCTCCAAGACAAAGTTGTGTCCAATCGCCCACAATGACCTAATTCTGGACTGGTTCAGTAGAGCGAACTTGTAGGACTTGCCATGTGTCACTGTTTCGTCCTTTGTCTCTGAAATTGATAGCCAAGAAACTAAAGTCTGTGTACTTGCGACCACTTTTTACGGCACTCAAATCCAATTCCCAGAGAGAGATTTATTGAACTTTTCCCACGATCACCTCTTTGAGATGAAATTCAGGAGCCTGAAAAAGCACTACCTTCCACAGATCATATCTCCAAAAATATTGCGAACAAAGCTCTAAAATTTTTTGAAAAATTTCCTCAGGGTTTCAACTTCCCACCATACGAATTTCAGATTCTGAACCTTCGTAGAAAAATAATTATAGCGCAAATGCCACGATGACTTGTTTAGGAGCCTGAAAAATGACCTAAGTTCCACAGATCATATCTCTGAAAATATTGCGAACCAAGCTCTGAAATTTTTAGACAAGCTTCCTCGGGATTTCGGCTACGCACCCTAAAAATTTCAGCTTCTGAAACTTCGTAGAAAAAAATTTATAGCGAAAATTCCACGATGACCTGTTTGGAGCAGCGAAACCCTAGAATCCAAAGCTCTGATACCAAATGTTGTGTAACCAGCTCCAAAAATAGAAGAAAAGAGATATCAACGCCTTAGAAATAAGCCATTTCGAGGGGGAAACCTCCAATACATTACATAAATGAACAATTCTTGGATGATACAATTTACAAAACCTCCTTTCTATATATAGGAGTACATGGGGCCATAATGTAATCCTAGTGGGCCACAATGTAATCCTAGCCGACCTAACAATAATGATTTAAGGGCACAATAATAACAAAATGGGGGTTACAAGGGTACAATAATAACAATAAGGGGTTTACACTAACAATAATAAGGGACTATACTAGTGATATAGGGACCTAACAACTTTTTCCATATATCTCCCACTTCTTCATGATGAGAGCTATTTGGTTTATTTACCAAAGGCTAATTTGTATACTTGGGAGGAGACATATCCATTGGAGGTTTTGCAGTATCCTTACAGTTTTTTGAGGACAAGCAACATTTTGGAGGGGAGGACTGTAATATTCCAAAAGTTATTGGAATATTAAAGTTATGTTTTATCACTTAGATAAATGAATAAGTGGGTAGGGAGACCCATAAATCTCTTTATTATGAATAAAACCACTTCTCATGTGAAAGTGGATCATCTTTTTAGCTTAATAAAGCACCCTAAGGTGTGAACAGGGGCTAAAACATGTGGACTGGGTCAACTTTGACCAAATCAACAGCGGTGTCATAAAGGAGTGGACATTTATGGAGAGACAACGCAGTTTTAGATGGAGACACCTTGCATGGAAGTAGTGTCGTAAATGAATGGGGCTTAGGGTTAGAAATCTCATTTCTTATATAACGAAGAGGATGGCAGCCATATTATTCATGCTTTAGATTGTTATTTGATTTATGGTCTGTTAGACTTGTTGCTCTCTTTAGATATTAAGCTAAGATTGCAAGTGTTGTTTAGCACTAGGTGTTCCTGATCGGGAATCTTGCCTCTTCCATTGAGAAGCTCTTGGAGGAGTTTTTCACTACATTCCACTATCATGCATTTGGCCAAGGCTCCAGTATTAATGTACAACATAGTTTCCTGTTGAGGATTTTTGTTTGTGTTGCAGGGCAGAAGTTATGGAGTTGATTTGGGAGATTTCTGAGCTATATCTCATTAGAGGGAGTTTCATTTCTCTTTGGAGGCTAGTTAAGGAGGTCTTGGAGCTTTATTGACACATTTGGCATCAGGCCATCATATTTTTATCCCCTACGGTACAATATCAGTCTGGATTTGTGTTATTTTAGAGAGCGGCTGCAGCAGTGGGTTTATTGCCCTAGTTGGAGGAGTTGTGTTTCCTTTGAGGGGTTCAGCCCTTCATTTAGGAGATATATTGGAGGAGGATCAACCATTGCATAGTTCATATCAGCCACCTCCTATCAGTGATTTAGTTGCAGATATTATTCATCCCTAGGGCCAAATCTACTATATTTTGTATAGTGTGTATTTCCGAAAATCCTGGAAATTTGTTTTGGCACTTGGATCTATATTCCTTGCACTATTGGAGCATTGCAGTATCATATACATGTATTTCCATTCTTAGAAGTAGATATCCCCTTATAGACAGCGTCGTTTTGACATTCCAGCTTTTATTGTACTAGCAGCATTTCAGATCTAGGTGTATGCTTTCATGGGAGGCTTGTTTTCCCAACTTGAGTGATCTTTTCCTCGAGTATTTGTACCTATTTTTGTTGTTATAATCATAATGGAATGGATCCATGGTTGTCTCATGTCTTAACGATTGATATTGTTGTTATTTTTCATTATTTTGTGCTATATTGCTGCTTTCCCCATTTGGGAATATTACAGAAAGTTCTTCCCATGATCCATGACTATGGCTTGCGGAACACCAAACTATGCAATGACATGATTGAAGAAAAAATATGTAGTTTTTTCACTAGTATTTTTTAATGTAGGCATCGTCTCCACCCATTGATTCAAATAATATACCACTATAATTATATAGCCATGGCCCCCAACCGAGTGAGGGTTACATGTCATGAAATTGATATCCCATTTTTCAAAAGGACCTATGGTGATAACATGATGCAATGGATCTGGTGGAGCACTAGACTTATGATCATAAATCTAGCATGCATGACACTTTTGGACAATGAGAATATAATTGTGAAATATGGTGGGCCAAAAGTAACTTGCACATAGGATATTCTTTGTTGTGGCATATCCAAAAAAATGACTGCCACATGCCCCTGAGTGGAATTCATTAAGGACTTTCTTGGCCTCCTCATGTGTGAGGCACCTTCGGAAAACCATATCAATACCATGGTGATAAAGGGTTTCTCCGACGATGATATAACTCTTGACTTTTTATCGAATATGTCGCTTCTCAGAGCAAGATGTATCAGACTTGATATTCTGGGTCTAGAGACATATATGAATGTCTCCATACCATGGGTCAAATGATGATATTAGAAAAAAATGACTCATCTGGGATGGAATCCTCAATGTTGATTCATAATCAGCGGAGGGAAGGTCGCATATTAGCTCAGCAAAAAATAAGGATTTATTTTATTTTGATTTTACGAATTCAAAATCAAAATCCTGCAGGCTAACGATCCATTTAGAGTATTTTCCACCCAACAATTGACATGACAAAATATATGTCATAGGGTTGCAATATAAAACAACTGTAGTTTTACAGAGTAATATATAATGACGAAACCTTTGGATGACTTGAATGGTTTCCAAAGCTAACTTTTCCACATGGGTATACTTGATTTCAGTATCATTGATATTTCGACTCAAATAATAGATGGGATGTTCAATCCCTAGATCATATTCCTGGACCAATACCATTGCTATAGTAACAATGGTAGTAGAAACATACATGAAATAGCTGCGTTGATAATCAAGGGGATATCACAAACATTCCCGAACAAGTACATCTTTCAAGGCATCGAACGATTTTTGTGCAACACTATCCCAAAGGAAGGGGATCCCTTTCTTAAGCAGATGAGTGAATTCTTTGGTCAACTGAGCATAATTAGGGATGAACCTCCGCAGAAAGTTAGCCTTCCCTTGGATTCATTGAAGTTGAACGAGAGAATAAGGTGCATGCAGATTGATGGTTGCCTAAAATTTTAGAGGATCGATACGAATTCCATGTTTTGAAATGACAAAACCAAGAATTCGATCAGAACTAACGCAGAACACACATTTGTGAGGATTAAGTTGAATAATATAATGTATACACCATAGGAAAATGGACCTAAGATGCATTGGGTGATCAATATGATTTTTAGAATGGTCAGGGAGATTGTCCAGATAAGGTTGCACGATGTGTTTAATGTCATGGAAAGCATAATCCATGGCTCGTTGAAATGCAACCCCAACATTATTTAAACCAAAAGGGAGTTTCTGGTAAGAAAAATCATGTGAGGCAAAGATAAATGCAGTTTTAGGTTGGTCCACTGGGACAATGTTGATTTGATTATAGCCGGAGAAACCATCCATGAACAAATATATCTCAAAGTCGCACGTCCATCAACAACATGATCGATAAAACGGGTTGAATAATTATCCTCTGGACAAGCATAGTTTACATCCTGATAATCGATGCATATATGGATTTTCCCATGTATCTTCATGATAGGGATGGAATTTTACACCCAATTGGTTAAAGAAACAAAATAGATGAAACCAACATGAAGAAGTTTTTCAACCTCAGTTTTAAATGTGGAGGCCTTCTTGGGATGGATTGGATGGAGGAAATGTAGGACTAGTTTAGCATGATGATACATTTTAATATCATGCACCACTACATTTGGGTTAATACCTGGCATTTATTCATAATTTCAGGAAAAGACATCTTGAAATTCCTGAAATACGACTTTGTAGGTCTTAATCTCATCTGGAGAACAAGACACACCAATGTGTAGATTTTCGACAGTACTTGGTTTAATAGAGATATCGAGAGGTACCATCTCTTCGATATTCAAGAGGTTATTTTCATAATTGACTTTTTGTATAGAAATGGAACTCGTAAAATACTCGAAGATATGGGGTATATATAAATCACTGATATTATCCTCAACAGAATCTGGTAAGGAGTAATTGTTATCACTCCTCTGGATATCTGAGGCTAAGAAGAGACCAGCAAAGGTAACCACAAACCAATATTTCGCCAAGTAGCTAGCCCTACTAGGTAGGAAAGGGCTCTATCCAATAGATCTCAATCAATATGACTAGATCAATGAGATATTAGGGTAGGTATAGTAGTGCAGGGGTATGATTGATTGAATTTTGAGGTGTTGGATGGTGAATAGGTCAAGGAAGGAACTAGGTCAGGGTAAACAAGGATCAGAATTGTAGGGATATGATGGATAAAGGTAGGTAAGTAGTTCAACAAAAAAGGATATCTTGATGGAGTGGTCTATACTGCTAGGTTTTGAGAAAAGAGCATAATAAATATGAATTCTTTTCTACTAAGAAGAATATGAAACAAACTGTAACTATTCCTCCAAAACAGAGCATAAGCTTAATGAATTATGTCTTTCTGACTTAGGAAACAATCACATACAGAGATGGCATGAATATGAAATCATAATACATTCACACATCAAATCACTTTACCACAAGAATTCCATCAAAATAGCTGCAACTTAGTCTATTATTACTTGCCAAAAATATGATTACAAAAAGTGTTCAGTGATCAATCCAATAGTATCCAACCCTTTCTATGAGAAAATAAGTGAATAATATAGACCAAAACTTATTCTCCCCAGCTTAGGGGTCGAATACCTAACTTGTGGATTTGATCCACAAATTGCTCAATTAGAAACCCAAAGACTAGGGAGGTCAACAAACTCATCCCTAACTATGGTGAAACTGATTCATTTGTCCCAAAAATACACTTTTACCCAATGTATCTACCTATAGTAACTAAAAGTGACATAATTACATTTAAATGAATCAGTTACATCAATAAAATATATTAAATCCATTGAACTGAGAAAAATTCAAAAACTGGAAAATATCAATGAATCTAGCAAAAGCGCAGTGCTTAAAGCAAAAGTGCAGCGCCAAATTCAAGGTCAATTTTGGAGGACTTGTTGAAGTCCAAATTGAGCCCAAAATATCTCATTGGAAATTTGATCCTGTTTAGTGTCCAAAAGTTTCCTTAAGTTATGAAAATGATAAATTTAAGGCCTTCAAAAGTGAAATTTCCCAAGACTGGTCAAAAGCGCAGCGCCAGACTAAAAAATGAGGCAGAAAGATGATTTTTTGGTGTTTTTGGCAAACCTGTCATAATGTCCAAATTTGATGTGAGAATAGCCAAAACGTGATGTAGAGGGCCTTCTGAATCCAATGATGGTGACCGTTTTTCATTTCGAGGCTCCTAGAAAAAGCACAGCACCCTAGGTGTTGTGTTTTTGATAGGTGAATTGTGCTTAAAGTCTGTCAAAAATTTTCAAAATGCTCAAAACTGAAAAAAATACCCAAAAACCTTCAAAATGGGTAGATGAATTGTTGATAAACTATCTCAATCAATCAAGGATGCATCAACAAGGATCTCAAGTTTATCCTCCTACTTTTTCTTGATTAGGGTTTGCTTGTATTTGTCCTTCAACTACTTGAGCTTAATGTTGCATATCTTGTTTCTAGCGATTTACCTATTGGAAATGTGTCTGAGCATCTCATTGTCTTTTTTTTACTTATGGAGGATCTTCTCAAGGTGAAGGTTAACTCTATCAAGCCATACCTCTCTCTCATCTTCAATTTCCTTTCCGATCATTTCCTCAAAACTAAGGTTCTCTGCCCCATGTTCTCTAAAGCTCTCTTAAGACCTCTTATTTTTGGTCTTGACTTCATGGTTTGAGTATCATCATGGTCAGAGTCATTAGGTTCCATAATTTCCTTACCCTTGATGTCTTGTCTTTTTTCCTTTAGCAGCTCTAACTCCATGACTACTTTCTTGTCTTTCAACTACTTGTTCTCTTGTTCAAGGAATGATATGACAAATTGGGCTCTTTCCATGTTGTCCTACAATTATTTGATTATGGCATCCTTTTCTTTGATTATAAGCTTTGAGGCCTCATGATCATCTTGGTCATCCAATTCCATCAACTCAAATTCTCTTTCTTTCTCATGAAGGTCTTCCTCTTCATGGACAAATGTCTCTTCCTGCTGCTCATCTTGATGTACCTACTTTTCTGATGAAGAATGCAAGGCCCCTTCCACAATATGTGGAGAAAACACTTGCTTAGGTCCCCTCTGGTAGGTTTTGACCTTTTTTGTTTCTTTAACTTCTTTGGCCTCTTTGGCCTCTTTGGCCTCTTTCACTATAGGCCTGCTATATGACCTTGTTTTTCTTTGAGACACTGATGTTGGTGGTGGAATTGGTCTAGCAGGCTGAGGTGGTGGAGTAATGAAGACATCATTCTAAATGAAGGTCTACCATGCAATGTTTAGTTGATTGAGATGATGGAGGAAAATTATTTTGATTAGAGAGTGATGAAAGAGGTTGTTCATCTGATGTTCATACTCTCTGTTTTGCACAATGTAGGACATCTTATCAATACTCCTGTACAAATAGTGAGGGATGTTAACCAATTTCACCCTAGTGAAATGCATGAGAAACCTGATGTGATAGCATATAGTTTGGAGAATCTACCCTCACAAGTGAAATATTTCATGATGATCTTCATCATGGGAGAAAATCTATCAAGTAGGTGACTGAAAGGAAAGACTTTCTTTTTGTCATTTTTGTACCTTGGCTTGAGAAATGGTTCATAATGTTGGGCATCTACAGATTTGTCCTTAAAACATTTTTCACCCACATTGGGTATCCCTGTGGCTACAACAATAATATATGTGGAGATGGTGAAGGTTACCCCTGCAATGGTAACTTGGTTGTCTTGGAGGTTAGAGATGAAAACTCTGGTCAAATCAGGGTGATTCTGTACTCTTTGGACCATCTCATAGAAGTCAAATCAACCCACATGTTTGAAGCAATTGACTGTTATGGGTGAGGCCAACAATTCTCCAGTGTTGGATGGCTCAAGCCTCAAAATCCTCCCTCCTTTGTGGTGTCTCCTTTCCTCTATTTCCTCCTCCATAATATCTCTTTCCTCCTCCATAGTATTTCTCTTGTTTTGAAACCATAAGGAATGGGAAGGGAAAGGGGTAGGATAGTAGCGTTAGGGAGTTGTGAGAAGTGTAGAAAAAATTAAGAAATTGGGGAAGGGATTTAGGGATCTTAGGGAAGTGGTGGGGGATAGAAAAATTTATGGATATAGGGTAGGGAATTTGATTACAGGTATATGGTTTGGCTACCTAGGAAAATGTAGCCTAGGAGCAGGGTTTTAGGAAATGGGACCTGGGAGTGAGAGATAAGGTGTTGTAGGGATAGGGGGAGTGATTATCGAGTATAGGAAGGGAAAATAGGGTCTAGGGAAAACAATATTGACTTGCAATGGTGAAAGCTAGGGTTTCTTGGCTCAAAACTTGAAATGGTGAGTGAGGAAAGTTTGCACCATGAATTTGAAATTATGAAGTGAAAGAAGGGATTGGAGAGGTTCAAATTACTTGCAATTGACTAAGCAAACCCTTTCCTGATGACTAGACCACTTGCAATGAAGATTTGAAGTTGTGGGAGTAAGTTGGCAAACGAGTAGTGCTTGAAGCAAGAGCATAGCGCCTCCTAGGTAAAAGCACAATGCCTCAAGCAAGAGCGCAATGCCCTCTCTGTCAAAAGTGCAACACCTCAAGCATGAGCGCAGTGCCTTCCAAAAATATCGATTTTCTTTCTCAAAATTTGATTTTTGACTTTGGGATTTTGAGAGCTCAGTGCATGAAGATGCAAATGAGTGTCTCTTTAGTCTTTTATGGCCCTTTATACTTGGTGAAATTTCATAAATTTGGCTTTGGGACCCACATTTCCCTTTGAACTCAACTTTATCATTACACTTTACCTTTTGAACTTGATCTTTGGATTTGATCTTTCGGTTAATTTGGAACACTATGACTTTTAGAACATTGAATTATTTGGCTAGTGGAAACTTGAATATGCAGCTACCTTGGAACCATGAGAACTTATTACATATTAAGAAACATAAAATTACGTATTGAATTGAAATTAAATTTACAAATCAAACTTTCATAATAAAATGTGTTTATTGTCACTCTTTTACTTGCTAGTCTTTTATGCATGCAAATGGTGATATGATGAACCTTGAAAACCCTAAGACCTAATGGAGACCCTGAGTAAATGAAATTCATGATGAAAAGACTAAAATGATGATGACAACTTATGACTGATGTACACTCAGCAAGGTTTTGAAATGAGCCAATAAGTAATGAAATTTCTAAAAAGAGTGAGGTTTGACCTAAATCTGCACCAAGTGACCAAATTTTTGCATGATGACCTAATGGAATGACAAAAATTTTAGAATGGAACCCTTAATATGACATGAAATATTTTATTTGATCACTGGTGGAAGGATGGAAATACTGACACTAACAAGAATGATGGTGATGATCGTCCGAAGATGCATCGATTAGCATCATGATCTCCGTGATTCTCTCATCGGTAGGGAATAAACGAGAGAATAGATTAAAGGATGTGCCATAATCAAGTTAATGTTCGACCTAATTAATTGAAGATAAGGAATCGGTACAAGTCGCACAAGTCGAATAGATGGCTTTGTAATGAAGCTCGAAGTGGCTAACCGACATTCATTCACCAAAACTATTGATGTCAATTTCATATGGTACTACCCACAAATCATTTGGAATAGTAGAAGATGATATGATATTGATATAAGCAACCAAATGTGATAGGTCAAGAAGTGAAGGAGGAGGGAGTGAAAATGTTCCCATAAGCGAGGAATCCTTAAGTAGACCAACCCCAACATGTTGATAAGAGTGTCAAGTTTCCCCTACAAGAGGGACACTTCCTGTCACATGAGAATCAAAGGTGAAGAAGGTGATTTGGTCGATGGCCACAATTATTCCCTTGTGAGGATAATAAACCATACAAAATTAAGTCAAAATGATAGTGTCCATGACATACAACCATGTGTGACCCAATAGAATATTATAATCAAGGGGTTTGTCAATAAATTCAACTTATATGGATACAATATTGCCCCCTAATTCCACTTGTAAGGAGTTCAAAATACCACATCGTTTATACGTTCGTCCATAAAAATATTTCAATGTGGTAGATGACTGACTTAGCTGATGAGAACCAATTTCCTTCCAAAAATACAAATACATGATACAGGTGGAGGCTCCCTCATCCACAATAGAACGATGAATGTCCTTATTACAAACAACAACCTAGACCATAAAATGCAATTGAGCAAAGAGTGTTATGTGGATTAATCCCTCTTGCGGACAAGAGTGATCTCCCTAGTATTCTATGAATAGCTAGAAACAAACATCCATTTGGAAACCTTTTTATCTAGACTAATTTCAATTTAGAATTATTATAAGAAAAGAGAGAGGACATGCCCCTACCTTGAAATCCAACGTTCTATGCATTATTTTATCCAATCGCTCCAAAAAGGCTTCTCCAGTAAGTAGAACTTGCAATCAAAGACAAGACAAAAGAATCAAAGCGCCTGTAACATATAATAATCAATAAAATCTAATCCAACTTAGTGATCAAGGAGTCTAAGTATTGATTTTATTCAATAAGCATAAGAACAACTCAATGAGAAAAAGAGATCCATATGTATTATCTTGAATGAAAAGAGTAACCTTACAACCCGATGCCTTGATGTCGTACAGGTTCCTCCCGGGGTCTTGAACAATCGTTCCTCCTTCAGTTTGACAAGCCTTCCTCTCTGAATACCAGCATGGAGTTATGGACATAAGGGTGTGATCATTCTCATGCCAACAACAACTAGTGTAGAGAGCATGCACTCTTGGGAATTTCTTCAGCAACTAACATGTATGTCTACCCTTGAGACTGAAACATGAGCTCAATTTATAGGGAAATGAAGGAATTCCATCCCCCCATGAAGAGGGGGGTGGATTCCTCTCATGAAGGGATTTGAGCTCCATAGACCAAGTGATAAGCTCCATGAGTGGATGGATAAAGCTCGAACTGATCGTGCCTCTAGAAGCTTCCAGTTGAGAGAATATTTTCCCAGCTAGGCTTCTAGAATTTACTTTTTCTTTAATTCGACTTTTTATGGGGGTCGGCAGGTTTTAGTAGCAGAACGTGCAGGGGCTTCCGCAGGCTATAGAACAAGTATCCGCGAACCCACAAGAAAAGGCTAGAAAAAGTGTGGAGGTAGAATTTTTATGGTTTTGATGGGCTTTTCTCCAATTCCAAGACTTGGTTTAGGAACATTAGGGTTTTTGACTTCTAAGGGAGCATGATATAGGTGGTGATAGACCTATACAGACATCCAAATGTCATGGTGACAAAATAACATGTAACAGATTGCCCCTAAAGTGCGAAGTCTAAGGTTGTTTTGAAGAGTGAAGTGTTTTATCATTCCGAGGATTGGATTGTGGACACACCAGTCGAAAACCTGTAAAAACATTCAATGCAAGCATATCTCTCTCTCTCTCTCTATATATATATATATATATATATATCTATATATATATATATATGTATGTATGTATATATATATACGCTAAGGTAGGCATTCCCATACTCAGATCAAAACTAAATAAATGTTCTGGTACAGATACAATTTTAATATTACATCAAAAGTAGACACATTATGGGCACAACCATCTGTCATAAGTAGTCTATTGTATCATGAATAATAAAACTCCTTTCAACCTAGATGTTGGAAACTAGATCCAGGGTCTTGATTTCCGCTTGCTGAACTAGTACGATTATATCCATGCGATTGATTGTGTCGAAGTCTAACTTGGTAGAAACCACTTGATTACCAGTCAATGATGTGAACTGTTAACAAGCGTGAGAGAAACCACCAATAATGACAATGGATCTCAAAGTACTCAGTACAATTTATGAAGTGTGAATGAATGATTTGTAGTCGAACACTTCGTAGAATCATTCAGTCGAAGGTCAATGATGTAATATGTCATCGAAGGCGAGAAACCTGCCATTAAGGCATGCAGATCCCAAGGTATTGATAGGATTCTAGATCAACTTTCTAGATGATGAGATGTCGTCGATAGAAAGTGACCCGTTGTAGGAAAGCCCATGACACGAAACCATTAGATCAAGTTTTGAAGAAATATTTGCAAGGACTGACTCAGGGATGGTCAATGCAAATGGAGACAAATGTTTTCAATGAATGGTTTATTTGAACTATCTCTTGAACACATAACGACACTGCAGATGGCTTCGCAGCAATTGACCTAAAGCTAATACCCAGAAACTAGCTGAAGACTTTCAATGTGGTTTGGTTAACTGTTAGAAAAAGGATTTCCCAACCCAGGTATAAGTGTGACAAAGTGTCGTGTTCAAGAGTGGCATGATGCTTTTAAACAAGGGTGACAACTGGATTATTTTTCTCTCTTTTTCCCCCACCATTACTGGCAAGTACCTCTTTATTTTTGACAAGCTTGAGGAGGATAACATTTGCTTGTTTGTGTAAGCTCATCCTTCAAATGAGTCCATCTTATTATTAAAATTGAACCCTAAGAAGCAGTGGTTCGGTCCTATTTGTAATCGACAGGTCCTTTACTGTTAAATTTTAATGAGTCCAGTACAGGAGATACTCAGCGTTTTTCAGTTTTAGGGAGTCAGAAGAAAAACATAAGAAAACTCCATGGTTGTAATTTTTCATAAATTTAGTCTCTCAAGCCCGAAAAAGGATAAAATAATACAGGAGAGAACTCTATTGACCATGACTAGCCAACGTATACCTTTTTCGTGAATAGTCCATTTCAGTCCGGAAAGGGGGTAAACTTATACTAAAGGGACAACTATTCATTTCCTTTAACAAGTTCAAATAGTCAAGTACTCGGAGATGCTTTCATATTTAGTGAGTTTGAAAAGCGCTTAAAAGAGAACTCCAGGGTTTCGCTTTTTCATAATTTTCAAGAGCCCAAAAAAGTGATAAAAGCATACTTAGTGTCAAAATAATTCTTTTCACCAAAAAATCATTATCCTACACAAAAACTCAAAAGATTACACATACCTGTTTCCAAGAAGTAAAAATATCTAAAAATAGCATTTTAAAGTGAAAAATAAATAAAATATAATATTTTATTCGTTCAAAAACTATAAAAAGGAGTTAAACAAAATCATTTTCACCTTTTGTCTTCAGAGCAGTGAATTGAGAGCTTTTGGAAAAAAAGTTCCAGAGCAAATATCGGGAGAACTGATTTTCCATTCCGTGAATCGTCAGAATCAAGTAATCCACATCATCTTCTTCTTCATTTCTATCCATTTCATATTTTTTTTTAGCCTTAATTTCATTTTTTGGGAGGAATTTGTGTTTAAAAATACGCTCTCGGGGGTCCGCAGGTCATGCGCACGCTACCTGCGGACCCCGATAATTTTTTAAATAGAAAACTATCGGGATGTCACGGTTTTTGTGTGGAACCCATGCGAACGTCTGCACGGTCTCCTCACAAAAACTACGGAGGTGCCATGACCATTTTAAAACTCACAAATTATATTAAAAAGGGTTCAAGTTTTGCACTCAAATGGTTTCTAACTTTCAAATGTTTGTGTTTGTAGGCTATTCCACCATGCTAGAGTGGAGGGAATATGAACATGAGGCTATAGACAATGAAGCCATGGAAGATGCTACACACAATATGTGCATTACATACTTGTGGGTTATATACGTTTTGGGCTATCCAAGGTATGAAAGCACAAGTAGATCTGATGACATGGCTAGTAAATGCATGGCAAGTCCAAGACCAATGCTTCATCATTGGTGACCATCGGCTACAAATTGAGTCAGAGGATATCTATTTTCTCACTGGATTATCCTGGAGAAGAGAAAACATATCCTTGTTTGGGGCTAGACAGGGTGGCCTAACCATTTCCAACTATAAACAACAGTATTGCAATGATGGGGAAAATCCAAAGGGTAATCGCATAGACATTAAAACTATCTTGCGATTAGATCACAAAGTTATTGAATTTACAGTAAACAGATTGTGTGGGAGTGCAGATCCTCATGTAGCCACTAAATATCAAATGCATATCGTATTAGAGTGTTTTAGAGGTACCATATTCAACTGGTGTGAAGGGGTATTGGCCAACATGAAAGGCCAATTAACTAGAGAAAACAATGCAAAGTTGAAAAACTTTGGTTATGGTGCCAAATTGATTTATTTTTCTTTAGAGATAATCTCGATTCTCGCCCCTCAGTTGATTTCAGTAGATCGTGGGGAACCTCAGATGGTACGTTGGGTTGCATTAATGGCCCGCCATGGTGGTGATGGCAGTTCAGTGGTTCGGTTCACTCCGGCATACTTTATGTGGCTAAGGAACCAAGTCTTAACCATCGAAGACTTCCCATATGCAGGTATGGATTTGAGAGGTGATCCTGAGATGTCTTTGCCTCCAGGGGCACAGTGGGACGAATCAGGTAAGTGAACTATTTTGATGTATTTAATCTAATTTTTATTTGTTTTTTCTCATCCAATACTGATAACAATATTTAAATGCAGATGTTGGCCCACGATGACCAGCTACACTTCGTCGCTTTGATAGGAGGCAAGCACAACCTATAGCACCACCACAGGATCAGATAACAGAGATCCTAGCAGATATGGAACACCACCTAGAGAGGTTAACCATAGACATTCCTGAGAGAGGAACATATGATATTCCTCTCCAGCTTCAGAGACATGTTACGGGTGTTCCAGGATCATTTAGGAGATTCCTGCGCAAGGTGGTGTGTGCCATAGTCTATTACCATGATCATCATCATGAATAGTGGATGATCATTGTGGATTGACATTTTTTGTTTTTTGTATCAGTATCTATTAGATCATAAGGTATTTGAACCTATGATCATAGAAGATGTAATACTTTTTAAAACAAACCTATCTATGATATTACTACTTTCTCTGAGTATCTTGCTCAACATGTATCGAATGTTGTTTTGGTTTACTATGTTAATGTTGCAAATGTCTATTTAAAACATGATTAGCCAATGCATCGGCCAATGTGTTTAAATTTCTTGAAATGTGTTGATATTCGATGTAATTAAATTTTCGTTCCAAGAGACAATCCTTCAAAAATAATCTTAATAACATTGGATTTTTAATTGCATATACCCTATTTAAATGTAATACAATGAGTTATGAATCCAACCTAATTATCAAACGTCAAATACCAAATGAAATGGCATCAGATAATAACTCAATGACTGCGCTATATTCTGCAATCTTGTTTGTTGTTTGACCAAGGCATACCCCATGCATAGAAACTAACTCATCAGAGGGTGAATAGATAACCTAAGCCACGGAAGAGATATTTCATGTACTACAACAAGCACCATCAGCAAAACCAATGTACATTTGAAGGGATGTCGACATCTGTAATATCAATAGTATTCAAGATAAGCAACGATAGTAGTAACAACAAACTTAAACTAGGCACACTTATCTAATATAAGGCACACTATTTAAAAAGTAACTATTGTACAAGTGAGATCTTCACACGAAAGTCAAACATAATATGTCTTAAGATAAAGACCATTTATGGGTTTATCTTAAGAGACCCCGTCATAATCAGTCAATTCATAGGCTCCTTTCGCAAGCACACGCTTGACGATGTAGTGACCATCCCACATCTGTTCGAATTTTCTAGCACCTAGTTTATTGTTTGCATGATCGTATACTAAGACTAGGTCACCTTCTGAAAAAACATGACGGGTAAAATTTTGATCGTACTGAGCTTTCACACGTTTCTTATGAGCTTTGGCTGCTAATGTAGTGGTGCGCCGAGTCTCATCTAATTGTGCTAAGTACAAAAAGCATTTTTCCTCTTTAGAGGTAGTTCGTAGTAACTCAATGGATAATTGGAGTGACAGTATTTCACATTTAATGGGTAACACAACTTCTAAACCATAGACAAGTTGAAAAGGAGTGAACCCTATAGCAGTTTTCACAGAGGCTCGGTATGCCCATAGTGCCGAAAAAAGCATGGTGTGACAATTCGATTTGTGAGTTCAATAATCCGTTTAATCATGGTGGTTAAAACCTTGTTGACAGCTTCAACTTGACTATTAGCCTACGAGTAATATGGAGTAGAACTATCATGGCGTAGGCCAAGTTGATCGGAAAGTTCGGTCATCATTATATTTCGAAAATGACTCCCATGGTCTATGATTATAGCTTGAGGTAAATCGAAACGAGCAATTACATGATTCAATACGAACGTAGCTGCAGTTTTTCCATCTGCCATGAATGTAGGCATCGCCTCGGCCCATTTGGTAAAGTAATCTGCAGCGAGAATAATATACCCATGCCTCCCGGCCGAGTGAGGGTTACATGTAATTAAATCAATGCCCCATTTTGCAAAAGAACCGACAACAAGGATTGGGTGAAGAGGAGTTGGAGGCACACGCATCTTTCGATAAAAAATTTGGCAATTGTGGCATTTTTGAACTGCAATAATACAATCTTTGAATAACGACGGCCAAAAATAACTAGCACGCAATATCTTTTGGGTTGTGGCAAACCAAGACATATGACCACCACGTACTCTAGAGTGGCAATAATTCACTCTTTCAACCTCTTCGTGAGTTATGAAACGTCGAAAAATAGAATCCGCACCACGACGATAAAGAGTGTTCCCAACAATATTGTATTGTTGGGATTGATATCGGATTCTCCTTCGATTTGAACGTGAAAGATATGAGTGAAAGGTTTGGGTTTGAAGATATATAATGATATCTCCATACCATGGATCTAATGTACTGAAAAGAAACAGAGATTCATCTGCGATGGGATTCTCTACCACAGTTTCTGTCTCAGCATTGGGAAAGTCACACACAAGTTCTGCAAAAACCAGTGATTTATTTTATTTAGATTTCTCGAATTCCAAATCAAACTCTTGTAGGATGAAAATCCATTTAGAGTATTTTCCCCCGAGTAATTATTTTGTCAAAATATACTTCATCGGGTTGAAATTAGTTATCACAGTTTTTTTACATAAGAGTATGTAGTGACGGAATCATTGGACAACTTGAACTGCTGCCAAGGCCAATTTCTCCACATACGAGTATTTGATTTCCGTCGGATTAAGATTATGACTGAGATAATCTATCACATGCTCATTGTGAGATTCATCCTCTTGAACCAGAACCATTCAAATGGTGGAATCAGAGGTAGCTAAGTATAAAAAGTAGTCTTGGTGGTAATTGGGTGGATGCAATAACGGTGCATGGGGAAACGCATGTTTTAATGCATCAAAATATCGATCAAAAATCTCATCCCAATAAAAGGAACACTTTGTTTCAACAACCAGGTAAAACCTTTTGTTAACTCAGCATAATTCAGGATAAATCTACGTAGAAAATTTTCTTTCCCTTGCAAACTTTGGAGTTGGGGTAGTGTGGAAGGAGGAGGTAAATTGATGATGGCCTCAACCTTCGAGGGGTCGACACGAATGTTGGCTTTTGAAATGATGAATCCTAGTAATCATCCTGATTGCACATAAAAAACACATTTTTGCGGGTTCAAACGAATCTTGTAATGCCTACATCTCATGAAAATAGCACATAAGTGTGTAGGATGATCCTCCTTGCGTAAAGAGTGAGTAGGTAAGTCATCTAGATAAGGTTGTACAATATGTTTGATATCATGAAAAGCGTAAGACATGGCCCTTTGAAAAGTTGAACCAACATTCTTTAATCCGAAAGGTAATTTGCAATAATAAAATGTCCCCCAAGGACATATAAACGTTCTTTTTGGTTGATTAGCAGGGAGTATGTTTATTTGATTATATCCAGAAAATCCATCCATAAATGAGAAAATTTCATTTCCATCACAATCATCAATAATTTGGTCGATATAGGGGGTAGGATAATTGCCTTTTGGACATGCTTTATTAATATCTCTATATCGATGCATACTCGTATAATCCCTTGTTTTTTAGTAACGGGAACTATATTAGATACCCAATCTGTTAAAGGAATTGGATAAATAAATCCGGTGCGTAATATATTTTCCACTTCAACTTTGATAGCAACATCTTTTCGCGGATGTATTGCACGTAATGTTTGTCTAATAGGCTTGGCATCCGGGTATGTCTTAATTTCATGAATGACAATATTCGGATCGATTCCTGGCATCTCTTCGTATGACCAGGAAAATATGTCTTGGAATTCTTGAATTATGGCTTTGTATGTGTTAATCTCATCAATCATACAAGAAGCACCTATATGAATAGTTTCAATAATTCTAGGTTTAACTGATATGTCGATAGGAACTGTGGTAGAAATGTTTCCCAAATTAGTCTCAGAATCCAAATTTGTGATTGATATGGGATTTTGTGGTTCCTCGACATAATCAATTTTAAAAATAGACGAAAAATTGTTTTCAAACCTATCAAGTTTAGGTAAAAACGAAGATCTATGATGTAGATCATCCTAAGGTAATTCATCCAAAGACAAAAATTTTCGAATACTTTCATCAGTGTGAAACACTTGTTGAAAAGGATCAGAAAGTGATGTCAAGGTTGAGCTTGATAGAGAAGAAGATTCTTCGGTGATCACATTCATTTGATAAGGAGTAGTTGAATGTGTGTCAGAAAATGACTGTACTACCACATATGCCATTTCAAAAGGACTCAAAGGGATCTCGCCATTGAAAGAATCTAGTTTTGATTCTGAAGGCACTCCCCAAGAGTCATCGAATTGTATAGTGCTTGATGAAATCATATTGATGTTGGCAATGGTACACGGTACGTTTGGTGGAGGCATAGAAAAAGTTCCCATCAGAGCAGAGTCCTTTACTAAACCTACAGCAACCTCTTCATATGGGATAGTCGAAATTCCAACATGTTGGATACTGTCTGTAGAAGCAAGGTCAAACGAATAATATGAAAACTTATCGAATTTTATAGTCTTTCCTTTATGAGGAAACATGATTAACCGAAAGACGAATGAAACGATAGTAGTCATGGCATAAGACCAACTTCGACCTAAAACAAGGTTGTAATCCAGAGGGGAACTGAACAACTTCCACATCTAGATTAACATTTTTTCCTTCTACTTCTATAGGTAGATCCTGGAATATTCTGAATGGATGAAATCCTCTTCCATCAAAGGCTTTAAGGATTTTCGATGATTGGTTGAGTGTTGGAGAACCAAGATTTTTCCAACAGTTTAATGACATTATGCACATGGATGCCCCTTCATCGATTACAGTATGAAAGACTTGTCTATTTTTTACTAATATTGGTATCTAAAAATCCATCTGATGAGGGAGTCTCGGTGTAAAATTATCTAGATCAAAGACCATGAGGTTAGAATCCTGAGGATCAATAGCTCTAATAGCTGATAATAATAATTTTCTTTGTGTTGGACATGATTGTAGCACTTCTAAGGCCGACATTGCTGAAGGGGATATCGCCAAGTCTTCAACAATGTTGTAATTCTGAGCAGCTCTCACATGTGGATGAAAGTTGATTTTGAATTATACCTTTAGCAGGCGATTTAATCACTAGATCAGGATTAGGTTTCTCAATATGAAGCAGATCAGACACCGAAGGAGATATAGCTAGTGTTTGACTATATTTTTCTGTCTCTTTACCAATTACAAGATTTTTAGTTCCATATTCTTGTGATCGTGTCACAACCATAACCTCAAACATCATTAAAATATCTGCTGATAAATTTGAAGAAGATCCTATCATTTTTCTATCTTGAGTGGGAAAAGGATCCTTCAATATAGCGAGTGTGGGTGAATCTTTGAGAAACTTAGAGACCTCAAACTGATGCGGGCACTCTTTGGTAAAGTGATCCTTATCACAGATAAGACAAGGATAACAAGGTTTACACTTATCATTAGTTGGTTCATTCTTTTCGGTTTTCTCTTTAGGAGATGTAGTTTGTTTGTTTTTATTCTTTACTTTCTTCTTATTACCAGTTTTTGATTTAGCTGTAGATGAGTCTACAACATGAATGTCGGCAGAAGTTTCAAGGGAAGAATCTCCTTTTGGTGAATCTGGTAAAGTTATGATAGGATAAGTTGTTTTGGAGGACTTCTTCTTACTCTTATTAGCGCTAACTAAACAATTACACCGTGTGCAGCATGAGAACCTGAAGGAGTTGCAATTATTTGACCGGGACGTGGTAAGTCAGGAATTTTTTCGTATAAAGTACCAGACTGTGTATATAAAAGGTCTAAGTACTGAGCTTGAGCAATGAATTATTCTTCCGTAACAACCCATCCCTTAGCCACATCTTCAGTGATCTTTGGAAGCAATGATTTGATAAACCATTCTGCCAAGATTTGATACGTATAAAAACTTTCACTAAACGTCTTCTACGTCTCCATTAATGTATGTGATCTGAAATGTACATAGACGTAGATTGTTTTAATGAAGTCAAGAGTTCCATGCCATTGTCGTATCGGACTGGAAATTAAAAGTGTGCTAAGAAATTTGTTGCTAAGGAATTGAAATTGTTGAATGAGCCACGTGGTAGTTCAATATACCATTTTGGAGCTAGACCTATCAGTGTTCTCTGAAAAAATCTTAATCGAATGGAATCATCGATTAAAGAGTTGGATGCGCACCAGAGGTGGTAAGTCATGACATGGTTTGAGGGGTCTTCTCCCGATTTACCTTCGAACTTAGGAATATCACTGGGCAACTTATTTGGCATGGGCGGAAAAAATAGAATATAATAAATCAGATCGTTCGTTAGGCGCGACAAATCTAGTAAATCCAAAGTTGTTATGAATGGTAACCGATGGTTAGGGTCCTGCTGAGAAAATTGATAACCTTGAGGGACTATACCAGTACCAGGAGGAGGATATCCAGGATAGCCTAGAATAGCCTATTAATTTGGGATTGGAATGCCTCCTGGATAACCAGGGTTGGCCAAACCATACTGAGGTTGAGATGGTATCTGATATTTGTAACCAAGGTACGGTTGATGTTGGTATACTGGATTTTGTGCTACAGGTCCATATTGATACTGCCCTTGATATGGTTGATAAAAAAACTGAAGTTGGCTTGTTACAATTGTACTTGTACCAGGTTGTCCCGCATGCATCTGAATAGTAGTATGAACTGTGGGTCCAGGTTGTGGAGTAGTGACTTGAGGGATCGGTTGTGATACTTGAGGTGTTGTAGGAATAGGGGCTGCAGAAATTCCAGGGATAGGTGTGGTAGGCTTAACAAAAGTTGGTGTAGCATTTTGAGGTGGAGTTCTAGGTGTACTCGGACCAGGTTGCTAAACACTAGTAGGTGCAAATACTTGAGGTATAACTTGAAGCGTAGGTTGGACATGTTGTTCAATTTGACTGTAAGAAATCGGTTGACTAGGAGTTCTGAATGATGACTCTTTTCCTGAAGTTCATCTTGCTGAAACTAAGACTCCAACTGCAAAATCTCAATCTTGTCTTGCGCATCTTGCAAGCAAGTTTGAATATTAAAAATAGCATTCTTGCTCATTTTTAACATATCATGAACAGTGGAATGAATGAGGTTATTCAACAACTCTAATGCATCATTGATTTTAGCCATTTTCTCAACAACTCAAAGTTAAATAAATGAAGGGTTTCGGGTCCAACCAATATTACACCCGTTTACAATGTAAAAAAATTGCGAATATTCTTCAGTTTGGTTTCAATCAGTCCTCTTCAAAATGTCTGCTACAATTTTAGCAATTTTTTTTTTTTGAAAATGGTTGAATTAATTACCAATGAATTCCCCCACACATTTTGTTCAATTCACTTCACTCGAATTGAAAATGGTTGAATTAATTACATCAATTAAACGATGATCTTGGCCTCTTCCTCAATTTGTACTAGCAAGGAAAAACAACCATAAACATGCAAAAGGATACTTTGCTATAATCTCAAACCTCAGTCACTAAAACTTCATTTTTAGCATCCAAGAACGAAAGCTTACCAGGCCATTAAACCATTTTCATTCTTCAATCAAGGACATCAGACACGAAGTGTCAGGATGTCTAGACACTCATTTTGATGGTTATGTTTGTCATGAGTCAAATATGAACCTTGTGCGATAAAACTATATTTCTTACTTATCGTTGATTCTGTTCTTGTAATCTGAAAACACAGATTAATGCTACTTTGTTGTTCAGAGAAGTTATAACTCGGAAGACTTTTCATAAAATATTTAAATTTTGGAAAGAATAGAATTCTCTTCCTGATGGAATTTCCCCGGCAACGATGCCAAGAATATAGTATGAGAGAGCGAACAATTATTAGAGGCACTCTTTGGTTCCCAACAGAGAAATCAGTTGCACGAGCTTTTCTTTTTTTTTGTTTTTAAAGGTACATATCTTACAAATTTTTCTGAAGGAAGCATCACTTCTATTTTCCTATTGATAATGGCTTTGAATTTTAAGGATAGAAACTCTGCAAATTTTACAAGCAAAAATTCTATGCCTATACAATGACAATTCATTATTTAACTCAAAGCAAATACATCTGACCTGGTGTGTAGATGGGGGTAGTAAAAATGTCGCTTCTTTCAACAGCCTGAGCTTGCATTTGGTGAGCGGAGTGACAATGGGAAGTTGTGCAACAGCCTCCGGACCCTTCTGCTTACGATGTTTTCTACCTGCACGAGTAAGCATAGCAACAGGCTCATATTTCTTTTCCTTCCGATCACCCGGCGTTCAATCTTTGTCGACAAAGGACAGAATGCCGACATAATACTCTACCGCCACATCTTTGTAAATTATTGTGACTCTAGCGTCTCGAACCCGGGCTTGAAGATCCATGTTGAGTAAAAGCTTTGGCAGAGAAAATGCCAGGTTCTCGCCTGGGCTCTGATAAGGTGTGTATTGTCCTCATTAGGGGAATTTTGAGGTCTAAAATGGGCCTCCTAAGAAAAACGTAAAACCAAAATAAACTTTATAAGAATCAATAGGATTCAAGATGATGATGTCAACCATGGGGGATGATTCACCATTTTTTAAGTAAAAGGGTAAAAATATTAATAAATAATAAAATAATAAAACTACTTTTTCAACTCGTATTTTAAACTTATCTCCCAAAGCTTTTACTCAAATTTCGAGCGGGAGTACTCGTTGGATGAAAAATTTAATTCCTCATCTAAGGAGTACCCATGTTGCATACTTTTGATGGACCCTGCTATGCGAAAAATGAGAAATACATGAAAAAACGTGATTGCAAACACGTTTTTTTATGTATTTATCATTTTTTGTGTAGCAGGTCCATCGAAAGTATGCAACATGGCTACTCTTTGGATGAGGAATTAAATTTTGCATCCAACAAGTACTCTTGATCAAAATTTGAGTAAAAACTTTAGGAGATAATTTTAAAATACGAGTTGAAAAAGTAGTTTTTTTTTCTTTTTTCCCTCTAAAATTTGATGATGTCATCGAATCTTATTTTATTATTTCCACTATTATTTTATAATTTCCTTAGGAGGCCCATTTTAGACGTCAAAATTCCCCTAATATGAGGTGTGTATTTTCCTTGAGATTGCCCCCCAGGCAGTAAATTACTACCTTGAGGATGCCCCCAGGAGGTAAATTACTACTTTGAGGGTCAGGGTTAGGAATGTTTCCAGACATCATATAGACTTGTTATGCGTTAAAATTTTCTATATGAGATTCATTTGGACCAGGTGATTGTACAATTTTTTCAGGAGAGGGAGATGCTCCTGAGAAAGTACTAGAAAGCAACTGGTATCCCGGAGGAGCAGATGGACCACCATAAAAACAATTTTTTAGCGATGGAGAAAACATGGATGATTCACCAGATATATTCAATGAAGATATGTAATTACCTCTTGGTATGGTGTAAAAAGGAATACAGTGTGGCGAATAGTTGAGACCAAAATTGTGTAGAAAGTCTGTTAACTGAGAATACCAAGTATCTTGTTTGAAAGGGTTATAATAGTAAATCGATTCACTTGGCCTAAGATATAAAGATTCTTGATTTGAAGGAAGAATAACTTATTCTTCTGTGTCAGTAATCTCTTTAATGCTAATGAGGCCAGGAGGAATGTTCTCAGTGATGCAAAAATTCACTCGTGGTGAATGAGGACGACCAGGGGTTGGGGTTACAAACTCCGAAGCAGGCTTAGATGTAGCAGGTTCATTTCTGGTTCAGAAATTTCAGGTTTAATACCTAATAATTCACTAGTTGTGGAAGCAAGTTCAACTAGTTTAGAAATTGTAAGTTTCCTTTGAGAACCTTCTGTTGTTTGAGGTTGATCTAGTTCGTAATCAGGATGTATAATTATTGATGTTTCCTCTTGTTCAGTCGATCCAGTCCCTGATGGTTGTCCTTTCTCAGATTTAATCTTTTCTAACTGACTTGGTGTGTACTCAGGGGGTTTCCCCTGCATTCTACGAGTTTGTCTTGGTAATTCTGCCACAATTAAATGTTTAACACACGAAATCAAAGAAAATTTCAACAAAATAACCTAAAGTCTCTAAGGAAAAAATCAAATTGATCAAAAGCCGACAAAATCTAAGAGAGAAATCCACACACAAACAATATTTTTCCACATTAAAAACACTAGTTGGTGATGAAATCCAACGTCGTAGAATTCTAATGTGGAAAAATTGGCGGTTGGAACAGTTACCCCAACAACCTGCTTAATGAAATAGTCCAGTGCAAGTATCTCCACCTATGCCATCTCGAAGCGAAGATTACCCTCTGAGAAGTCCAAGTGAGTCTAGCCGACGTCTGTTCAAGGTACAGTGGGACCTTCCCTCCACCATCACCTTGGGAAAAATCCTGAATATTATGGTCACTAAGGTCACCAACGGGAACAAATGTGCCTATGGGAACAGTCTACAATCCAATATACATGCAAGGGCAGAGCAACAAGCTCAATCCCCTTAAAGGCTCCTTGATATAATCCAAGGTTTACCAACAAGTGACCCCAGGCTCCTCGACAATGGTCTATCTGAGGTTTACCGTCCGTATTACATGAACTTTTGCTATCTTTCCCAATGAGATAGGTATGATTACCTCACTGGTTCCGACATGATCTCGTGCTTGACTCTTTTAAGAAGAGCTTGTCGGAGAAAAAATGTTACAATTGGATTTTCCTACTACAAGATTGCTACTTGTTTGTTTAAACTTTCTTGGAATGTTAATTACAACCTGTTCCAAAACACTAGCCTCAGCTATGTTGGTGGAATGAGCCCTATAAAATGTAAAATATCTAAATTGATTTTATTAAAGCGTTATTTTTAATTTGGATGTTGCTTAAGACAAAAGGTATGGAAGTGAAACTTCAATAATGTTTGTGACCTGACTCAAAAATACGCTAAATGCATCTAAATGAGATGTGCAACTCTTATCTTTTCAATGAATCTTATTTAAGGGAAAGATTGAGAGATTTAACAATTTCCAAAGCACCAATTCTTTCATTCATAAACAAAATATTTGAAAAGAAGACAATTTATTTGAGAACTCAATTTGCAAAAAAGATCAATTACTCTTTTGAAATTAAATTCCTTTATCAATCAGATCAGAAACTACAAATTAATAAACAAACTATTTCCAAAAGAAAACACTATCTAAAAAACTCTAAAAACATAAAATTCAAAATCAAAGAAAAATCTAATTTTGAAGTCTATCTAGAAAGTTTGAGGAAGTTTTCTCCTAGTTTGTGATCGAACTAAGAAAAAATTCTACTTATCTCAGCAGAAATGAAAACATCAAAAAATGCTTTGGTGTGATATCAGCCTTCAGTAAGCTAAAAGCGCTTCCAAATTTGCAAATGAAAAAAAAGGATTAGTTTTCATAAAAGTAAGGTTTTCAACGATCTTAAATGGCTCAAAAAGATAATATCATCATATCAGTAAGTTGAGGTAAATGAAAGTATCTTGTATCGAGCAGCAAGAAATTAGGGCAAACACTCACTCATAAGATGTAAATTGGATGATAAATCACACAAACACAAAAGTTGTTGAAAATAAATTCACACATAAGATTTGATAGCTAATATAAACTGGTGCAAACACAAAAAATCAGGTAATATGGCTCCTAAAAAGAGAATTTTAAAATTTTCAAAAATTTTCCACAACTCTGCAGTTTCTAATGGAAAACAGAGCGGTACCGCACTGTTTTGAACCAAAACCTGCGGAGGCTGCCGCACTGTTTTTAGATGAAAACTGCGAAGGCAAGGAAAAGTACAGAAAAAATAAATATTCAGCTTTTCTTTTTAGGGATTCTTCTAAGTTATCTACCTAACCCAGTCTTAGATAAGTCAAAATCATAAAACTCTCAAATTCAAAAAAAAAAAAAAAAGAAGGTTCTATTCCTCAGTGGAGTCTTCATTTTGTTATGCGGATTAATCCCTCTTGCGGACAAGAGCGACCTCCCTAGTATTCTACGAATAGATAGAAACAAACATCCATTTGGAAACCTTTTTCTCTAGACCAATTTCAATTTAGAATTATCATAAGCAAAGAGAGAGGACATGCCCCTACCTTGAAATCCAACATTCGATGCAGTGTTTTATCCAGTTGCTCCAAAGAGGCTTCTCCAGTAAGTAAAACCTGCAATCAAAGACAAGACAAAAGAATCAAAGCACCTGCAACATATTATAATCAAGAAAAGATAATCCAACTTAGTGATCAAGGAGTCTAAGTATTGATGTTATTCAATAAGCACAAGAACAACTCAATGAGAAAAAGAGATCCATATGTATTATCTTGAATGAAAAGAGTAACCTTACAACTTGATGCCTTGATGTCGTACAGGTTCCTCCTGGGGTCCTGAACAATCGTTCCTCCTTTAGTTTGACAAGCCTTCCTCTCTGAATACCAGCATGGAGTTATGTACATAAGGGTGTGATCATTCTCATGCCAGTAAACAACTAGTGTAGAGAGTATGCACTCTTGGGAATTTCTTCAGCAACTAACATGTATGTCTACCCTTGAGAGTGAAACATGAGCTCAATTTATATGGAAATGGAGGTATTTTTAGTTCCATCAAGAGGGGGATGGATTCCTCTCATGAAGGGATTTGAGCTCCATAGACCAAGGGATAAGCTCCATGAGTGGAGGGATAAAGGTCGAACTGATTGCGCCTCTAGAAGCTTACAGTTGGGAGAATATTCACCCAGCTAGGCTTCTAGAATTTACTTTTTCTTTAATTCAAATTTTTACAGGGGTCCGCAGGTTTTAGTAGAAGAAAGTGCAGGGGTTGTCGCGGGCTATAGAACAAGTATCTGCAAACCTGCAGGAAAAGGCTATAAAAAGTGCGGAGGTAGAATTTTTAGGGTTTTAATGGGATTTTCTCCAATTCCAAGACTTGGTTTAGGAAAATTAGGGTTTTTTACTTCTAAGGGAGCATGATATAGGTGGTGATAGACATATACAGACAATAAAATGTTATGGTGACAAAATAACATGTAACAGAGAGTTGAGGGGAATAATTCTCATGATTTGAAAAATGACTAGGTTGGAATATGAAGCATAAACACATCTGATAGAAGAAAGCAAAGCCTTCTTCTAGGTAGGCTAGTTTTGAAACACCTTGAGAGTTGACATATTCGATGGATACTGAGCCAAGTATTCAACTATGTTATAATTTTGGGCAACTCTCGCATGAGGGTTGAAAGTAGATTTATGAATAATGCCCTTTGGAGGCTTAATGGTTAATTATGTAGGAATAAAATGCGGAGTGATCTCAACATGTCGATCGGTAGGGTTGACTTTCATTTTCTCCCGATTCCGATAAGTTAAAATACCTAAAAAGAGAAGAAAAGAGATATCAACGCCTTACAAATAAGCCACTTCAAGGGGGCAACCTCCAATACATTACATGAATGAAAAATTCTTGGATGATTCAAATTAAAAAACCTCCTTTCTATATATAGGAGTCCATGGGGCCACAATGTAATCCTAGTGGGGCCAAAATGTAATCCTATCCGACCTAACAATAATAATTTAAGGGCACAATAATAACAATATGGGGGTTACAGTGGTTACAAATAATAACAATAATTGGGGCTACATTCTCATAATAAGGGACTCAGATTGATGAGGGACTAACATGCCCTTCCTCAAACAAGTGTCATTCCCCAACGCCCTCATTATTTCTTTGATGCTTTTGTATAAAATTTCATCCTCCTGTGGAATCTTCACAGAAAGTTCTTCCAATTTGGCCGAGATACTCCTCAAATTGATTGTACTTTGTCGAAAATTTGCTTTTGTGACTACTCGTAACTTCTTTGATGTGATACCAGTATTCTTGTTGCTTCATTAGATTCCCAACCAAAGAATATCCTCAGAGTTGAGAACTTGTTGTTGATGCTCGATTTCATCTTCCACTAATTTATCATCCATATTAGCTATTATTTTATCCTTCAAACCATCCAACTTAGCCTCCATTTCTTCTTTTAAACCATCTATGCCAGCTTCGGTTGCTCTTCGTAAGATCGAAATTTGTTGCACTTGGTACCGTAATTTTGATATCTCATACTGCAATTCTTCTACTTCATGCATCATAGTATAGATTTCTGAGGGCTTAATGGGTGTTGAATTCTTTTTAGGAGGCATTTCAGAACGCAATACTGAAATATATGCTCAATAGGCCCTTGGAATCACTAAAAACTGATTTTTCAAACAAGATTTATGCAATTCGGGAAAAACAATACACACCTTTTACTTGCTTTTGAGGAGCTCGATATTGGAATTGGATTATCTCATGATTGTTACTCTTCAATGTCTAAAATTCAGCAATGAAATAGCCCTCTGAATTCTCTTTTTAATGCCACAGGTCTGACCTGATTTGGATTCTCCAAGACAAAGTTGTGTCCAATCTCCCACAATGACCTAATTATGGACCGGTTCAGTAGAGCGAAATTGTACGACTTGCCACATGTCACTGTTTTGTCCTTTGTCTCTAAAATTGATATCCAAGAAACTACAGTCTGTGTACTTGTGATCAATTTTTACGGTACTCCAATCCGATGCCCAGAGAGAGAGTTATTGAACTTTTCCCACGATCACCTCTTTGAGATGAAATTCAGGAGCCTGAAAACGCACTACCTTCCACAGATCATATCTCCAAAAATATTGCGAACCAAGATCTGAAATTTTTTGACGAATTTTCCACAGATTTCAAATAAATTGTCACTTGAATTAGATTCAAATTTTCAGAGAAAAAGTGTTATAGCGCAAATGCCACGATGACCTTTTTAGGAGCCTGAAAAAAGACCTAACTTCCACAGATCATATCTCCAAAAATATTGCGAACCAAGCTCTGAAATTTTTAGACGATCTTCCTCAGGATTTCAGCTTCGCACCCTAAAAATTTCAGCTTCTGAAACTTCGTAGAAAAAAATTTATAGCAAAAATGCCACGATGACCTGTTTGGAGCAGCGAAACCCTAGAATCCAAACCTCTGATACCAAATGTTGTGTAACCAGCTCCAAAAATAGAAGAAAAGAGATATCAACGCCTTAGAAATAAGCCACTTCGAGGGGGCAACTTCCAATACATTACATAAATGAACAATTCTTGGATGATACAAATGAACAAAACCTCCTTCTATATATAGGAGTCCATGGGGCCACAATATAATCCTAGTGGGGCCACAATGTAATCCTAGCCGACCTAACAATAATAATGTAAGGGCACAATAATAACAATATGGGGGTTACAGGGGCACAACAATAACAATAATTGGGGCTACACTAACATAATAAGGGACTACACTATTAATATAGGGACTTAACACCTGATCGTTCGAGGGATTCATGTTACAATAGTCCTTACTTCGGGTAGCCACCATAACATCGGATTTAAGCTTCGTGGATGAAAGCATTAAAACTCTGTTAGAGAAAGTAGGGTCCCGAGCAACCATGTTAGTCTCTTGATTAGGAAACGGGTTGGTCAGCACAACGGGTGAAGTGGAAGATTTCATGAATGGGTTCATATCCATGTGGTGAGGAGATTCACGAGTAAAGTGATCCTCATTACAAATCAAACATGGATAACTAGGCTTTCGTTTCTCATCATAGGAATGGCTTGTTTGTTTATCCTGTGTTGAATAATATTTCTGCTTTTTTCCTTTACCTTTCTTCTTACTTACTGGTTGTTGTTGAGATTTACCTTTATCATAATGAATGGAATTTATCTTGGAAGTAGAAGGCAGAGGAGGATTGGATGGAGGGTTTTTGGCAGATACGGTGAGATCAGCACCAAATGGTTTATTCACCGACTGTGAACTGGAAAAACCAATCATGCCATCTATAGCATGAGTTTCTTTACCAAGAAGTTGAGGAATAGTTTTCGAATGTCTTAGATAATTTGGTATTTTGTCATAAAGTGTGCCTGATTGGGTATAAACGAGATCCAAATATTATGCACAAGAAATCATTTTATGTTCTGTCATGACTCCACCTTTATCCACGTCCTATGTTATAGGTGCTAACAGAAATTTAATGAACCATTTGGCTAACAATAGATTGGAACATATGTTTTAACCAACCAGCGACGATGTCTCCACTCATGAATTTGATAAGAGATGTGAGTGGAATATGATTGTTTGAAGTTGGTTAATATTTCTTTTCTAGTCTCATATATGATGGGTAACTGGAAATATGTGAGGAAGGTACTAGCTAAGGAACTGAAATCATGAAATGAAGCTCTAGGTAACTCAATATACCATTTAGTTGTGGTACCTGCAAGCATATGTTGGAAAATACGTAGTCGAATCGAATCATCATTAAGGGAATTCGAAGAAAACCATATATGATAAGTCATTACATGTGTGGAAGGGTCTTCTATAGGATTCCCATTGAATTTTGGGATATCAAAAGGAAATTTGGTAGGAATTATTAGCCACCAAGGAGAATGATCAATGGGGTCATTCGTGAGCCGAGTCAAATCTGGTAGTTCAAGAGTAGCCACAAATGGCAACTACTTGTTAAAATATGGAGGAGGATAACTTGGATAAGATGGAATAGCCTGAGAAACAGGTAATTGCATTCCATAATAAGGAGGGTTCTGATAAATAGGAAATTGGGTACCAGGATAAGGGGGATTCTGATAACCAATATACGTGTATCCTTGTTTTCCAGATCCAGAATAACCTTGTAAATTTTAGAGTGGATGAGTTTGGATTTTCTAGCCTAAATAAGGTGTATGAGGGATACCTTGAAAAGGTCTATATTGTTTCCCTGTGGGATTATGCATCATACCCACATAAGGTGAGTTCGGTGGGGGTTTTTCCATACCATAGTTAGTTGGTCATACAAGAATTTGAGGGATACCTTGTCCAAGATATTGAGACTGTAAGTTACCTTGTAAAGTTTGAACGAGCGGGACCTGGGAGATACCAAATACCATGGGAACATATTGAGCGATAGTAGTAGTCTGTAAAGGTTGGCTTACATTGATTTGAGCTTGTAAATGCATAGATTGATGCGTAGGAATTTGGGATTCAGATAGTATAGGTTGAGAACGTACATATGTACCCATAACTAAACTAGGTTAAACGAGCAAGGTATATTTCCAAACATTAGTAGTAAACCAGGATAAGGTGGATTTAATGGAGATTGAGCACTAACTTGAGGTATACCAACGAAAATTTCCCCCCCTACGAAAGGAGGAGGGGATGATGGAGGAAACTGCTCACCAAATGGAGAATACCCAATGTAAGGAGAATTGGGTTGTTGAAGGTGTCCACTAATATAAAGACCACCATGTTGCTCAACTATAGGTGTAGGTGGAGGAGAATGAGAATACTATATAGCACTCATTAGAGAAGTGTCAGATGGAATTATAGAAATAGATGTCATGGGAGAAGTCCAAGGACTATATGTCGCGCCAAAGAAGGTACCAGATACTGACTGATAACCAGGCAGGAAGGACGGGCCACCGTAGAGGCGATTCTTTGGTGATGTCACAAACATGGATGAAGAAGAAACATTTGATGTCTCAACCATAGTGGAGATAGGCTATGAAACCATAGCGTATTTAGTCATGGCTAATGATACCAAAGATGATTGTCGTGAGAAACTCACAGGTGAACTAAAAGGAAGAGAATTGGATAAAGGAGCTTTAGATCGAGTTTGAAGAAGAGGAAAAGGATGATACCGATAAATATGTAACCCTCTCAAATGAACATGAGAGGAGGGGCGAGGTTATTCCTGTGGGATATCTTCAATACTCACAAGACCATATGGAAGAGGCTCCCCATCGGGTCCAGGATATATAGTCTGTGGTTGTGTCTGAGACAAAGAAAGAGAAGAGGAAGGTCCTGAAGTAATAGATGAAGATGATTGAAGTACCTTAGGTTGAATAACCTCACATAATAAGGTATCAAACTCAATGAAGTTAGGCTTAATGACCTTAGGAAACGAAGGTTCATGTACCTCTATTTCAATTGTGTCGTATTCACCGACAAGAGTAGATGCAATATCGGGCTCAGAATGCAAAGGGGAGGATGATTCTGGTGGATCAACTTCAAGAGGAGGACCAAAAGTAGTTCCTGAAGTTCCTGATCTGGTAGTTTTCATATTCTTCTACTTCTGATGATGGCTAGGAGTTTCCTCTGGTGCAAGAGGAGGATTATTTTTTATTATATGGGAATGACGGAGAAAGGGTGTTTGTTCTTCTATGTTGGATTAAAAAAAATTAATAATTAACACAAAAATAAATAAAAAAGGGGTAAAACTAGGCATAAACGTTTACAAAACAACCATGAACTGCAATATACACCTTGGCAAACCAAGGAATTAACATACGTGTAGGAAATATCCATGAATGTTGTGTTTGGTGTACACGATATACAAGGCGATCAACTCGGTTACCTATGGCGAGGATATAAACCTATAGGGGACTTCCAAAATATACTTGATGGTATGTGGAAGTGAATTCCATAGTAGTGCTTTCTAATGCGTAATTGTTCGATGAGAGTGTTCCCATATACTTTTCATGCATGGAGCGCCATCCAATATACCCAAAGGTACGCGAAGTACGATCTGGTACACTTACATACGTGGAACGAGATATCACCCCCAGTATACAATGTTGGCAAACAATGACAAATCCTATGCTTAACAACGTCGGGCATGTCTCTATCCTAGACCTCTAAATGTTTGTGTTAATGTTACAAATGCTCCTTAGGTTGATTCAACCAATTTTAATGTTTATCTTTGATTAAGTTTCAATTTTATGTCTAAACACAAGTTTCACCTGAATTCCCTAAAATGAAAGTTAGCATGAATAAATTAAATCTTTCTTTTTCAATGAAAATCTATCCAAAGGGAGGGAAGAGGCAAAGAGTATGCAACATACAAAATGCAGAAAAAAAAATATGCAGTGTGAAATTCCCTTTTAATGTAATTGTTCCAATGTTAACGTGCACACAAAACACTATATTCCAATGCAAATATTTTTCTTTTCAATTCCTCTTAATTTTCAAATATGATGAAAGCTAAGATGCATATCTAATCACTAATTAAAAAACAAAATTCAGAACGATGACTAAAACACCAATTCATTCAATCCCTCAAGATAGGCCTCATTAAATTTTTCCCTAGATTCTGCCTCTAAATATAGAAAACTGCCAATTAGCTCCACCAAATCTGGAAGTGGTGCTAAATTTGGGGAATCTGATGCCCTCTTAACTACAGATTAATTAGTGGATAAGTATGCATAATTGGTGGATTAAATACGCACTAATCTGCAATTACTGGGTGCTTAAGTCGAGGTTATATGGCATGGTCGCATGAGGAGGAGGGTTTGCTCGCTCCTTCCTCCACCATCTAAAATCCGCATTTCTTTAAATTCAATGTTGTGCACATTCCTTTCAAGTTTTGGGGACGTGGCTTATTGGTAAAGGTAGAGAAGTAATTGGGTCGGGATGGGGTCATGAGGTCGAACCCCGACCTCCGCCCCTCCGTACGTTTTTTTTGCACATTATAAAACTTCGAATTTTAAACACTACGAACCATAGGTTATAAAACCATATGATATACGCTCCATTTAAAATTTTCCCATTTCAATATATGTCATGAAACATATATAAAATGTGTCAACCGAATTTAGGTTATTCCTCCACCATCTAGTATATTCAAATGATACATACGTTGAACCTTATACATATGCCTCTGAATTAAACCATAGTTGTAATGTTTAGAATAATGCCACCACATAGTTTTAATAAATTTCGAACTATGGTTATAATTAATATATGTGGAATTTAAATCATATATAAAGTATGAAATTAATATTAATATATCAATATAATATATGTCTTTTTTAAAACCATATAATATATATATATATATATATATATATATATATATATATATCCAATTTTTATATATTAAAAAAAATCATTTCCAACAATCTTGGAGGACATTGGGCAATTTTTACCTTCACAAACCAAACTGGAAAATCCAATTGTGACAGTTGTCGCATTCTCATTGGACATAAACTGAAGAAGATTCGCTACATGCTGATTGGACTTTCATGTCATCAGATGTACCTGTTCTGCAATAATTTTTTTTTTAATTTCTTGTTCTAAACGGCGATCAGCAGACCATAACTTCCTCATCCGAACTCGGTTTTCGACAAAACAAGTTGCGTTAGATTCCTTACGATGGAACAATAACTTTGGGAGGGGGGTCACAAGGTCGAACCCCAACCTCCACCCTTCCATATGTTTGTTTTTCACATTATAAAACTTCGCATTTTAAACACTATGAACCATAGGTTATAAAACCATATGATATATGCTCCATTTAAACTTTTCCCATTTCAATATATGTCATGAAACATATATAAAATGTGTCAACCGACTTTAGGTTATGCCTCCACTATCTGGTATATTCAAATGATATATACGTTGAACCTTATATATATGCCTCTAAATTAAACCATAGTTGTAATGTTTAGAATAATGCTACCACATAGTTTTAATAAAATTGGAACTATGGTTATAATTAATATATGTGGAATTTAAATCATATATAAAGTTTGAAATTAATATTAATATAATAATATAATATATGTATTTTTTAAAGCCATATAAAATATTATATATATATATATATATATATATATATATATATATATATATATATATATCCAAATTTTATATATTAAAAAAAATAATTCCCAGCATATAATAATCATGAACCCAAATTCAACCGTGGAGGACATTGGGAAATTTTTACCTTCACAAACCAAACTGGCAAATCCAATTATGACACTTGTCACATTCTCATTGGACATAAATTGAAGAAGATTCGCTACATGTTGATTGGACTTTCATGTCATCAGATGTACCTGTTCTGCAATATATTTTTTCTAAATTGCCTGTTCTGAATGGCGATCAGCAGACCATAACTTCCTCATCTGAACTCAATTTTCAACAAAACAAGTTGCGTTAGATTCCTTACGACAGGAAAGTCACTTTCATTCTTATTTGGTGAAATTATGAGCACTTTCATTTTTGAGCTAATTTTTTCCCTTGATCCAGATTCTGATCACTCCTTCCCACTAACATGCTTTTGGACCCACAAAAGCTGGTTATCTCATGAGTATTGAATACTCTTCTATTTCCCAAGTTCTATCATCTTGATTCTACTTGGAAAAATTGCTATGACAACCACTTGGTCACTGACATGCCTTGCCTTGCCTTGCAAATGGCTTGGCTCTTCAACCATTGTTCTCCTTTTGCTACTGACCCAATCCAACACTTTTTGGTTGATCGATATAATAATTTGATGTACCAAATCAATTCCTCGGTGCCTTCCCACTGAGAATCATGTTCCTCCTTTACACAATGAGTGAACTACAACAATGAGTTCCAACATCAGTAAAAGCAAGAAAATAAATGACCATTATTTTACCTCCACGGTTCCAAATTCCACATTTAGAAGAATTCATTCACCATCTCCTTCTCTTCTTGGCATCAACACATAAAATGGCCTACAATGGTTGCAAACTTTTTGGCTGAAAATTCTTTGACATCTTGTCACAAACAACACATCATGCAAGAAATAACTTGACGACATATCCTCTAGCTCCTTCAAAGCAACTAATTTCACAGCATGTGAACATTGCTATGTACTCTTACATCTTGGTGTCAAAACTAATCGACCAAACACAAGCCGAAAAAACATGCATCTTCAAATGACTGACTCTCAAGTCAAGCATACGCATGTGTAACAATTTGACGATTATTTTCCCAAAACAAAAATAATTTCACATCTCATGAAACACTTCGTCAACATCTCCTTTTCATCTTTGGAGACAAAATAAACTCTTCCAAGTTGATATGACATTCCTGTACACACAATCGATCGATAAAATTCGACACTCATGCATGTGAAAATGATCAACACTCTCAAGTTGACAACATACATGTTTAAACAAAGCAATCGACCACACAAGTCAATTACTCGTGCATGTTCAAGCACGATGAAACCATAAAAATTTCACTGTTCATACACAGAAACTCTCATGCATGTATACAATTCTTCAACTCTCTCACAAGTACAATCATAAGTACAATAATTCCGTTCATATGTACATGTACTTAAAGCTTAAATGAACAAATTTTGCTGCAATAAAGTGAGTCAAGATACTCCTCTTTCAAACACCTTCTTGGCATAAACATGCAACATGCATTCAATTTTCGAAGAATGCATCAATCATAAAAAGACATGCAAAGCCTTAATTGGATAAGAAATCTAACCATCTCTTACCAAACCATTTCAATGGTGTTTCTTTGAGCTGCACATCATCATCATGTGAATCATCTTGACCCACATCAATTATGGAATCTTCTTTTCCATTCTTTCCTTTCTCTTTCTCCACCTTCTTCAAATGTCGTGGATGACTTGTTGGATACAATTTCCAACACTTGTCTACAAGATGACCTTGCTTATGGCAATGAGTGCAAAACAATTGCATCTTCTTTTCAGCATGGTTTCCATTATCCAATGGACCTTTGGCTTTCTGCTTCCTTTGCTTTGAAATTTTCTTGTACATGGTTATCTTCTTCCAACACCTTGAAACATTATGGTTATCCAAACCACAAAAAGGAACATGCAAACTTTCTCCAAATATTATGTGAGAATTTTCCATGTTTATTATAATCAAAAGCAACATGATTAAAAACATATTTATACCTTGAGCATTCACCTTTGTCGCTTTCTTGAGGAGGTGAATTTGATGAGGTAGTATCTCTCTTTGGAATACCAACAATGCATTCAAAGACTTTATAGATTTCAACATCCTCTTGTTCGGCATTCTCATTAGCTGCATGCTTATGAGCACCTTCTTGCAAAATGGGTGTAAAACTTTTGCATTCCTCGTTAACACAATCTTCAAAATCTTGAGGTAATGAACATGAAATAAAAGTCCTTCTTGGAACACCTTCATGTGCCTCCTTGGCTTTAGAGCTTTCTCCATCATATTGTCCATAACCAAGACCTAAATACTTAGTCCTTTCCTCAACAACAATTGGCTCAACTATGCGTTGTGCATGTTTTCCCAATCGTTTACCTTCATATCCCATCTTCATCAATAATTTGGACCCTATTCCTCTAGTGTGTCTTTCAAAATAACCTACACATTAATTTTGAGAGGAAATTAAAGATAAAATTGAACTGCATACCTCTTTTTCAAGCGCATGCTTGGCTAAGGCTTCCTTGGCATCATGGAGTTGAGTCTCCATCTCATGCATCTTTGCAAGGTTTTAATTTGCAATATGGATTTGAATCACCATCTCATGCATCATTTCAAGAAGCTCTTGCTTCTCCTCCTTCATGGAAATCAACTGCTCTTAAAGTTTAATTCTCTCCCTCTTATCTTCATACTTTTCTTGCATCCTATCAATCATGATGTAGAGTTTCTGCAACATCTCTTTATCAAAGAGTTTTTGTAAGGAATAATGACTTGAAATGTCACCTAATGAAGCTTCCATCACACATGCAATGCATACAAAGCTTCTTTGGTGTGATTTGAGATTTCAGATCTTAATCTTGATCTTCTTCTCCTTCACACATAAACTTGGAAAACTGTTAAATTCTCCTTGCACAAATTCAACAACAAATAGCTATAGAAGAATAAGCTAGCCTTGGCTAAAATGAGCTAAAAAATTTCTCTGATACCAAATTGATCTGAATATGGGAAAACTATCTATTTCTATGCTAGCACCCTCATCAGTATTAAAAATGTGTTTAAGGATCAGCTCATGTTAACCATTTGTGAATGGGTTCATGTGTGTAGTTTCATGTGTTTTTCATGATCAAATTATGAGTTAATTATATTTTAAAACTCATAAATAGAAAATGAAATGCAGAAACATAACTCACAACAACCACATAACACAATGGATGATAATGGAGTTCACCCCTCCTGGGCTACATATCCATTGACCCGCTTTAACTAGCTAGGCCCTCTTGGTATTATGATTCAAGTGTCTGATTAAAAGAATATGTGATGATCCAATGGATTTTTTGATTGCTCCATTGGCTTCAGAAGACATGAAAACCCCAAAAATGACTATTCAACCTCTGAATTTGGTTACCAGCTCCTCTAGGCTTAACCTCCCATCTTGGTGGCCATGGGCTTTGCTATAGGTCAATTTGGGCACCAATCCCAATGACCTGGTTAAACTGGAAATCATCCCTAGAACCAATGAATAGGATTTATCATCCCCTATCATTTCAGTTGCTACATGCCCTAAGACAAAGAACAAGAACAAATCATCCATGACTTCCATTGCAAGGTTTCCAAGATTTGAAGTACATATTACATCACCTATGAGCTCACCAAAGAAGTCTCTCAAGGGACTAACTATTTTGCATATGCAGCTACCTCCATTCAAGGGTGCTCTACAGAGCACTTCCTGACACTCAAGGGTGCGTTGGTCAATTGAGATAAAAATTCTCATTGTTCCGAAATCTCCACATGGTCAGTGTCTTCTAGAAGAGTGCATATGTGTCAAACACAAATCCATGTGTCCATTCAACACCTCTGAGCTTGGGAACATGTCTTTCCTATTTTTAGAAAGTTGTTGATTGTGAAACTACCTTCATCTCATCTATAAATTGAGCACAGATCCTAATGCCTGAGCAGGAATAAATTTAGTAGAGAAATGATGTTGGAATCTCAATTGAGAGTTTGATTTGAGTGATATGCTACTGGAGAGATGTTCATTGTGATGAGGCTGGGATGATGCTAGATTTTGTGACATCAAACCAATCGTTTGTTGTAACCTCCCCCTTCTATCCATTAATAAATATTGATTCTTACTTTCCCACATATGTATCTGTATAAGCTTCTATATTTCATATTAGGGATTCTTAGCTGATGTATATGTTTCATGTTTCATTGATTTAACTGACTAAAGTGAATAGCCATATGTATATTGCAATCTCTTTGTTGTTTAGTTTTTTTACTTGCAATAACTAGTTTGACGATCAAAGTTGGATTGGAAGCTACAGCAAGAGCGACAGAAGGAGAATAGGAAGCAGTTGGACTCCAAGTAATTTTCTCCATATTTTTATGTGTCTATTTACTATTAGTAAAAGTATATGCAAATTATTTGATCTGTTGTTCTAAATGCATAGCACCACATTTAGGGAATGCGTTTTATCCGTAATTCATAATTCCACATGACAAATTGGTGACTCCACTAGGGAAATTTTGGGAAAGTGAACAGAACTTTTTACGGTATCAGGTCGCTCTTAAACATGACACTTCCCTCCATCACTGTGACTATTTGGGTTGGGTAATATTCTTTTGACGGTTCATTCATACCTATGGTTCATCATACCTTCACTTCGATTTTGGGTCAATGTTGCCAACTCATCTCAGTGTCACCGATACCATTTGCATTTTGGAGCTCTGAACCTATTTTTCTCCCCAAACTTCATCCGTTGATTACGATCAATTCTGTAATACTCATAAACCTTTATTCTCATGAAAATAATCCCTAAAAATTGCTATATCAAGTCATATTTTGTCTCTGAAATCAATAATTCCCATTTCGCAATAAAGTAGCTTCCTATCGACGAAAAATCACCATCCAATAAGTTTACTTAGAAACATCATATTCCAGTACCATGAGGCTTGTTACAGCATCGACAAGATCCTCGCTTCCAGACTTTTGACCAAAAGATTTTGTTTGGCGTTCGACATCAAATCATCTATTCACGCCTTACGAAATGTACTGCAGTACCTTGAGGGCCATTGACATTAATGGAGGTTATCTCGCATTTGTTAACAACTCACATCATTGGCTGGTAATCAAATGATGTCTTACCATGTTTGACTACAAATCATATATTCGCATGGCTAGACTTGTACCCAAACGATCGAGTGAACGAGATAAGAAGACCCCGGATCTATTTTCAGCCATCTGGGATGCGATTTCAGGATTGATGTACACATCATCTGTATGGTGACCTTACATACAAATCGTCATCTAAACATGGGCCTATATCTATATTTATGTCTTTATTGGGCAACATTCCAATATAGACGACTTTCTGCACTCTGTACATGTTATTATATACTTTATGTGTTGAGCATAGGAATGTATTCCCTTAGTAATTCATGATCAAGAGGATATATCATGATGTAATTTATTGTAAGATTGATGCAGGTTGCCACTCCGCTTTAGTTCCAGCCCATCACAGTGTAAAGCATCTCATTCAAAAAATATTGTTATTACTATTCTGACTTCACGCTTTAGGGGTAAATCTGTTATAGGTCAATTTGGGAACCAATCCCAATGACCTGGTTAAACTGGACATCATCCCCAGAACCAATTAATAGGTTCTAACATCCCCTATCATTCTAGTTGCTACATGCCCTAAGACAAAGAACAAGAACAAATCATCCATGACTTCCATTGCAAGGTTTCCAAGATTTGAAGTACATGTTATATCACCTATGAGCTCACCAATGCAATCTCTCAAGGGACTATCTGCTTTTCATATGCAACTACCTCCATTCAAGAGTGCTCTGCAAAGCACTTCCCGACACTCAAGGGTGCGTTGGCCAATTGGGAGCGAAATTCTCATTGTTCCGGAATCTCCACATGGCCAGTGCCTTCTAGAAGAGTGCATATGTGTCAAAATTCGAATCCATGTGTCCATTCAACACCTCTGAGCTTGGGAACATGTCTTGCATATTATTAAAAAGTCATTGATTGTGAAACTACCTTCAGCTCATCTATAAATTGAGCACAGATCCTAGTGCTTGAGAAGGGAGAAATTTGTAGAGAAATGTTGTTGGAATCTCAATTTAGGGTTTGATTTGAGTGATATGTTACTGGAGATATGTTCATTGTGATGAGGTTGGGATGATGCTGGAGTTGGTGACATAAAATCAATCGTTGGTTGTAACCTCCCCCTTCTATCCATTAATAAATATTCTTGCTTAATTTCCCACATATGTATCTGTATAAGCTTCTATATTTCATATTATGGATTCTTAGCTGATGTATATATTTCATGTTTCATTGATTTAACTTATTAAAGTGAATATCCATCTGTATATTGCAATCTCTTTGTTGTTTAGTGTTTATACTTGCAGGAACTAGTCTGACGATCAAAGTTGGATTGGAAGCTACAACAAGAGCGACAGAAGGAGAATATGAAGTGCTTGGACTCCAAGTATGTTTCTCCATCTTTCTGTGTGTTTATTTACTATTAGTAAAAGTATCTACAAAGTCTTTGATTTGTTGTTCTAAATGCATAGCACCACATTTAGGGAATGTGTTTTATCCATAATTCATAATTCCGCATAACAGGCTTGTTTATTCTCCAAAGTGACAAAAACACCTTCAGATATGCTCCAACACCTATGAAAAATATACCACTCTATTCAGAACATAAAATACATCAAAAATGACTATTAATTCACTCCATTTGGCCTCCAGCTAATCTAGGCATGGCCTTCCCTCTTGGTGGCCCTAGGCTTCAAAATTCTTCAAGTGACCAAAAACACTTGTAAATTTGCTCCATTGCCTCTACAAGTTATTCCATTGGATTCTGTTAGTACCCTATAAATTATAGGATCTCAAGGTGATTGGATACTTCATATTTCTTGCAAAGTTTTCATTATTGAAAGGCTTTTCAAAATTCAAATGATTTCAAATAAAAAAAATATGAAAAGAAAGAAAAGAGGGTAGGAAAAAGAAAAAGAGAAAAAGGAAAAAAGAAAGAAAAACTCCAAAAAAATAAATAACACTGAAAGTGCTGCAAGTTTAAATTCCACTACTCATTAGATAAGATTTTTCCAATCATACAGTTTAATCATGGTTAGACAATTTTCAATTTTTTCTGATAGGTTAGAAAATAAATATATGCCAAACTATTTAATCTTGGCTTATTAGTAGATAGGTAGAAAATGAAATTGGCTCAACAGTTTAAATTGAGTCAATGGCTGAAATAAGGATAGGTGTTAGGTTAGAAATGCAAAAGAAAAATTATTTAAGGGTTTGCTAGTCCAAATTCACCCTGAAAAAAGAAGAAAAAAAGTTAGAGGATTAGTTTGGGTAAGTAGAGAGGTCAAGCAGAAAGAACAAAAGGAAAAGGCAAAATTTGTTCCACCTGGTGCAGCATCGAAATCCCATTTTTTCTTATGGTGGAAGAGGATCAAAATATAAGGTGTTTACACTCAAAAGGTGGAAAAGGGGTTATGTTTTGAAAGTTTGGACTTCAAATTCATTTGAGCATACCTTATGTAAAAATTTTATCCCAAGTCCCAAAGCTATCAATTCTCTTTATTCCTAAAAAAACCCCCAAACCCACATATTTCCATTTATCCTAAGTCCTAACTACCCCCCGACACTCATTCATTCACCTACCCCACCGTTGCATCATACATCACATCACGCGCTAAACTCCCCTCACTTTCCCAACACCCTCACAAATCTCCCCACATCTGACGGTCTACATAGACTTTCGGCCCCCCCTCAACCTCCAAAGTTTAACAGGGGGGGTCTGAAATGTGCGGTATCCATTACTGCCTACTCTGCTATGTGGCGTGCCGATAGTACTTCACACCCCCGGCTCCGATACCATTCACTGCTGTTTCCCCCCTCCGAAAAGTGGTTTTCACCATTGACAAAACTTCCACGCTTATTTAAGTCATCAACAAATCGTTAGCGCCACGTCCTCTCCCGCCTAGCTGCCTCACCCAATCACATTGCATCCTGTGAAAGATCTATTGTGCCATTAATTTCCAGTCCGTTATCCAATGGGCCCTCTCCTATTCAACAGCCACCAAATCATTGTTTAAAGCTAAAATTTGGCATAACAATAGAGTTTACTCTGCTGATTATTGTCAAAATTGTTGCAGATTTTCAAATTCGCAGGTAAATCACAGAGGATTACAGCTGAAGAAATAATTTTGTTCATCGAGGAGAAATCATTAGTTCTCCATAGGTTTGATAGCAGGTTTCTTTGTTAACTCTGCTCACAGTCCCTTTTTAAGTTGTTCCTTCTCTAATCTCGTTCTGCGACAAGTTTTCCCTCTCTGTTCCCCCTTCTTTCATCCCATTCTTTCCAAATATAGTGGTAAATGCATTGAAGAAGCATGCCTCCCAAGAAATACCAAGAGCCCTTTAACCCTATCGTCTACCCTTAGGTAGATTTAGATCACACAACCTGGTAAATCGAGACTATAAAATCCATGAGACACAGTCAGACTTTGACTTGTTTTATGTCCACTGCTGGCTCAAGGATAAATTCCTTGAAGAAGGCAATGATATAGGCCTCTGGGAAACCATGTTGCCTTATTTCATCTTTCCCAAAACTCATAACTTCCCTGAACTGATCAGAAAATATAAATCATGTTATGACATTAACTAGAGAGCCATAGTGAACCCTGTAGGAGAAATACTATTTTCCATCAATGTCCAGTCCATTCAAGAGATGATGCAGCCCCCCATTGTTGAGAATACCATTTCCTTTTCACACGAAGCCCTGAGAGAATCATACCAGAAGCTAGACTTCGCTAGAAGGGCCAAAACCTTAGAATTATTCATGGCCACAAATGCCCCAATGCCTACCAAGAATCCCCCATATCCATCATCCATCTTCCCTAATAGGACCCAACACATAATCATTGTTTTATCTTACTTATTGGGTTATCATAATGATCAATGGGTAGATGAAGCCATAATTGGTTTCTTATCTATTCTTTCCTCAGATGCTCAGCCCAAAATCCTGTTCAACTATGCATAGTTTCTTGTAGATGCCATTCATGAGCAGTTCCTAAAGTTTCAGACAGAAGAAGTTTTCAAATACACCTTTGTGTTGGTGTACATGTTTTTCTATTTCCAATCCAGTAGGTTTTAGTTTGATATGATGAAGCTGAATGATGAGTCTCAACCCCAATCAGTGATTTTTTGGACTAATTTATTGGTGAAGGAGCAAAAGAATTACTCCTACGAGAGCTTTGTATAATTTTTTATTCATCTAGCAATAAGTGCACTCAGTAGTTCCACAGAGCCAAGGGTTAGTGAAGAAATCAGGAAGGTGATGCAATTGACAGAGCAGATCATAACAGCGGACTGGTACCTCTACCAAAACCACACAGAGATTCAGGATTATGGCATTGAATTGGTCCCCTATAAACTGCCTAAGTACCTCTCTACGAGAATATTTTCACTTGGATATATCAGACAAATGATAAATGTAGATGAGGTACATTTTGTCTCTGCCAAGAAGAAGTCACAATTCAGGATCAAATCACAAATTGGTCCATTTATTTGCAACAACAGAGCCGCAGGGGAAGAGGCAGTTAGAATGTTCAAGGAGATGAAGTTCACTCATAGCTTCGCTTGGTCATATGATCCCATGGGGATCATTTCTAAGAAGAGGGTGGAGAATAAATCCACACCATACATTCATGCCCACATATTGGAGATAGAAAAGCATATGAACCAAGAATAATGGGTAGCAGACACACTCCAGGAGGCAGAAGAGCAGGTCATTTCAACTTCAGGAATTCAAACACCAACTCCACAAGAAAGGAATGTTGCAAGAGTTCAAGATGAAAAATTAAAGGAGCCCGAAAAGGAGATAGGAAGCAAGAGGACCAGGGAGGATCAAACTGACATGGATATTGATTCCTCCACCAAAGAGTTCAAAATTAAGTACAGAAATAGGGCCAGAGTTCACATGGACATTGACCAAGGGAGCGAGTAAGATCATCAAACTGTCATCACAATCATAGATTCACCAATTTCACCACCAGCAAGTGGCCAAACATTTTTCTCAACATCCTCTACCACTGTGCCTTTCCAACATTAGAATATACAGACTCCAACATCTACTACCACTGTTGGTCAGAAGGAGGATAATATATATGATACATTTAAAGAAATCAAAAGAAGGAATGAGGTTCTTAAGACCAACACATATAATCATTTTTGGAAACAAACAAGCAGCTCCCAGAGTATACTCCTATCAGCATTTGACTCTGAGAAGGGAAGAATGAAGATGGCATTCTTAGAAGAAAAAATTCCTCGGCCCAAAGGTGCAGCAAACTACAATAAGACCTCTTTTGAGTTTGATATGAATAGCATTCATCTAATTGACCAAATGGAGATGCACAAACAGATAGGAGAAATGATCTCCTCCACTTTAACTAGTACTGCTACGAGTCTCTCAAAGTTGCAGGTGACATTATCCAACACACAGTCATAGTTGAAGATGGAAAATATCTCCTCCATGGCCAAATACTCAAGGATTAAAACTCTAGAGGACTTAGTGATGCAAATTGGGTATGATCCATCAAACCTAGTGGTGGCAGAAACACTGGTAAAGAAAAATAATTTAGACATAACTGCTTTGAAAAGATAGCTCAAGATGCCAGTGATAGAAGATCCTATGACAAAGGAGATAGAAGAAAATGAAACGCAAAAGGTAGGAATGTTGCAATTGATCATCGAACAAGAAAAGAAGATAAAGAAAATGGAGAATTAGATGGATAAAATGGTCAAAGAGAGACAAAAATCAGTAAGAGATGCAGTGAAGGAAGCAGTAAAAGAAGCAGTTAAGGCCATGATTCCACTGCATGCAGTCCCTCTTACAGTGATTCCAGCATCTACATCAACAACAAGCCAACATTCATGAAGTACACCGAGACTGATGAAGTCTATATAAAGTTGAATAGAACTAAGATTCTGACTCAAAAGGAATGGGAAAATTTATGTGGACTCCAAGGAGGATGACAACTCGGCATGATGACAAAACAGGCAGCTTAGCGAATTATCTACATCAGCAGATCCAGTGTATCAAAACAGCTCCAAAATATCGAATTGGCCAGCCTAGTAGATCACTACAGCACTGATAACGGCTTTATAATGACTTTAGACATCTGTTAAAAAATTCATTACACTGAATAACGGCTTAATAATGACTTTAGACATATGTTAAAAAATTCATTACAATGTGTCCATGCATGAGACACACATGTCAAATTTCAGTTATTTTGTAATAATGAACATACTACCTCTTTTGAAATGGAAATCAGTTGCAAATAGTTTAAATATAGAATTTTTTTCAGTGTTAGGGGTTGGACCCTAGATTGTAAGCGCTTTTCATTTCGGAACTTTTGAAATTTTCAAGTTGGAGCATCAATAAAAAGATCAGACTACAAGATTCATGTTTTGTGTTATCCTGGTGATGTTTTTCCTTTATCAAATTTAATGTCTTGCCACTATCATATTTTCATGTGCATCGTTTAAAATTCTAATTGTAAAACAGGAAAGTTAGTTTAAGATTTATTCTCTAGAGTACCTTAATTCTGACTATTCTTACAATTTTAATGTTTCCTTTCTGATGTATGGTTTAAGAATTCTTAGTTGCTCTTAAATCATTAATGAAAACACTTTTCTCCATTTCATAATTTTTTTCATTTATAAAACACCAGTATTCACAGCTAGCTTGCCTTGCATTTGTTCTGGAAATTGATGCATACACCCAGCCTATTTCGACTCCATAACCCAATGGAAACTGTTCAAATAAATCCCTTAAATCCGACCACAAACAATCAAACAAAAACACTCTCACAATCAATTTAACTAGCCCAATATCAGAAAGATTAAAACAAATCTAAATCTTATATAGAGAGCTCCCTCTCTGAGCCTAGGAGGGCTAGATCTGAGGCTTCAAGTGGTTTTGATGTTGTCCTTTATAATTTAGTCTTGCCAATCTTATAAATTATAGAGCACTAACAGATTCATAGCATGTCAATCTGCTAGGAATGACTATTCCTGAGCCCAAATTGGTCGAAAATCGCTCAAGGTAGGCCTCATTAATGTTTTCCCTATATTCTGCCTCTAAATATGGAAAACTGCCTGTTAGCTCCACCAAAACTGGAAGTGGCGCTAAACTTGGGGAATCCATCGAAACTACCGCCATCTTAACTACATATTAATTAGTGGATAAGCATGCTTAACTGGTGGATTAATTGCGCACTAATCCGCAATTAGTGCGGCACTTAAGTTGAGGTTATATGGCATGGTCGCATGAGGAGGAGGGTTGGCCCGCTCCTTCCTCCACCATCTGAAATCTGCATCTCTTTAAATGCAATACCTTGCACGTGCCTTTCAAGTTATGAGGGTGTGGCCCATTGGTGAAGGCAGATAAGTGGCTGGGGAGGTCATGGGGTCGAACCCCAACTTCCGCCCCTCCATACGTTTGTTTTTCTCATTATAAAAATTCGCATTTTAAACACTCTGAACCATAGGTTATAAAACCATATGGTATACACTCCAATTAAACTTTTCCCATTTCAATATATGCGCTCCCGTTAATATATGTCATGAACCATATTTAAAATGTGTCAACGGACTTTATGTTATGCCTCCACCATGTGGTATATTCAAATGATATATGTGTTGAACCTTATACACATGCCTTTGAATTAAACCATAGTTGTAATGTTTAGAATAGTGCCACCACATAGTTTTAATAAAATTCCAACTATGGTTATAATTAATATATTTGGAATTTAAATCATATATAAAGTTTGAATTTTGAATTTTTTGTAAATTATGCGGAGCTATTCACATTAATCAAAAATTCGTATGTTACAAAAACAGCCATCTTGGCTTACATCTGCAACTCTGAAAGAGCGCATAAACAAAACCTTTCTCAGGGAACTTGATACAGGGGGAAGGGGAACTGAGAGGGTAGTTCTGAAACAAAACTAAAAGAAGACAGAGAGCTCATAGGCTCAGCGCTACAAAAAACCTGAAAATCAAGCAAGGACAGAGAAAAACCAACAGGTTAAAGCACCAGGTCTTCGTCGCAGAAGAAATCATCTATGTTGATCATATGTTCAGGAGTCCCTTCCTCAAGGTAAAAACGGGGGCGGTGAGAGGGTCCAGCAGCCAGAGGAGAGCCCTTTGAAGGAGTCTCGACTTTAACCTGGAGGTTAGGATCCCCAGCTTTTTGTTGAAGCCCCGAATGCCGCTTCCGCAATTCATAATGAGGTGAAGAACTGTCAACAAATCTTAAATGGTGAATCGTTTTAACATACGTCTCGAACTTGTCTGAAAGGGTCTGAATCTTCTTATCCATCTATTTTTTGATTATTCTTTGCTCCTAGAGAGCCATAGAGAGGATATTTTTAGTATGCCAGTGAAGATCAATGGCGCACGTGTACAAGTTCTCCCAGCTTCTTGTCAAGCCAGGGTCTGCAATCCACTAGAATTCGAGGTCCATCGTCTCCGTCGGGGTGGCCCGACGTCGAGCCGTCGCAGCATTCTCCAAATCTGCCATGAATTCCCTTACTAGGGCCGGAGTGTTGTCTCTGAAGAAGCGAGCAGCATTGTGAGCCTAGATTTCGGCTCGAGTAACAGGGTGGCAGGAAGGGTTCTCCCACTGGGGGGCCATGGAAGGAGAGCGAGGCAGCGAAAGGAAGAGGGCTTGCAGGAGAGAGCGAGCCAAGGGAGAAAAAGGCTCGAGGGAGAGAAATGCTAGGAAACAGAAGGCCAAAAGGTAGCAAAGAAGCTTATCAGAAGGGAAATTGAGCCAAAGAGAGAAGTGAGGAAATAAAGTCGAGATAAGAGAATTTAAAAGCTTGAGATTAGGTTGGTTGGCCACGGGAGAGCGCTTGTGACGCATCCAAGCATTAATCATGGTTTCATGCGGAGATTAAAGGCATAGCATGGGAATATTCCTAGGCGAGTGGATCAAGGACATGCTCTTGCTCTAAGCAATCAGCAGAGCATCAATTAAGCACAGAATCATGATGAATTGGGGGTTCAGGCTGCTGCGACATGACTCCTACCCTGTGCAGGTCATTTTGATTGATTATCATACAATCCTTCTTGATATCAGGTGAGCGAAAATCGTTCCATCCGTGGGAGACTAGATGCGCCTGGGTGGTTACCCCCTAATTGGCCATGTATTCGGCCAGCTGATTGGCCTTTCTTCTGACAGCATGGAACGTGAGCCCTCAAGCTTCCATGATGCTAGCTTTGAGGTGAAGGAGTATACGGTTGAGGCGTCAACTGTCAGAGACCTTGGCCACACTTCTGCCATGCTAAAGTTTTCTGCAAGCTTGGGTAGCAACGTTAGAGTCTCCTTCGACTTGAAGGGGCCAATAATGGTTCTGCTTGGAAAATACCAGACCCTTAGCCATCGCCAGAAGCTCCGCCACATTATTGGTAGTGTGCCCCAAATTTCCATAGTATATCCAAAGGATGGAACCCTGAGAATTGCGAAAAACACCGCCAAAGCCAGCCCTGCCATGGTTTTTTTTAGACGCCCCATCATAATTGAGTTTGAAAAAGGTTTGATCAAGGGGTTGCCAAATAGTCAAGGGATCGGGATTGATAGAGTTAGGTCAGGAAGAGGAATCAAAGAGGGGGGTGGGAAGATTGAGAAGAGAGAGGATGCGACAGTCATATGAAGAGGGAAGGTGCGGGGAATCAGGGAGATTGGAAATCGAGGCCGATTGGAACCTAGACCTTGAGTAGTACAAACCCTTCATAAAATTACATTAAAAAGAAACTCATTCTAATATTCTTCCATTCAGATACTTGTTAAAGAGGTATGCACCATTGATGAAGGTTGTGATGAAATTCTTCACAGGTGAGGTCATGTTTTCCATATTGTACCAATATCACATGAGACTGCTCATGCACTTCACAACAGTAAAGTCCATTAATTTATGCAATTTATTAATAGGAGTGTGAGAAAGATGGCTTAAAAGGTGGAAATAGTGAACATAGATCATTGCCCTAGCCTCTTTCACTACAAATTGGTGAAGATCATAGTTCTCCATCAGTTGGTAGAGAGGAACATGACATGGGATGCCTTCATTGAGACGGCCTTGCAGATGCACACAACTACTACAACAACTCAGCAACAAAACATATCACCTGCCATGTCAGCATATCCTATGGAGGTGGGATCATCAAGAAAAATTTCTAAAGTTTCAAATAGGCCTAGGCCTGAGGTTAATCTCACCTATTAGAGAGGTAGGAGGCTTTTTTTTTCTCCTCAAATAGAGGAAGGGGCCAAACCTAATTCACTACAGGGATCACCATCAGCACAACATGAGACATCCATGCATGATGAGGAGGAACATGAATTTGACTTATTTGACTTGGAGTACCATGATGAGAAAAAAAAAATTGGAGAGAGTAATAAAATACAAGGAGGCTCAGATCAAAGAGCTCCAAGACAACTTAGCAAAGGAAAACTTCATCATTTCATTTCTAGAGAAAGAAAACCAGAAATTGAAGACAAAACAGTTTATTTTGGAGAAAAGGTTGTTTGAGGCAAACAAACATGATGAGAAAGGCAAAGCAGTGGCTGAGCATGATGAACATGAACCACAGGTGAAGAGGAAGAGGCCAAGAACCATGGGTCTCAAGAAGGCACTGCAGAAAGAAAAAGAGCAAAACCCTACAGATGAGGAGCTCACTTTTAAAGAGAGGATAGAAAATGAGATCAATGAGGACAAGGAGTCTTGGCTTGAGAAGGTCAATAATCACTTGCAAAATCTCCTTGACAATGAAAATAGGGATAAAAATATCCATAAATGCATGGCTTCCCACTACCAAACAAGAAATCAGATTGGACAGATCAAAATCAAGCAATTGCAAGACAAGCTTAAGAAAACTCTAATCAGCCAAAAGGAGAAGGGTAAAATTGATTTGCTTGTTGATGCTTCCATGATTGCATAGTACACATCATTTAGCATGTTTGTACCAATTTTGGGAAGATATGGAGCAATTTTTTTTTTGGGTCAAATTTGGTGAAAATTTGCAGAATTCAGAAATTCCACTAAGTCTAGAAGTATAGTACCTTGGCGCTGTGCTTTTTCCTCAGGGATCCAAATAGCATAAAATAAATTTTTTTGGAAATATTATGACCTCCTCTCAAAACTCATTTGCTCAAATTTTCCTGTTTAGGGCTCAGATTTTGAGAAAAATGAAGAAAAGATGCCAAAAATCAACATTCTGCCTCTCTTTTTGGCACACGTTGCGCACCTGAAGACACCTTGGGAGAATGAGATTTGAAGGCCTTCCCATGGGTCATTTTCAAAAAATAAAGATTCTATGGAAACTAGACAGACATGGCTATTTTACCGTTCTCTCACATTTCAGTTTTGACATCAGGAAGGTGCCTAAAAATGGCCTCCAAGATGGCGCTGTGCATCTGCAATTTTCTGAGATTTTAATAAAATTTTCACTGTGTAATTTTCTCCAATTTCCAGTTTGACTTTTTTGTTAAGTTAAAAAGTGAAAGTATATGAATGTAAATGTAAATGGTAAAATGGAGTTGAATAGGTGTCTTATTCTCTATTTATTACTTTGAGGATATGTCTCTTAGTCGTTAGATAAAGGAGGAATTTGTTGTGCAACCTCCCTAGTGTGTAGCAGACTTCAGATAGGTGCATGCATTTTACTTTCTTGCTGGAAAATTCGACCTCCAAGGGAGGATTTCTACCTCAATATCTATATGAGGCCTTTTGTAATCATTTCCAAGGGTTGGAATATTGGACATTGAACTAGTGTATTTCAGTTTGACAAAGTAATACAGTGAATACAGAGAAAAGTTGCAGCGTAAATTTAGGGATTCATGTGGTGAGATTGTATGGCTATGTTTCTTCTTTTGTAAGTCACTCCATTTAATGATTTATCTTTCCATTACATAAATATTTCTTTTCACTCATTTTCTTTAAAGTTTTTTAAGCAGGATTCATGAGGAATACATGCCCTGTTTTGATGAGATGATGATGTTGTGTTTATTTTCTTCTTAAGGAATGAATTCATACTTATATGCTTGTTCCTGATCTCTCTTTTCATCCTAAACCATAGCCATAAAGCCTAAATGTTCATTCAATCTTGCCTACCTTACCCCTTTATTCCCCTGCAATTTTTTCTCTTGTAACCCTACCAGGTTTTTCAAGCCTAGCTCTAAAGGTCCATTTTCATCCAGCACAAAAATCCAAATCAACCAAAACCTTAGAGCCTATTATACCTAGCCTAAATTATTCATATTCCATTCAATTTGGTTGTGATATCATTGAGAGAGCCCTCTCAGCATAGTGGGGCTAGCTACTAGGTCAAAGCGATATGTGGTTACCTTTTTTGGTCTCCTTCTCAGCTTTTGGAGATCCGGTGGAGTGTTAACAATTTCCAGATTGGATGGTAGCGCAACACTTCACGTAGCTAGAATATCATACATGCAATATGGTTTAGAGTGCTTGGAGCCAACAATATTCAACTGGAGCGAGGGGGTTTTGTTCAATATGAAAGAACAGTTGTCTAAAGCAAGAGAAGGAAAATTGAAATTTTTTGGCTATGGTTCAATGTTGATCACTTTTTCCCTAGAGGGGATTCCATTATTATAGCCTCAACATATCATGTCTGAGCCTATTGATCGAAGATTTCCATGGATGAGGAGGTGGATATATCTTATGTCACAACATGTAGGTATGTCGGTGAGCAGCTTCTCACTAGCCTTTTTCAAGTGGTTGCGTAGATAGTTCATTATGATAGATGATTATCAATACACAGGGGTATATTTTTGTGATGACCCTGAGCTCGCACATACTGAGGGTGAGAAATGGGGTGTTATGGGTAAGATATTTTAACCATTTAAGTTTTTCAAAGTCTTACAATTTTGTTTATTGTTTTTTATGTTTCTGAGACTAAACTATTGATTTATTCATGGATATGTGGGAAGGATGCCTTATGCTGTGATATCTTGCAGGAGGTAGGAGAAGATGAGAAGGATGGACAACATCAAGTGATTCGTAACATACACACCCATTCTTTTCAAGAGGTATATGCATAGAAGCAGGAGGATGATTTACGCAGTAAGGACAGGGACAAATCAGTCCACTCACATGTACAGCCTGATCTAGGCCTTGATGTTTCATTACATGGAGGCATTCCACCAGGGAGACCACCTGATTGGAAGATGATCAAAGAGTTCTCTCAAAATGGTGTATCATTGATATATTTGGCTAAGGAAGGAGCCTTTGGGGGAGCTAGCATAGCACAGAGAACCTTTAATGAGTTCAAAAGAGGGATGAGAAATTTTATGATATGGACATTTCCATCTCCCACTCAGCTATTTACGTTGAAAGATGATGATTCAGGAATCTGTGATGGCACAAGCAGGGTGTCAAAGGGCTACTCCATCTTCTTGGGGCATCAAATGATGCTTCCACACATGAGGAAAATTTCTGAACATGATAAGAGGTTACTGACACTCTTGCATGCATGGGCTAAACTATAGAAGTTTTGGATGGGCCATACCTTCCAACAGGAGGATGACTTTGATTTACCTCAATCTTATCTTGGGCAAGATCATCTGCAAGGGAGGCAGCAAAAGTGGGGTAACAGTAGTCCAACATGTGAATTTGGCATTGAGCCTATCAAAGAGGAGACTTATGATGAGACAACTGCTTCATTTCAAATTTCTACAACACTGTCATTGTTGGGAAGCCTAGATCCATATTGGGAGTCCCAACTATTGGTGGAGTATTCCAGGAACCTCTTCACATGTAAGGTTCTTGATGGGAAAGTGATATATGGGAGGTATAGAGTGGTTGATGGAGCCATCTATTTCCATGATCAGATCTACTTGACTAGAGACTCTAAGCTCAAGAAGGACATTCTACATGCAGCATATGAGGCACTCTCTTTAGGACATGTAGACTTCATTGAGTCTTATCACACCATCAAGGAGGGATTCTATTGAGAGGTTATCAAAGAATATGTGTACCAACATATCAGGAGATATGTAGCTTGTTTGATGTATGAGGAGGAAAGCAACCACCTTGCAAGGTTGTTTCAGTCACTTTCCCTTTTTATAAAGAGATGGAAAGGCTCATCTATGGACCTCTTCACCAACTTGTCTACAATATATGGTAAAGATTATGTTTTTATGCTTATTGATAAACTAATAATGTATGTACATTTCCTTACCATACATTTGCAGAACATTGCTTCAAAAGAGAACAAACATCTCTTTGGAATTCATGGTCCTATTGAGACTACAAACAGTGATGGGATTGACCACTTTCTAGAGGAATTTGGGCAAGATTTGTTTTTCTTGGTTCATATTCAACCAACACCTAATGTCCTCTACTATTTTCAAGCTTTTGAGAAGCTTATGGCAGCAAGAAAGTGGTTGGATGGTCACTCATCACATCATGTTTTGAGACAACAAGAAGAAGAACAGCGCTGGTCTCACTTGAGGGAATATTGTCACCATCCAATATGTCATATGACACTTATTCCATGTTTCTTTTGGGAGCCCATATGGTGATGACACACTATTCACTATATGCAGGAAGGATTGGGAAAAAAATCTTCCTAGAACCAACGAGTGGGATCATGAGATTCCAAGTATCTTTTGGCTTCATGAGAACTATATTATTGCATCCCAAGATCAGCAGCTCCAAATTTATCATAAATGGAGAGAGATACAGCGTAATTAGAACAATTTTATCTCTCACTTTCAACCATGCAGCCCCTACACATTGCAGAAGTAGGAGATTGGTGATTGTTTCTATGATCTACCAAGGATGACTCACTTTGTTTGGATGATAGCATGGATAATTGATCCGGATTTATTCAGGAACGCAACAGAATAAACATATAACCATAAATACAGAGATGCAACGGAAATAACACTTCATTTCATTAATATCAAAGAACTGAAATTTTATTACAGACAGAATGGAAATAAAACTAGCTAGGGCGCTAGTAGCTATCTCTGAGAAGAGATGTGGCGGCTACAAGCCTCTGAACTTAGTTACATTGAGGCTCGAGGGCCTATTTATTATTTAGAAACAATGGTAAATCCTAAACAGCCACAACCCTAACCCTATGAGATGAAGCGCCAAAACTATGGGCCCCGTTTGGGTAAATTGGTGTTTCAACTTCCCAGGGGCGTAACTTTGGCATACGATCTCCGTTTGACGCGTACCATACCTCGTTAGAAAGATCTATCCGAGGACTACAAATTTGGAATGAGCAACATCAATCCATGGACCCATGTTGCTCTCCGTTTTCCCAAAAAACGTCGTTTAGGGCCTCAAAACGGCTCCGGAAGTTTAGGACCCGAAAAACTGCTAAAAATAGTAAACTGTGCCGAAACTGAAAAACTGAAATAGACAATGGTGGAGCCCCGAGTGGAATAGGCGGGTGACCACCAATATCCACCTGGATCATTCCTCCCCCCTTAGGAAGCAATGGTCCCCATTGCGTTAAGTTCCTCCATGAGATGAGGAAATTTCTGCTGAACTTGGTCCCTGGTGAACCACTTTCCTTGGTGCAGGAGTTGGCCAGCTTTGACAACCCGATATAATTGGATCTTCTGCTGGCGAGTGTTCTTGATTTGCATGTCCATGATGCAATCTGTGGTGGCCTGTTCCATGCAGTCTGGATTTAACTCAGTTGGTGTGAGTTGTTCTGCAATGTCTGAGGTGTCCAGCAGAGGTGGGAAGTAAGGACGAAGGCGATCCACATTGAAGACTGGGTGCAGACCAAGGAATGGTGGAATACTGAGCTCGAATGCATTGTTCCCTACAGCCTTGGTGATGGTGTACGGCCCGTATCGGAGCGAGCGAAGCTTGCGGTGGGGTCCAGTGAGGCGCTCCTTCTGCAAATGTAGCCATACTTTGTCACCCACATGGAAGTTGTGTGGCACCCGGTGTTGATCATGGCGCTGCTTGTACTTCGCATTAGCTCTGTCCAATATATCATGAACCTGTTGGCGGATGTGTTGAATGCGCTCGATGAAGCTACTTGCTTTGTCAACTTCAGACTGGACATGAGCTGAATCGGCCTGAGCAGCTGCAAACGGCATGGCTATGTCAATGGGACATAGTGGGTGGAATCCCAAGCCCACCTGAAAGGGGCTATGGCCAATTGAACTGTGGAGAGCCCGGTTATAACTGTGTTGTACATAGGGGAGGCTCTCGTCCCATGTGCGTGGATGCTTTGAGTTGTACATGCGCAGAATGTGTACAATCATTATGTTGACGACCTCTGTCTGGCCATCTGTTTGGGGATGGAAAGCTGTGGACTTGGTGAGCTTGGTATCCAACATCGACCAGAGGCTGGACCAAAATGTGCTGAGGAACCTGCTATCCCGATCTGATATGATAGACTGTGGGATCCGAAAGTGCACCCACACTCGTTCAAAGAAGAGTTTAGCAGTGGCTTCTGCTGTGATATTCTTCTTGCAGGCCGCCATAATGGCCATCTTCGAGAATCTGTCGACGACCACAAAAAAACAGTCATTTCCCTACTTAGTAGAAGGCAGGCCCGACATGTAATCCATGGAGATGGATTCCCAAGGTCGACTAGGGGTAGGTAGAGGAGTATATAGGCCTTGCTTCTTGATGGTCGGTTTGGCAATGGCACAAGCAGTGCAGGATCTGATGTGCTTCTCGACATCATTTCGAAGGTTCGGCCAATAGAAATACTTCTGCAGGATTGCTACTATTTTCTCGACCCCGAAATGCCCCGCGACTCGACTGTAGTGTGCTTCCCATATCATCTTGGCACGCTCGCTTGAAGGAACACAAAGGTGTCCCATGTGACATAAAAGTGCATCTTGGAGGTGAAAATTTGGAACTTGCGTACCCCCCAAGAGTGCCTTGTAAGTGTGGCCGAATTATGGGTCACTCTCATAGAGAAGCGGCCAATCAGAAGTCTCGTGCCCACAAGAGTTGAGCACGGTGGTGAGCGCCACGATCGGTGGTCGGCTGAGGCAGTCTGCAACATTATTAGTGCTACCCTTCTTGTACTTGATGTTCAAATGAAACTGTTGCAGATATGTGGACCACTTCTGATGGCGATCATTCTGCAACTTCCCTTGTGTTTGTATGAACTGCAGGGGCCGGTGGTCTGTGTGGATGATTGTTTCCTTCCCCAAAATGTAATGCTTCCATTGTCGACAAGCTTGCACGATGGAATACATTTCTTTGTCATAAGTGGGATACTTGCGAACTGTGTCAGACAATGTCTCACTGTGATATGCCACTGGATGTCCCTGTTGAGTAAGAACTGCCCCAATAGCATAGTCAGAGGCATTTGTCTCGATCTCAAATGGTTGTTGCAAGTCTGGTAATGTGAGCACTGGGGCAGAACAGAGGCGATTTTTCAATTCTGTGAATGCCTTCTGTTGAGGTTCCGACCAAAAGAATTTTTCTCTCGCTCCTCCCTTGGTGACTTGAATCAAGGGCCAAGTGATATGAGAGAATCCCAACACGAATCTACGGTAGAAATTAGCAAGACCCAGAAAGCTGCGAAGCTCTGTTATAGTGGTTGGGGCTGGCCAATCCCGAATGACTTGGATCTTGGCTGGATCCACATGCTCCCCCCTTTCATCAATAATGTATCCCAGATATTGAACCTGGGTCATGCCAAAAGTGCACTTCTCCAAATTGGCACACAACTTGTGTTGCCGCAGTGTTTGGAGGACTTGTCGGATGTGGTGAAGGTGCTCTTCCCAAGTCTGGTTGAAGATCATAATGTCATCCAAGTACACCACTACAAATGAGTTGGTGAATGGCCGCAAGATGTCATCCATCATCCTCATGAAGGTGGCGGGAGCATTCGTCAACCCGAAAGGCATGACCAGCCATTCGAAAAGGCCTTCCTTGGCTTTGAAGGCAGTCTTCCACACATCGGAGGGTTTAATTGGTACCTGGTGATACCCAGACTTCAGGTCGATCTTGCTGAAATATTTTGCACCTTTGAGCTGGTCCAGAAGGTCATCAATCCGTGGGATTGGGTACCTATTCCAGACAGTGATCTTGTTCAGCGCCCGATAGTCAATACAGAGTCTCCAAGTCCCATCCTTCTTCTGTACCAACACGATCGGGCTCCCACAGAGCGATGAACTTGGTATGATGTGACCTTTCTGCAACAACTCCTGAATCTGCCTCTTGATTTCATCATTCTCCAGAACAGAGCGCCGATAGATCGGTCCATTAGGTAGCGGCGCACATGGGGTCATATCAACCGGGTGCTTGACCTGACAGTGCAGAGGAACCCCTGTGGGTGAGGTGAATATGTCCCCATACTCCTCCACAACCTTATCCATTTTTTGTTGTCGTGCAGAGGAGCCCTGTCTGGATTTCGTGGCCACAGTCTTCTTCTTGCCCTGGGGGCGGATCATCAGGAAAAAAAATTTCCTGGTTTGGGAAATGAGCTTGCTACATTGTTTTGCAGTAACCAAAGAGATAGCGGTAGGAGGCGGCACCTCTAGTATCATGTACAACTTATTTCCCAAAGTAACAATAACAGCACGAGGTTGAGACTCATACACTGCATGACGCTTCCACAAGTATGGTTGTCCTAATAATACATCAGAAACATCAATAGGAGAAACGTCACATAATACCTCATCCGTGAAGGGCTTGATGCCATAGGGAAGGCGACACTGCTGGTTGACGCGGAGATCTCGTCCTTGGTGAAGCCACCCGATGGTGTATTGATGTGGGTGAGCTGTGGTCGGCAAGCCCAACCACTTCACGACGTCTGCTGAAATGAGGTTCTTTTGGCTCCCATTGTCGACAATGAACTGTACCGGGGAGCCCTTTACCCACATCTGGGAGTGGAAGAGATGTTCCTCCTCCTCTGGATCTTTCGGTTCCTCCTTCTGGATCTTTGTAGTGGCAACAGTGGCATTGGGCTCCGCATCAATAATATGTTTCCCTTTTTCATTCCCCTTTTCAGGTTCTGATTCGGAGTCAGAGCATGCATCTGACTCAAAAGCCCTCATCTCGGCCACTACTGCTTGGCCCGACACTCACTTGTGTTGTGAGTGGAGCTCTTTTGGAACTCACACCACTTTCCCATGTCCTTCTTTGGCTTTGCGGTGATGTTCTTTTCTTATGGCTTTGATGAGTTTTCTTTAGCCACCATGTCTTGGCTCTATCCTTTGTTCTGCGGTTTGGAAGCACCTTTCCCTTGCTTTTGATTCGCAGATCCAAAGTCTCGCTTCTTCTGCTTGAATTTCTGCTCAATCTTGGTAGCATACCGGTATGCCATACCAAGCAAGGAGATGTCAAGGAACTCCATTTCCTCCTGAATGTATCTATACAGACAGCTGCGATACTTTAGCACCAGATGTTTCTCTAAATCTTTGATACCCAAATTTGTGTGCAGGGTATGGAACAAATTCGTCAGCTCATGCACATCTTGATCCCTTTGTTGTCGCAGCGTGGTCCATTGTATGTACTTGTCCTCATAGCTTCCCACGGGATAGTACTGTTCCTTGATGGCATCTCGGAAAGAATTCCAAGTTGGTACGGCCGAGAACAAAGAGGGTTCTGTCTGGTCCTTGTTCTCACAGTAGGTTTCCCACCAGTCCTTAACATGGGGGGTAGCTTTGAGGAGTGCAAAAATAATTTTCTCCTAGTCTGAAAAGTCATGAATCGAGAAATATACTTCTAACAAATTCAACGATCTATCTGCGGAATCTGTGTCTATTTGACCCTCAAATATGGGAATGTCAAAATTTACTTGTACCTTAAAAGGAGTCGCGCCTCCAGAGTGGCTGCTGGATGCAGATGCACCGCCGGTGGGTAGCCGTTGAAGGATCTGAGCAAAGTTGTCCATCATCGAGTTCCTTTGTTTTTCAAGGGCCTCCTCGAGCAATATTTTGATAGGATCTCCTGCTCCCTCATATTTCTTTTCATCCCCCATGGGCGTCCATCGAGGTTTGCGAGGCTAATCTTGCAAAGGTTCCACCAGATCGAGCCCTAGCTCCTTATACCCCGACCTCGTTGGGGACATGCAAAGAAGGATCGAGAAAAAGTAGACCGCTCTGATACCACTGATCCGAATTTATGCAGGAACGCAATAGAATAAACATATAACCATAAATATAGAGATGCATCGGAAATAACACTTCATTTCATTAATATCAAAGAACTGAAATTTTCATACAGACATAATGGAAATAAAACTAGCTAGGGCGCTGGTAGCTATCTCTGAGAAGAGATGTGGCGACTACAGGCCTCTGAACTGAGTTACAATGAGGCTCGAGGGCCTATTTATTATTTAGAAATAATGGGAAATCCTAAATAGCCAAAACCCTAACCCTAGGAGATGAAGCGCCAAAACTATGGGCCCCGTTTGGGTAAATTGGTGTTTCAACTTCCCAGGGGCGTAACTTTGGCATACGATCTCCGTTTGACGCGAACCATACCTCGTTAGAAAGATCTATCTGAGGAATACAAATTTGGAATTAGAAACATTGGTCTATCAACCTATGTTGCTCTCCATTTTCCCAAAAAACGTCATTTAGGGCCTCAAAACGGCTCTGAAAGTTCAGGACCCGAAAAACTGCTAAAAATAGTAAACTGTGCCGAAACTGAAAAACTGAAAGAGACAATGGTGGAGCCCCAAGTGGAATAGGCGGGTGACCACCAATATCCACCTGGATCAATAATGGAGTTTCTCATGGGGATTGAGGCACCCAAACTTTACCATCTCTCATGCCTTAAGGAGACCAATGGACAGCATATAACTTTTTCCATATATCTCCCACTTCTTCATGATGAGAACTATTTGGTTTATTTACCAAAGGCTAATTTGTATACTTGGGAGGAGACATATCCATTGGAGGTTTTGCAGTATCCTTACAGTTTTTTGAGGACAAGCAACATTTTGGAGGGGAGGACTGTAATATTCCAAAAGTTATTGGAATATTAAAGTTATGTTTTATCACTTAGATAAATGAATAAGTGGGTAGGGAGACCCATAAATCTCTTTATTATGAATAAAACCACTTCTCATGTGAAAGTGGATCATCTTTTTAGCTTAATAAAGCACCCTAAGGTGTGAACAGGGGCTAAAACATGTGGACTGGGTCAACTTTGACCAAATCAACAGCGGTGTCATAAAGGAGTGGACATTTATGGAGAGACAACGCAGTTTTAGATGGAGACACCTTGCATGGAAGTAGTGTCGTAAATGAATGGGGCTTAGGGTTAGAAATCTCATTTCTTATATAACGAAGAGGATGGCAGCCATATTATTCATGCTTTAGATTGTTATTTGATTTATGGTCTGTTAGACTTGTTGCTCTCTTTAGATATTAAGCTAAGATTGCAAGTGTTGTTTAGCACTAGGTGTTCCTGATCGGGAATCTTGCCTCTTCCATTGAGAAGCTCTTGGAGGAGTTTTTCACTACATTCCACTATCATGCATTTGGCCAAGGCTCCAGTATTAATGTACAACATAGTTTCCTGTTGAGGATTTTTGTTTGTGTTGCAGGGCAGAAGTTATGGAGTTGATTTGGGAGATTTCTGAGCTATATCTCATTAGAGGGAGTTTCATTTCTCTTTGGAGGCTAGTTAAGGAGGTCTTGGAGCTTTATTGACACATTTGGCATCAGGCCATCATATTTTTATCCCCTACGGTACAATATCAGTCTGGATTTGTGTTATTTTAGAGAGCGGCTGCAGCAGTGGGTTTATTGCCCTAGTTGGAGGAGTTGTGTTTCCTTTGAGGGGTTCAGCCCTTCATTTAGGAGATATATTGGAGGAGGATCAACCATTGCATAGTTCATATCAGCCACCTCCTATCAGTGATTTAGTTGCAGATATTATTCATCCCTAGGGCCAAATCTACTATATTTTGTATAGTGTGTATTTCCGAAAATCCTGGAAATTTGTTTTGGCACTTGGATCTATATTCCTTGCACTATTGGAGCATTGCAGTATCATATACATGTATTTCCATTCTTAGAAGTAGATATCCCCTTATAGACAGCGTCGTTTTGACATTCCAGCTTTTATTGTACTAGCAGCATTTCAGATCTAGGTGTATGCTTTCATGGGAGGCTTGTTTTCCCAACTTGAGTGATCTTTTCCTCGAGTATTTGTACCTATTTTTGTTGTTATAATCATAATGGAATGGATCCATGGTTGTCTCATGTCTTAACGATTGATATTGTTGTTATTTTTCATTATTTTGTGCTATATTGCTGCTTTCCCCATTTGGGAATATTACAGAAAGTTCTTCCCATGATCCATGACTATGGCTTGCGGAACACCAAACTATGCAATGACATGATTGAAGAAAAAATATGTAGTTTTTTCACTAGTATTTTTTAATGTAGGCATCGTCTCCACCCATTGATTCAAATAATATACCACTATAATTATATAGCCATGGCCCCCAACCGAGTGAGGGTTACATGTCATGAAATTGATATCCCATTTTTCAAAAGGACCTATGGTGATAACATGATGCAATGGATCTGGTGGAGCACTAGACTTATGATCATAAATCTAGCATGCATGACACTTTTGGACAATGAGAATATAATTGTGAAATATGGTGGGCCAAAAGTAACTTGCACATAGGATATTCTTTGTTGTGGCATATCCAAAAAAATGACTGCCACATGCCCCTGAGTGGAATTCATTAAGGACTTTCTTGGCCTCCTCATGTGTGAGGCACCTTCGGAAAACCATATCAATACCATGGTGATAAAGGGTTTCTCCGACGATGATATAACTCTTGACTTTTTATCGAATATGTCGCTTCTCAGAGCAAGATGTATCAGACTTGATATTCTGGGTCTAGAGACATATATGAATGTCTCCATACCATGGGTCAAATGATGATATTAGAAAAAAATGACTCATCTGGGATGGAATCCTCAATGTTGATTCATAATCAGCGGAGGGAAGGTCGCATATTAGCTCAGCAAAAAATAAGGATTTATTTTATTTTGATTTTACGAATTCAAAATCAAAATCCTGCAGGCTAACGATCCATTTAGAGTATTTTCCACCCAACAATTGACATGACAAAATATATGTCATAGGGTTGCAATATAAAACAACTGTAGTTTTACAGAGTAATATATAATGACGAAACCTTTGGATGACTTGAATGGTTTCCAAAGCTAACTTTTCCACATGGGTATACTTGATTTCAGTATCATTGATATTTCGACTCAAATAATAGATGGGATGTTCAATCCCTAGATCATATTCCTGGACCAATACCATTGCTATAGTAACAATGGTAGTAGCAACATACATGAAATAGTTGCGTTGATAATCAAGGGGATATCACAAATATTCCCGAACAAGTACATCTTTCAAGGCATCGAACGATTTTTGTGCAACACTATCCCAAAGGAAGGGGATCCCTTTCTTGAGCAGATGAGTGAATTCTTTGGTCAACTGAGCATAATTAGGGATGAACCTCCGCAGAAAGTTAGCCTTCCCTTGGATTCATTGAAGTTGAACGAGAGAATAAGGTGCATGCAGATTGATGGTTACCTAAAATTTTAGGGGATCGATACAAATTCCATGTTTTGAAATGACAAAACCAAGAATTCGATCAGAACTAACGCAGAACACACATTTGTGAGGATTAAATTGAATAATATAATGTATACACCATAGGAAAATGGACCTAAGATGCATTGGGTGATCAATATGATTTTTAGAATGATCAGGGAGATCGTCCAAATAAGGTTGCATGATGTGTTTAATGTCATGGAAAGCATAATCCATGGCTCGTTGAAATGCAACCCCAACATTATTTAAACCAAAAGGGAGTTTCTAGTAAGAAAAATCATGTGAGGGAAAGATAAATGCAGTTTTAGGTTGGTCCACTGGGACAATGTTGATTTGATTATAGCTGGAGAAACCATCCATGAACAAATATATCTCAAAGTCAGCACGTCCATCAACAATATGATCGATAAAATGGGTTGAATAATTATCCTCTGGACAAGCACAGTTTACATCTTGATAATCGATGCATATATGGATTTTCCCATGTATCTTCATGATAGGGATGGAATTTTCCACCCAATTGGTTAAAGAAACAAAATAGATGAAACCAACATGAAGAAGTTTTTCAACCTCAGTTTTAAATGTCGAGGCCTTCTTGGGATGGATCGGATGGAGGAAATGTAGGACTAGTTTAGCATGATGATACATTTTAATATCATGCACCACTACATTTGGGTTAATACCTGGCATTTATTCATAATTTCAGGAAAAGACATCTTGAAATTCCTGAAATACGGCTTTGTAGGTCTTAATCTCATCTGGAGAACAAGACACACCAATGTGTAGATTTTTGACAATACTTGGTTTAATAGAGATATCGAGAGGTACCGTCTCTTCAATATTCAAGAGGTTATTTTCATAATCAACTTTTTGTATAGAAATGGAATTCGTAAAAGACTCGAAGATATGGGGTATATATAAATCACTGATATTATCCTCAACAGAATCTGGTAAGGAGTAACTGTTATCACTCCTCTGGATCTCTGAGGCTAAGAAGAGACCAGCAAAGGTAACCACAAACCAATATTTCGCCAAGTAGCTAGCTCTACTAGGTAGGAAAGGGCTCTATCCAATAGATCTCAATCAATATGACTAGATCAATGAGATATTAGGGTAGGTATAGTAGTGCAGGGGTATGATTGATTGAATTTTGAGGTGTTGGATGGTGAATAGGTCAAGGAAGGAACTAGGTCAGGGTAAACAAGGATCAGAATTGTAGGGATATGATGGATAAAGGTAGGTAAGTAGTTCAACAAAAAAGGATATCTTGATGGAGTGGTCTATACTGCTAGGTTTTGAGAAAAGAGCATAATAAATATGAATTCTTTTCTACTAAGAAGAATATGAAACAAACTGTAACTATTCCTCCAAAACAGAGCATAAGCTTAATGAATTATGTCTTTCTGACTTAGGAAACAATCACATACAGAGATGGCATGAATATGAAATCATAATACATTCACACATCAAATCACTTTACCACAAGAATTCCATCAAAATAGCTGCAACTTAGTCTGTTATTACTTGCAAAAAATATGATTACAAAAAGTGTTCAGTGATCAATCCAATAGTATCCAACCCTTTCTATGAGAAAATAAGTGAATAATATAGACCAAAACTTATTCTCCCTAGCTCAGGGGTCGAATACCTAACTTGTGGAGTTGATCCACAAATTTCTCAATTAGAAACCCAAAGACTAGGGAGGTCAACAAACTCATCCCTAACTATGGTGAAACTGATTCATTTGTCCCAAAAAATACACTTTTACCCAATGTATCTACCTATAGTAACTAAAAGTGACATAATTACATTTAAATGAATCAGTTACATCAGTAAAATCTATTAAATCCATTGAACTGAGAAAAATTCAAAAACTGGAAAATATCAATGAATCTAGCAAAAGCGCAGCGCCTGAAGCAAAAGTGCAGCGCCAAATTCAAGGTCAATTTTGGAGGACTTGTTGAAGTCCAAATTGAGCCCAAAATAGCTCATTGGAAATTTGATCCTGTTTAGTGTCCGAAAGTTTCCTTAAGTTCTGAAAATAATGAAGTTAAGGCCTTCAAAAGTGAAATTTCCCAAGACTGGTCAAAAGCGCAACGCCAGCCAAAAAAATGAGGCAGAAAGGTGATTTTTTGGTGTTTTTGGCAAACCTGTCATAATGTCCAAATTTGATGTGAGAATAGCCAAAACGTGATGTAGAGGGCCTTCTGAATCCAATGATGGTGACCGTTTTTCATTTCGAGGCTCCTAGAAAAAGCACAGCACCCTAGGTGTTGTGTTTTTGATAGGTGAATTGTGCTTAAAGTCTGTCAAAAATTTTCAAAATGCTCAAAACTGAAAAAAATACCCAAAAACCTTCAAAATGGGTAGATGAATTGTTGATAAACTATCTCAATCAATCAAGGATGCATCAACAAGGATCTCAAGTTTATCCTCCTACTTTTTCTTGATTAGGGTTTGCTTCGTATTTGTTGTTGGGTAAGTGTGTTATATTCTTTCCACGACTAAGCACGCGGGTCATAGGGGCGTAGTCCGTCTGCTCCCAAGAATACCTCGCTAAAATTTTTGGTCTCACTCACGGGTAGTCCGCGTCCATGGTTTTCTATGGTATGGTTTTGCGCATGATTTTGGGCATGATGGTTTTCTACCCATGGTATTTTATAGATCCGGTCAAGGGAACTACGATTATTTTATAATCCAAGGTTAATGTATTAGGGTTTATGAATGCTTCAACATGTATATATATGTTTTGTAACACTGAAAGAAATATAATGGAAAATCATTCCCAGTTTTAGGATCTAGGGGAAAATCTCTGTGTATATCTATTTTATGTTTTATGATCTCACTATTGTTTATTTTCTGTTTTAAGAGTTCATTTGTAGATAATTTATGTTCGTGGTTAAGACTCACATTTGGTATTTGAGTTGCTCAAGCCTAAGGGGACGCCTTGCCGCCGAGGGCTTTTAGTCTGGGCCTGTGGTAGACCCTGTTCAGTGGGAGATCTGCGGGATCGATTCTTGCGGTGAAAGAAGATGGCGAGTGGTGGAAAGATAGAGATCAAGAAATTTAATGGTCAGAGTTTTGAGTTGTGGAAGCTCAAGATGGAGGATCTCCTGGTGGATAAAGATCAGTGGATCGTAGTAGATCCAGGTACTAAACCAACGACAATGTCAGATGAAGACTAGAAGAAACTGGATCGAAAGGCTAAGAGCACAATACGGTTGTGTGTCTCAGATTCAGTATTGTTGAATGTATCTGGGGAAGCTACGACGAAGACCTTGTGGGAAAAACTTGGGACTTTGTACCAATCTAAGTCTCTGGTGAATAAGTTGTTCCTGCGGAAAAAGTTGTATAACCTGAGGATGAAGGATGGAGACTCGATGACAGAGCATCTGAATGCCTTCAATACTGTGGTAAGTCAGCTGTCATCTGTTGATATTAAAATCTCAGATGAAGATAAGTGCATCAGTTTGTTGTGTTCTCTACCAGACTCGTGGGACAGTCTGGTTATTACAATAGGTAGCAATACAACTACCTTGAATTTTGATGACATTGTCTCAGCCTTGCTGTCGGAGGAAATGAGACGGAGAAATATGGAGGGTCAGAATGAAGATGCCTTATCTGTACGAGGAAGGTCCCAGAACAGAAACAAGAATAAGGTTTCGAGTGGGAGATCTAAATCTAGAGGGAGATCTAAATCTCCTGGAAAGTTTGTAAAGGTGTGCTGGAAATGCGGAAAGGAAGGGCACTACAAAAAGGACTGCAGATCTAAAGCTCCCGAGAAAGGAAAGGGATCTGATGATGCTCCTTCTGCAGAGGCAAAAACCACCTCGGATGAAGGTGGGGATGTGTATTTGGCTTCTTCTTCAAATACACATGTAGATCATGAGTCATGGTTGATTGACTCAGGTGCATATTTTCACTTCACTCCCCATAGGGAGTGGTTCTGTGAGTATGAGAAATATGATGGTGGTGATGTCTTCCTAGGGGATGATAGGAGGGCCAGAATCATCGGACGTGGAAAGGTCAAGCTGAAGCTGCAAGGTGGAAGGATAAGAACACTTCCTAGTGTTCTGCATATCCCTGCATTGGCCAGAAATCTGATTTCTGTAAGCAAGATGGATGATGCAGGTGTAAAAACAGTGTTCGAGAAAGATGCCCGCAAGATGGTTCGGGGAGCACTGGTATTAATGCGGGGAGTTCGGACTGGAACTCTGTACAAGCTACAAGGTAGTACTGTTATTGATGGGTGTAACAGTTCTGTGGTTCCTGAAAGTGGGACGAAAAGCCTAGTTGTCTCCGGAGAAAAGACCATGCTATGGCATCAAAGGCTTGGACATATTGGAGAGAAGGGCCTTCGGATACTGCATAGAGATGGTATGGTAGAAGGTATGTCTAATTGTTCTCTGGATTTCGATTTCTGTGAACATTGTGTATATGGGAAGCAGAATCAGGTGAGTTTTCCTTCTGGTGCTAAGAGGGCAAACAAGATATTAGAACTCGTGCACAGTGATGTGTTTGGGCCTGTGTCAGTTCCATCACTGGGAAAGTCTGTGTACTATGTTTCATTCATAGATGACTTTTCAAGGAATACATGGATATATTTCTTGAGGAAGAAATCTGAAGTCTTTGACAAATTTAAAGAATTTAAGGCTCTGGTGGAAAACCAGACAGAGAAGAAGATAAAGGCGCTGAGGACAGATAATGGTGGGGAGTTCTGCAAGAAGGAATTTGAAGAGTTCTGTAAGAAGTGTGGTATAGCACTGCAGAAGACTACTCCATACACACCTCAGCAAAACGGAGTTGCAGAAAGAATGAACAGAACACTGATGGAAAAGGCAAGAAGCATGCTCAGTGGTACCGGGTTAGGACAAGAATTCTGGGCAGAGGCAGTGGAGACTGCATGCTATCTGGTTAACAGATCACCTTCATCAGTGTTGGAGGATAAGACCCTACATGAGGTATGGACTGGTAAGAAACCTTCTCTTTCACATCTAAGGGTATTTGGATGTGATGCATATGTACATGTTCCAAAGGAGAAAAGGACCAAGTTGGATAATAAATCTGAAAGGTGCATCTTTATTGGGTATAAGGATGGTTTAAAGGGTTACAAGCTTTGGAACCCATAAACAAGGAAGGTTGTGTACAGCCGAGATGTGGTGTTTAGAGAAGTGAAATATGTTGTTAAACATGAAGTCCTACCAAAGGAACCTGAGAAGATAGAGTTTGAGCTAAAGGAGGATGAATCAGACTCTACAATAGAAGAAGACTCAAAAGATGAAGAGCCACAAACTCCAGCTTTGAGAAGATCAGTTCGAGAAAGAAGGCAACTAGAAAGGTATAGTCCATCTGCTTTCTGTTCAGGTTTTGCCTTAACTATAACTGATGATGATCCCAGAACTGTCAGGGAGGCAGTAGATTCAGAGGATGGAAAACTCTGGAAGGAGGCCATGGTTGATGAAATGGCATCCTTGCACAAAAACGATGCATGGGATCTGGTGGAGTTGCCGGCTGGAAGGAAGTCCATTGGGAGCAAATGGGTGTTTAAGAAGAAGATGAATGTAGAAGGCAAGGTGGAGAAATACAAAGCTCGGTTGGTAGCGAAAGGTTATTCCCAGGTGCCGGGAATTGATTTTGGTGATATTTTTTCTCCTGTTGCCAAAGTTACTTATATTAGATTACTTTTATCTGTTGCTGCTGCATTTGATTTTGAGATAGAACAGATGGATGTGAAGACAACATTTCTTCACGGGGATCTAGAAGAGGAGATCTACATGAAGCAACCTCAAGGCTTTATGGTGAAGGGTAAGAAAGAACTAGTATGCAGGTTGAAGAAGTCTCTGTATGGGTTAAAACAGTCACCAAGGATGTGGTATCAGAAATTTGATACCTATATACGGGGACTTGGCTTCACCAGAAGCAAGGAGGATCACTGTGTTTATTTTAAATAAATTGGTGACCGTGTTATTTATTTGGTCTTGTATGTGGATGATATGTTGTTGATTGGAAATGACAAAGAAATTATCCAAGATTTGAAGACCCAACTGTTCTCCAAATTCGACATGAAGGATCTCGGTGCTACAAACTATATTTTGGGCATGGAAATTAAGAGAGATCGGGCAAAGAGGAAGCTCTGGTTAAACCAGAGGAAGTATGTCGAGACTATATTGCAGAGGTTCAATATGCAGGATAGTAAACCGATGAATGTTCCTATTCCCGTAGGTGTAAAGCTGTCTGCTGAACAGTGTCCCAAAACACAAGAAGAAGAGGAGTATATGTCCCGTGTTCCATATGCAAGTGCAGTGGGTAGCCTGATGTATGCAATGGTATGTACTAGACCAGACATTGCACATTCATTGGGAGTGTTGAGCAGGTTTATGTCAAACCCAGGAAAGGAGCATTGGACAATAGTGAAGCGGGTTTTCAGATATTTACGTGGCTCTAGTGATCATGGCTTGTGCTACCAAGGAAGACCAGGATTTGAAAGAATGTTGGACATTCGTGGTTTTGTTGATGCAGACTGGGCTAGAGATCTGGACCAAAGAATATCTACAAGTGGGTATGTGTTTAGCCTATTTGGAGGCTAAATACTGGATGAGTAAAAGATACCGTAGTGGCTCTTTCAACTACACAGCATTGTTATAGGCAAATGACTCATGAAAGCAAGGAAGCAATTTGGTTGCAGATTGTGTTCAAGTATGGGGTTGGTACAACAAGCTATAAGGATAGACTGTGATAGCCAAAGTGCAATTTTCTTGGCTAAGAACCCTGCTTATCATTCAAAGAAAAAGCACATTGATGTTCAATATCACTTTGTGAGATATATGGTTGAGGCTAAAAGGGTGTTGCTGGTAAGGGTGGACACTTTCAAGAATGTTGCAGATGCATCACCTTGGTTTGTGAGCACTCAAGCTTGTGGTGTAGAGAAACAACGGGTGCTGAAGAATTGGCCCAATGACTAAGCTCTCTTGGTGGACTTCAGGAAAGAAACAACAAGTGGAGAATGTTGGGTATGTAAGATATTCTTTCCCATGACTAATACCCTTAATTCCTGGGTAGTCCCAATCATGGTTTTGTGCATGGTTTTGCACATGGTTTTGGGGTACGATGGTTTTCGGCCCCTAGTATTTTTGTAGATCCGGTCAAGGGAACTACGGTTATGTTCTAATCCAGGGTTTATGGATTAGGGTTTATGTATGCTTCGGCATGTATATATATGTGTTGTAACACTAAAAGGAATATAATGAAAAATCAAGCTGGTCGTCCCGATTTGGGATCCAGGGGAAAATCTCTGTGTTGATTTGTTTTATCTTTTATGATCTCACTATTGTTTATTTTCACATAAGATTCGTGTAGATAATTTCACCAGGTTGGGTGACCACATTTGTCCTTCAACTACTTGAGCTTAATGTTGCATATCTTGTTTCTAGTGGTTTACCTATTGGACATGTGTCTGAGCATCTCATTGTCTTTTTTTTACTTATGGAGGATCTTCTCAAGGTGAAGGTTAACTCTATCAAGCCATACCTCTCTCTCATCTTCAATTTCCTTTCCGATCATTTCCTCAAAACTAAGGTTCTCTGCCCCATGTTCTCTAAAGCTCTCTTAAGACCTCTTATTTTTGGTCTTGACTTCATGGTTTGAGTATCATCATGGTCAGAGTCATTAGGTTCCATAATTTCCTTACTCTTGATGTCTTGTCTTTTTTCCTTTAGCAGCTCTAACTCCATGAGTACTTTCTTGTCTTTCAACTACTTGTTCTCTTGTTCAAGGAATGATATGACAAATTGGGCTCTTTCCATATTGTCCTGCAATTATTTGATTATGGCATCCTTTTCTTTGATTATAAGCTTTGAGGCCTCATGATCATCTTGGTCATCCAATTCCATCAACTCAAATTCTCTTTCTTCCTCATGAAGGTCTTCCTCTTCATGGACAAATGTCTCTTCCTGCTGCTCATCTTGATGTACCTAATTTTCTGATGAAGAATGCAAGGCCCCTTCCACAATAAGTGAGGCAAACACTTGCCTAGGTCCCCTCTGGTAGGTTTTGACCTTTTTTGTTTCTTTGACTTCTTTGGCCTCTTTGGCCTCTTTGGCCTTTTTCACTATAGACCTGCTAGATGACCTTGTTTGTCTTTGAGACACTGATGTTGGTGGTGGAATTGGTCTAGCAGGCTGAGGTGGTGGAGTAATGAAGACATCATTCTCAATGAAGGTCTACCATGCAATTTTTAGTTGATTGAGATGATGGAGGACAGTTATTTTGATTAGAGAGTGATGAAAGAGGTTGTTCATCTGATGTTCATACTCTCTGTTTTGCACAATGTAGGACATCTTATCAATACTCTTGTACAAATAGTGAGGGATGTTGACCAATTTCACCCTAGTGAAATGCATAAGCAACCTGATGTGATAGAATATAGTTTGGAGAATCTACCCTCACAAGTGAAATATTTCATGATGATCTTCATCATGGGAGCAAATCTATCAAGTAGGTGACTGAAAGGAAAGACTTTCTTTTTGTCATTTTTGTACCTTGGCTTGAGAAATGGTAACACACTGTCATAATGCATCGACCGGCAGAATACAGAAAGGATTTCTCTCTACTCCAGAGGGTAGGGAATAAACGAGAGAATAGATTAAAGGATGTGCCATAATCAAGTTAATGTTCGACCTAATTAATTGAAGATAAGGAATCGGTACAAGTCGCACAAGTCGAATAGATGGCTTTGTAATGAAGCTCGAAGTGGCTAACCGACATTCATTCACCAAAACTATTGATGTCAATTTCATATGGTACTACCCACAAATCATTTGGAATAGTAGAAGATGATATGATATTGATATAAGCAACCAAATGTGATAGGTCAAGAAGTGAAGGAGGAGGGAGTGAAAATGTTCCCATAAGCGAGGAATCCTTAAGTAGACCAACCCCAACATGTTGATAAGAGTGTCAAGTTTCCCCTACAAGAGGGACACTTCCTGTCACATGAGAATCAAAGGTGAAGAAGGTGATTTGGTCGATGGCCACAATTATTCCCTTGTGAGGATAATAAACCATACAAAATTAAGTCAAAATGATAGTGTCCATGACATACAACCATGTGTGACCCAATAGAATATTATAATCAAGGGGTTTGTCAATAAATTCAACTTATATGGATACAATATTGCCCCCTAATTCCACTTGTAAGGAGTTCAAAATACCACATCGTTTATACGTTCGTCCATAAAAATATTTCAATGTGGTAGATGACTGACTTAGCTGATGAGAACCAATTTCCTTCCAAAAATACAAATACATGATACAGGTGGAGGCTCCCTCATCCACAATAGAACGATGAATGTCCTTATTACAAACAACAACCTAGACCATAAAATGCAATTGAGCAAAGAGTGTTATGTGGATTAATCCCTCTTGCGGACAAGAGTGATCTCCCTAGTATTCTATGAATAGCTAGAAACAAACATCCATTTGGAAACCTTTTTATCTAGACTAATTTCAATTTAGAATTATTATAAGAAAAGAGAGAGGACATGCCCCTACCTTGAAATCCAACGTTCTATGCATTATTTTATCCAATCGCTCCAAAAAGGCTTCTCCAGTAAGTAGAACTTGCAATCAAAGACAAGACAAAAGAATCAAAGCGCCTGTAACATATAATAATCAATAAAATCTAATCCAACTTAGTGATCAAGGAGTCTAAGTATTGATTTTATTCAATAAGCATAAGAACAACTCAATGAGAAAAAGAGATCCATATGTATTATCTTGAATGAAAAGAGTAACCTTACAACCCGATGCCTTGATGTCGTACAGGTTCCTCCCGGGGTCTTGAACAATCGTTCCTCCTTCAGTTTGACAAGCCTTCCTCTCTGAATACCAGCATGGAGTTATGGACATAAGGGTGTGATCATTCTCATGCCAACAACAACTAGTGTAGAGAGCATGCACTCTTGGGAATTTCTTCAGCAACTAACATGTATGTCTACCCTTGAGACTGAAACATGAGCTCAATTTATAGGGAAATGAAGGAATTCCATCCCCCCATGAAGAGGGGGGTGGATTCCTCTCATGAAGGGATTTGAGCTCCATAGACCAAGTGATAAGCTCCATGAGTGGATGGATAAAGCTCGAACTGATCGTGCCTCTAGAAGCTTCCAGTTGAGAGAATATTTTCCCAGCTAGGCTTCTAGAATTTACTTTTTCTTTAATTCGACTTTTTATGGGGGTCGGCAGGTTTTAGTAGCAGAACGTGCAGGGGCTTCCGCAGGCTATAGAACAAGTATCCGCGAACCCACAAGAAAAGGCTAGAAAAAGTGTGGAGGTAGAATTTTTATGGTTTTGATGGGCTTTTCTCCAATTCCAAGACTTGGTTTAGGAACATTAGGGTTTTTGACTTCTAAGGGAGCATGATATAGGTGGTGATAGACCTATACAGACATCCAAATGTCATGGTGACAAAATAACATGTAACAGATTGCCCCTAAAGTGCGAAGTCTAAGGTTGTTTTGAAGAGTGAAGTGTTTTATCATTCCGAGGATTGGATTGTGGACACACCAGTCGAAAACCTGTAAAAACATTCAATGCAAGCATATCTCTCTCTCTCTCTCTATATATATATATATATATATATATCTATATATATATATATATGTATGTATGTATATATATATACGCTAAGGTAGGCATTCCCATACTCAGATCAAAACTAAATAAATGTTCTGGTACAGATACAATTTTAATATTACATCAAAAGTAGACACATTATGGGCACAACCATCTGTCATAAGTAGTCTATTGTATCATGAATAATAAAACTCCTTTCAACCTAGATGTTGGAAACTAGATCCAGGGTCTTGATTTCCGCTTGCTGAACTAGTACGATTATATCCATGCGATTGATTGTGTCGAAGTCTAACTTGGTAGAAACCACTTGATTACCAGTCAATGATGTGAACTGTTAACAAGCGTGAGAGAAACCACCAATAATGACAATGGATCTCAAAGTACTCAGTACAATTTATGAAGTGTGAATGAATGATTTGTAGTCGAACACTTCGTAGAATCATTCAGTCGAAGGTCAATGATGTAATATGTCATCGAAGGCGAGAAACCTGCCATTAAGGCATGCAGATCCCAAGGTATTGATAGGATTCTAGATCAACTTTCTAGATGATGAGATGTCGTCGATAGAAAGTGACCCGTTGTAGGAAAGCCCATGACACGAAACCATTAGATCAAGTTTTGAAGAAATATTTGCAAGGACTGACTCAGGGATGGTCAATGCAAATGGAGACAAATGTTTTCAATGAATGGTTTATTTGAACTATCTCTTGAACACATAACGACACTGCAGATGGCTTCGCAGCAATTGACCTAAAGCTAATACCCAGAAACTAGCTGAAGACTTTCAATGTGGTTTGGTTAACTGTTAGAAAAAGGATTTCCCAACCCAGGTATAAGTGTGACAAAGTGTCGTGTTCAAGAGTGGCATGATGCTTTTAAACAAGGGTGACAACTGGATTATTTTTCTCTCTTTTTCCCCCACCATTACTGGCAAGTACCTCTTTATTTTTGACAAGCTTGAGGAGGATAACATTTGCTTGTTTGTGTAAGCTCATCCTTCAAATGAGTCCATCTTATTATTAAAATTGAACCCTAAGAAGCAGTGGTTCGGTCCTATTTGTAATCGACAGGTCCTTTACTGTTAAATTTTAATGAGTCCAGTACAGGAGATACTCAGCGTTTTTCAGTTTTAGGGAGTCAGAAGAAAAACATAAGAAAACTCCATGGTTGTAATTTTTCATAAATTTAGTCTCTCAAGCCCGAAAAAGGATAAAATAATACAGGAGAGAACTCTATTGACCATGACTAGCCAACGTATACCTTTTTCGTGAATAGTCCATTTCAGTCCGGAAAGGGGGTAAACTTATACTAAAGGGACAACTATTCATTTCCTTTAACAAGTTCAAATAGTCAAGTACTCGGAGATGCTTTCATATTTAGTGAGTTTGAAAAGCGCTTAAAAGAGAACTCCAGGGTTTCGCTTTTTCATAATTTTCAAGAGCCCAAAAAAGTGATAAAAGCATACTTAGTGTCAAAATAATTCTTTTCACCAAAAAATCATTATCCTACACAAAAACTCAAAAGATTACACATACCTGTTTCCAAGAAGTAAAAATATCTAAAAATAGCATTTTAAAGTGAAAAATAAATAAAATATAATATTTTATTCGTTCAAAAACTATAAAAAGGAGTTAAACAAAATCATTTTCACCTTTTGTCTTCAGAGCAGTGAATTGAGAGCTTTTGGAAAAAAAGTTCCAGAGCAAATATCGGGAGAACTGATTTTCCATTCCGTGAATCGTCAGAATCAAGTAATCCACATCATCTTCTTCTTCATTTCTATCCATTTCATATTTTTTTTTAGCCTTAATTTCATTTTTTGGGAGGAATTTGTGTTTAAAAATACGCTCTCGGGGGTCCGCAGGTCATGCGCACGCTACCTGCGGACCCCGATAATTTTTTAAATAGAAAACTATCGGGATGTCACGGTTTTTGTGTGGAACCCATGCGAACGTCTGCACGGTCTCCTCACAAAAACTACGGAGGTGCCATGACCATTTTAAAACTCACAAATTATATTAAAAAGGGTTCAAGTTTTGCACTCAAATGGTTTCTAACTTTCAAATGTTTGTGTTTGTAGGCTATTCCACCATGCTAGAGTGGAGGGAATATGAACATGAGGCTATAGACAATGAAGCCATGGAAGATGCTACACACAATATGTGCATTACATACTTGTGGGTTATATACGTTTTGGGCTATCCAAGGTATGAAAGCACAAGTAGATCTGATGACATGGCTAGTAAATGCATGGCAAGTCCAAGACCAATGCTTCATCATTGGTGACCATCGGCTACAAATTGAGTCAGAGGATATCTATTTTCTCACTGGATTATCCTGGAGAGGAGAAAACATATCCTTGTTTGGGGCTAGACAGGGTGGCCTACCCATTTCCAGCTATAAACAACAGTATTGCAGTGATGGGGCAAATCCAAAGGGTAATCGCATAGACATTAAAACTATCTTGCGATTAGATCACAAAGTTATTTAATTTACAGTAAACAGATTGTGTGGGAGTGCAGATCCTCATGTAGCCACTAAATCTCAAATGCAGATCGTAGTAGAGTGTTTCAGAGGTACCATATTCAACTGGTGCGAAGGGGTATTGGCCAACATGAAAGGCCAATTAACTAGAGAAAACAATGCAAAGTTGAAAAACTTTGGTTATGGTGCCATTTTGATTTATTTTTCTTTAGAGATAATCTCGATTCTCGCCCCTCAGTTGATTTCAGTAGATCGTGGGGAACCTCAGATGGTACGTTGGGTTGCATTAATGGCCCGCCATGGTGGTGATGGCAGTTTAGTGGTTCGGTTCACTCCGGCATACTTTATGTGGCTAAGGAACCAAGTCTTAACCATCGAAGACTTCCCATATGCAGGTATGGATTTGAGAGGTGATCTTGAGATGTCTTTGCCTCCAGGGGCACAGTGGGACGAATTAGGTAAGCGAACTATTTTGATGTATTTAATCTAATTTTTATTTGTTTTTTCTCGTCCAATACTGATAACAATATTTAAATGCAGATGTTGTTCCACGACAACCAGCTACACTTCGTCGCTTTGATAGGAGGCAAGCACAGCCTATAGCACCACCACAGGATCATACAATAGAGATCCTAGCAGATATGGAACACAACCTGGAGAGGTTAACCATAGACATTCCTGAGAGAGGAACATATGACATTCCTCTCCAGCTTCAGAGACATGTTACAGGTGTTCCAGGATCATTTAGGAGATTCTTGCGCAAGGTGGCGTGTGCCATAGTCTATTACCATGATCATCATCATGAATAGTGGATGATCATTGTGGATTGACATTTTTTTTTTGTATCAGTATCTATTAGATCATAAGGTATTTGAACCTATGATCATAGAAGATGTAATATTTTTTAAAACAGACCTATCTATGATATTACTACTTTCTCTGAGTATCTTGCTCAACATGTATCGAATGTTGTTTTGGTTTACTATGTTAATGTTGCAAATGTCTATTTAAAACATGATTAGCCAATGCATCGGCCAATGTGTTTAAATTTCTTGAAATGTGTCGATATTCGATGTAATGAAATTTTCGTTCCAAGAGACAAACCTTCAAAAATAATCTTAATAACATTGGATTTTTAATTGCATATACCCTATTTAAATGTAATACAATGAGTTATGAATCCAACCTAATTATCAAACGTCAAATACCAAATGAAATGGCATCAGATAATAACTCAATGAGTACGCTATATTCTGCAATATTGTTTGTTGTTTGACCAAGGCATACCCCATGCATAGAAACTAACTCATCGGAGGGTGAATAGATACCCAAGCTTCTTGTGTGAATACGTGTTAGCCCCCCTATGAAATTCTTGATAAGCAAGCTGGGGGGCTATGTCATTTTGGAGACCTTCAAGGAATGCATCTCCCTTGAAGACACATCGTCCTTGAGGTCTCTATTTGCTGTGCCTAATACAAATCCTCTCTGCTAGTACATTGCTAAAAAAGGGCCTATTATTCCCTCCTTTACCCCTGCGAAATTGCCCCCTTTCCCTTGTTTTCTCCTTCTGTCAAAGTGTCTCTGCTCCCTTCTATTTCCCCTTATCAACCCTCTAAATCCCCCAAAATCCCCTTTAAATTTCCCCATCTCCCTTATTTCCCTAGTTTCCTCCTCCATCTTCCTATCGTTACCCTCTTTAGGCCTCTAAATACATTAAAATGGCATAAAAGCCCACTCCCGACCTTATGAGGCCTTAGCCCCTTCCCCATTAGCCTCCGCACCTTTTTCCATAAGACCTGGCGCCGTGACTTGGACCTTTTCCTCGCGGGGGTTTTGCTCTGTTTGTAGAGTCAAAACATGGAGCCCCCGTAGTTGACTCCTCGGGATGTGGGAAAACCCGATCGAACAGTCGTTATGCACTACGGGGGGTCGCCCCAAAATCCCCGTGCCTGTACACCTCGCCCCCCCGTAGTTGACCTCCACCGTCCGTTAAAGATCAAATCCAACGGCGCGGAGCGCGCTCGAAATGGTGGTCCCCACTCCCCGCGCTGTTTTCCAAAACCCGCCGGTAAATTCCGCACTGCCCATCTGCAGCAGGCGGTTTTCCCCGGAGAGCCAGTGATTCCATACGCTGGGTGACACGTGTCCAAGCGCACTATTTCGAAAACCGCCATTTCGCGCATTAATATTCGGACGAAAGCCGGGTAGCGGAATTGCAAGGAGCCGTCAGATCTAGGGGCCCTCATCCAACGGCGCTCATTCAACGAACCTGCACACTGCTTAACCTCGTCCATCGTACCCACCGGCCCACTGTCTGTTACTCCCTGCCGTCGATCTCCACCCGATCAACGGTCCAGATTCGTCCGCCTGCCATTGACCATTCCACCATCGCCCCGGCCTCCACATCATCCGTCCACGTGTCTTCATTGTACGCCACGTCACCCCATGTGCACCCTCCGTACATGCACCCATTCCATTATGTATAATCGGTTCGTTTCGTGTTTTTTAATGTGTTTTCGTTTGTTTTCCATGTGTATTCGCTCTGCAGACTGTCAACCCCCGCCAGAGAGATTTTCACCGTTTCCTCCGCAAATTTCTCCACCGTTTCGTCTACATGGCTTCTTCCTCCATCCACACCACATCCATTTCCCCGTCCATGCTTTCTCTTCACAGGTTTCAGGTTTTGCAGGGTTTTCAACAGGGAATGATCGCCATGTTGCACGATCTCTGTCGCAGTGACGGGGTGATCGTAGAAAACCATGTACAGAGGCTGTATTGAGAGCCTGATGTTATAGGAAACATCTGGAGGTGCTTGCGCCATAAATTCTTCAAAGAACAGAGTTTAAACTCTACCAACCCTCCGGCGCCATTGAAGCTCGGAATGCATAGACAGAGACAGTACAGGAGCAGTAGAGAGCTCGAGGCAAGAAATGGAAGACTTGTGAGCTTCTACATGGATTTTTAGAAGGCAAAGGTACAATTAGAAGACCCCGAGGATCGAACAGGAGATCCATTGCACAGAGAGATAATCTTATCAGGGTTTCCGTATCAACAGAGCGTTCTTCCATGGAAGGACATGGTACACATCATTTTTCCAGTCTACATTGCGCCCAAATAAATATTTACACCCTTTCAGCAGTCCTGTACCGTCAAAAGCATTTTTTACACGGTATGGAGACCCTAACATCATTATTCCACCAATTCATCCAGTCAACAAAGAATGGCAGTAGTTCTGCAGCCAGAGTACCTGAAGTAATTGCACAGATTTAAAGCAGAATGGGTTGCGGCCTTCCTCCTCTTCTGAGCGTTAATTCTTCATTTAATTCTTCACCTACCATCTTCTGCTCTGTTTTTTCCTATAAGAATCCAGAAGAACACATTGAAAAGGTTGTTGTTGTTGTTGCCTTGCTGTGGCAGTTGCTGTTAGAGGGATTGATTCTTGACTGTTAGAACAGTCGTGGGAGGGAGTAGCAGAGTAGTTGTATGTAATAGGCTGGGAGGAGAAAGTCTGGACTGTATTAGCCATTGAACTCAGTGTACATGACTGGTTTTGCATCAATTAATCAAAGCACTTTTCACAGGATCCTGGTCTATTACTATTGGTGATGTTTTTCCTAACTCTGTTTATTACATTTTCATACTGTTTCATGTTCTTCTGGTAGGCAACAGAAGTATAGCATAGGATTCACCCTTGTTAGGTGCCCTATGTTCCTGCTCTCCCTACCTTTAATGTTTTCTGCTTTATGTGTTATCTAAGAGTGAATTCATGTGGTTTAACCAGTGCAGTGGATGTTATTGCCTGCTGGCTGATGTATGAACTTGGGGTTTGCTGCTTGGATGTTTCTTTGTCAAATTTATCTCTGTTTTCCCTTTGAGTTGCTAAAGCAGACCTGGAGTTAAATGACCTCTGGTTCAATCTATAAGCAGCCCCTTTGTCCCTCTTTGAGAGCTGCCTTTGAGTATGTCCAAGCAGGTCTGGAGTTAAATGACCTCTGACCTGATCTATAGACAGAAAATTGGTTGTCTTTCCTTCTTCCACTTTCTCTCCTTAATGTTCCATTCCACCATCTGCCTAAAATATCCTTTAGTGTAGATGACTTTCCCTTTGAAAGCCTTGGCTAGTTGTTGCATCTAATTTCCTTTCATGACCCCATAGCCCAATGGATGGCACTTTCTTGGCCTATCCTCTTAGCTAAAACTTCCTGCTGCTTTGTTCCTTCCCTCCCATTACTTTCTCAGCCTATGATCTCCTAACCAACCCAGCAACCCTTCAACCAAATCATTTTAAAACCCCCTTTGTGCTTCATACCTAGCCTAACATCTCATTTTGAGCTCTCAAAGACATATCATTCTTTGCTTCATGGAGAGATCCCTCTCCGGGTCTAGGAGGGCTAGATCCTAGGGCCCAAAAGTGGTTCTGATGTTGTCTCATCTTTTGGTCTTGCCAATCTGGCCAAAACATGGGAACCCCAACATAATGGTGACTCCACTGAGGAAATTTGAGTGCATTACACTTTGAACATCCCTAGGCATTCAAACCCACAAATCTCTGGTTAGATTGGCAGAAATTCATCCCTTTCTTGAATCATCCTCCGTTCGTTGTGTGTCTCATACTCTTAGACAAAGCCTGGGAAGGGCCAGGTAGCCTCCAGATCTCACCCTCTTCGGAGGTGACATATCTGGTAAACGCCCTCCCAGTCAATCTCTGGTTGGAGTTTGTTGTGTTTTGAGGTTATTCCTGAAAGGTGACATTACCTAATTGCTGATGGTGGACAACATCCTACTTCAAACATTCATAATCATCCACCTGGCGACTCCACACTCCCTATGATCCAAAGACAAAATGACTCCACTGGTGAAGGACACTGGACTGGTTGAGAAGAAGCAGTAACCTTCTTTGCATAAGCATGAATCCAAACATGGACAGAGATACAAAGTATGACGCTTTGTGCGATCAATTAATTGAATTAACAGAAACGTTTGGTGAAATTATAAAGATGCACATGGCTAATATGAATACAGATGATGACTATTTCGAGCAGCCTATGCATCTTTCAGAGCAAGAAAAAACTCAAGACCGAGAAGATGAGCAAGACATGTATGATGTTCAAGAATCTATAGAAGATGAGGAGGTTAGTGATTAGGAACTCCCTGATTGCTTACCTATGCCTTGTGCTATGCTGACCAAAGAACATCAGGACCTATTAGCAAAGGCTGATAAGGAAAGCTGCCTTGAGGAAGTAGAAGACTACATGGAAGAGGCAAACTCTGGTGTGGAAGAGGAGGCTCAAGAAAACATCCCGCCTCCAAATCAGGTAATACAAGAGAAAGAGGATCGTTGTGCTTCTATCCATGATGAAAGGGAAACCCCTCTTTTGACAGAAGAAGAGATAGAGAGGATATTAAAACAACAGTCCACCTTCGAGGCCTTCTATAGAACACACACTCTTGCCCATTCATCTTATGAGTTTGATGATTTAGGTTCAAAAGACTCCTCTGTGGATCAGAATGAAAAAAGACCTGTTGAGAATCTGAGAGGTTTGGAGGGTGACATTACTTACAATTATGATTTTCCTTTTTATGATCCGTTTGATGATGATTGCTTTCAAAGAGAAGCTGAGCTTGCAGGACCATCATCCTTAGATCCATGGGAGGAAGATCAGGACCAACGGCTTCAGAGAAGTAATGAAACCAGTCAGCCTATCTATGATACTGATGGGGAGAGCTATGACAGTATAATAGCAGATGAAGATTCTTTGAATCTTCATTCTGCTCTACCACACATCATCAGTGAGATGGGAAACCAGCAGTTTTTCTTTTCAGAAGACGAGGAGGAAAGTAAAGAACAGATTTTGGAGCAGAATGTAAGCAAAGAGCTTTCTCTTGAAAAGGAGGAAGCAATGGACCAAAACCCTGCTCAAGAATACATAGATCTTCTCACAGAGCTCAGCACCTCAGAGAAAAATATATCAGAGCTCCAGGAGGACAACACTGCCATATATGATGAGTCCACTAGTTCAGAAGATGAAGAAGATTCTCTTCTTCAAGAGAGTCTTATCCTTGATCCAGTGGAAGAAGAGGAAATCCTGGTTGAAGCCTGCCTGCCAAATATTCATAGCCAGGTATCATTTCATGATCCTTATGCACATTTCCTGCATATACTTGAAGAAGGATCAAGGGTCTTTTTGAGCAGCATGTTGCAAATAGAGAGAACATTTTTCAAGGCTGCTGTTATGGAACAAGAAGAGTGGGAGCTGCCCTACCTATCTAGCATGCTCAAGGAATTGAGCAAGAAGGACCAGCCATGGGATCATTTGATGGACTGGTTACATTGGAAGACAATGTTTGTAAGCTAGACTTGTAAATATTTCAGTAGAGTAGGGTAGGTAGGAAAAGCTCAATAAAGCTCAGTCTATGAGCATGTAGTTAGTTGTTTTCTGTCTTAGAATGTAGAGAAGAAACCTGCTAGACAGTCTAATCCTAGCAAGTAGTAGTTTAGGTAGAGAAATGGATGAGGCCAACAGTCTAATCTGGCCTCATGGAGAAATAAGGGTAGATTTAGAGTAGGTTTGTTTTTTCTTTCAAAATAAAATAATGTAAAGGGTCTGCTAGTTCAAATGCACCCAAGGGAAAATTGTAGAACTGTAGTTTGGGTAGGTAGGTTGGTTGGGAAAATATTTTTGCTGATGTTTCTATCATACTGTGGCAGCTAAAATTGAAGAAGAAAGATGGCTTATGACAGCAAGCATCTGGCCTACTACAAAGATCATATCTGGTTTCTTGACTCCTCCAAGGAGCAACCATCCCCATGTGGAGCCATTGTTAGCCCCATATGAAATTATTGACAAGCAAGCTGGGGGCTAGATTGTTCTGGAGCCTCCAAGGGATGCCTTTCCCCTAAAAACATTCCCTTGAAGCCTCCGAGTGCTTTGCCTTATATAAATCCTCTCGCTAGTACATTGCCCGTACCTATTATTCCCCCTTGTACCCCTGCAAAATGTCCCTTTTCCTTTTTTTTATCCTTATGTCAAAGTGTCTCTGCTCCCCTCTATTCCCCCTATCAACCCTCTAAACCCCTCCAAGATCCCCTTTGATTATTACCCTTACCCTTGTTTCACCAAATCCCCCCTCCATCTCCCTATCGTTACCCTCCTTAGGCCTCAAAATACATTAAAATGGCGTAAAAACCCACTTCCGACCTTATAATAGGCCTAAGCCCCCTTGTCCATTAGCCTTCGCACCTTTTTCCATATAGCCCAATGCCATGACCAAAGCCTTTCCCCTGCGGAGGCTCTTCTCCACCCGTAGAGTCAAACCACGGAGCCCCCACAGTTGACCCCTCGGGATATGGGATGACTCAAATCAACGGTCGTTATGCACTACGGGGGGTCAGCACAAAATTCCCGTGCCCGTACACCTCGGCCCCCCGTAGTTGATCTCCGCCATCCAATTAAGACCAGATCCAACGGCGCGGAGTGTGCCCGAAGCGTTGGTCCCCCCTTCCCCGCCTTCACTGTTCATAAACAACCGTGGTTTTTTCCGCACCACCGTTGGGCGCTGAGTGGTTTTCCCTGGGCACCCAGCGATTCCACTCATCTCCTGCCACGCGTCCTCCTGTACTATTCTGAAAACCACCATTTTGCGCATTATCTTTCGGACGAAAGCCAGGCAGCGGAATTCACCTCGGCCGTCAGATCTTGGGGCCCTCATCCAACGATGCTCATTCATTGAACCTGCACACTTCTTAACCTCGTCCATCATACCCGCCGGCCCACTGTCCGTTACTCCCTGCCGTCGATCTCCGCCCGATCAACGGTCCAGATTCGTCTGCCTGTCGTTGACCATTCCACTATCGCCCCGGCCTCCACATCATCCGTCCATGTGTCTTCACCGTACGCCACATCACCCCACGTGCACCCTCCGTACATGCGCCCATTCCATTACGTATAATCGGTTTGTTTCATGTTTTTTAATGTGTTTCGTTTTTTTTCCACGTGTATTCGCTCTGCAGACCGTCAACCCCCGCCAGAGCGATTTCATCATTTCCTCTGCAAATTTCTCCACCGTTTCGTCTGCATGGCTTCTTCCTCCATCCACACCATATCCATTTCCCCGTCCATGCTTTCTCTTCACAGGTTTCAGGTTTTGCAGGGTTTTCATCAGGGAATGATCGCCATGTTGCACGATCTCTGTTGCAGTGACGAGGTGATCGTAGAAAACCATGTGCAGAGGCTGTATTGAGAGCCTGATGTTACAGGAAACGTTTGGAGGTGCTTGTGCCATAAATTATTCGAAGAATAGAGTTTAAAATCTACCAACCCTCCGGCGCCATTGAAGCTCGGAATGCACAGACAAAGATAGTATAGGAGCAACAGAGAGCTCGAGGCAAGAAATGGAAGACTTATGAGCTTCTGCATGGATTTTTAGAAAGCAAAGGTACAATTAGAAGACCCCGAGGATCGAACAAGAGATCCATTGCACAGAGAGATAATCTTATCAGGGTTTCCGTATCAGCAGAGCGTTCTTCCATGGAAGGACATGGTACACATCATTTTTCCAGTCTACATTGCGCCCAAATAAAGATTTACACCCTTTCAGCAGTCATGTACCGTAAAAAGCATTTGTTACACGGTATGGAGACCCTAACATCATTATTCACCCGCCCATCCAACACCGCAGAATGGCAGCAGCTTTTATGTAGAGTACCGTAAGCACTGTACGCATTTAAAGCAGAATGGGTTGCGGCCTTCCTCCTCTTCTGAGTGTTAATTCTTCATTTAATTCTTCACCTACCATCTTCTGCTCTGTTTTCTCCTATAAGAATCCAGAAGAACACATCATAAAGGGGGTTGTTCAGTTGTTCGGCTGTTGCTGTTAGAGGGATTCAGTTTGACTGTTAGAACAGTCTTGGGAGGGAGTTACAGAGTAGTTTGCATGTAATAGGCTAGGGAGAAAGTTTGGATTGTATTAGCCATTGAGCTTACTATACATGACTGGTTTTGCACCAATTAATCAAAGCACATTTCACAGATCCTCGGTCTATTACTATTAGTGTTGTTCTCTTACTTTGTTTTTTACATTTTCATATTGTTTCGATGTTCTTCCGGTAGGCAGTATGTAGCATAGGATTCACCCTTGTTAGGTGCCCTATGTTCCTTCTCTCCCTACCTTTAATGTTTTCTGCTTTATGTGTTATCTAAGAGTGAATTCATGTGGTTTAACCAGCGCAATGGATGTTATTTCCTACTGGCTGATGTATGAATTTGGGGTTTGCTGCTTGGATGTTTCTTTGTCAAATTTATCTATGTTTTTCCCTTGGAGTTGCTAAAGCAGACCTGGATTTAAATGACCTCTGGTCCGATCTATAAGCAGCCCCTTCGTCCCTCTTTGAGAGATGCCTTTGAGTATGTCCAAGCAGGTCTAGAGTTAAATGACCTCTGACCTGATCTATAGACAGAAAATGGGTTGTTCTCCTTCTCTCACCTTCTCCCCTTAATGTTCCAGCCCATCATCTATCTAAAAAGATCTTTTAGTGTAGATGACTTGCCCTTTGGAAGCCTTGGCTAGTGGATGCAAGTAAATTCCTTTCATGACTCCATAGCCCAATGGATGGCACTCTCTTGACCTATCCTCTTTGCTGAAACAACCTGCTATTCTGTTCCTTTCTTCCCATTACTTTCTCAGTTCATGATCCCATAACCAACCCAGCAACCAACCAACCAAATCATTTACAACCCTCCTCTGTGCTTCATACCTAGCTTAACATCTCATTTTGAGCTCTCAAAGATACATCATTCTTTTCTTTATTGGAGAGATCCCTCTCCGGGTCTAGGAGGGCTAGATCCTAGGGCCCAAAAGTGGTTCTGATGTTATCTCATCTTTTGGTCTTGCCAATCTGGCCAAAACATGGGAACTCCAACACTACGACAAGCACCATCAGCAAAACCAATGTACATTTGAAGGGATGTCGACATCTGTAATATCAATAGTAATCAAGATAAGCAACGATAGTAGTAACAACAAACTTAAACTAGGCACACTTATCTAATATAAGGCACACTATTTAAAAAGTAACTATTGTACAAGTGAGATCTTCACACGAAAGTCAAACATAATATGTCTTAAGATAAAGACCATTTATGGGTTTATCTTAAGAGACCCCGTCATAATCAGTCAATTCATAGGCTCCTTTCGCAAGCACACGCTTGACGATGTAGTGACCATCCCACATCTGTTCGAATTTTCTAGCACCTAGTTTATTGTTTGCATGATCGTATACTAAGACTAGGTCACCTTCTGAAAAAACATGACGGGTAAAATTTTGATCGTACTGAGCTTTCACACGTTTCTTATGAGCTTTGGCTGCTAATGTAGTGGTGCGCCGAGTCTCATCTAATTGTGCTAAGTACAAAAAGCATTTTTCCTCTTTAGAGGTAGTTCGTAGTAACTCAATGGATAATTGGAGTGACAGTATTTCACATTTAATGGGTAACACAACTTCTAAACCATAGACAAGTTGAAAAGGAGTGAACCCTATAGCAGTTTTCACAGAGGCTCGGTATGCCCATAGTGCCGAAAAAAGCATGGTGTGACAATTCGATTTGTGAGTTCAATAATCCGTTTAATCATGGTGGTTAAAACCTTGTTGACAGCTTCAACTTGACTATTAGCCTACGAGTAATATGGAGTAGAACTATCATGGCGTAGGCCAAGTTGATCGGAAAGTTCGGTCATCATTATATTTCGAAAATGACTCCCATGGTCTATGATTATAGCTTGAGGTAAATCGAAACGAGCAATTACATGATTCAATACGAACGTAGCTGCAGTTTTTCCATCTGCCATGAATGTAGGCATCGCCTCGGCCCATTTGGTAAAGTAATCTGCAGCGAGAATAATATACCCATGCCTCCCGGCCGAGTGAGGGTTACATGTAATTAAATCAATGCCCCATTTTGCAAAAGAACCGACAACAAGGATTGGGTGAAGAGGAGTTGGAGGCACACGCATCTTTCGATAAAAAATTTGGCAATTGTGGCATTTTTGAACTGCAATAATACAATCTTTGAATAACGACGGCCAAAAATAACTAGCACGCAATATCTTTTGGGTTGTGGCAAACCAAGACATATGACCACCACGTACTCTAGAGTGGCAATAATTCACTCTTTCAACCTCTTCGTGAGTTATGAAACGTCGAAAAATAGAATCCGCACCACGACGATAAAGAGTGTTCCCAACAATATTGTATTGTTGGGATTGATATCGGATTCTCCTTCGATTTGAACGTGAAAGATATGAGTGAAAGGTTTGGGTTTGAAGATATATAATGATATCTCCATACCATGGATCTAATGTACTGAAAAGAAACAGAGATTCATCTGCGATGGGATTCTCTACCACAGTTTCTGTCTCAGCATTGGGAAAGTCACACACAAGTTCTGCAAAAACCAGTGATTTATTTTATTTAGATTTCTCGAATTCCAAATCAAACTCTTGTAGGATGAAAATCCATTTAGAGTATTTTCCCCCGAGTAATTATTTTGTCAAAATATACTTCATCGGGTTGAAATTAGTTATCACAGTTTTTTTACATAAGAGTATGTAGTGATGGAATCATTGGACAACTTGAACTGCTGCCAAGGCCAATTTCTCCACATATGAGTATTTGATTTCTGTCGGATTAAGATTCTGACTGAGATAATCTATCACATGCTCATTGTGAGATTCATCATGTTGAACTAGAACCATTCAAATGGTGTAATCAGAGGTAGATAAGTGTAAAAAGTATTCTTGGTGGTAATTAGGTGGATGCAATAATGGTGCATGGCGCAACGCATGTTTTAATGCATCAAAATATCAATAAAAAATCTCATCCCAATAAAAGGAACACTTTGTTTCAACAACCAGGTAAAACCTTTTGTTAACTCAGCATAATTCAGGATAAATCTACGTAGAAAATTTTCTTTCCCTTGCAAACTTTGGAGTTGGGGTAGTGTGGAAGGAGGAGGTAAATTGATGATGGCCTCAACCTTCGAGGGGTCGACACGAATGTTGGCTTTTGAAATGATGAATCCTAGTAATCATCCTGATTGCACATAAAAAACACATTTTTGCGGGTTCAAACGAATCTTGTAATGCCTACATCTCATGAAAATAGCACATAAGTGTGTAGGATGATCCTCCTTGCGTAAAGAGTGAGTAGGTAAGTCATCTAGATAAGGTTGTACAATATGTTTGATATCATGAAAAGCGTAAGACATGGCCCTTTGAAAAGTTGAACCAACATTCTTTAATCCGAAAGGTAATTTGCAATAATAAAATGTCCCCCAAGGACATATAAACGTTCTTTTTGGTTGATTAGCAGGGAGTATGTTTATTTGATTATATCCAGAAAATCCATCCATAAATGAGAAAATTTCATTTCCATCACAATCATCAATAATTTGGTCGATATAGGGGGTAGGATAATTGCCTTTTGGACATGCTTTATTAATATCTCTATATCGATGCATACTCGTATAATCCCTTGTTTTTTAGTAACGGGAACTATATTAGATACCCAATCTGTTAAAGGAATTGGATAAATAAATCCGGTGCGTAATATATTTTCCACTTCAACTTTGATAGCAACATCTTTTCGCGGATGTATTGCACGTAATGTTTGTCTAATAGGCTTGGCATCCGGGTATGTCTTAATTTCATGAATGACAATATTCGGATCGATTCCTGGCATCTCTTCGTATGACCAGGAAAATATGTCTTGGAATTCTTGAATTATGGCTTTGTATGTGTTAATCTCATCAATCATACAAGAAGCACCTATATGAATAGTTTCAATAATTCTAGGTTTAACTGATATGTCGATAGGAACTGTGGTAGAAATGTTTCCCAAATTAGTCTCAGAATCCAAATTTGTGATTGATATGGGATTTTGTGGTTCCTCGACATAATCAATTGTAAAAATAGATGAAAAATTGTTTTCAAGCATATCAAGTTTAGGTAAAAACGAAGATCTATGATGTAGATCATCCTAGGGTAATTCATCCAAAGACAAAAATTCTCGAATACTTTCATCAGTGTGAAACACTTGTTGAAAAGGATCAGAAAGTGATGTCAAGGTTGAGCTTGATAGAGAAGAAGATTCTTCGGTGATCACATTCATTTGATAAGGAGTAGTTGAATGTGTGTCAGAAAATGACTGTACTACCACATATGCCATTTCAAAAGGACTCAAAGGGATCTCGCCATTGAAAGAATCTAGTTTTGATTCTGAAGGCACTCCCCAAGAGTCATCGAATTGTATAGTGCTTGATGAAATCATATTGATGTTGGCAATGGTACACGGTACGTTTGGTGGAGGCATAGAAAAAGTTCCCATCAGAGCAGAGTCCTTTACTAAACCTACAGCAACCTCTTCATATGGGATAGTCGAAATTCCAACATGTTGGATACTGTCTGTAGAAGCAAGGTCAAACGAATAATATGAAAACTTATCGAATTTTATAGTCTTTCCTTTATGAGGAAACATGATTAACCGAAAGACGAATGAAACGATAGTAGTCATGGCATAAGACCAACTTCGACCTAAAACAAGGTTGTAATCCAGAGGGGAACTGAACAACTTCCACATCTAGATTAACATTTTTTCCTTCTACTTCTATAGGTAGATCCTGGAATATTCTGAATGGATGAAATCCTCTTCCATCAAAGACTTTAAGGATTTTCGATGATTGGTTGAGTGTTGGAGAACCAAGATTTTTCCAACAGTTTAATGACATTATGCACATGGATGCCCCTTCATCGATTACAGTATGAAAGACTTTTCTATTTTTTACTAATACTGGTATCTGAAAAGCCATCTGATGAGGGAGTCTCGGTGTAAAATTATCTAGATCAAAGACCATGAGGTTAGAATCCTGAGGATCAATAGCTCTGATAGTTGATAATAATATTTTTCTTTGTGTTGGACATGATTGTAGCACTTCTAAGGCCGACATTGCTGAAGGGGATATCGCCAAGTCTTCAACAATGTTGTAATTCTGAGCAGCTCTCACATGTGGATTGAAAGTTGATTTTGAATTATACCTTTAGCAGGCGGTTTAATCACTAGATCAGGATTAGGTTTCTCAATATGAAGCATATCAGACACCGAAGGAGATATAGCTGGTGTTTGACTATATTTTTTTGTCTCTTTACCAATTACAGGATTTTTAGTTCCATATTCTTGCAATCGTGTCACAACCATAACCTCAAACATCATTAAAATATCTGCTGATGAATTTGAAGAAGATCCTATCATTTTGCTATCTTGAGTGGGAAAAGGATCCTTCAATATAGCGGGTGTGGGTGAATCTTTGACAAACTTAGAGACCTCAGACTGATGTGGGCACTCTTTGGTAAAGTGATCCTCATCACAGATAAGACAAGGATAACGAGGTTTCCACTTATCATCAGTTGGTTCATTCTTTTCGGTTTTCTCTTTAGGAGATGTAGTTTGTTTGTTTTTATTCTTTACTTTCTTCTTATTACCAGTTTTCAATTTAGCTATAGATGAGTCTACAACATGAATGTCGACAGAAGTTTCAAGGGAAGAATCTCCTTTTGGTGAATTTGGTAAAGTTATGATAGGAGAAATAGTTTTGGAGGACTTCTTCTTACTCTTATTAGCGCTAACTAAACAATTACACCGTGTGTAGCATGAGAACCTGAAGGAGTTGCAGTTATTTGACCGGGACGTGGTAAGTCAGGAATTTTTTCGTATAAAATACCAGACTGTGTATATAAAAGGTCTAAGTACTGATCTTGAGCAATGAATTGTTCTTCCGTAACAACCCATCCCTTAGCCACATCTTCAGTGATCTTTGGAAGCAATGATTTGATAAACCATTCTACCAAGATTTGATAAGTATAAAAACTTTCACTAAACGTCTTCTACGTCTCCATTCATGTATGTGATCTGAAATGTACATAGACGTAGATTGTTTTAATGAAGTCAAGAGTTCCATGCCATTTTCGTACCGGACTAGAAATTAAAAGTGTGCTAAGAAATTTGTTGCTAAGGAATTGAAATTGTTGAATGAGCCACGTGGTAGTTCAACATACCATTTTGGAGCTAGACCTATCAGTGTTCTCTGAAACAATCTTAATTGAATGGAATCATCGATTAAAGAGTTGGATGCGCACCAGAGGTGGTAAGTCATGACATGGTTTGAGGGGTCTTCTCCCGATTTACCTTTGAACTTAGGAATATCACTGGGCAACTTATTTGGCATGGGCGGAAAAAATAGATGATAATAAATCAGATCGTTCGTTAGGCGCGAAAAATCTGGTAAATCCAAAGTTGCTATGAATGGTAACTGATGGTTAGGGTCCTGCTAAGAAAATTGATAACCTTGAGGGACTATACCAGTACCAGGAGGAGGTTATCCAGGATAGCCTAGAATAGCCTATGCATTTGGGATTGGAATGCCTCCTGGATAACCAGGGTTGGCCAGACCATACTGAGGTTGAGATGGTATCTGATATTTGTAACCAAGGTACGGTTGATGTTGGTATACTGGATTTTGTGCTACAGGTCCATATTGATATTGCCCTTGATATGGTTGATAAAAAAACTGAAGTTGGCTTGTTACAATTATACTTGTACCAGGTTGTCCCGCATGCATCTGAATAGTAGTATGAACTGTGGGTCCAGGTTGTGGAGTAGTGACTTGAGGGATCAGTTGTGATACTTGAGGTGTTGTAGGAATAGGGGCTGCAGAAATTCCAGGGATAGGTGTGGTAGGCTTAACAAAAGTTGGTGTAGCATTTTGAGGTGGAGTTCTAGGTGTACTCGGACCAGGTTGCTAAACACTAGTAGGTGAAAATACTTGAGGTATAACTTGAAGCGTATGTTGGACATGTTGTTGAATTTGACTATAAGAAATCGGTTGACCAGGATGATTATAAGGTGCTTGCACGTTAGGTTGCAAATTCTGTTGATCCAATGATGGATTCCACACCGTGTTTACTCCAGGATATGGAGCTCCCATTGAAGGTTGTGCTGCGTAAGATGGACCATAACCAAGTTGATAATTTGGAACGTAATTTTGATAGTTGGATGGATAATTTCCACTAAAATATTGACCTCCCTGGAACAGTTACTGTTCCTGACAAAACTTGGCCCCAAATGAGGTTGTTGTCCTTGGAAAGACTGTTACCCTAGCATAGGGTATTGTCCTTGAGAGGTTGCGTACCCTGAATAGAGTACTACCCTTGAGGTTGATATTGTCCTTGAGGTATGTTAAACACACACATGGTGTATGAGGAAAGATAAACACACACATAGAAAGATAGGCATTCGTTGCTTCTCTATTACACATAGATGTACATTTATATTACATTAGTGTCACCCTTGGTTTCATCTTCCAAGGTCACTTGGACTCCTTTGTGACTCTTCGCCTTCCACACCTACCCATAGAGGATTAGGTGTTCAAAATTTCCCCCCTTAATCCGAAGGGGTATGTGTGAGTCCAAGAAGAGAGTTGTAATACAAATTTGCAAAATATGCATGGCAGCACTTAGGCTGAATCAACTCTCTAAAATGTTGACATAAAGAGGTGGTTTAAGGATGACCACCAACACTGGAACGCAACGCTTATTGCAGTTTCCGAAACTCTTCAAAAAATGGCAAGAAGCTAAGGGCTTCTGCTAGAGGAATTGTCCCTCATATTTGAAGAGGGAGACCTTCAACCTAAAAGAAGGGAATTCTACAACTTGTGATGGTTTAAGGATGACCACCAACACTGGAATTCTTGATGAATTTCCCGGAACTCAACCAAAACTGGCAAGAAGCTGAAGTCTTCTGCTAGAGGAAGTGCTCTGAATTCTTTGAAGAGGAAGAATATGAACCTCACATGGATGGTTTAAGTTTGTCCATCAACCAAAGGCATGCTCATGGGCATCCGTATCTTTGGCTACAACTCTGAATCTGGAATGAAGAATTGTGGCTTAGGTTCGCTTGAACTTCTATGTCTCTGGCTACAACTCTGAATATGCAATGACAGGTTGTGGCTCAGGCTCGCTTGATCTGACTTCGAAGCTTGTAGATGACCATCATTTTCCCCCTTGTCAGGTAGAAGGTGAGATGATGCCGAAAACTCAACTGCAATTTTGTTCAATATTCGAGAACAAGTTCTGACATATGTCTTAAACATCTTCTTGGTTGTTGATGCCCATTGCTAAGAAGTGATCCATCCAAGATGAATCTTTGTTCTTGCAGGAGGCTTGTTTCTGAAGCATCTGTGTGAAGAATGGGTGTGCCGACCACAGTGCTTGCATGGATGAAGATCAAAACAGTGATTTTTCATATGGCCAACTCGATCACAGTGTTGGAATTTTACAATCTGTTGTTGTTGCTATGGAAGAGGAGCAGGATCTGGAATAGCTGCAAGTGAACTGTCATAAAGAAATTTGGCACTCTGAAATTTGATGGGCTTGGAGTAGTCCGGAATATGAAAGGACAACTCCTTGTCATATCCAAGATCAGTTCTGTGCTTGTTATGGACAATTTTTTCCCAAGGTCTGATGATGGGCTTGGGAAGTGCAGGCTGAGTTGTTGCATCTGCATGTAAATCTGCTCTTGTACAAGGAACTGAATGTGAATCGACTGCAACTTTATATTCTTGCTGCTGATGGGAGTCCTTCTCAATTTTCTGAACAGAAACAGGTTCAAAATGATGACTCTTTTGCTGAAGTTCATCTTGCTGAAACTAAGATTCCAACTGCAAAAACTCAATCTTGTCTTGTGCATCTTGCAAGCAATTTTGAATATTAAAAATAGCATTCTTGCTCATGTTTACCATATCATGAACAGTGGAATGAATGAGGTTATTCAACAACTCTAATGCATCATTGATTTTAGCCATTTTCTCAACAACTCAAAGTTAAATAAATGAAGGGTGTCGGGTCCAACCGATATTGTACCCGTTTACAATGTAAAAAAATTGCGAATATTCTTCAGTTTGGTTTCAATCAGTCCTCTTCAAAATGTCTGCTACAATTTTAGCAAATTTTTTTTTTTTTTTAAATGGTTGAATTAATTACCAATGAATTCCCCCACACATTTTGTTCAATTCACTTCACTCGAATTGAAAATGGTTGAATTAATTACACCAATTAAACGATGATCTTGGCCTCTTCCTCAATTCATACTAGCAAGGAAAAACAACCATAAACATGCAAAAGGATACTTTGCTATATTCTCAAACCTCAGTCACTAAAACTTCAATTTTAGCATCCAAGAACGAAAGCTTACCAGGCCATTACACCATTTTCATTCTTCAATCAAGGACATCAGACATGAAGTGTCAGGATCTCTAGACACTCTTTTTGATGGTTATGTTTGTCATGAGTCAAATATGAACCTTGTGCGATAAAACTATATTTCTTACTTATCGTTGATTATGTTCTTGTAATCTAAAAACACAGATTAATGCTACTTTGTTGTTCAGAGAAGCTATAACTTGGAAGACTTTTCATAAAAATTTTAAATTTTGGCAAGAATAGAATTCTCTTCCTGATGGAATTTCCTCGGAAACTGCGCCAAGAATATAGTATGAGAGAGCGAACAATTATTAGAGGCGCTCTTTGGTTCCCAACAGAGAAATCAGTTGCTCGAGCTTTTCTTTTTTTTTGTTTTTAAAGGTACATCTCTTACAAATTTTTCTGAAGGAAGCATCACTTCTATTTTCCTATTGATAATGGCTTTGAATTTTAAGGATAGAAACTCTGCAAATTTTACAAGCAGAAACTCTATGCCTATACAGTGACAATTCATTATTTAACTCAGAGCAAATACATCTGACCTGGTGTGTAGACAAGGGTAGTAAAAATGTCGCTTCTTTCAACAGCCTGAGCTTGCATTTGGTGAGCGGGGTGACAGTGGGAAGCCGTGCAACAGCCTGCGGACCCTTATGCTTACGATGTTTTCTACCTACACGGGTAGGCGGAGCAGCAGGCTCGTATTTCTTTTCCTTCCGATCACTCGGCTTGCAATCTTTGTCGACAAAGGATAGAATGCTGACATAATACTCTACCACCACATCTTTGTAAATTATTGTGACTCTGGCGTCTCGAACCCGGGCTTGAAGATTTGGGGCTCAATTCATTGATTTACTGCTCAAGGGTTCCTGTACTTGGGAAACTCTCAGTCGTTTTTTTACACGTTGCAGATCACTGAATTACCGTTAGAGGCTTTACTAGGCATTTTCTGCGAGCATTTCAGAATCGTTCTAAAGAGGTATATTCACTGTGTAGAGGTTTTCCGCTCCAACACAATGAACCAAGAAAATTATAATTCTCCATTTCCCAACCTGCGATTTCAAGCTCAAAAAAACTAACCTCGAAAAACCTAACCTCGCACTATGGGTATGGTGTCGACGGTGCAGGAAGGAGGTAGGAGGGCTGATGGGAGGGGTGGCGGTGAGCACCAAGCGATGAGGAAGAAGAGGCCAAGGGTGTAGCAATGATACTACAACACCGAGAGTCCAAAATGGAGTCCGAATGGAGTACTTATATAGATATGAAAAGAGGCATGAGCAAACCAACGTTTATGGAATCAATGCACAGGAATTATCAATGTTCAAGAATTAAAGAAGAATTTTCTAGAATTGCATCAATGGTAGAGGAATTGCATTCGGGAAATGTAAGCCATAGGTATGAGGAGCTTTGTGAAAACACAAGGCTGAGAACAACGAACGTTCATAAACACATAAAATAATGAAGAGAAAGCTCTCAGGAGGCAGAGAAAATGCTAGGTTCTCGCCTGGGCTCTGTTACCATGTTAAACACACACATGGTGTATGAGGAAAGATAAACACACACATAGAAAGATAGGTGTACTACCCTTGAGGTTGATATTGTCCTTGAGGTATGTACTGCCCTTGAGGTATGTACTGTCCATGAGGTGTGTATTGTCCTCATTAGGGGAATTTTGAGGTCTAAAATGGGCCTCCTAAGAAAAACGTACAACCAAAATAAACTTTATAATAATCAATAGGAATCAAGATGATGATGTCAACCATGGGGGATGATTCACCATTTTTTAGGTAAAAGGGTAAAAATATTAATAAATAATAAAATAATAAAACTACTTTTTCAACTCGTATTTTAAACTTATCTCCCAAAGCTTTTACTCAAATTTAGAGTGGGAGTACTCGTTGGATGAAAAATTTATTTCCTCATCTAAGAAGTACCCATGTTGCATACTTTTGATGGACCCTGCTATGCGAAAAAAGAGAAATACATGAAAAAACGTGATTGCAAACACGTTTTTTTATGTATTTCTCATTTTTTGTGTAGCAGGTCCATCGAAAGTATGCAACATGGCTACTACTTGGATGAGGAATTAAATTTTGCATCCAACGAGTACTCTTGATTGAAATTTGAGTAAAAAATTTGGGAGATAATTTTAAAATACGAGTTGAAAAAGTAGTTTTTTTTTTCTTTTTTCCCTCTAAAATTTGATGATGTCATCGAATCTTATTTTATTATTTCCACTATTATTTTATAATTTCCTTAGGAGGCCCATTTTAGACGTCAAAATTCCCCTAATGTGAGGTGTGTATTTTCCTTGAGGTTCCCCCCCAGGCAGTAAATTACTACCTTGAGGATGCCCCCAGGAGGTAAATTACTACTTTGAGGGCCAGGGTTAGGAATGTTTCCAGACATCATATAGACTTGTTCCGCGTTAAAATTTTCTATATGAGATTCATTTGGACTAGGTGATTGTACAAGTTTTTCAGGAGAGGGAGATGCTCCTGAGAAAGTACTAGAAAGCAACTGGTATCCCGGAGGAACAGATGGACCACCATAAAAATAAGTTTTTGGCGATATAGAAAACATGGATGATTCACCAGATATATTCAATGAAGATCTATAATTACCTCTTGGTATGGTGTAAAAAGGAATACAATGTGGCGAATAGTTGAGACCAAAATTGTGTAGAAAGTTTGTTAACTGAGAATACCAAGTATCTTGTTTGAAAGGGCTATAATAGTAAATCGATTCACTTGGCCTAAGATATAAAGATTCTTGATGTGAAGGAAGAATAACTTATTCTTCTGTGTCAATAATCTCTTTAATGCTAATGAGGCCAGGAGGAATGTTCTCAGTGATGCAAAACTTCACTCGCGGTGAATGAGGATGACCAGGGGTTGGGGTTACGAACTCCGAAGCAGGCTCAGATGTAGCAGGTTCAGAAATTTCAGGTTCAGAAATTTTAGGTTCAATACCTAATAATTCACTAGGTGTGGAAGCAAGTTCAACTAGTTTAGAAATTGTAAGTTTCCTTTGAGAACCTTCTGTTGTTTGAGGTTGATCTAGTTCGTAATCAGGATGTATAATTATTGATGTTTCCTCTTGTTCAGTCAATCCAGTCCCTGATGGTTGTCCTTTCTCAAATTTAAGCTTTTCTAACTGACTTGGTGTGTACTCAGGGGGTTTCCCGTGCATTCTACGAGTTTGTCTTGGTAATTCTGCCACAATTAAATGTTTAACACATGAAATCAAAGAAAATTTCAACAAAATAACCTAAAGTCTCTAAGGAAAAAATCAAATTGATCACAAGCCTACAAAATCTAAGAGAGAAATCCACACACAAACAATATGTTTCCACATTAAAAACACTAGTTGGTGATGAAATCCAACGTCGTAGAATTCTAATGTGGAAAACTTGGCGGTTGGAACAGTTACCCCGACAACCTGCTTAATGAAATAGTCCAGTGCAAGTATCTCCACTTATGCCATCTCGAAGCGAAGAGTACCCTCTGAGAAGTCCAAGTGAGTCTAGCCGACGTCTGTTCAAGGTATAGTGGGACCTTCCCTCCACCATCACCTTGGGAAAAATCCTGAAGATTATAGTCACTAAGGTCACCAACGGGAACAAATGTGCCTATGGGAACAGTCTACAATCCGATATACATGCAAGGGCAAAGCAACAAGCTTAATCCCCTTAAAGGCTCCTTGATATAATCCAAGGTTTACCAACAAGTGACCCCAGGCTCCTCGACAATGGTCTATCTGAGGTTTACCGTCCGTATTACGTGCACTTTTGCTATCTTTCCCAATGAGATAGGTACGATTACCTCACTGGTTCCGACATGATCTCGTGCTTGACTCTTTTAAGAAGAGCTTGTCAGAGAAAAAATGTTACAATTGGATTTTCCTACTGCAAGATTGCTACTTGTTTGTTTAAACTGTCTTGGAATGTTAATTACAACCTGTTCCAAGACACTAGCCTGAGCTATGTTGGTGGAATGAGCCCTATAAAATGTAAAATATCTAGATTGATTTTATTAAAGCGTTATTTTTAATTTGGATGTTGCTTAAGACAAAAGGTATGGAAGTGAAACTTCAATAATGTTTGTGACCTGACTCAAAAATACGCTAAATGCATCTAAATGAGATGTGCAACTCTTATCTTTTCAATGAATCTTATTTAAGGGAAAGATTGAGAGATTTAACAATTTCCAAAGCACCAATTCTTTCATTCATAAACAAAATATTTGAAAAGAAGACAATTTATTTGAGAACTCAATTTGCAAAAAAGATCAATTACTCTTTTGAAATTAAATTCCTTTATCAATCAGATCAGAAACTACAAATTAATAAACAAACTATTTCCAAAAGAAAACACTATCTAAAAAACTCTAAAAACATAAAATTCAAAATCAAAGAAAAATCTAATTTTGAAGTCTATCTAGAAAGTTTGAGGAAGTTTTCTCCTAGTTTGTGATCGAACTAAGAAAAAATTCTACTTATCTCAGCAGAAATGAAAACATCAAAAAATGCTTTGGTGTGATATCAGCCTTCAGTAAGCTAAAAGCGCTTCCAAATTTGCAAATGAAAAAAAACGATTAGTTTTCATAAAAGTAAGGTTTTCAACGATCTTAAATGGCTCAAAAAGATAATATCATCATATCAGTAAGCTGAGGTAAATGAAATTATCTTGTATCGAGCAGCGAAAGTAGGGCAAACACTCACTCATAAGATGTAAATTGGATGATAAATCACACAAACACAAAAGTTGTTGAAAAGAAATTCACACATAAGATTTGACAGCTAATATAGACTGGGGAAAACACAAAAAATCAGGTAATATGGCTCCTAAAAAGAGAATTTTAAAATTTTCAAAAATTTTCCACAACTCCGTAGTTTCTAATGGAGAACAGATCGGTACCGCACTGTTTTGAACCAAAACTTGCGGAGGCTGCCGCATTGTTTTTAGATGAAAACTACGGAGGAAAGGAAAAGTACAGAAAAAATAAATATTCAGCTTTTCTTTTTAGGGATTCTTCTAAGTTATCTACCTAACCCAGTCTTAGATAAGTCAAAATCATAAAACTCTCAAATTCAAAAAAAAAAAAAAAAGAAGGTTCTATTCCTCAGTGGAGTCTTCATTTTGTTATGCGGATTAATCCCTCTTGCGGACAAGAGCGACCTCCCTAGTATTCTACGAATAGATAGAAACAAACATCCATTTGGAAACCTTTTTCTCTAGACCAATTTCAATTTAGAATTATCATAAGCAAAGAGAGAGGACATGCCCCTACCTTGAAATCCAACATTCGATGCAGTGTTTTATCCAGTTGCTCCAAAGAGGCTTCTCCAGTAAGTAAAACCTGCAATCAAAGACAAGACAAAAGAATCAAAGCACCTGCAACATATTATAATCAAGAAAAGATAATCCAACTTAGTGATCAAGGAGTCTAAGTATTGATGTTATTCAATAAGCACAAGAACAACTCAATGAGAAAAAGAGATCCATATGTATTATCTTGAATGAAAAGAGTAACCTTACAACTTGATGCCTTGATGTCGTACAGGTTCCTCCTGGGGTCCTGAACAATCGTTCCTCCTTTAGTTTGACAAGCCTTCCTCTCTGAATACCAGCATGGAGTTATGTACATAAGGGTGTGATCATTCTCATGCCAGTAAACAACTAGTGTAGAGAGTATGCACTCTTGGGAATTTCTTCAGCAACTAACATGTATGTCTACCCTTGAGAGTGAAACATGAGCTCAATTTATATGGAAATGGAGGTATTTTTAGTTCCATCAAGAGGGGGATGGATTCCTCTCATGAAGGGATTTGAGCTCCATAGACCAAGGGATAAGCTCCATGAGTGGAGGGATAAAGGTCGAACTGATTGCGCCTCTAGAAGCTTACAGTTGGGAGAATATTCACCCAGCTAGGCTTCTAGAATTTACTTTTTCTTTAATTCAAATTTTTACAGGGGTCCGCAGGTTTTAGTAGAAGAAAGTGCAGGGGTTGTCGCGGGCTATAGAACAAGTATCTGCAAACCTGCAGGAAAAGGCTATAAAAAGTGCGGAGGTAGAATTTTTAGGGTTTTAATGGGATTTTCTCCAATTCCAAGACTTGGTTTAGGAAAATTAGGGTTTTTTACTTCTAAGGGAGCATGATATAGGTGGTGATAGACCTATACAGACAATCAAATGTTATGGTGACAAAATAACGTGTAACAGAGAGTTGAGGGGAATAGTTCTCATGATTTGAAAAATGACTAGGTTGGAATATGAAGCATAAACACATCTGATAGAAGAAAGAAAAGCCTTCTTCTAGGTAGGATAGTTTTGAAACACATTGAGAGTTGACATATTCGATGGATAATGAGCCAAGTATTCAACTATGTTATAATTTTGGGCAACTCTCGCATGAGGGTTGAAAGTAGATTTATGAATAATGCCCTTTGGAGGCTTAATGGTTAATTATGTAGGAATAAAATGCGGAGTGGGATTTGACGGTGTCAGACTGGTAGGTTGATCATTTTCCTGATCGTTTGAGGGATTCATGTTACAATAGTCCTTACTTCGGGTAGCCACCATAATATCGGATTTAAGCTTCGTGGATGAAAGCATTAAAACTCTGTTAGAGAAAGTAGGGTCCCGAGCAACCATGTGAGTCTCTTGATTAGGAAATGGGTTGGTCAGCACAACGGGTGAAGTGGAAGATTTCATGAATGGGTTCATATCCGTGTGGTGAGGAGATTCATGAGTAAAGTGATCCTCATTACAAATCAAACATGGATAACTAGGCTTTCGTTTCTTATCATAGGAATGGCTTGTTTGTTTATCCTGTGGTGAATAATCTTTCTTCTTTTTTCCTTTACCTTTCTTTTTACTTCCTGTTTGCTATTGAGATTTACCTTTATCATAATGAATGGAATTTATCTTGGAAGTAGAAGGCAGAGGAGGATTGGATGGAGGGTTTTTGGCAGATACGGTGAGAACAACACCAAATGGTTTATTCACCGACTGTGAACTAGAAAAACCAATCACGCCATCTATAGCATGATTTTCTTTACCGAGAAGTTGAGGAACAGTTTTCGAATGTCTCAGATAATTTGGTATTTTGTCGTAAAGCGTGCCTGATTGGGTATAAACGAGATCCAAATATTATGCACGAGAAATCACTTTATGTTCTGTCATGACTCCACCTTTATCCACGTCCTATGTTATAGGTGCTAACAGAAATTTAATGAACCATTCGGCTAACAATAGATTGGAACATATGTTTTGACCAACCAGCGACGATGTCTCCACTCATGAATTTGATAAGAGATGTGAGTGGAATATGATTGTTTGAAGTTGGTTAATATTTCTTTTCTAGTCTCATATATGATGGGTAACTGGAAATATGTGAGGAAGGTACTAGCTAAGGAACTGAAATCATGAAATGAAGCTCTAAGTAACTCAATATACCATTTAGTTGTGGTACCTGTAAGCATATGTTGGAAAATATGTAGTCGAATCGAATCATCATTAAGGGAGTTCGAAGAAAACCATATATGATAAGTCATTACATGAGTGGAAGGGTCTTCTATAGGATTCCCATTGAATTTTGGGATATCAAAAGGAAATTTGGTAGGAATTATTAGCCACCAAGGAGAATGAGCAATGGGGTCATTCGTGAGCCGAGTCAAATCTTGTAGTTCAAGAGTAGCCACAAAAGGCAACTACTTGTTAAAATATGGAGGAGGATAACTTGGATAAGATGGAATAGCCTAAGAAACAGGTAATTGCATTCCATAATAAGCAGGGTTCTGATAAATAGGAAAATGGGTACCAGGATAAGGAGGATTCTGATAACCAATATACATGTATCCTTGTTTTCCAGATCCAGAATAACCTTGTAAATGTTGGAGTGGATGAGTTTGGATTTTCTAGCCTAAATAAGGTGTATGAGGGATACCTTGAAAAGGTCTATATTGTTTCCCTGTGGGATTGTGCATCATACCCACATAGGGTGAGTTCGGTGGGGGTTTTGCCATACCATAGTCAGTTGGTCATACAAGAATTTGAGGGATACCTTGTCCAAGATATTGAGATTGTAAGTTACCTTGTAAAGTTTGAATGAGCGGGACCTGGGAGATACCAGATACCATGGGAACATATTGAGCGATAGTAGCAGTCTGTAAAGGTTGGCTTACATTGATTTGAGCTTGTAAATGCATAGATTGATGTGTAGGAATTTGGGATTCAAATAGTATAGGTTGAGAATGTACATATGTGCCCATAACTGAACTAGGTTAAACAAGCAAGGTATATTTCCAAACATTAGTAGTAAAACCAGGATAAGGTGGATTTAATGGAGGTTGAGCACTAACTTGAGGTATACCAACGACAATTTTCCCCCCTACGAAAGGAGGAGGGGATGATGGAGGAAACTGCTCACCAAATGGAGAATACCCAATGTAAGGAGAATTGGGTTGTTGAAGGTGTCCACTAATATAAAGACCACCATGTTGCTCAACTATAGGTGTAGGTGGAGGAGAATGAGAATACTATATAGCACTCATTAGAGAAGTGTCAGATGGAATTCTAGAAATAGATGTCATGGGAGAAGTCCAAGGACTATATGTCGCGCCAAAGAAGGTACCAGATAGTGACTGATAACCAGGCACGAAGGACGGGCCACCGTAGAGACGATTCTTTGGTGATGTCGCAAACATGGATGAAGAAGAAACATTTGATGTATCAACCATAGTGGAGATAGGCTATGAAACCATAGCAGATTTAGTCATGGCTAATGATACCAAAGATGATTGTCGTGAGAAACTCACAGGTGAACTAAAAGGAAGAGAATTGGATAAAGGAGCTTCAGATCGAGTTTGAAGAAGAGGAAAAGGATGATACCGATAAATATGTAACCCTCTCAAATGAACATGAGAGGAGGGACGAGGTTATTCCTATGGGATATCTTCAATACTCACAAGACCGTATGGAAGAGGCTCCCCATCGGGTCCAAGATATATAGTCTGTGGTTGTGTCTGAGACAAAGGAAGAAAAGAGGAACGTCCTGAAGTAATAGATGAAGATGATTGAAGTACCTTAGGTTGAATAACCTCACGTAATAAGGTATCAAACTCAATGAAGTTAGGCTTAATGACCTCAGGAAACGAAGGTTCATGTACCTCTATTTAAATTGTGTAGTATTCACCGACAAGAGTAGATGCAATATCGGGCTCAGAATGCAAAGGGGAGGATGATTCTGGTGGATCAACTTCAAGAGGAGGACCAAAAGTAGTTCCCGAAGTTCCTGATCCGGTAGTTTTCATATTCTTCTACTTTTGATGATGGCTAGGAGTTTCCTCTGGTGCAAGAGGAGGATTATTTTTCATTATATGGGAACGACGGAGAGAGGGTGTTTGTTCTTCTATGTTGGATTAAAAAAAATTAATAATTAACACAAAAAGAAATAAAAAAGGGGTAAAACTAGGCATAAACATTTACAAAACAACCATGAACTGCAATATACACCTTGGCAAACCAAGGAATTAACATACGTGTAGGAAATCTCCATGAATGTTATGTTTGGTGTACACGATATACAAGGTGATCAACTCAGTTACCTATGGCGAGGATATAAACCTATAGGGGACTTCCAAAATATACTTGATGGTACGTGGAAGTGAATTCCATAGTAGTGCTTTCTAATGCGTAATTTTTCGATGAGAGTGTTCCCATATACTTTTCATGCATGGAGCGCCATCCAATATACCCAAAGGTACGCGAAGTACAATCTGGTACACTTACGTACGTGGAACGAGATATCACCCCCAGGATACAATGTTGGCAAACAATGACAACTCCTATGTTTAACAACGTCGGACATGTCTCTAGCCTAGACCTCTAAATGTTTGTGTTAATGTTACAAATGCTCCTTAGGTTGATTCAACCAATTTTAATGTTTATCTTTGATTAAGTTTCAATTTTATGTCTAACCACAAGTTTCACCTGAATTCCCTAAAATGAAAGTTAGCATGAATAAATGAAATCTTTCTTTTTCAATGAAAATCTATCCAAAGGGAGGGAAGAGGCAAAGAGTATGCAACATACAAAATGCAGAAAAAAAAAAAAAATATGCAGTGTGAAATTCCCTTTTAATGCAATTGTTCCAATGTTAATGTGCACACAAAACACCATATTCCAATGCAAATATTTTTCTTTTCAATTCCTCTTAATTTTCAAATATGATGAAAACTAAGATGCATATCTAATCACTGATTAAAAAAAAATTCAGAACGATGACTAAAACACCAATTCATTCAATCCCTCAATAATCAAACAAAAAATAGTTTTCCAATGAAGTAGTGATAAGAATAAAGGAAAATATAAAGAAATCCTTATCAAGGGAACTCAAAAACAAAATAAAACCAATTGGAGGCTCCATAGAGACCACAAGACACTCAAATACTCAAGGAAGAGCAGTTGGAACAAAGTTGATCAAAGAGAAAATCAAAACAAGAAAAAATGCATGCAAGAACAGGGGCCAACACAGGTGTAGAAGAGGCACCAGTGTTATGCAGCGCATGCACAGAGAATGCTATGTAGGGAGGAAATGCTCTATCCCTAGACTAGAGGGAGCGTTGGTCAAGAAATAGAAAGTTCCAACACAAAATTTGCAATTTAAACTCAATGAAGGGTTTTCCTAGGTCTATTCTTGACTGAATATGACAATGAAGGTATAAAAAATAGGTAAAACAAACACTAAGGACAAAGAAACCACCAATGGAATACATCGGTCCCTAGTGGAGTCACCAAATTGTTATACGAAATCTACGAATGTAGACAAAAGTACCTTCCCTATACTAGGTGTCCTAGCCTAGAAAAACAAAAATACAAAGAAGCTAATGTTTCCCTTAAATCAAATAGATAATGGGATGAAGAATACTTGTAATCTATCATATGCTTCACTCCTTTCTTGACTTGTATGCTCCAATCCTATCTTCGATCACTATAATTAGAACCTGCCAAATAAAACAACATAAGCCAACAATCTATGACATCTATGTAGCATCATATAATCACTTTATCCAATGGATAAACATGGCATCAAAATACATGAAATCACAACATCACATATAGGAAAACAAAGAACTTTTTTCATTAATAGAAATGGAGTGAGTTAGAACCAAATATAGGAGTTGTTCTTGTAGAAGAGCTCCTTCAAGATGACTTGTTCCTTCTTTGCCACAAATTGTACCTCTATGTCACCATAATGCATGGAATAATGACTCTTCACAACAACAACATGAGGGTATAATATATCTCCAAAAACCAAACCCCAGCTTGTGGATGGCCACAAATATATATAAGATGATGGTAAGTTGGAAGTTCTTATCCATTTACCAATCTAGTCTTGAGATCCACTCTTTATAGAAGGATGAGCTCAAAGGATAAGGGATTATGGCAGATCAATATCAAGAGGAGGGCCAAAAGTGGTTCTCAATGTTCCTGATTCGATAGTTTGTATATTCTTGTGCTTCTCACGACAGCCAGGAATAGCCTCTGGTGGAATTGGAGGCTTATTTTTCATTCTATGCGAACGACAGGGTGGGGGATTTTGTTCTTCCATGCTGGAAAATAAATTTTATTAACAAAAATATAAATAAATAAAAAAGAGGGTAATATAGGCATAAAGGATTACCAAGAAACCATGAACTGCAATATACACCTTGGTGAACCAAGGACTTAACGTACCACATCCAATCTCCCCAAATGTTGTGTTTGGTGTATCACGATATATAAGGCGACAGTCTTGGTTACCTATGGATAGATAGAAACCTATAGGGGACTCCCAAAATATACTCGACGGTACGTGGGAGTGCAGTCTATATTAGTTTTATCAAATGTGTAACCATTCAATGTGACTGTTCCCTTATACTTTACATGTGTGGAGCGTCGTCCAATATACCCAAATGTACGTGGAGAACGATCCTATACACTCACCTACATGGAACAGGATATCACCCCGGGGGTACAACGTTGGAAATCAATGACAACTCCTACATTTAATGACGCCAGAACACGTATCTAGCCTAGACCTCTATGTGTTTGCGTTAATGTTACAAATGCTCCTTAGGTTGATAGAATAAAATTTATTGTTTATTTTTTATTAAGTTTCAGCTTTGGGGCTCACCATGGATGTCACTTGAATATCCATAAGATGAAAATATAGCATGAGAAAACAAAAATATTTATCTTTAAATGAAAATATATCTAAGGAAGGGAAGAGAAAATCAGTATGCAACATATTACATGCAGCAAACAAGATGCAAGATGCAATTTCCCTTTCAATGTAACTGTTCCTACACTAATGCACATATGAAACCCTAAATGTCAAATGAAAAATTTTTCTTTTCACCACACTTAATTTTCAAAATGAAGAAAACTAAGTTGCAAATGTTTAATCACTGATTCAAATGCACTTTTTAGAATGAGGACTAGAACAACCATTCATCTAAGGGATCAATGACCAAACAAAATCAGTTTGCAAGCGACCAAATGATAAGGACAAAGAAAAAATAATAATTCTTACCAAAGGAAATCAAACCCAAATTCAAACCAAATGGAGGCTTAAGGAAGACCACAAGACACTCAAGACTCAGGGAAGGCCAACTAGAAGTAGGTTGATCAAAGAGGCACTTATAAATAGAGGTAAATTTTGTGAAAAAAGAGGGGTCAACGCTGGTGCAGAGGAGGCACTAGTGTTTTGCAACGTTGGGATAGATTGGGCCTGAGTGAGGTGCAATGTTCTGCCAGAGAGAGGCATTGGGGGAGCGTTGGTCCTGGGAAAGAGGTTTCTGACACAAAAATTGCAGAAAAGGCTCAATGAAATCACTTCCTAGGTTTGTTCTTGACTTATTAAAGCAACAAATGTATATGAGAGAGGTAATCAAACATAAAAGGACAAGTAAAATCACTAAGGGAATACACTAGTCCCCAGTATCGTCACTAATTTATTATGTGGGATTTACGATTGTGGACAAAAGTATCTCCCCTTGGTTCCTTCTTCAGCTTGAATGCTCCAATTCCAGCTCTGATTGCCAAAATTAGAACCTGCACAGTCAAATAACACAAGCCAAGAAACTATGAGATCCATGCAATATCATCTAAGTAATCTATTCAATAGATCAACATGGTATTGAAATAAGTGAGATAACAATAAAAACATATAGGAAAACAAAGAATTCTTTGCATTAATATAAATGTGAGGAGATTACAACCACAAATAGGTGTTGATATTATAGAAGAACTCCTCCAACTTGTTAACTTGTCCTTTCCTTGTCACAATATGCAGCTCCAATCACTTTAAATTCATGGAGTGTTTACCTTTAACTTAAGCAACATAAGGGTATAATCACTCTCCAAAATCCAACCCCTTGCATATGCAAGGTAGTAAATATATAGATGATAGGGGTAAGTTGGGAGTTCTTATCCAATTACGAATCTAAGGTTTTAGATCTACCTTTGATGGTAGGATGGGATCAAATTATAATGGATTGAAACTAAAAATAAGGATGAGATAAGATCTGAATGTTTAATCCAAGGTCAATGGCTGTAATGAATTCTTGAAGCCTCTAGAAGAGCAATCTTCCGAAAATTCTCTCTTTTTCTCGAATTTCTAGAACCAACGCAAGTGCAAAGGGGAGAAACTTGTAGGTGATCAACATTGGCCATAGTGATCCAACCTATAGGCGAACATTTTCCAAAGGAAGGCCAGGGAGCGTTGGTGCTACAAGTGGCTTAGATGAGGTGGTTTCAGGTAGAAATCTCGGGAAATGAAGGAGGTCCACTTATGGATTTGTGCAATGTTGTTGACAAGGGGGAATAGGATGCTTATTAATCCCATTAGGAGGCCTAATGATTGGATGTGACAAAATGGCCTATATCATAAGGTAGATACAAGGACAGAATATGATTATTACTAATTTTAGACAAAATAAAATATATGCATTGGTCATCCTTTATATTTATTTTAGAGTCTTTCATAAAATTTTAAGTGTTTTGAACTTAGATAACTAATCTTCAATACAAGGGAAATCATTAGGATTTAAACTCATTCATTAATTTTCAATCCAGTGGGCTTGATTTGGATTGAATTTACTAAACACATTTTTGAGCTTATACCAAGCTTCATCTAGGTCATCAATTCCATGAATGTGAAATCATAAATAAAGAGAGATAGATATTTGATAATCTATGTGCTTCATCGTTCTAATTATCCATTATGTTTTTCTTTTCGGCATCAATGGGGGCCTTTTCCTTCTTTTTTTCCCAAGATAGTCTGTTACAATCATATACTTTATCATACATCCTTTGTAACTGACTTCCATGAGAACTAGTTGGCATTAATAAAGAAAAAAATCACTTAGAGAATCCATATTTCAATATGTAGATAATATGGATTCAAAAGTTGCAATTTATTGTTTAAAGAAATAGGTGGTTTAAAAAATAAGGGCATTGGAAATGGACTTCATATGTGAAATTTGTACCATTTAAAAAAAAAAAACATAAAATGTGATGAAAGTGTCACATGGCATGTAGAAGTTGGCCCATGCGGTGATGGGTGCACAATGATATTACTCAGTAAAATAAAATTCGCTTACTTCTTTTAACTTTGCCTATAAGTTCAATTTCACAAATAAATTACTTATGAAGTGACACACTTTTATAAAATAAACAATAATCACTTTTACAATGAAATTACTTCATAAATTAAAGTGCATGTGAAAACTAATGTTAAAAATAATATAGTAGAGTTATTTTATATTAATTCACTTTTATAACTCAAGTGAAATGCACTTTACAATAAATGTATGGGATAATAACTCAAGTTAGCATGAACATTATTAAAAAGTAACTTAAAAAGAAGAAACACTTGAACTCAATATCTCTTGTAAATAAAATTTTAACCGAGTGAACCGATGCTCTTTTTTGTAAGATGATGCAAAAGTTTTCTATCAATAAAAAAAAAGTATTACATTGAGTGTATATAGTCATCTACATTCCAAAAGGAATGATCTGGGAGTGCATGCCTCCAAACATGTAAAACAAATTAAGAACCATTTCTACCTATAACATACTTGAAGACTAGGGTGCTACAGAAACAAGGGACAGAGTATAATACCAAGAAATTGAAATCATAAGATATCCATAGACCACTGCCAATTTTTTTTGACAAAGGTCATACCATTATAACAAGATCATACTAAGATGTAGTCCATAAGAAGACTATAACTAAAAACTTGCATCTTCGGAACAAAAACATCATTTCAAAAACTTTTAGAGAAGGCGAGAAACCAACATTCACCATCCCTATGTAAAAAACGAGACCAAAGTTCATGCCAGTTGAGAAAAACCATGGTGTTGACCGCCATGTTTCCAGGGAGGGCACCGAGGGCGCCTCCAAGAGTTCCATGAAGTGATGCTGCTAGAGGTAGATAAAAAAATGAGCCATCCAATCTGTCATCAGTTTGATATAATAACTGGGGAAAGAGGAGAGGAATTAAAAGTTAGAGAGGAAATAGTAGGTGGTGTTTATGATTGCAGGGGTGTCAGTGAGTTCCTTTGTCTCAAACTCAGACTCAGAGACCACATATTTTTCAACCTTACTCACACATGACATGACATCATCCAAGTAGAAATGTACATTATGGAGAATTCATTTAATATCCTCTTTCCCTGCAAAAAGTTTGTAATTATCCACTTGCTTATCTCTGAGAACCATGCGGAAGATGGTATCCATCTGTTGGTGCACTGCCAATGAATGTAGAAAGTGAATTCTTCATTTTATAAATTTCCTTGGGTAAGGGATCCATTTGAGACCATCTCCTCCCACCTCATAATCAAAGAAGTACAAACAATTGCCAAAATCCTTTGATTCAATGTGGATAATTTCCCTCTTGACTTTGAGAGGTACAAAATCAAAATATTTTTCCATAGACTCCCAACCAAAAAATCTTTGACGATGAGAGGTATAACTACCCACATCCCTTCTACGAATTTCAATTCTTTCCGAGGAGGCATATTTATAGAGGGAAACAAGTAGCTCACACAAACATAGGTAGCACAATAACCAACAAGACAGACAGAGGAACAAACCCCAGGCTCCGCGAATCTCAACAAAAGAACAAGACCCTGGATGCGGGTGCCCAACATTGACAAGATGGGCCACTTGGACCCCATGTGGTAGGGCACTTGTCCGCCCCACATGCCTGCACATGGTCACCCACCTGTTGATAAATGCAGGAGCATGGCTCCCTTAATTACCACCTTCATGAGCTTTCACACGACGTCCTTCGGCTGTTGTGCATTAACTTGGCCTCGTCCTGCATCAATGGCTCTTAAATCTGCCCTCCACACTCCTCCTGCCTCCATTCGACTTTCCATCAGGCTCTCTTTGTTTTCGTCCGGAACTTCCATTTCACCCTCAGCTCCCAGATCTGCTTAGTCTCAGTGTGATTTCCCCTCTGCGAAGTCTCAACGTAGGTGCTCCTTTGCTGCTCCTAAGGGCATCCCCTCCCTGTCTCGAGCTTCCTCTTCCCCCCTCATCATGTCAAGGCAACATAGAATGCGCTGTTGTCGTGTGGGCAGGCGTGGCCTCCCCTCCAAACTCCCATTGTCGATGGCTATTGGTAAGGAGGTGAACCTCTTTGTATATTAGGAAGAGCTGAGTTTGCTTGACCCTATCAACCTTTCCGCTCAATTGTCCCTTCACCTCCCAACTCCCCCACCTGAATCCTCGGTTCTTCATCCAAAAAAGCGCCCTTGAAAATCCACAATTTAGTCTGTACCTGTCTCCATTCCCCACAAAATGAAAGCTCTGCCTATGCAGAGCACTTCTAGCAGCATTCATCGCTCCAGTAGTGGCACAGGTTCTCATAGCGATCGCAGCTCAAGCAATGATGAGGACAGCAAGGAAGACGACACGTGCTTACATGCAACCTCCTCCAACGTGCCAGCTGCCTAGGAATTTCTTCTGCCTCCGTCTTCTGTCCACGCACCGAACAGGGAGGAGGAAGAGTCTATTTATGCTTGCAGGATCGTGGAAGAAGCTCCCAACCCTCCTGAGAAGAATGACAACCTACCCTAAGTTCAATTGTTGGTTTCTCACCTCTAACTCCAGCTATCTTCTGGCGTTATCTAGTTTGCAAATGTTTTGGAACTTCTTACTATTATGTTACATTTTCAGTCTCAAAACTAGATATGTTGGTTTCCCATCTTGGGAAGCTCTTAATATTCTCTGCTCATGGACTAGTTTCCCCACCTGGGGAAATCCTTATTTTGTTGTTAAAATTTTGATACTTCCCTCCAGAATTGGCTTGCCAATTTCGGAGGATGAGCATTGTAATGTTTTTCCATGTATAATATAATAGAAGTAGACTAAATTAGAAAAAAAAAAAAAAAAAGAACAAAAAATTCGTCTCCAAAACTATATAGTTGGAACCCGACACCAGTACGGGGTGGTGTATCTTGACATACTTCAATTAGACTCCCCTCAACATAGATTGATCCCAGTAACATTATAAGGTAGAAATCCCACTTCAAAGTGAAACAAACCACAAATATGGTGCCTAAAATATGTAGAGGGATATAACAAAAGGATTGACCTCAAAAACTTGAGACAATCTAATTTCCCAACACATGAAGAAACCCAAATTGAGAAATACAAGAAACATAAGACACCTGAAACCCAAAATGCATTACCAAACTGGAAGGGAAACTACATCCATTAAAACCATATGGATAAATTTCGTAGATACCATACGCCACAAACCAAGAACGAACAGTTAAAATATATACCATGCAGAATCAATTCGTTGGAGCGTCGAGGTGGGTAGAACAACCACTAATTTGAAGTCTGACCTAATCGTTGTGTTGTGAAAAAACAAAACGAAAAACATTGACCCACTCCAGTGCTCCCAAAACTGAAGAAAAATGACTGTATATATGTCGTCTTGCATCTAGAGTAGGGACTACTGGAAATTTTACCAAGGGAAGGAAACAAACATCCCAAAAAACTAGAGAATACCACAACTGAGAACCATAAACAACAAGGTGAAGAGACCTCCTCCCCACCACCCCAAAAAATGTCGCACTATCGCCACCCTTCAAATAATCCCATGCATTTATAATGCAAGGATGTGAGTTGATGACCTAAAGCAAGAGAGCATTTTCCATAACACGCCAAGTCCTGGAAGGGACATGTGTTAAACATGACACACATTTTAAAACAAACATTCCTCCCATAGCTCATGCAATTATCAATGAGCTTACATATACCTATATCAAGTTCTCCAAAGAAATTATAAGTGGCCCTGTGAGAAAGAAAATCGTACCTCCCGATTTCAACTACCTTTGAGAATTTATATTGAACGGACATGAGTTGGTAGCCCCAAGAATAGGAGTGATTTCCTTGAAACACGAGGATGAGGGATCGACAGGTGTTGGGCATGGCACACATTTTTAAAATCAACATCCAACTCTATACTTGCACCCCCATTGGGGATTAAATGAACTGATAGTTAATATATAGTAAATTTGGATTTTATTTATTTATTTATATTTTATTTTTTTTAACTCATTGCCTTGAGTGTGCACTTAAGACCATAACCATTTCTTTTTTCTATGAAAAATTGTACACAACCACACCAAAAAACAAGTGAAATTTCAAAGAAAATATTTTGATTATCAATAATATTGGGATTATAATTTGGTTAGCTTAGTTGGAAAATGAGGGTTTTTTTCTCTATCCATGATTTGTTGAGTTCACACAAAGTGCAAAGCAAAGATAATACAAAAAAAGGAAAACACATTTTACTTTATTTTTTATTTTCCAGGATTGCATAGAACACAACAAAGAGCATACACAGATCATAAAAACTAGCAAACTAGGAATACAATAAATAAAACCAAAATATTAACTTGTAAAATATTACTTTATAGTGCATATTCAAACTTATACCTCCAAATTTGACAAAATTCACCATATATTGAGAAAACATAAAAATTTTGTGTGAAATGAAGAGTTTTCCAACTAAAAGAAATACTTCAAATTCAATGGAATAGTTTGTTGAACCTGTAAATGCATATAAATAGTATAACACGTAAATGTGGTAGCATAGGTTTAAGATCTCAATCAACAATGAGAGTGGGTCTTCAAACTAAATCTAATACCATGCTCGAAAAAACAAGGATAAGATGAGCAACTCAAGTAATAACTCATACAACCATATCAATGATTATAGTGGTTACTAAAGAAACACACTTTTACCTAAAGATGCATTAGAATAAGTTTATATTAACAAACTCCTAAGTGTCTAAATATCATAACACATTCAACATATATATAATAAAAAATAGGAGAAAATTTTCTCCTCTTAAAATCTAACTATAAGGCATCATTTAACATACTAAGGTGATATACAAGTAGAGGCATGTCTATTAACAAAAGACAAGTGTAAATTATAATAAACTATCACATTCCTTTAAATGTATGCAACAAAACATAAATAAAACAAATAATGTTCAAATTCCATTGAGGGCTTCCACAACAAGTTCCACTTGGCTACTTATGTTTCTAATTTCATCCATAAAATATCCCAATAGTGTCTTTAGTGGGATAGGTTCAATTAAGGCCCTAAAGTCTTCATTAGAGACAATGGTAGAAAGCAGATTGAGGTGGGATGAAATATGGTCAATGGGATTAGAGAAACCATACTCTAGAATGATGTATTTATCAATTTTCTCACATCACATAATGATAATGGTTTCACTGGACTCCTCCCAATCCTACATAGTGAAGAGGTGCATGCCAACGTCTAAAGCATGTTTTTCTCATGCTAAACTATCCATTGGCACTTTCTATTCAATGAACTTCTTTCACTTGTCCCACTTTAACATCGATCAATTGGGAATTCTCTTGAATTCCTCACTTTCCCTTTTATATTTGTGGAGGTTGTTCCTCAAGAATTTCATTTAATGATTAGAAAAATTTTCCCCATCATGCCCCTACAATTATTTCTAGTTGTCACCTCTAGAGATCTAGAGACATTAAATACACCTTCTCATTGTCTTGATAATTTAGTTTGTAAACCAAATATAGGGAGGACTTCTCCACCTTCTATTTATTTCTTTCTTTAATCCAAGCACCTTTACCAATTTCCAAGTTGGACAAGACAATAGTTAACTCCATTACCATATGATAGAGTTTCATGCATAGGATCAAATAAATATTTCCATTGTAGTAATATTTCAATGCATATGGAGGGTTAGGGGTTCATAAAAAGTTATCTAATACTCATTATCCATTGTAATCATAAGGAATTATGCGTGAATGGAGAATTACCTCCCCTTCCCCCCTCCCTTCCCCACACCATGTAAATATGAACCATTACTAAGGGCTTGTAGTAGGGAATGCTCATGTATACATTGCACATTTTCACCTTCGATCATACAAAACCTAATGTTTGTTATTATATCTACCTCTATGTGTAGCTCACACAATAATTTAATGTAGGAGATGGATTGTAGTTTCCAAGTGAGTGAGAAGACCCTTTAGATAATTCTGGTTAGTCTTGGATATTTGGAGACTTTTTTATTCCTCGGGAATATTATGACTATTAATTAATGACATATGATCATTGCCTCTTGAATTCCATATTTCATGAGTACTCCTATGAGAGTGGTTAATGCTTCTACTTTATTGTTTGAGGTTAATATAATACCTCAAGCCAATCCTATTACTTGATTCCATTTGTGCTGAATTATGGTCATAATGTGGAAGAAACACTTAGTGTTCATCTTAAGGATGACAAGAGGGTGGTATTTAATCTAGTTATGTGTGCACATGTCATGATATCATTCAATATAATTCCTTTATTTGTAACCACACATTCAAACACTACATTTAGGTGCCTCCATGGAAACCTCAAGGGCCTTGTGCCCTCATGGGAATCAAAACTTTATTGTTGGTGAAAAGCTCCTAATTCCTCACTAGAATATCCAACCCTTTTTGGATTTTTTTTTTTTTTGGTAAATGTATGTGTAAACCCTCCTCTGTCTCTCTCTTTATACATATATATATATATAGGCATGCATAACATGTTTTTTCACTATAGTAGCATCACCAAAACTAACCCTGTTAAGTTCACCACCATAGAACCTCGAAAGAAGGGTCCTTTTCCAAACTGAATTATCAATATTGGAAAGGGTGGACAATTGGCTAGAGTGGTAGGTGTTTGGACGAGATGTTAGACACATCGATAGAAAATCATATATATATGAATCGGTTTCAAATGTTTATGAAAAGATTGCTTGGGTTTATCCATAGTTTGTTGCATGAACGATGAAATACTATTTACTAAGTATTTCATCTCTGGGGATGGAGATTCATGTAATGATGAAAAGTACGGCTCTAACTATGTCCAATTTTTCCAGGGGAGTTCTCCGCACATAAAACATAGGAGTGTTAGTTATGCAATGCTAGGTTGAGAGAATTATGGACCAATGCTTAAATTCATAATGTGGGTGGGAGTAGAGTAGAGAGTGAATAAGAATTGGATGGGTTTTTAGGTAAATACCTTGTCGAAACAAACCTATTATATATAAGCTTATCCTTCCTATAAGGAAGTCGAGCCCAATGCTTGGATAAGATAATGTTATTTTATCCTTATGCCCCAACCCTGGAAGGATTGGGTTAAAAAACTTTCCCATGGTGGTGTTAGAATATTCCTCAATTTGAGTAGTGATGGTCCTAAGAAACACCGCTTCCATGCATAAATAATACTTAATCATTGATCCAAAAGTCACTTTTTACCTTGTGAATTGATGAATGCAATTTTTTTATTCATTATTTCTTAGTTAACTAGTGGTGGAATTGGTCGTTGGTTCTCAGAGTTTGGTTTATGTGGATCTAATTGATGTTATGTGTACTAGTTTATGCTCTCTCTCTCTCTCTCTCTCTATATATATATATATATATATATATATATATATATCCAAGACTTAGCTCAAGTGGTTTAGAGCTAAACGTGAAGTTGTTTGATGTTGCTGCTAGGTTTTGCTGATCACGAGTTCGACTCTCTTCAATTCCCTTGGGGTGAGGCCCTGTAATTAAGGTTAACAGTTTACCATCCACAAAATGTGGGGAAGTACTTTGGGGTTTCCCATGCTTTCATTTCAAGTATGTATATATATCCAATGGGCTATTTCAAGTAGTTTAGTGAGTTGATCTTCATACAGGGGGTCTCTAGTTCAATCTCCTAGGAATGTTGCATCTTTTGTGTGCTTCAATCGATATCTTGTTGGGTTAGGTATTATAACCAACTGAAATGTAGAGAAGTGTCGATGATACACTTCAAAAAGGAATTGTAGATTGTTAGTTGAAATGAACTTCTTAAGTGAAATTTGGGTTTTGTATGAATTGAATTCAAATTTGGAGAAAATTTTGTTAGACTATATATTACATTAAGAGGGGATGGGGGGGGGGGAGGTGAATCAATGTAATGTCCAATTTAGCATTTCAAAACCATTTCATCAATAACTGAATATATAGTAGTGCATCAATAAGTATCACACATCATAACAATGAACAAGACAATGCATCAAGTAGCAGTCATCACATCAACACATGAGAACAACAATTTTTACATGGAAACCCCTGTGGGAGAAAACCATAAATTTTTTTTCTCTTATTCAATTTTGAGTACATATATATTGCAAGAATCAATTTTCTAAAGGCACCCACCCCCAAAAATAAATTTGGAGGAACCAACACACAATATGTGCAAGCACAAACTTTCCGTAGGCTACAACCTAATTGAGGCACTAACCTTGATGATATGCAAGCACTGACTAGTAGTAGGCTTCAACCTTATTGAGGCACTAACCTTGATGGAGGCACCCATCTCCTTATTCAACCTATTGTGGACCACTTTTCATAATATTTCAAAATGGATCCACAATCTCTTCACAAAACACTTCTTCCAAATTTGTTCATTGCATCAAATTGTTTCTTACATCAACACTAAATTAACCTTCATTTCTTGCATCAGCATTTGACCTGCTAATATTGCTTAAAAATACTTTGAAACAACTTCTTGTCCTTCAAAATGTGTCCACATGGTTTTCATGTCCATTACATTGATCACAAGACAATACAATCCATTTCTCCCTTTTATAGAATCAAATTGACCTCAATTTAACCCAAAAACATTATAAATAATTGATTGTTCTACAATTTTTACCTTTCTGGTTCGTTACCTACAAAATGAACTTTTTTAGTGCATGTTCTAGAGAATGTATTGTTTCGGTCTTCCTAAGAGTTTGAAAAAATGCACTTTGGGTGAGAAAAAATAATTTTTTTAGAGTCCATTGAATTTGAACCTGTGACCTTTTTCAAATCAAACAATGTCAAAACCAATTTAGTTGTTGAGCTATTTATTCATCTCACCCAACAGATTCATATTTAATGATTAGGATTGTGTTTGTAAAAGTAAATGATAAGCCTTTGGTCTTAATTGTGCATATTAGACATGATTCAAACATATAACCATACACAACACAACAAATATCATGACTTGCACCTTCAAACCAATACACCACAACAAAGCTTATGAACTACGATTTTGGGCCAACCAATACAACAAAGCTTACAACTTGTGCATTTACACTAAATAACACAACAAAGCTTATCACTTACGCCTTCGGGCCAATATGCACAACACAAAAAAGCTCATGATTTGCACCTTTGGACTAAAAAACACAACATACCTTATGACCTGTGCCTTCGGGCCAATACACACAATACAATAGAGATTACAACTTATGACTTCGGCCCAATACATCACAACACAACATAACTCATGACCTACGCCTTCGAGCCAATACACTATAACAAAAAGAGCTCATGACCTACGCCTTTGGGCCAATATACAACAACACAATACATGACTTGTGCCTTCAGGTCGAACAACACAATAGAGCTTACAAGTTTTTCCATCGAGCTAACACAAAAAATATCACAACCTGTGCTTTCGATTCCAATAAAACTAACAATCCAACATGCCAAAATAAGATCATAAAATACAAAACAGAGCTAACAAGCCAACCCTTGATGTCTCTGAATTAGATAGATATTTTGATGAGAAAGCACGCTCCTAATCGAACTGGCCACTCACATATGTGTGTGTGTGTGGGGGCATGATTGATTGGGGTTGACACAAATTTGAAATTTGGGGGCCTACATGAATTGAAGAAACTTCATGTGCCCTTGCCATGTGACCTAGCCCTAGGATCCATAGACAAACCAATGTTGGAATCATCATGATGTCACCCATCTAATTACCCAATCAAACTTCCTTGTCAACTTGCCATGTGGCACCTACCATGTCATCACCGTGCACTAAATCTCTCACTTCCACGTGTCATCAATGATTCTCAACCAATCATATCTTGCCACGTGTTCTTCTAGTCACACTGCCATATCATCTGTTGTGGGCCACTTGACGTCCTTATGAGTTTTCCACACATCATGCATTGATTGGACCAACATACCAGAGGGCATGTGACATGGGGGAGGCATTAAATTTTAAGCAAGTCACCACTCAATCCATCGTTCATGAATTCTTCAATGGTCAAATCTTTCCTAGTATGCATGATTTTTAACTTGTTAAACAATGTGTAATTCCATGTGCCATCTACCGTATATTTCACGACAAGATCATAGATTTGATCTTAATATGCTCAAAATTTAACAAATTTGGTGTTTTTCCCCTCATTACATATGTCAATTTCAAAGTAACACATATTCTCATTCAGGAGGGGTTTGACCAAGTGTGATATATCGTTGGAAAAGCCTTGGAGAGGACTATCCAACCATGCCATCCATAACTTCATTTGAACAATATAACTTCAACAAAAACTCAATAAAATTCGAGCCACTTTAACACCATTTAATGTGACCTTGTCGAGACATCAAACTTATTTCGAAGAGGACTATCCAACCATGCCTTCCATAGCTTCATTTGACTTACCCTTTGACATCAATGACACAAGTTCTCATTAATGACAATACTATGTCTAACAAATTTGGCTATGTAAATTTTTAGTTGGAGTGAAATTTTATGTTTTTTATGAATTGAATTTAGATTCTGAAAAAGTTTGGTTAAATTAGGTTCCTTATTAAATTAGAAAATAAGTAAATGAGTAAATTCAAAATTTTTAAGTATCTTTTTAAATATTCCAATAATTTAAATTTCTTGAGAATAATAATAATTAAATTTTACGATCGTGTTTAAATTATGGCTAAAGTCTACATAAGTATACATATTACGGCTAAAGTGTACATACTCTATACCACTCTGGATTTGAACTTATGACTTATTAGGAGGAAACACATGCCCTTAACCATTGGGCCCACTATGTACATATTCTACCCACTTTTGGATTTGAACATATGACCTCTTAGGAGAAAACGCATGCCCATAACCATTAGAACCACTCAATCTCTATAATGATAATAATAGTCTAATATTAAGGTCATAGTAAAGCTAGACACCAAATTGGTGTATGAGACACCATTGTTTTTGGGATAAATGGCCCACCTCCATGCAACAATTTGACTATTAAAGTCCATGAATGTGTACATACTCTACCCATTTTAGACTTGATCCTGCAACCTTTTAGAAAAATACACATATTCTTAATCATTAAATTCACTTAAAAAAAAAGACATTAACACTCAAAACCTTAAACCAAACACCATGGAAGAGAATTTCTGCTTATTAATTTCATTACAATTTCACCAAAGGGAAAGTCTATAAACTTAACATTTTAATAAGTTACATATACATTGTGGAAAATATGTGTGAACACGTTAATTTGACACAATGTAATGTGATGCTAATTTTGAAATAAAAAGGATAGGTTACAGTGTAACCACAAATTCAAAAGCCATTAATTTGGTTAAAGCTTGGTTGCAAGTTTTTTTGTTTTTCATATTTTATTTTTCATAATCTATAATATTTGTGTTGAGATGTGTCATAGTTCACTAGGGAGATAGAGATATTGTATTGTCTGTACAACATATTAAATTAAATAATGAAAAAAATTAAATAATAATAATAATAATAAAAAAAGTAATAAATAAAATCAATTTAATTTGTTAGATTGTAAATTTTTTTTTATTAATAAAATTACAAATATATTTTAATAAAAAATTAAAATGTATATATCACATTAGAAAGATTTAAATAATAATAATACATATTTGTAATAATAATATTTAAGAACATATAATTAACAAGAGCTATATTAGCTAGTGCTTAAATATAGCTTAATTAAACTAAAAAATAATAAAAACAAAGATTTCACACAAAAATAAAACACCTAATAAAATACTTGAATGTCATCACTAAAAATTAAGACATTATTAAATAATATTGTTTATATTAACATATATGTTTATTATATATGTGTGTGTTTTTTTTCATATATATATATATATATATATATATATATATATATATATTACAATTAAATGTATTAATAAATGTTTTTAATATAATATTAAGTCATTTTAAATTAAAAATATAAACTGTAATTCATGAAAATTGTAAAATAGAAAAAGGAAAAAAAATAGAAAACAAAAGGTTAAATTAAAAAGAAATAAAACTAAAAAAAATTAGTAACTAATACAAATGAAAATTTCTAAACAACCTATAATAAGAACTCAATCAATCACCTTACAAATAAATAATTTTAAATAATAATAAAAAATAACAAAATTAAATTTCCAATATTAAACTATAAATAAGTGGCAATTTTTTTTATTAAAAACAAAATGAATATGTAATACCAAACATATAAAATTTTAATAAATTTAATAAAAAAAATATAATTAGAAATACAAATATTTCTTTATAAAAATATAAAATATATATGAAATATAAATAACTTTAATAAAAAATATAAGTACAAATAGAAATATTTCTATATTTCTATATAAAATATATATATATATATATATATATATATATATATATATATATATATATATAAAATATAAATAATAATTATAAATTAAAATTCATCTTATTTTAATTTATATTCATAATTATTATATATAAAAATTTAATTGACAAATATATATGAAAAACTTAATAATTACAATAAACTTTACTTTTATTATTTTATTTTATATATTTTATATACATATCACATTAAAAAAAAAAAAATTGTAAACGAAAATTGAAAAATACAAAAACTCATATATTATATATATGACAAACTAATATAATTACCAATAATATTATAAAGAATTAATATAAATTTATTTTTTTAAATAAGAAAAATATATATTTTATTTAATTTAAAAAAAAATAATTCCTCTAGAAAAAAAAGAAAATGCATTAATACTAATTTTAGTGACAAATATATTGTGGAATCTTAAAGTGTGAACAAGTTAATTTGATACAGTGCAATGTGATGCTGAATTCGAAATAAAAAAGATAGGTCCGAGTGTGGCCACAAATTCACAAGCGACTGAATTGGCCTAAAACTTTGTCGCAAGTTTTGGATGGTGGCAACTTCTTCCTTATTCATATTTTATCCGTTACAACCTTAGGTTAGGTTGGCTGGCTGCTCAAGCTTCTGATCGTAGCAATTTGAAAGACATTTCTTATAAATAATAACACTCATAGATTTTAAACCAGAAAATGCCGTCCTGCGAGCTCTATGCAATCCATGCACCCTGTCATGCATCTCTCAATCCTAGATGGCCTCTTTTTCATCACAGTCCTCTGAATTTCCCGTTCCATGCATGTTCAAGAGTGGAATTGAGAAGGTGCGGTGGCCTCGGAAATAGCGAATTTCAAATTAATTTCAAATGCAACCGCGGGCGCAGAGTGCAAATACCACGGCTTACTGCATTGTCTTTGGTAGGGACGCATTATAAACACTCTGTATATGGAGTCAAAGTAAGTAAAAGCGTTGTCAATTACTATTATTTAGCTGCTAGATTACTCTATCACGGTTGATTTCAGGTCAATGTCGAGGCCAAGGCCAAAGAAAAGCCTTTGAAAATAATGATATCCGGGGCACCTGCTTCTGGCAAAGGGACACAATGCGAACTCATTGTAAAGAAAGTAAGGATTGCTATAAAATTTTCCCGTTTGTATCTATTTCCATACTTGAGGTTTCATTTACAGTTATTTTTCGCTATCTTGAGTTGCCGATGAGAATTATTTCCATTATTTTTTTAGTTGAGGATTTTACGAGCCTTTTTCTTTGTCTTTAGTTATCTATAAGAATTGTTTTCATAATTTCGTTAGTTGAGGTATCATTTACTGTTATTTTCTGCTATCTTTAGCTATGGACGAGAATCTTTTTCATAATTTCGTTTGTTGAGGTTTCATTTACAGGTTTTTTTTCCTTTGCCTTCAGCTATAGAAGAGAATGATTTTCATAATTGCATTAGTTGACGTTTTATGTCCAGTTCTCTTCCACTGACTTTAGTTATGGATGAGAAATTTCGTTAGTCAAGGTTTGACGCGGAGTTCGTTAACTCTGTCTTCAGCTATTGATGAAAATTATTTTCACAATTTCGTTAGTTGAGGTATCCTTTCCAGTTATTTCCTCTGTATTTGGCTATAGATTTGAATTATTTTCTTAATTTCGTTGGTGCAGGCTTCGTATTCAGTAATTTTCCTCTGTCTTCAGCTATTGCTGTGAATTGTTTTGTCATAATTTCGTTGGTTGAGGCTTCCTTTACAGTTATGTGCCATACAGCTTTTCTTAGATGAATAAATCCCAAGCGATTTTCGTTCCAGAGTTTTTTTCGGCATTGTTGTATTTTAATGAAATAAATTCAACATCTTCACAGACATTTTCCAGGGGAAGAAAAACAAAGGATTTTATATTAATAAAATCTGTTTACATGGACTAAAAGTTCTGCTTTGTCCAAAGAATTGAGCCCCCCTGTGCTGGCGTTTGAAGCTCTGGCTGCGCGCGCAACAGCTAACCTACCAGAGGCCCCCAGCAGCCATGGCCGCAGGAGGGGGATCCGACCCCCTTCCTCCTCCCTCGGAAGTCACTGCGTTCAAGAAACTCGTAGCCGGAGGCAGCAAACGTCTCCTATCTGATTCACAGCAGAAGTTTGTAAAGAAACTGGACAGCATCCCATCGGTGGCTCTCCCAGTTGAGGAAACTTGCAGGTCCGCTCTGAATCTCGCAGAAAGAGGGCTCATAGGGCAGTTTACTGGTCTCTGGCCATCTCCCAAAGCCGTGGAGGATTGGGTGCAGAGAAACTGGACACCTCTTGTCTTGGAAGGCATCAAAAGCCACTTCGTTGGAAAATGATACTTCATTTTTGTGTTTGAAAATGCGGAAGACAAAAGCCTCATATTCAGAAACGGGCCATATTTCATGGGTCCTCAAGAGTTATATCTAAATAAATGGACGCCCGATTTCGACCCTGCCCAAGACGTGCAGCTGTCCCAGTGTGGGTTCGCCTTCCTCTGCACTGCTGGAATCATAAGTCCCTCCAAACCATTGGCAACACCCTCAGCAGATATATTGACCAAGGAGTAAGAAAAGATCAATACTTCTGCGCACACATATGCGTAGAGGTAGACCTGGAAGTTGGGCTGCCGGAAGCTATTAAACTAATAGCTGCAGATTGGACCCATATCTAGGAGTTGGATTACGAACAACTTCCGTTTAAATGCAGGCATTGTCATGGCTATGGCCATTTCACAAGGTATTGTAAAAAGAAGGCTAAAGAAGAAAGTGAGAACTCAAAAGCAGAGCAATGGACCCTAGTACAAAAAGCAGCCCCGTCAAAATCCAGAGGAAAAGGGACAACAAAAGGGATCAAAGCCCCAACAGCAGGGCATGCCCTTGGGGTAGGGAGCTCCATCCCCTCATCAATGGCAACCAATCCTATTGAAGAGGATAACAACTCAGCAGACCCTCCAGAAACAATTTTGGACAGCAGGGAACAGCCCATTCTCCCCTCTTCTGAAAAAGATAACGAATAAGCAGTCCTCCTCGGAGCAACCCCAGACATCTCCTCCCCCCCCCTCATTTGCGGAAATAACCAGAAAGAAGTCAAGGGACACCTCCTGCTCCTCGGAAGATGAGACCTTTGAGAGGCCCTCGAAAAGAGTTGGAAGAAAATCCCATAAAGAAGCAAGGGAGGAAGAGGCAGAAGGACAAAAAACACAAGGAAGTCAGCCCACAATCAAAATTTTCATTGGGAGGAACACCAGAACAAGGTCTCCCAAGGGAGGAGTTCCAAACCCCTCTATTAGTAAATAATGCGATTAGTCTCTTGGAATTGTAGAGGCTTGGGGAACCCATCAAAAGCTGAAGCTGTCAAAGATCTACTGAAAATGGAACCTCCAGAAATCCTCATGCTTCAAGGGACTAAAATTGAAGGGGACACCCTTCTCGACATCAGCAAGAAGAAATGGAATAAGAATGCAGGAAAGGTAGTAAGTTCAAGGGGCTCTTCAGGAGGAATTGCTACTCTGTGGACAAAGGACCAATTTCAATTGGAAAAATCCTTCGAGACCCAACACTGGATATTCACCGAGCTAAGGCATTGCACAAGTAAGTTAACCTTTGCTCCTTTCAATCTTTACGTTCCAGTGCTTTATGCTGAAAAGAGAGAATGTTGGCAAACTCTTTCTGCCTTTTTAGATCTGCACTCTCCCAAGAATATCATTTTAGCCGGAGATTTAAACATTGTTTTGGATACAAAAGAAAAGAGAGAAGGCAACAGCAACAGGGACCAAATGCTCCCCTTGGTTGAAGACCTTGTTCATCAATGGGACCTCATGGATTTCAAACCCACGAGAGGAATCTACACTTGGTCCAATAACAAAGTTGGGGAAGAGCATATTTCTGCTAGACTGGATAGGTTCCTAGTCCAGAGTCCGTTGCTGTTGGAAAAGCGACTCATCTCCTCCAAAATCCTCCCCAAGCTGGCCTCGGATCATAAGCCTATTCTTCTACTCTTGGAAGAGGGGAAGAAAACTTGGGCCCGATTCTTTTTAGGTTTAGTCCTCTTTGGAGTGACAGAGAAGGGTTCCATGACACTGTCTGCAAGGCTTGGTCCATGTCTGTCATTGGTTCCCCAAGTTATGTGTGGGAACGAAAGCTAAAGGCCACAAAGAAAGCTTTGAAAGAGTGGATCAAAAAGCCCACTGTCACCCCAATTAGTCAGAGAAAGGAAGCAGTCCAGCTGTTGGAGGATCTGCAAATGGAATTGGAAAGAAAAGACATCACCTCTGTGGAGCTTGCCAAGGAACGAACAACCCAAAGCAGCTCCTACTGCTCCTTCCGCATTGAAGAGGAATACTGGAGACTTAAGTCTCGCAGCCTATGGTTGAAATAAGGAGATAGAAATACTTCCTACTTCCATTGTCAATATAGAGCTCGCCTCTCTCACAATCATATCTCGGAAATAACAACCATTGAAGGGGGTGGTTTGCAAAGGCTTCGATCAAATCAAAGCTGCTGCTGAGTCACCTTTCCATAACCTCTACAGTAAAGGGAGCATTGGCAGCGAAGAGGACATACTGGACTTCCTCTCCCACATCCCCTCACTGGTTAACAGAGAAGACAACTTAGCCCTCACAAAGCCCCTTTTACTGAAGATGAAATCTGCAACGTCATTTGGTCAATGGAATCCGACAAGGCCCCTGGTCTCGACGGATTCTCAATCCACTTCTACAGAATCTGCTGGGACATTATCAAAGTAGATTTGTTGAGAATGATCAAAGGGTTTATGAAAAAAGCCAAGGTGGGGGGAGGCATCAACTCCACCTTCCTAGCCCTAATTCCGAAAGAAGTGAATCCTGGCTCCTTTGGAAGATTCAGGCCTATCTCCCTCTGTAATGCCTCGTATAAAATCATTTCCAAGCTCCTTGCCAACAGAATCAAACTGCTGCTTGGAAACCTCATCTCCATCTCTCAAGGGGGGTTCGTTAAAGGCAGACATATACTGGACAATGTCATTCGGGTGCAAGAAGCAATGCATTCCAGCAACCAAAGGAAGGAGAAAGGAATGTTGATCAAGTTGAATATGGAAAACGCCTTTGACAGGGTAAACCTTTCCTTCCTCTACAGGGTCCTATTCTCTTTTGGTTTCTCCCCTGAGTTTGTCAATCTGGTCAAAGCTTGTACAGACAAGCCTTGGATAGCACCGCTACTCAATGGGAGACCAACCAGTGATTTTCAAGCCATGAGGGGATTAAGGCAAGGCTGCCCTCTCTCCCCTTTCCTGTACATTCTCATGGCTGACACTCTCAGCAGGAAGCTGACAATTGAAAAATCTGCAGTGATTGCTCCTGGTCTAAGAATTTCGAACGGGTTGGAGCCCATTAATCATGCTTTCTTCGCTGATGACTCCCTGCTGCTAGGAGGAGTATCCACCGGGATCGCTAACGCCTTTACATCCACTCTTCACAGATATTGCAGTGTCTCTGCCGCTCTCATAAACAACAACAAGAGTGTTGTGTATGGATGGAACTTTAATATCCCTTTTTTTGGTATCACCCATGACAGGGCTAGGAGGGACTTCCAGAGTTAGGAGCAGACAGGTCACATGACAGATTGGTGCTATTAGTGGGCTCAGGAGCTTTTCGGAGGAGTTTTGAGGAGTTTTCATGGTGTCCGGAGGCATTCACTTGATATACTCCATCATACGAGCAGTTTGGCTTTCGTTCCGATGCATTCAGATAACTTTCGGAATTTTGAGTTATTTATGGGCTTAACTCAGCTGATTATGCTCAAGGTGGCATTCCGGGAGGAATACATGATGGAACACCTTAGTGTAATAGCTCGTTGGAACCGGGACGAGGAGACCTACACGATAGGATAGTTAGACACAGATTTCAGTGACCAGAGGAGGCGTGGTAGCCGATTTACCCTTTTCTGCATTAAAAAGTAATATTTTAATAAAAGGGAAAAGTGCACCATGAATAAAATAATAATAAAATAATGCTCTAGAAGGCTCCAAGAGACCTATAAAAGAAAGGGAGGAGACCATTGGAAGATAGCTTTGGAGTAGATCATTTGCTTGTGTATGAGAGGTTTGAGGACGTGGTTCTCTACTTCAGCCGTAGCCCCAGGACGGAAACCCTCGGGTGATTTGTGAGAGTGTTGGACGAAAACCCAACTCTCTTGAGGAGGCTTCACTTAGGAGTTTCACAGAGCTTCAGAGTTTGGTGTGAGTATCATTCAGATCTTCAACTTGGGCTTCATCATTTTTAGTGGGTTCAGTGTCAGCTGTTGCCGGAGGGAGAGTGCAGCAGTTCAGTTTGTGGCCAGTGCCGTTCAGCAACTTATCTTGGTGGCCAGTTTTCTATCTCAGCTCTTTTTGGGTCAGACCTATATGTAAACCCCTTTTATTATCTATAATAAAAGCTGAGATTTTTCCCGTTCTATATGGTATTGGATTGCAGTGTTTCCTGTCTTTTTATTTTACATGGCAATCTTCTGTTGAGTGAATGTTTATTTTATGGCATATTGTGGTATTCAGTATTTTTCTGCATTTTTAGTTAAAATATCCCATCCGGGATATTACAGTGGTATCGGAGCCATAGTCTTGGCTCAGCCTGCGGGTTTCAGTTCTTAGTTGTAGAGAGTATTGAAGTGAATATTGAAGGGTTTATTGTAGAACAACTTCAGAAAAAGGGTTTCAGAAGAACTATATGTCAGATATTTTCAGTGCCGAAGGAAAATCAAAATTGTTGAAGATTTTCTCCTGTAGGCCGTCTCTTATTTAAATATTCGACAATTTTATTTCAGATTGTTGAATCAATAATTGGCCGTGAGATTGTCACTTGTGTATTATACAAATTGTTTTTGAATTAATGTTGGCCAAAGAGAAATTGGTTCAAAATTTTCATGAAGGGGCCGTAAGCTAAATTGGTCAAATTCTAATGGTGGGCCGTGGCTTAATATTTTAACATTTAAATTGGCCATGAAATTATTAAAGTGTGCAAGTTCTAAAGTCAAATGAGGCCATGGTTTAATTTTCGTTTCAAAGCCCAAATTTCATGAAAATATTTCCGTCAAAGGTTTTTTTCAAGAGAGCACAGGCTCGAGCTTTGGACATAATGGTGTCGAGTTTCCTTGTGGATGGGACTGAAATTCTCTTCAGGCTTTGGACGTAAGCTTGGGGCAGAGTTACTCTTTTATTGCTGTCTGAGATTGTCACTACATAGAGTCATATATGCATTCTAAGTTGCAGATCGAGTTCCTCACTGTGTGTGGCTGAAAGGTAAAGAAGGGATGGATAAATAAGTTGAGTTTTAAAGAGGACGAGTTGCTGTCCAAAAGAAGCCGATTTGCCTTCTGAAGTGTACCCAAATTTGCTTATGAGACCAAAATTCCTTGCTAAAGTCATGGTCACTGAAATCTCCATTTATCTTGGTCCAAAGCTACTACTGGAGCTACAGGAAGGAAGACCTCAACGCTCAGAAATATCTAGCATCGGAAAGTACCAGTTTCTTCATATATCTATACTGTGATCATTATTTCTATATATAGATCTGAAGTCACGTTTTTGTGTCTCATATTTCTTAGGTTGGTCTCTGTAAATTCTGAATATTATGTGAATGAAATACTGTTGGAAGCATTTGCTGGGTGACTACTTGATTATATTGACTATTCATCAAAATAAATACAATAAACTTCACCAACAACAGTGTTCCTGCCATATGTTTGACAAAAGTTCTCACTCAGAAACTTATAAAGGTAGAGATGGTCCTAGTCATTCTCAAGCGGGGATCTTACAGAAGGTTGTTCTGAAGTGTTTATTCAGCATATTATCTGCTTGTGATTCTTCTGCATTCAACTACTCAAGTCTGGTCCAGTTTCTTATATTATCTGCGTATCATTTATCAGCTGGACAAAACTGAGATTACTTACTAAGTGTCAATTTCTGAATTAAAGGAGGCAATTGATATATCTATGTGTAGTCCCAAATCTGATATAATCCTGTATCAGTTGTTAAAGGCAGAATTGTAGTCATCATCAAATCTGGTTCCTCTTATCAGTTTGTAAATCACTCCGGTGCATCCAAGAGAATTGTCCTTAGCTTATGGCATCAACTTGCAGAAGAAGACCCAGGAGTTTTTTTTTGGCATCATAATTTGTATTTGAGGGTCTTTCCCTTCAAGACCAAGGGCCAAGCAATCAATTACCATCCGGGGACTAGAAGCCAAATATGAATAATATGTGGAGATTGTTGGAGGCTGTCAATTCATCAGAAAAACCAAGGGTATTTGCACCAAGCTCCATAAGTTTTCAGAATCTCCATCAATAAGAAGTTGAGTTACATATAAGGAGAGGGGCCATGAAGCTGTTTTGAGACCATAGAATTCGAGTTCCTCCTTGAAACATAGCAACGTTGTGGTAGCTGCTTGTTGGGGGCTGTGTGTGACGAAATCTGTGTAGTTTCTTGGTGTATCACGAAGTACTTCACTTGGACATCGTTCATGGGCAGCATTGTCACAACCCAGAGCGAGAGGACTTCACTTCTGGAGGACTGATATTGTCTTTTTCCTATCAATTACTACCAGGTTCTATCTTCCTAATCTGCTCTCTGTGTATTTGATTTTAATAGGTGTTAGTTCCTCATATCCACAGTTTGCTAAGTCATGAGATCAGTTTTGAACTCTTGAAAGTTCCATAGCGGTTGAATGTTGTACCTAAACTGTGAGAAGCACCTACAGCCATAAGTCTGTCATATGTTTGACAAATTAAACTCAAAAAAAAAAAAAAAAATACAAACGCCACTGAAGGCATCCATTAAACTCAGAACAAACTAGTGATTCTGAACAAACTTGTAGTGATTCTGTTGAGAGTGCATGGTTGAGCTACTCTGTCCTATTGTGATCAGAGAAATGAAGCAGTCTTGAGAATGATTGTCAGAGAAATAGTGACCTCATTATCACAAACGGTCTTGTATTCATTGGTTGAACCATGGAGGGATTCCTAAACAGATTGATGAAAATAAAAATAGAAGTTGGTTCCTTAAACCACCATGCATCAGAAGACCAGAAAACCAAGCAGAACAGCAGACCTCTTTCAAGAGAGATTTGTGCCATCCTTCAAAGAGGACAGCCAAAAGATTTGCAGGGAACATTGGAGATGGGTCACAAAATTTTTGCACTTGGGACAGATCTGAAACACATGAAGATGTCATGGAGAGTTTTGGCCAAAATAGAGGAGTTTAATGAACTCATGTCCACAATAGACCAAGCAGAAGGGAAGAAACTGATTTGGGCTCTAAAGCCTGCTATGCTTGCTCTTATACAACCCAGATTCTTGGAAGAGCCTTGTGAAGGGGTCACACTTCCAGTTGCAGCTTGCCTCAGTAACATCATGAAATTGACCGCACCTATAGCTCCATATAATGATGATGTTATGAGGAGGATTATGAGGCTGATTGTAGAGACTTTTCAGGATTTGGACAATAGTGCAGACTCTACCTTTGGGAAGAAGCTTGAGATTCTATGGAGTATGGCCACAATCAAGACTTGTGTCATCATGTTTGACCTTGAGTGTTATAACCTGATTTTGCAGATGTTCCAATGCTTCTTCAGCATTAGGAGACATCATCCTGACACCGTCATAGCACACATGTAGTCCATCTTGTCATCGTGTATGAGAGACCATGAGACCATTGGCCGAGAGTTGTAGACCCGGTTGTTGAGCATTTGGAGGAGAGAGCAGTTGGTCTCGCCCGCTGCTTATGAGTTAGCTCAAGGGCTAGTTGAGCAGAACATTGAGTTTCTCAGGAGACAGTTGACTAGAGGGGAGCGGCTCCAGTTTGGTGGGTCAGGCAGCAGAAATGAGCTGAGGAGGAAGGGAATTTGCTTCATTTGCAAAGAACCTTCGGGGCCTGATCACTCATGCTTGAGTGATGCAGCTGATGTGGCGGAGGCAGGACAGGAGGACACTCCTTCCGTATGCCAGAGTGAGGACTCTTCTTCAGGTGAGTCCATGGGATCAGGTGATGATGCTTCTGGGGAGCGAGAGCAGTCATGTGGAGTTGATGGCAGTAGGTCAGAGTTGCATTCCAGTATGCAGTGTGAGCAGTCAGGGGATTCTATAGAAGATACTCTGGGTGATGAGTCACTTGTGACGACTCAGCCAGAGCAGCATATGATGGAGCTTGAGTCAGTAGAGGAGGATACTATGGACATCAGGCATGACATTTCTTTGGGTGAGAGCCAGATGGGCGCCCACATTGAGCCTATGATGGATGTGCGGCTAACATTGGGGTCAGCCGTTGAGGTGGAGCAGTCAGATGCACTGACATCGAGTACGGTGCCAACAGTTGCAGGTCCATATCCTCTGGAGGTGTTGGAGGTTGATGGGATTGTCCTGCAGGGGGCTAGTGGACAGCAGGAGCTTTACATTCCCGATGAGAGGGATGAGTTGTTGGGGATGTTAGAGCATCCCTCTTTGGGCCGACACATTGATGAGGTACAGATAGATGTACATACTATCGATCGAGCTGCAGTACTTTCAGTGAGTAGTACTCTCCAAGAGTACATCGATGGGGCTTGTAGCATATCTTGCCCACTTTGGCCCATTATAGAGACAGGGGCTTCCTTCTACAGGCAGCTTCCATTGGCAGACAGGGTAGAGCAGTGGGAGTTGATTACGGGCTGGCGGCAACACTCTGGGCATGTTCCATGTGCAGTTGTTGCTACATTGGATTCTTTTTCTAGGATGGACTGGCGGGAGATCATGAGTTGGTACCCTCTTGATGGTACGGTATTCTTAGTAGGGAGCACAACGGAGCAGGGGCCCTTAGGCATAGTAGATGTTACAGATTCCAGTTGGCAGGAGGGCACAGGTCGTCGTTTCTTCAGCACTCCATCCTGATTTCAGGAGAGCAGGATCCGCGTGGGATTGAGTCAGGACTTAGATTGGAGAGAGGTGATGAGTTGGTACACAATTGATGGGACAACTTACACAGTCACAGATACAACACAGCAGGGGTCGTGGTCTTCACCTCTTAGAGTATCAGTCATAGCCCGAGGCAGTGCGCAGTCCGAGCCGTGGGACTTGGGTGATGATTGGCCCTGGTGGCGATGGGATCCGGGAGGATTATTGGTTGGTTGGTACAGTGAGAGGTCAGTTTGGGATCCCGGCATTGAGGGGTCTATTCCGAGTGATTTGACATAGGTGCATAGCAGCACCCAGAGGTTCGTATGGGATCCGGGCATTGGGTCTTAGTTTCAGCGGGCCAACAGAGTGGCCCACATATTTCGATTGCTTGAGGGCAAGCAATCTTGGGGTGGAAGGTCTGTAATATCCCTTTTTTTGGTATCACCCATGATAGGGCTAGGAGAGACTTCCAGAGTTAGGAGCAGATAGGTCACATGTATAGATTGGTGCTATCAATGGGCTTAGGGGCTTTTCGGAGGAGTTTTGAGGAGTTTTCATGGTGTCCGGAGGCATTCGCTTGATACACTCCATCATCCGAGCAGTTTGGCTTTTGTTCCGATGCATTCCGATAACTTTTGGAATTTTGAGTTATTTATGGGCTTAACTCAGCTGATTATGCTCAAGGTGGAATTCCGGGAGGAATACATGATGGAACACCTTAGTGTAATAGCTCGTTGGAACCGGGACAAGGAGACCTACACGATGGGACAGTTAGACACATATTTCAGTGACCGGAGGAGGTGTGGTAGCCGATTTACCCTTTTCTGCATTAAAAATGAATATTTTAATAAAAGGGAAAAGTGCACCATGAATAAAATAATAATAAAATAATGCTCTCGAAGGCTCCAAGAGACCTATAAAAGAAAGGGAGGAGACCATTGCAAGATATCTTTGGAGTAGATCATTTGCTTGTGTATGAGAGGTTTGAGGACGTGGTTCTCTACTTCAGCCGTAGCCCAGGACAGAAACCCTCGGGTGATTTGTGAGAGTGTTGGACAAAAACCCAACTCTCTTGAGGAGGCTTCACTTAGGAGTTTCATAGAGCTTCAGAGTTTGGTGTGAGGATCATTCAGATCTTCAACTTGGGCTTCATCATTTTTAGTGGGTTCAGTGTCAGTTGTTGTCGGAGGGAGAGTGCAGCAGTTCAGTTTGTGGCCAGCGCCGTTCAGCAGCTTATCTTGGTGGCCAGTTTTCTATCTCAGCTCTTTCTGGGTCAGACCTATATGTAAACCCCTTTTATTATCTATAATAAAAGCTGAGATTTTTCCCGTTCTATATGGTATTGGATTGCAGTGTTTCCTGTCTTTTTATTTTACATGGCAATCTTCTGTTGAGTGAATGTTTATTTTACGGCAAATTGTGGTATTCAGTATTTTTCTACATTTTTAGTTAAAATATGATATATCCCATCCGGGATATTACAGGAACGCAGAGGAGTATGAAATTCAAAGAATCGCGCAAATCGTGGGCTTTGCAGGCTACGCATGTTGGGATAAAATCAAATACTTGGGGCTGCCACTAACTCTCGGAATCAACAAGAGTTATCTGTGGGCAGAGATTATCAGCAAAATAAAAGCAAAAATTGATTCCTGGGGAGGCTATTGGTTCACAAACGGTGGAAAACTCATCCTAATTAAATCTGTGCTCTCCGCCTTACCCATTTATCAATCCTCATTTCTGCTGGTGCCCAAGACCATCACTGACCAGATTTCAAAACTTCTCCGTGACTTCCTATAGCAAGGAGGAAAAGGAAATCAGAAGAAATACCACTTAGTTAATTGGGACATGGCGAAACGCTCAATCCGCGATGGTGGTCTTCAGATCAGAGACCCCGCCCACGCCAACATTTCACTTGGTTGTAAAATCTTGTGGAATCTACACGCAGAGCCTAACCATCCAGTTATCCGGATCTTAAGGATAAAATACGTCAAAGGTGCCTCCCTTAGGAATTTACAGGCTAACAACAACTCGAAAGGTTCGTTGATTTGGAACCTCTGTAGGAGAGGGATCGACTTTTTCCAGAAATACCTATATTGCATTCCTGGCAATGGAAAGAAAACTAAGTTGTGGAAAGATTGCATCATGGGTCACTCGCCCCTCGCCAACTCTGAAGTTCTTAAAGAGATCTGGGAATGGCTGTCACAGCATGGCATACACAGAGTTGAGGACATTTCTGAGTGGGATGAGACAGGAAACTGACAATCTTGGGTCTTTCCAAGAATTCCGGAGCATCTGCAACTGCAACAAAATATTCTCAAAGTGGAGTTAAGTGATATTGCTCCGGTTCACAAGCAAGCTACTGATTCTTGGGGCTGGGGTACCTTTGGAACCTACACTGCTGCGAAGGTTTTTTGCTCCTTCAAACACAACGAGAGATGAATCAATCAACAAGTTTTTGGAAGCAGGTGTGGGACCCCATGGGCCTCCCCAAAATCAATTTTTTCTTCTGGGTCCTAATGCACAAGAAGATCTTGACAGGGGAAAACCTGTTGAAAAGAAGCATTGCAGGCCCTCATAGATGCGCTCTCTGCAGGAATGCTCTTGAAACCACGGATCATCTCTTTGTGGACTGCTCCTTCGCCAAAGAAGTGTGAAATATTACCCTTCAAGGACTCAATGTCACAGCTCCTTTCCAAATTTCTATTGTGGATTTATTTTCCACTTGGAAGGAGTGCTACCCAGAGGCTATCTCCAACAAGGCCCTTTGGTTTCGAGTTTGGCACACCATCCCCAAGTATGTTTGTTGGAAAATATAGCTTGCTAGAAGCGAACAGATCTTCAACAACACTTCTTGGCCTCCCTCTGCGGTTGCTGCCAAAGTGTTACACAACATTTTGTCACCGTCTCTGCAATCCCTCGTCCCGCGTATTGGAGGATCATTCTCATGACTTGTGAGTAGTGTCATACTCTGCAAACACCTTCTTTGCATCCTTTTGCATAAGGACATCATTTCTCCCGTTGAACATTTCCTCAAAAAACACACAAAAACCTATGTTTTGGCCTTGGCGTAGGTAGCCAGTTCACCCCTCGCGCCAATGTGGTAAATCTGCACTAGAGCCCGCGCCACTTGGCGCTCTATCTTTGTGTAGTGCCCGCTCCAGCTGTTTTAGGAATGTTTTTTAACAAATAGAGGCGGAAGTTTCCTTCTAACTACCTCAAGGATGACTCATTAGAAGTGGTTAAAGTTGATGAGCCATGGATCTCCCTCTTTAGGTAGTGGTTTTTTACCTCCCATGGGACACTCCTTGAAGATAGGACTCCCTTCCATGATTATAGGGATCCTAACCTCTCCCTCTTCCTTTATATAAACAGGCCTTCTCCCTTTATGAAAGCTAGCTGAACATATAGCTAAGAAGCTGAACTTGGAGAAGAGATACTATAGCTGAGTAATTGCTATTGAGAAGGTAGAACCAAGGATATTTCCGTAGAGAGAGCCCCATCCGAATTCCCGACGAGCCTTTGTGAGACGTGCTTCGCTGGAACCCTATTGGAGGAGACCGCAACGTCGAAGCTTGGTTGTACTCTTCCTTTCTTTCATTAATATACTCGACTATGGGGTTCCATCATTGTGTTCTGTTGATTGTCTGATGCAATTGATTTGGTCTTCTTTGACTGACTAATAGTTACGAATGTGAAATAATATGTTGTATATCGTCGTTGTTTCTTGTGTGTGTGCATGTATCCGAGCATGAAAGCGAGCGGATCGTGATCTGTCAAACCAGGAGCGAGAGGCAGCCACTCTTTCCGACGACAACAATAGCGTAGGACCTCCGGTAAGTCATCTATCGAATCTCCGTCCATTCGTTAACTAGGAATCAATGTTATAGCTTGTCTCGTTTGTGGCTAGACCCACTCTAGGGCTAGTGGGATCGCCTCTGTCCGCAGAGGGGATTTACCTCACCAACAAATTGGCGACTCCACTGGGGATCAATGCGAGTTTGTCTTTCATCCGTTAGGTCTTCTTCTTGGTCTTTGCTTGCTTAGCTTGCCTTCTATGATTATTTTTGTTGAGTCTACGACCCCTGTTCAGCCCCAGAGGATCAGATCTGACCTCTGTCTTTCAAAATTTCCCTTTTGCCTGAGGTAACTGGCTTGGCACGTTTTCTGGTCTGACAGTCGCGCCCACTAGCGCTTGTTGCTAGTTTAGCACTTGCGCCATCCCCTGTTTGGCACTGATTATAGTTAAACAGTCGCGCCAATTCCTATAGGTATTAGGGTTTGCCTTGTTTTGGAATTTTTTGGTCAGTGCTTGTGCTTCTGGGTTATTTTTTGGCATGTTTTGGGTGCCTTGGGATTGTTTGTGATTGTGAATAGCCTCCTTTCTTCAGTTGTTTGTCCATTTCTTGTCAGCATCATAGCCTTAGGGTTTTTAAGTGCTTTGGCATGCTGAGCCTCCTATAGAAGTTTGGGTCTCTTGTTTCACAGTGAACTTCATTCCCTGTTTGATTGCATTTAGCTCCCTTGATCCGTTTGAGTGATTGCACTTGGCGGAATGAGTCTGGTCTCTTTCGTTCAGTTTTGCTTCTTGTCACTTCAAGCATAGATCACACTGCTTGTATGGGTCTGTTTCGAAATCTTTCTTCAATTTGAGAGATTGCAACATTGGTTTGGGTTTTGTTTTGTTTTCTTTTGGGTTGATTGAAATTGTTTCGCTTCAGCTCTCGCATTAACTGCTTCAAACTAGTGTGTTGGTTTGTTTTTCATGTCATTTAGTGCACTGTTTGCTCTATTACATTGAAAAATGAAAAAATTTGTTTGCATTCTTGTTTGCATTGTGAAATTGAAAGTCTTTCGCATAACTAGCATTGGACATTCTAGGAAAGATCTCTCATTTTGATTAGCTTGCATTAGATACTGTAGTGGATGTTTCTGTGTATGCTCATTATTTGCTATTGCTTGAAAACTCTTTAACTTTCTCATAGATAGCTTTTCATCGAATGAAATGGTATCTTTTGGCATGTAGCTTGCATTTAGGGATTTTTGAGATCCAACATTCGGTAGGACCTTGGAATTGAAACGTAAATACAAGATCAACTTAAAATTTACTCAATTAACCTAAGGCAACATTGAAACCTAATGAAACATTTAGTGGTCTAAGTTAGAGACGTGTTCCGATGTCTTTAAACCTAGCAGCTGTCGCTTGCCATCTGGCTTCAGATAGCACTAGTACGGACTTGTGCTCCTCGTACCGTCCAGTATATAAAGGGAGACCCCTCTAGGTTGCAATCCTTTTATCCGTAGGAAGCCGAGTCTGCCGCCTTGTAACCGTGATACACCGAACACAGCATTCAGGGAGACTACCTGCACGTACGTCAAGTCCTTGGTCGATTTCTCTTTCATTTGATCACCAAGGTGTATATGGCAGTTCATGGAAACCTGGTACACCCTTCTATCTAGACTACCTGAGCAGTCATTTTCGATCTTTATTGACTCCATAAATTTGAAAAGATCATCGAGCACTTGTCCTTTCATGCTCGTTTCAACCTGAAAGTGATAGAGTCACCTTTTGCCTGTTTCTCGACTCTTAAAAGATGAAACGGTAGATTTTGGTTTCAGTGTCTTAAAATTAACTGCCCACGAAATATTCCTGGTTAAAGTTAGTTTCCTTAGTGTTGTTTTATCGTTGTTTCTAATGACGACCTTCCCGGAGTTTACCAACCAAGGAATCCCCTCCTAAGGGAATCCTGGCCCTTTTCCTGCTTTTGGGAATGTTGGTGCTCCTTACATGGCAACGTTGTCTCTTCCAGGGTTAACTGCTGGTTTGCCCGTGTGGTTGTTTTCGACCTCGGTGGTCCCAAATGCCCCGATCTCTGTTGAACCATCACCTCCACTTGAACAACATCATGTTGATTCCAAGGTGGACCTCCCCCCTTCTTCGCCTGTTTCTTTGTCCTCCTCTTCTACTTCGCTTGGTGAAAGTTTAAATTCCAGTAAGTAGGTGGTTAAGAAGAAGAAGAAGAGGAAGACGAAGAAGAAGAAGTCAAATAAACGAGAGGCTAATGCTGCAGCTATTGCGCCTCAGACACCTTCCCTCGAGAAACCATCCGACCTTCCAGGGAAATTCAAATTCCCTTGCATGTTGTGCAAAGGGGACCACTTTCTTCGAGATTGCCCTGGAATCCCCAACGTACTCGAGGCATGGTCCGACGGTCATCCGTCGTTGCCTTTGGCTTCTGGAAGTCATATTGGTGGCACATCTTCGACTAGTACTGATAAAACTCATAAGAAACAGGGTAAGATTATCAACCCCTGTAAGTTTTGTGAAGGGCATCATCCCATTCACCTTTGTCCATATATGGATGAAGCCAAGAGAGTGTTGGACAACTCTATTGTTTCTGCACCCTGCCTTTCGGTCGGTTACCAGAAAATTTCTTTGAGTCCTTCGCTAGTTGATTCCACGATCAGTCAAGAGTCATCCTTGGTCGATCTCGCTCCCTCGGAAATTCAAATTCAAGAATCCGTTCCCGACCAACCATTGGACGTGGAATCAGTCGACTTGATCCCGTCTATGGTTCATCAGGTCTTTTCCGTTGAGATTGGATCTCATCCCCCCCACGTTCTTCTTGTTTCATCAGATTCTTCGGACTTGGAGAAAGATTCTTTTGTCCCTGTAGTTCAAGAAGTTTCTCCTCCTACTCCCGTGATGGAAGTCCAGGAGAGTGCTCCTCTTGCTCCGGTAACACCAGGGGAAAACCGTCTCAGTTTGATGGTATCCCCTCCAAGTAGTTTGGTTGCTTCCTTTGATTGGAGTCGATTTGCAGGATACCGCCTTCCATCTTATGTGCCTTTTGAGATAACGGTACAGACCTTTGATCTGGTTGTACCCAGCACCATTATAGATGAAGGCGCGTCTGTTAGTATTCTGTCTTCCACTGCTCGGCAAGCTTTTGGTTCTCCACCGCTTATGCCTGTTACGCAGAATCTGTTGGCTTTTAACAGAGGAGCCAGTCAACCATTAGGGATCCTTCCCAAATTGCCTGTTACTTTGGGAAGGAAAACCGTCCATATAGACGTGATGGTTTTTCCAGGCCCCTTGCATTTCAATTTGCTCTTGGGGCGTGAATATACTTATGTCATGGGGGCAGTTGTCTCTTCCCTTTTTCGTGTGATTTATTTTCCACACAAAGGTCGAATCGTCACCATTGATCAACGTTCATTCTTTGGTCTTGGCATGATATCTGGTCCACCATCCTCCCTTCCGAGTCTTTATCCGCCGGTTGTATCTTCCTCGGCGCAGATTAATTATGTGGCTACCTGTCCCGTGCCCACATTCAGTGGTAGTGCCGTTGTGCATCGTATGCTGGGGGAATTGGGTCCTGATTTCCAAGATGTTGTTCTCCCATCAGATGCGAACCTCTTGGATTCCATGACTTCTTATTCGACATGATAAAAAGTCGTTGGAGCATAGTTCGTTTTCTTGTGTCAAGCTCCCTAAAAAATGAAACAAGGTGTCCCGAGGATAGTTCGTCTTCTATGTCAACCTCGTTAAAAAATGAATTAGCTTGGAGCAGAGTTCCTTGTCTTGTGTCAAGCTCCCTAAAAAATGAAACACGTTCTTGTTCAATTCGAGTCTTTGATACGATCTCGTAATTTGCACCTTCACTCCATCTGCCTTTCATATGGACTGAAGCTTGAGGGGCATGTACCTCGAATTGAGTTACCATGCTGGGGGCATGCTTACTTTATTCAAGCATAGTTTGTTTCCGTTTCAAGCTTGTGTAAAAATGAAACCGGTTTCAAGCATAGTTGATCTTTGTTTCAAGCTTGTGTAAAAATGAAACCAACTTCAAGCGTAGTTTTCCATGTTTTCAAGCTTGCGTAAAAATGAAACCATTTTACCTCTTATGATTTCCATTTTATCAGTCTGTTTTTGCCAGATGAACCTTGGTTTTCTCACTCCATCATCACTATCTTCTTGGCTGATCATATGCCTTCACTTGGTTGTTTCACCCATTCCTGAGGAATCGTTGCAATGAGTGGTCTTGTTAGCTAGCCTCTTGACCTTTACTTGTTCTGGGCAGTTCCACCATCACCGGAACTAGTTTCTATCCTTTATACCACTCGTTCCTCCAGGAGGAGTCATCTTTCAGCTCTTTTCTGACTCTCTAAAACTGAAAAGATTGCCGAGTCGCTTGTCGTTTTGAACTTGTTAAATTGGCTGCAAAACGATATCTACCCAGTATACGTTTACCCCTTTTTCGGGTTGGGATAGATTATTTACGAAAAAGGAATACCTTAGTCTATTGCGACTAAGAGGTTCTCTCAGACACAGTTTTCTACCTTTTCGGATCTGAGATACTATTTACGAAAAGGGCCTTGTTGGAATTTTCTTTTCTGCTTTCTTTTCAAACTCTCTAAACATGAAATGACGTCGAGTTCTCCCTTTGTCAGACTCGTTAAAAACTGATGACATCAGACTCCGTCGTTATGACATTACCCGAGGTCCTCCTTCCTAGGGCTCGTAAAACGTACTAGGTTGGATTTGTCCGAAGGACAAACTTACATCATAAGCATATGCTATCCCCTTCAAGCTTGTTTACAAAAATAATTGGGGTACTCGCCAGAAATGGTAGGGGAAAATGGAACTAGATTGTAGTCGTGTTGGCAGTATGTCGCTCTTGAACATGGCACTTGTCTGCATTCGTGTCGAGTTGGGGACATCTCACCTTGTCATTTGTTTGCCTCCATGGGTTTGGGAAATCTCTTTTTGACCTCTCATTTGCTCTTTGCCACGTCACCATGACCTCAGATCCCTTGATGTCAAATACTGCCAAATCTAGTGTTGTGCCGCCGATATGTTCAAGAGAAGTTTGCCTCTGAAGTTTTCAACCTCCCTCTGATTCTATTTTGGTCTTGATTCATAAACATCATATTCCTCTGTCTCGTGTCGATGATGTGGGAAACATTATGGCCCACCTTCGATTAGGTCACTTCCTGTCGACTTCAGCTCATTATCCAGGAAGCCGATCTAGAGACTCCCTTCAGGTACCTTGGAGCCTGCATGCCTCAATGGCAGGTTCTTCGCATTCGACGCAAGGTTTACATCATTGGCCTTCGATCGGATGATTCTACGAGTGTTCGACACTAGATCACTGTTCACATTCCATGGATTGTACCTCTTGTACCTTGAGGACCATTGTCATTACTGGTGGTTTCTCTCGCGTCTGTTAACAACTCTCATTATTGGCTGGTAATCAGATGATTTTCTTGCATGTTCGACTTCAGATCACATATTCACATGCTCGAATTTGTACTTTGTTCGGGTTGAGATGGAGCACAAGACCTTGGGTTTTGTCTGATGAAATCCAAGCTGCAGGTTCTTTGTGGATTACTATGACTTATTACATAACTCTTCTGCTTGGATGGTTGCGACCATACCTGAGTCTATTTTTTGATCCCTATTGCTGGATGGCTGCATCCATATCTCGGATCTCACTTTTTATGTACTCTATTATGGATGGCTACGCCCATACCACATGTCATGTATCAGAGATATCATTTGTATTTGTACTTGTAGGTCTTCCGACAGCAGTGTTTGGGTTGAAGGTGTTCTCATAAAGCATTTCACCCCTCCCTCTTTCTCGAACCTCATTCTTTAGGGGGCATCTGTTACACAACATTTTGTCACCGTCCCTGCAATCCCTCGTCCCGCATATTGGAGGATCATTCCCGTGACCTGTGAGCAGTGTCATACTCTGCAAACACCTTCTTTGCATCCTTCTGCATAAGGACATCATTTCTCCCGTTGAACATTTCCTCAAAAAACACACAAAAACCTATGTTTTGGCCTTGGTGCGGGTAGCCAGTTCACCCCTCGCGCCAATGTGGTAAATTTTCACTACAACCCGCCCCACTTGGCGCTCTGTCTATGTAGTGCCCGCGCCAGTTGGTTTAGGAATGTTTTTTAACAAATAGAGGCAGGAGTTTCCTTCTAACTACCTCAGGGATGACTCATTAGAAGTGGTTAAAGTTGATGAGCCACAGATCTCTCTCTTTAGGTAGTGGTTTTTTACCTCCCATGGGACACTCCTTGAAGATAGGACTCCCTTCCATGATTATAGGGATCCTAACCTCTCCCTCTTCCTCTATATAAATAGGCCTTATCCCTTTATGAAAGCTAGCTGAACATATAGCCGAGAAGCTGAACTTGGAGAAGAGATACTATAGCTGAGTAATTGCTATTGAGAAGGTAGAACCAAGGAGAATTCCATAGAGAGAGCCCCGTTCGAATTCCCGACGAGCCTTTGTGAGACGCGCTCCACTGGAACCTTGTTGGAGGAGACCGCAACGTCGAAGCTTGGTTGTACTCTTCCTTTCTTTCATTAATATACTCGACTATGGTGTTGGTTCCATCATTGTGTTCTGTTGATTGTCAGATGCAATTGATTTGGTCTTCTTTGACTGACTAATAGTTACAAATGTGAAATAGTATGTTGTATATCGTCGTTGTTTCTTGTGTATGTGCAGGTATCCGAGCGTTAAAGCGAGCGGATCATGATCTGTCAAACCAGGAGCGAGAGGCAGCCACTCTTTCCGACGACAATAACAGCATAGGACCTACGGTAAGTCATCTATCGAATCTCCGTCCATTCGTTAACTAGGAATCAATGTTATAGCTTGTCTCGTTTGTGGCTAGACCCACTCTAGGGCTAGTGGGATCGCCTCAGTCCGCAGAGGGGATTTACCTCACCAACACAAAGCCAAAGCTCTCCTCTTTGAAACCATGAGAAACCAAGCCCATAAACCTGATAGCTCTCTCCTCCCAGAAGAAAAGAAATGGATAGGGACATTTATTTTCCGAGACAGAAATCAAATCACAGCTAGATCCTTTACCAATCCAGGATGGCGATTAAGGGACTCAGATGAAATATTTCAAGTTTGGTGGAGGAAGCAGGGTAAAGCAAGGATCTTCTTCGATGGAGCCTCCAAAGGAAACCCCGGGACAACAGGCGCCGGAGGTGTGCTCTACTCCTCGGATGGCACAAGAAGAGAGTTTTAGCTGGGGGCTCGTGCAACGAACAAATAACCAAGCAAAAATTCTTGGTATGTTAAAAGCTGGCCAAATTGTGCGTGAGAAAGGAATTAGAGATTTTCAAGCCTTTGGATACTTCGAAATCTTGATAAAAAAGTTACACTCAGAAGATCAATTCAATGATTCAGTCCTAAACAAGATCCTCCGAAGACTGAAGTTCATCTTGCTTGACTTCTCTTCTTTCCAATTCTTCCACATCCTCAGAGGCTCAAACAAAGAAGCTGATCTCAAAGCAAACAAAGGCTGCCTTCTCCCGCAAGGTGACCTTAGCATAAATGATGGAAATCCTTCACAAATCTGCATTTCTTGAAATGTTGATCATCATGTAACAGGAAGCTGGATAGTTGTCTTGTATCGATGGTTGATTTGGCCCCGGCCCAACCAGATTTTACTATTAATAAAAAATAACCGTTTTAGTTAAAAAAAAAGGTTCTGCTTTGTCAAGATTAACAAAAAAATCTCCAAAATATGGGAATTGATTACATCCAAGCATGGTCTAATAAAAACAGTTTTAAAACACATACCTAATTGTCGTGTCTATGACAACATATAGTAATACGACTTACAACAACAAATACAAGAAAGCATGCTATAAACTTTCTGCCATAGCCCATGAAAAAGACAAAAGTTGTGACATCTGAAGAAAAGTTGTTCCAAGATTGCGATAAGCCAAAAAGGGGAAATCTGTAAGAGATAGATATCAGCATATAGCAATTCGGCCACCGCCAATGTGGCCTCCTCCACAACATCTTCACAGACTTTACTGAAATAAGTTCAACATTATATCAGCATATAGCAATTTTCCACCGCCAATGTGGCCTCCTCCACAACATCTTCACAGACTTAACTGAAATAAGTTCAACATCTTCACCGACATAAATAACTTTATGTCCTTAGATTGTTGGAAGGTGGGAGTGGGATACAGCTGTATTGGATAGCCTGTTCTGCCTACGCGTGGAGGTCATGCAAGAGGCTAGGTCTCCATTCGTGGAGACGTTGATTGAGGCCACGATGCAGGACGAAAAAGAAGCTATCTCCCGGCAAAGTTCCCTGATAAACAAAACATGCCACAATCAAACTGCTGTGGAGCAAGTCGAATCGGGCGAATTGACGAAGGAAGGTCTGTTTCTCCCTAATACTTAGAAGGCTGGACCTCCAGGTACATCCAAAAGGTATAATAAGCTGATCAAGCCGGTGACAGGGGCGGAGCCACTCATTTTGGATGCAGGCTCATATTGCATTGAGAGGTTGAAGCATAAGTTTCTAGTGGGTTGGTGGCAATTTCTGAAGATGAGCAGGTACAGGTGAAAGCATGGGTGGAAACTAATTGGATGGTGGTGTTAAATACAGACCGAAAATCAGTCTTCTGTTCAATGGCTGGATCAGTTTCCATTTTCTGAGTGTGGACGACGCAAAACTCATCATGCGAGCTCCATGGGTGAAGGGTAGGGGGTTTTTTCTGCTTCAACGTTGGCGGGCGGGTTTCGACCCATTCATAGAAACAGAGAAGAGGCAATTGGTGTGGGAAAAATTTCCTGGCTTGCCACTAGAGTTGTGGAACAAGTCGGTTATCAGAGATATTGCCAATCGCGTTGGAAAATTATACTTCTGGGACGAGAGTTGTTTTGGGCAGCTAGACAAAAGGTTGGTCTGGGTTTAAATTTGGCGGAGGTCTTTTAGTTGAGTTAGAAATCCAGTGGAGCTCGTTCTCACAGAAGATTCAAATTGACTACTAGGGTGTGCCTTTTCGTTGTCTCCATTGCCATGACATGGGACATCTATTGGCCTGCTGCCCCAAGGTCCCATTTTCTTTGCTATGACGCCAAGTTCCGGAAGGTTCCAAGCAGGGTGGCGAAGTTCACAACAAGCGGTCTTCGACGCGGCCACTGGTTTGAGGCAACAATCATTTCCCAACATCCTATTATATTTTTGATAAGACTGTGAAAACTTTTGTTTCAAAGGATGGAGGGGTTGTGGGGTTATATTCCTTTATGGGGGTTGCTCTTTCGTCGGCTCGCATGGATTCTTTACTTGAAGTGGGTCGACCTTCTAGTCTGTCACTGGCTCTTTGTCACGCTGCTGTGATCGGTCTAGATCTCTCATCGACTAATACACCTTCTATACCCTTTCCCCCTGTCGAATCTGGAGTGCCGACTCATAGGACAATTGGTGACAACAGGCTTGTTCCTAATTGTCATCCGACCAAAACTGTGGAACCTTGACAACCCTTGGTCGTGGACATTGTTTGTCCTCAGATCCCACCGAATGCAGAGTTAGGGGCGATTACCACCTTCTCTTCCTCTGATATGGAACCTTTACCCATCATGAGGTCGTTTCAGACACAGAAGGGGACGGGTAACCTTGACCCCAAGAGCAATGCCACACTCAGAAAAAAAAGGCATATGAGATATAAGAAGGTTTCCTTATGTGACCAGGGAGGTTTATCATTCACCCCCGAGGCGGAGGAAACGTCTGGCTCTCATTCTATAAAGGGTACTGAACACTTGGATGGAAATATGCCAATCACTGTCTATAAAGGATTTTGGGCCCTTAGAGGGGAAAAGCCCTATTACTAAGTTCCTCCATGAAGATTTTCTCTCTTAATATTCGGTGTTTGGGAGCGCATTCTAAAGTTAGAGCGACTAGGAGTTTAATTTGCTTACACAAGCCCTCGGTCATTTTGTTTCAAGAAACCATGATGCCAAGCGATAAATCTTGGGAGGTCATGCTATCAATTTTCTCGGATTGGCATGTTTGCGCATCTAGTGCGTATGGCCACTCAGGGGGATTGGGTGCCTCATGGAATCCGAAAATCATCACTTTGAATGCATTCCTCTCTTGTACAGGGATTATTTTGACAGGTTTCTTGATGGGAACCAAGCACAGGCTGCGAACCATTAACAATTATGCGCCATGTACGGGATGCAAGACATTTTGGAACAGGGTGGTCAACTATGGTATATTGGGACAACCGTCATTAATTTTAGCTGGGGATCTCAACTAGGCTGTGGGCCTCGAGGAATTTGGGGAGCAAAGGCTAAGGTGGATCATTTGGCTAACTATTTCAGGATCTACTCTCTACAAGGGCCCTTTGGGACATAGTGTCGAATCCAGTGGCTCCAACTTGGAGAAATGGCCAGACAAGAGATGAAGGAATATCGAATAGATTGGACATATTTATTATTAGTGCATCTTTGATCACTAGCCTATCAGGTATTTCATCTTCAATAATTCCATCCTTCATTTCTGATCACCCACTGATCATGTTGACATGGGTTGATTTGGAATGAAAGCAGTCATTTCCTGTTAAATCCAATTTAGATTGGTTGAAAATGCAAGACTATGAGGATCTAGTGAAGGAAGTTTGGGACAAGCCTGTTCAATGTAACCTGTCTAATGGCATGGATTCTATCAGTGAAAAGTTGAGGACACTAAAAAATGAGTCTCGTATTTGGGCCAAGATCAAAAGAGACGATGCAATCAAATATCTCCTCTCGATTGAAGTTGTGCTGAGATATTTCAATGACCCTAAAGACCCCTTATTTTTTTTGGATATGTACAGGAAGAAAATCATTGAATTGGAGGAAGAAAAGAACAAAATTCTGCTGTCACAAGAGGCAGAGTGGCGTATGAAGAGCAAGGCCATTTGGGTGGCAGCCGAAGATAAGAACACGAAATTATTTCATGTGTTTGCTAATAGAAGAAGGACCAAGAACTCCATCAGGGAGATCAAGGACGACAGGGGTAAAAAACAAACATCCTAATCTGGAATTGAAAATGCAGCTCCACAACATTTCAGGGACTTTTATTCGGAATCAGAATAAGACTTCAAAGCTAAGATGGAGTTCGTGTCCCATTTTCCCAACATGTTTCTAGAGGTTGATAACGCCCTTCTGAACATTCCGATCAACAAAGATGATATTGCTGTCATTTTAAAATACTGTGCCAGGGACAAGAGTCTGGGGCTCGATGGATGGGGAGTGGAGCTATACATTCATTTTTTGGATTTGATGGCTCGAGATCTGGTTGCTGCTGCTGAGGAAACTAGGAAATAGGCTCTCTTTTGGGGGCTGTCAACGCCACATTCATAGCACTAATTCCTAAGAAAAATGATCCCGAGACATTTGACGAATTTCAACCAATATCACTATGCAATGCTTTATATAATATGATCTCGAAGCTAATGGCATCGAGGATCAAAATGGTGTTTTCAAAACATATATCTCCCGAACAATTCGGGTTCCTTGAAGGGCGCCAGATACAAGATGCTATAGCTATAGCTATAGCACAGGAGTGCATTCACTCTATAAAGGCCAACAAAATGAAGGCATGTATGCTAAAATTCGATTTGGTTAAAGCATATGACTAAGTGGATTGGGAATTTCTGAGAATGATCTTGTACAAGGTGGGGATGGACCCAAGGAGCATCAGATGGATAATGGCTTGTTTAGCCACAATGAATTTTGCTATTATAATCAATGGCCTTCCCACATAGTTTTTTAGGGCTTTCTGGGGTCTTCGACAGGGATGTGCGTTATCCCCGTTACTCTTCTTGCTGGTCATTTACTGTTTGAGCCGAAAGATTGGGACTGAGAGAGAAAGGGGAAATATAGTGGGCATCAGGGTGATGAGGGACATTGACATAACACACTTGATGTTTGTAGACGACCTGCTATTTGGGGGTATAAAGGATCTGAATATGTGGACCAATTTGCATTGCATTATCAAGTCTTTCAGCGAAGCCTTTGGAATGTACATGAGTAAAACGAAGTCCATTTTGATCTTAGGAGAATCTATGGAAGAGGTCACCAGCGAAATCTGCAATTTTTTTGAGATTAAATCATGCAAATTTGAGGAGGGTTACACATACTTGAGGTTTAGGCTCAAACCAAATAGATATGGCAACAAAGACTGGTATTGGCTGCTTGAAAGATTTGAAAAGAAGTTGGCAAGTTGGACACAAAGATGGCTTACTATTGGGGGACGCTTGACTATGATCAAATCAGTTTTAGTACACATATCAGTGATCCAGGTGGATATTGGTGGCCACCCTCCTATTCCATTTGGGGCCCCACCATTTCTTCTTTCAGTTTTTCAGTTTCCATAATTATAGCACATTTTACTATTTTTAGCACTTTTTCGGGTCCTGAACTTTCGGAGCCGTTTTGAGGCCCTAAACGATGTTTTTTGGGAAAACCGGGAGCAACATGGTCTTAGATTAGTTTTGCTCACTCAAAAGTTGTAGTCCTCGGATAGATCTTTCTAACGAGGTATTGAGTGCGTCAAACGAAGATCGTATTCCAAAGTTACGTCCCCGGGAAGTTGATGTACCAATTTTCCCAAACGGGGCCCATAGTTTTGGCGCTTCATCTCCTAGGGTGAGGGTTTTGGATGTTTAGGGTTTTCCATTGTCTCTCAATAATAAATAGGCCCTTGAGCCTCATTGTAACACAGTTCAGAGGCTTGTAGCCACCACATCTCTTCTAAGAGATAAGCTACCAACGCCCTAGCTAGTTTATTTCCATTCTGTCTGTAAACAAATTTCAGCTCTTTGATATTAATGAAATGAAGTGTTATTTCCGCTGCATTTTTTTATTTATGGTTATATGTTTATTCTGTTGCGTTCCTGCATAAATCCAGATCAGTGGTATCAGAGCGGTCTACTCTTTCTCGATCCTTCTTTGCATGTCCCCAACGAGGTCGGGGTATAAGGAGTTAGGGCTCTATCTGGTTTAACCTTTGCAAGATCAGCTTCGCAAACCCCGACGGCTGCCCATGGGTGATGAAAAGAAAGATGAGGGAGCAGGAGATCCTATCAAAATATTGCTCGAGGAGGCCCTCGAAAAACAAAGGAACGCGATGATGGATAACTTTGCCCAGATCCTTCAACGACTGCCCACCGGCGGTGCATCTGCATCCAGCAACCACTCTGGAGGTGCAACTCCTTTTAAGGTACAAATAAACTTTGACATTCCCATATTTGAGGGCCAAATATATGCAGATGCCGTAGATAGATGGTTGAATCTATTAGAAGGATATTTCTCGGTTCATGACTTTTCCGACCGGGAGAAGATTATTTTTGCACTCCTCAAAGCTACCCCCCATGTCAAGGACTGGTGGGAAACCTACTGTGAGAAAAAGGACAAGGGGAACCCTCTCTGTTCTCGGCCGTACCCACTTGGAATTCTTTCCGAGACGCCATCAAGGAACAATATTATCCTGTGGGGAGCTATGAGGACAAGTACATACAATGGACTACGTTGCGGCAGCAAAGGGATCAAGATGTGCATGAGTTGACGAATCTGTTCCATACCCTGCGCACAAAGTTGGGTATCAAAGATTCGGAGAAACATTTGGTGCTGAAGTACCGCAGTTGTCTGCACAGATACATTCAGGAGGAAATGGAGTTCCTCAAAATCTCCTCGCTTGGTATGGCATACCGGTATGCTGCCAAGATTGAGCAGAAATTCAAACAGAAGAAACGATACTTTGGATCTGCGAATCAAATGCAAGGGAAAGTCCCCCCAAACCGCAGAGCAAAGGACAAAGCCAAGGCATGGCGGCCCAAGATAACCTACCAAAGCCGCAAGCAAAGAACAACATTGCGAAGCCGAAGAAGGACACGAGAAAGTGGTGTGAGTTCCATAAGAGCTCCTCTCACAATACAAGTGAGTGTCGGGCCAAGTAGTCACTGGTGGCCAAGATGAGGGCTTCTGTATCAGATGCATGCGTCGACTCTGAATCAGAACCCAACAAGGGGAATGATAAAGGGAAGCAAATTATTGATGCGGAGCCCAACGCCACTGTTGCCACTGCAGAGATCCAGAAGGAAGAATTAGATGATCCAGAGGAGGAGGAGCATCTCTTCCACTCCTAGATGTGGGTAAAGGGTTCCCCGCTACAGTTTGTTGACCACTGGAGTGGCACGTGATGATAATGAGAAGACTCCATGCCCAAGAATGAACCAAAAGACATTTGTACCATTAGATATCATCAGATATCATCAGTTCAATAGAGTTTTTGAACTCTACTTCTATTTCTCATCATCCTTCTCTTGTACCCAGATTACACGCCCTACAGGGAATTGTAATAAGTGATGCTAGTAATGATGAATTTGAGTCAGTATTGAGTCTGTAACAGGCCTAGGTAGCTTGGGACCTTGCCAACAAGTGAGTATTAGTCTAGGAAGTTTTTTTACTTGGTTAATTATCATCTCCCTACCAGGACTTAATAATTAATTGAGTTTTTTCTTCCAATTTTATCCCAATGCCAGAGTACGGCTTGATGGTGAGGCCTTGGGTGAGTCCTAGTGCCTAGAGTCAATGTATATTACCATACTAGATCACACAAAAAATTTCGTGGAATTTGGTTAGGTCTAGGTAGTGATTTTTTAATTTTTTAGATTTCCCGCAAGTCGAAAATTGCAATAAAAATTGTAATTGAATTGTAATAAGTGTTGCCTAGAGAAGTTGTATTTGGTATGAGTAATCAAAATTACACCTTTCACCCTCAAATTTCTACCATGACACACTTTGAGGGGTTAAAAATGTGTTTTGAACCCTCAAAACCCACTTTTCCTAAGTTTAGTGGGAAATCTGGCAATTAATTAAGCTAGAATTTAAATAAATGGAAAAAAAGAAATATCCAAACATGCTAAATGAGGTGGAAAATTATGGAGTTAAAGAAAAGTCCTAAGGTGATGTGGACTCCTAAAATCAAGGAAAAGATGTGTTCAAATAAAATTTAATTTTTGGCATTAAATGAGAGCTGTTTACTTGAAAATTCGAATTTGTGAAGTTAATGCATATTTGGGAGAATATTTGGTGGAGATTTTTGTGGTAAATTGTCCCCACATGGGTTGCCACCCATATACACTTGTCATTCCATCATAAAATTCGAATTTGGCACATAAGGTTAGAAGAAAATGATCTCCATTTGCCAAAATCTGATTTTTACACTTGGAAATGGAGCTCCACTTATCAAATTCGAATTTGCCTTATGATCTCCTCCCTGCCACCACTTGGCATTTGATTCTTCATTGGGATTTGCTCCCAACTTTCTATATAATGGAGCCATGGGCTGTCATATTGTATCATGTAATACGAGATCTTGTGCTTGGGAAGGTTCTGCCACTTTGTATACTCATCTTCAATGAAATAACAAAACTTTGGGGTTCAAATATGAGGTGTTATTATTCTATGGTTGTGGTATAATTCTTGATCACGATCTTCATTTTCTATTGGTAATATTGTGTTTATTATTTCCATATGCTTGCAAAAGATTTGTTAGTATAAAGCTATCTTGCACTAATATTTGGTTTTAGAGATTTATTTTAGATAGGGAATGTTTTAGTAGATTTTCATATAAATCTCTAAGATTTCTTTTTCATTATATTTTTCTAACCCATGTGGATCTAATGAGTTTATTTGAAGTTGTGTAGAAAAATATCTTTGGATCAAGCCTCAAAAGTGAGGGGACATTCTCAAAGGAATCAACCCACTCTTGAGCATGAACATGGAGGAGCCCACATTGTGATATCCCAAAGTTTTATCTTTCGATTCGTGTTTGTAGGGTCTCTTGGGTTTGTGTTTGTGATCAAATCTATTCTATTCAAATAATTTATTTTAAATATTGTGCTTACACTGATTATATTTGCTAATAAGAGCATGTTTTTTGACAAGACAGGGATAATAATCATACCCCCTAACCATCGGTCCAGTCCTTGTATATTTGTAAATACTTTTGGCATTTTTCTCATTTTTCTCCATTGATTTTTTGGGTCCATTTTGCAGAGGTTTAGACAGCCTTTTCAAGAGGTATTTTATTACTAACCTTGGCAGGGACTTAGGCTCTCAAGGCTGTAAATCATATCGAAATTCCTTGCAGACTGTCATCACCTTTTGGAGCAGATTTCATTATCTCAAGAGGCTATAGTTTCAAGATATTATTCGAGGAGTCTCTCTTGTATTCCATTGCCGAATTTTTGCGAAATATTGTCACTGCTTTCTCAAGAAAGGATTCTAGTGTATAAAAGTCAAATATTTATTGTAAAAGCCTTCTCGAAATTGGAGCCTTTCCTCACAATAAAAGAAGCTCTCATCTTTGTAACAAGAAGTTAATAAAGAGCTGACTTTTCTTGAGGGAGCTTGAGAAGTTTTCCCATGGTATCTCACCTACTCATTTAGAGGGAGGAAATCTTCTTGAGTGGTTAACTTTCTTTTGTCTAGTTTCTAATTTCTTACTTGCATTCATCATTTCGTTTGCTAATCTAATCTAGTTGTGAATGGTTAACTCATAACCTCAACACATAACACTCACATTTTCCTATTTTGCAATCACACTTGCCAATCCATTTTCCTGTATCTTGTGTTGTGAAAACTATTTTTTCATTTGTTTAAGTAAAAAACATAGCACTTTCATTTCATTTGGCAAGCTAATGTTTTCATGGTTTCATGCTAATCATTAATTTTTATCTCAAGTCATCTAGTTGCAATTTTATATTCTTGTTGGGTTATTAGAAAACTTTGTATTTCACTTTTGCGCACATCTTTGGAGTAACCCTTTACAAGTCCATTTATTTGCAACTTAAGTAATCTAATTGTGTACATTTTATTAGCTCATTCCATTCACAAACAACTTATTAGCTTATGATTTCATGCAATAATTGTCATATCACATCATTTTCATTTCAAAGCTTGTGAGTTGGTATCTGAAAGCATTGAGCTAGTTTCCATTTTAATATTTCCATTTGCTGTAATATCCCGAAAGGGAAATGGACAGCAATACAAGCATACGACAATATAGAAAATGCCAGAAATAGAACATAAAGCAAATACTCATATAAATGCCAGGAATGCTAAGCCATTTTATTAATCTGAGAAATAAAATGTAATACAATAGATGATAGGAATGATAGCACCTATTCTTGCTCAAGGCAAGTGAAGAACTCTCTTAGAAAAGACCGGAAATGGCTACTCTAAGGAACTGCGTCCCAGCTGCTAGGAAACTGCCGGAAAACTGCTACTGCTGGAATGGACTGGAAACTAGGGGCTGCTCCTCTTGCCGGAATGAGCTGAAAATCTGCAAATCACCTGTACTCGCCAACCTGGACAAAACCCAGAAACCATATCAAAAATGGTCAGCCTCCAAAATCCATCGAAGAAACCCTCCTCAAGGAATTACGCTGTCTCTGCAAGGCCCAGCGCAGATGCCAAATGAAAATAGCTGAAACGGTGCCACAACTATTCAGGAACCCTCCGACTGGCAAAGACGGATCCCCTACTCCGGATATCAACTGAAACTCCTGTAGAAATCCCCCAAACTGGAACACCTCCAAGAAGAACTGTGTCCTCTCTCCTAGGGACTGCGCAGTCACAAGAAGAGCCCCGCTCCTCAGCAAAACAACCAACCAAACCCCCTGCTAAAGACTAAAGAAATAACCTTACCCGAGCAGGCACTCGAAGTCCCCCGGGGCTAAGGGCGAGATCTCCGACCGGAGACACTCAACGCACTAAACAGTGCTGCAGACAGGCTAAACAGCCAGCGTGCTCAAGAAGACAAATGTCTAGCTCAAATATCATCAACAACAAGAATGCCAAATGAGAGGGCTCTCCCACCTTTTATAACGCTGGCCTCTCTCCAAAACCCTAACGTGGTCTCCCTCTCCTCAACGTGCTCCTCCTCAATCTAAGTAACCGGATACTCCTAAAATGCCCTCGTATCCCCAAATCCCCGTGTCGGACACCTCTACGTATCGGATTCGGCCCCAATTCGAAGGACACAGCGTATCCGTATAGGGTACGGTCGGGATACGGCGTATCCGAAAAGGGACACGCCGTATCCCGACTGTACCCCGTCGGATACGCCCGCGGGTTCAAAAAAGCGTTGTTTTTTTATTATAAAGGGGGGCTTTTGCTCATTGTTTTTCACCAATTGAGGAGGATTTTTCAGGAGAGGGCATAAAGCCTATGGCCCTAGTATTTATATATGATTCATGGTAATGTTAAATTCTTAACGTAAAAGTGGCATTCTTCTTAATCTTCATTTTCATCCTTTTACTTAAATTTTTAACATTACCATGAAATGACTCAGGATGTTTGAGAGTGGTTCCGACCTCATTGGATTTCATATGGAGAAAGTAGAATTTTAGATCTCATTCAAAATCCAGCAGACTTATTAGTTTTTCAGGATTTCAGGATTGGGCTATTGCAATGTTTCCATTGAATTTTGTCATGTATTAGGGTATGGAACTCGTATTTAATCAAGAGAACCAATCCATTTGGTAGTGTTCTTATGTAACACATTTTGATTCTGATGACTTCATGAAAAAACTACAGTATCTTACTATCTTCAATCTTGTCCTTCTGAGTAAATTTGACGATTGTATCATGTATGGTGTATCAATGTATCATTGTAATTTGTATTATAGTATCAATGATGATGTATGACTCATGAGTATCTAATATCTATGTTTGAATCAATGAATGTTGTATGAATTTGTGCAAAAAATATCTAATTTTTAATATATATATATATATATATATATATTTTTAATAAAATAATATATAACATAACGTATCCCAGAAGTATCCTGTTCCGGGGTCACCGTACCCGTATCCGATACTTAGAATCCCGGTATCCCGGTATCCCCGTATCAGGTGACTTAGTCCTCAATCTACGCAAAAGCTCCTAGAGGCTACGTGGGTCCCCTCCTCTGCGTGGTGTTGGACCCCCATGGCTCCCCATAAGTTATAACGTTGTGCTACTAGGGAGATACTTTATTTTACTTAAGTGAGTTAGACCCCTCTTCTCACTTTTATTTATTAATAAACTATAGTCGGCAAACTATACAAAAATCGAATATTCCAATTAGCTGTTGCTAATTAGGAATATTACAGAGTTGTTGATACATGTTTTATGGAGCATCATTGCTAGTTTATGTCATATTGGGCTAAGCACAAATCTTAAGCACATTGTCATTAACATATCTCATTGGAAGAATTTCACCCACATATAGGCATTTCACTTTGCATTAGTTGCATATTTAAAATTTACCTCCAAGCATAAGCTTAATTGATAGAAATTATAGGGAAAAAGGCTTTTTTGGAAAGTTCCTCCATTTGGTACGAAGTAAGGTAAAAGCGTGCGACCCTGCAGTTATGAAGGTGGCTTGTCCCCTTGTAGGAACGAAGGCACACGCTGGCTTGTAAGACTTAGGGGACAGGTATCGTTAATGACACCCCCGTGCCCTCGCCCCCTCTTTCTTATAGTCACCCCAATTTTTACCCCTTGCTAAGAGCACAAGAGGAGGACTTCTCACCTAGATTAGGCATTTTAGATTAAAAGTAACCAAGGTTAATTGCATCCAAATCTAGTATAATTGCATCTCATGCTTTGATTCATAAATCTATTTATCTTGAAAGCATTTTACTTCATTTAAGCAAATACATTTTCATTTCAAAGAGCAATACTCTGGAGGCACTGGTTGCTCATATGTTTCATGTTTATCTTATGTATTGATGGTTATTGCTCATATCACGTTTTTACATATAAATTTGAAGAAGTAATCTATTTAACTCTAACAACTCTCCTAGAAAACTCACATATTTAACTTAGTTTTTCTTTAAGGACCACCCCCCATAGCTAACCTAGGAGATAGCTTAAACGGAGAGAGTCGGGAATAGGTGACAACCCCTTCCCTGAGTTCCTTGCCACCAACCACACCTGGTGGGGTTGAAGGCTTCTCCCACTAACTAGTAGGTAGGTGTAGGCGGCAAGCGATAACACAGTTCATTGTCGACAGTGGGAGCCAAAAGAACCTCATTTAGCAGAGGTCGTGAAGCGGTTGGGCTTGTCGACCACAGCACACCCACAACCGTATACCATCGTGTGGCTTCACCAAGGACGGGATCTCCGCGTCAGCCAACAGTGCCGATTTCCCTACAACATCAGGCCCTTCACGGATGAGGTATTATGTGACATTGCTCCTCTTGATGTTTGTGATGTATTATTAGGCCAACCATACTTGTGCAAGCGACATGCTGTGTATGAGTCTCGGCCTCGCGCTGTTTTTGTTACTTTGGGCAATAAGTTGTACAAGATACCAGAGGTACCACCGCCTGCAACTATCTCTTTGGTTACTGCAAAATTCCTGATGATCCGCTCCCAGGGCAAGAAGAAGACTGTGGCCACGACCTCCAGACAGGGCTCCTCTGCACGACAACAACAAATGGACAAGGTCGTGGAGGAGTACGGGGACATCTTCACCTCACCCACAGGGGTGTCTCTGCAATGTCAGGTCAAGCACCCCATCGATTTGTCCCCAGGTGCGCCACTTCCCAATGGACCGATATATCGGCGCTCTATTCTGGAGAACGATGAAATCAATAGGCAGATTCAGGAGCTATTGCAGAAAGGACACATCCGGCCGAGTTCATTGCCTTGTGGGAGCCTAATCGTCTTGGTGTAGAAGAAGGATGGGACTTGGAGACTTTGTATAGACTATCGAGCGTTGAACAAGATCACTGTCTGGAATAGGTACTCGATCCCACAGATTGATGACCTTCTGGATCAACTCAAAGGGGCGAAATATTTCAGCAAGATCGACTGGAAGTCCGGGTATCACCAGGTACCAATCGAACCCTCCAATATGTGGAAGACTTCCTTCAAAGCCAAGGAGAGCCTTTTCGAATGGCTGGTCATGCCTTTCGAGTTGACGAATGCTCCCGCAACCTTCATAAGGCTGATGGACGACATCTTGGGGCCATTCACCAACTCATTTGTAGTAGTGTACTTGGATGACATCCTGATCTTCATCCAGACTTGGGAAGAGCACCTCCACCACATCCGACAAGTCCTCCAAACACTGCGTCAACACAAGTTGTGTGCCAATTTGGAGAAGTGCACTTTTGGCATGACCCAGGTTCAGTATCTAGGATACATTATTGTGAATAGGGGGTGCATGTGGATCCAACCAAGATCCAAGTAATTCGGGATTGGCCGGCCCCAACCACTCTAACAGAGCTTCACAGTTTTCTGGGTCTTGCTAATTTCTACTGCAGGTTCGTGTTGGGATTCTCTCATATCACTTGGCCCTTGAGTCAAGTCCCCAAGGGAGGAGCGAAAGCAAAATTCTTTTGGTCGGAATCTCAACAGAAGGTGTTCGTAGAATTGAAACATCGCCTCTACTCTGTCACATTACCAGACTTGCAACAACCATTTGAGATTGAGAAAAATGCCTCTGACTATACTATTGAGGCAGTTCTTACTCAACAAGGGCATCCAATGGCATATCACAGTGAGACATTGTTCGACACAGTCCGCAAGTATCCCACGTAGGCTTGCCGCTAATGGAAGCATTACATTTTTGGGAAGGAAACAGTCATCCATACAGACCACCGACCCCTGCAGTTGATACAGACACAAGGGAAGTTGCAGAACGATCGTCATCAGAAGTGGTCCACATATCTGCAACAATTTCATTTGAACATCAAGTATAAGAAGGGCAACGCCAATAATGTTGTAGACTGCCTCAACCGACCACCGATTGTGGCGCTAACCACCATTCTCAACTCTTGTGGGCACGAGACTTCTGAATGGCCGCTTCTCTACAAGAGCAATCCAGAATTTGGCCACACATACAAGACACTCTTGGAGGGTACGCAAGTTCCAAATTTTCACCTCCAGGATGCACTGCTATGTCACCTAGGACACCTTTGTGTTCCTTCAAGTGAGTGTGCCAAGATGATTTGGGAAGAACACTACAATCGAGTCGTTGGGAATTTCGGGTCGAGAAAATAGTGGTAGAAATATTTCTATTGGCCGAACCTTCGACAGGATGTTGGGAAGTACATCAAATCCTGCACTGCTTGCGTCGTTGCCAAACCGACCATCAAGAAGCAAGGCCTCTCTATACTCCGCTACCTACCCCTAGTCGACCTTGGGAATCCATCTCCATGGATTACATGTCGGGCCTTCCTTCTGCTAAGCATGGAAACAACGATGTTTTCGTGGTCGTCGATAGATTCTTGAAGATGGCCATTATGTCGGCCTGCAAGAAGAATATCACAGCAGAAGCCACTGCTAAACTCTTCTTTGAACCAGTGTGGGTGCACTTTGGGATCCCACAGTCTATCATCTCAGATCGGGACAGCAGGTTCCTCAGCACATTTTGGTCCAGCCTCTGGTCAGTGCTAGACACCAAGCTCACCAAGTCCACAACTTTCCATCCCCAAATTGATGGCTAGACACAGGTCATCAACAGGATGATTGTACACATTCTGCGGATGTACAATTCAAAGAATCCACACACATGGGATGAGAGCCTTCCCTATGTACAACACAGTTATAACCGGGCTCTCCACAGTTCAACCGGCCACAGCCCCTTTCAGGTGGGCTTGGGGTTCTAGCCACTATGTCCCATTGACGTAGCCATGCCATTTGTGGCTACTCAGGTCGATTCGGCTCATGTCCAGTCTGAAACTGACAAAGCGAACAACTTCATTGAGCACATTCAGCACATCCGCCCATAGGTTCATGACATATTGGACAAATCCAATGCTAAGTACAAGCAACGACATGATCAACATCGAGTGCCACACAACTTCTAGGTGGGCGACAAAGTATGGTTACATCTAAAGGGAACGCTGTTACATTTTCTCGCAAGAGGGGTAGAGGAAATCAGTAGTATAGGACCATAGGTTATATGGTGCATTGACATTCCTTTGTATATGACATTATGACTCATGATATGAGATACATTATTATATTTTTTGTTGATATTTTGAGGCTGAGTTGACTCTTGAGACTCAGGACTTAGTATTCAGGACAGGATTCAGTTTTATGTGTGATGTAACACTAGACATGATATTACACATCTTATATATTAGTTTTTTTTTTCATATTTATGTGTCAATGCATTTATTTTATGTTGTGGATGCTTTAGATATTAAAAAAATTGAAAAAAAATGAATATTTTTGTATGTGCCTATTTTTTCCCGATTTTTACGATTTTTTTTTCCGATTTTTTCCCCTCGCTGATTTAATCCCGATCGCGATTTTCAAAACATCCCCAACGCTGCCTCTGATGGCTCTGCGTCAGCTCCTCTAGGCCTGCGTCACCCCTCTGGGCTTGCGTGAGCCTCTGCGCTCGCTTTGCGTGAGTCTGGATGGGCCTGCATCACCCCTCCTGGGCTTGCATCACTCCTCCTAGGCTTGCGCTACCTCTCTAGTGTTGATCTGCCTCTCTGCTATTGTATTCTACGGCCTTGGATCAGAAATCCCATTGCCGAACTTCCCTTGCTGCACTGCAAGCTCACTCGAAAATTCTCAGCAAACCGTGCCCTAGAATTTCAACCTAGCTCAAGTGCTGCCACTATGTGTGTGTTCTCCAACCGACCCCAAGCCTTCCTTTAATACTTTTCCAGTTGAGGAATCAACGACCGTGATCTAATTTCTAATTGATGGCTAAGATCAGAAAAGACTTGATTCTTGTCACTTAGAACATTCTCACCCACATGTTAAATTAATTCACTTTAATTATTTAATTTGCCTAAGTTAGACTTAGGGTCCCCATTAAAATAATTCATTATTTGAATAACTTAAGCTCCGGGTGGAATTTCTCTAGACGATTTTTCGGTCTTGGAGATCTCATGTGTTCTAGCCCCTCCACAAAGTTTTGGAGCTAGAGCACATCCGATGCTACCGAAAAATCAACACTCCCTCTTAGCGAGGAATGTGCTCTAGCAACACTTCAACTTGAAGCATCACCTTGATCCACGACATCGGTCCTTTGCGTTGCTGATGCTCGGCTGCTGCCCTTCATCCACTGCGCTGATGCCTTCTGTACTGCTGCCCATGTCACTGCCACTGACACTGCCTCATCTGTACTGCAACTCCATCTCAAATGCTGCATCATGCTGCCCATATCACTGCCACTACTAATTGTTGCACTGCAACTCAGTTGTTGAGAGTTAAGCAACTGAAGGACATCACCCAAAATCCTGACAGGTAAGTCAGTCTTAGTGCACCTCGATACTGAAGTACCCTCTGCCGCTAATCTGCACTGACCCTCTATAGCTCTGTGCTGCTGCTGCTCTGCATTGCGTAAGCATTGCCTCTGCCATCCCATCAACCTCTGCACTGCTGAAATCCCATCAACCTCTGTGCTGCTGCTACTACGTTGTTGCTGCCTCTGCTCTACGCTACTCCAATCTTCAGCATCCTAGCTCTGCCAATGTGCCTCCATAATCCTCCGCACCAATTGACTCCAGTCATCCTGCTACTGTCATTAAGGGCTCCCGTAGCTTGTATGTGATCTAAGAGTTTGGGCACCTCAAGGATCTTGCCCATCATCTGAAGTTCAAGAGAACTACAGATCTATGTCACCCCACCTCTTTTCTCGAGGCACATGAGCACTCATAGCCACATCGTCATCACTTCCATCATCACCCTAGCTGTTGCAGCCTTTGAATTAAAATCTTCTTTGCCCTTCTTCTTCTCAGGGCATTGTGTGGCGAAATGTCCCAATTCACCACAACTGAAGCATCTGACCTTCGAGAGGTCCTTCTTCTTCCGTTGCTGCCCCTGTTGTCCCTTAGATGGGAGAGCCACACTTCCTCCTCCTTCCTGATCTTGATTCCTCCATTGCTGCTGCCCACATTGGTCATCCTCCTGATGTCTTCTTTTCGAAGAGCTGCTCACATGTCTTCCCAATTTGGAAGTGTTCCTCTACCCAAAATTCCTTGGACAAAGGTCTCCCATTCTTCAGACACTGCATTCAGGGCAGTCCTGACCATTAGACCCTCATAAGGAGTGGTCCCCATAGCAATTGGCTGATCACGAATCACCTTCAATCTAATGAGGAATGGGTTGATTTCCTCTCCCTTATGCGTCTGAAATAACCGAAGCTGATTCTCCAGAAGCATTCTCCTCTGTACAGAAGTCCCCTGATACAATGTGGTCAATGTCGTCCACATCTCATTTGATGTGTTCTTTTCAGCAATGTGTGGGACCACATGATCCTTGACCCCGTCCATAATCAAGTGCTCGGCCCTTGCTTGCACTTCCTCATACTTCTTCAACGGATCAGCATCAACAGGAACAACTACAACCTTCTTGACATGATCTTTGATGCAATATTCATAAAAAAATGACAGGATTCTGGCCTTCCAGACAACGAAGTTGGATGCTCCATCCAACCTGTCCCGATCCCTCAATCCATGTGCGGCCATCTCTTCTCAAAAGATGTCGAAGCGGATACTCTTCTCCCTTCTTCTACTGCTGCCCTCAGCAAAAGACTCAGATCTGGGTTTCTTGGCACTAGAAACCCTCTAGAGAATATGCTCCCTCTGAAATTGAGTGACGATCCTAAATCATTACTTGAAAAATACAATCGATGGTTACCCAAGTTCAAAGGTGATGCTACCATGAGTGCCCTGACTTTGTTGAAGAATTCTGTTGGTACATGTCCCCTAGGATGATCTTTTATGAAGATAGTCTCATGATGCTTTTTGTTTTGTCACTTGAAAGGTAAGCAAGAGAATGGTACCTTAGCCTACCGCCGACATGCATTGAAGATTCTGATGATGTTGAGGACCTATTCATGAAGAGGTGGTCATGCAGTGCCAAAGGAACCTTTAACATTGATAAGTTTTATCAAATAGCTAGGGGAAGGGAAGACATACGGGAATTCATTCAAAGGTTTGATTGGATAGTTCGGGATATCCCTGATCACCTAAAACCCTATGATGAAAATATCCTTGACAAGCTTATTAAAGTCGTAGGTGGCCACCTAATATATGCATTAAGGGACAAAAAACCTTCTACATTGGCTAAGGCTAAAGAAATGGCAATGCAGGTTGAAGAAAAATTATGTATCTCAAGAATGGATGCTAATGACCTCCTTAATGCTAAAACTAAGGCCAAGAAGGAAAAATCTAAAGATCAATATGAGGAAACCCTTGTGGCCATCCTTAAAAAGATGGAAAAGTTTAGTGAAGAGGTCCACTCACGGGATAGGATAGTCATGAACATAATCACCACATTGGTGAAGGCCCAAAAGTCTAGCTATATTCCAAGGGGAAAACCTTTTCCTAAAAAACGAAGTGAAGAAGATAAGCCGAGCTCATCTCAAGTCCCTATCACTTTGGCTCCAACCAATGTAGTGGAGCAAGACTCATCTTCCGAAGATGAGAAAAGTGAGAGTGACGATGATGAAATAGACGAGCAGACCAATCTTGTAGAATCCGATGTATTCAACATTTTTCTAGGGGGTTCATACACTTATCCTCCCGTTAATGAGGTCACAACCAAAGAAGAGAAAGAGGAGCCTATTCTTAATGCTGATGCTAGTAATGGAAGATTCAAACAAGGAAATATTCACGAAAGAATAATAATAAGGACCTCGCAACCTCCAAGGAACCTAACAAAGACAACCCTCCTCCCAAGAAAGCCCCTCCTAAGGAAATTCCTTCTAAAGATCATCCTAAAAAGGAAGCCCCTTCTAAGGATCCTCCTAAAAAGGATTCACAAACTAAAGTTGAGCCTAAAAAGGGTTCCCAAAAGGGAGGAAATACGAAGAAGAACGAAAATGGAAAACAAGTGGGACTCAACATTGACTTGGAAGCCGCTATAAGGAAGATGACTGTACCCATTCCTAAAGGAAATTACGAAACTTCCTGAACAACAACAACAAATTAAGAAGTCCTTGGGTTTTGAAGAGGAAGAATTACCCGAAGACTTGCAGAACATTCGTATTCCTGATCGTAACCCTAGACATGAACCTTTTATGCTCACTTTGGCTATCAACAACCTTTATTTACATAATTGTATGCTAGACTCAGTGGCTTCCGCCAGTATCATGCCTTTAAAAGTCATGAAGCAATTGGGTCTCAGCATTACTCGACCATATAAGAAGGTGTGTGGTTTTAACTCTAAACCGGTGGAGGTGGAAGGTCTCATAAAAGGCCTTAAGGTTTCTCTGTCTAGGAATCCCGACATATCCCTTCTCATGGATGTTGTTGTCATGGAAATGCTCTTGTCTAGGAAATGGGGGGCTACCATTCAGGGGCATGTTCAAATGGACTTATCATACGCCACTATCCCGCAATCTGATGGAACCCCTTTTATCCTCTATAGGGAGCCTACATACCTTTATCACGTAATTAAGCCTGGACCAACTCCATACTATGAAGCACATGACATTGAAAAGTCCTTTCTCGTTTTCCCCTCACAAGAAGTCTGCATCCTCAAAAGACCAAAGCACAAAACAAGAAAAAATTGGAAGCCTAAAAAGGAATATAATGTAGGGAACTTGGTCTTAGTTGACAAAGACTTGATTCCTGTCAAGATTCATGGAAAATTTGGGGATGACTATTACTACATTGCTAAACTCAACGACGAACTATGGCCACAACCGGTCAAGTTGAGTCGTGTCACCCCTTTCCTCGATACTTGACATTGTACTATATGCATGTTAGAGTAGGATGCATCACATGATGATTTTCACATTAGAACTAATGTCATATGATATTTCTCATGGTAAACTAGTTGCATCTAGATTAAAATTTGCATATTTTACTATTTGTTGATTTTATGGCCTAACATCAAGCATGGGTGATCATAAGACACCGTGAAAAACATGTTGCCCCATGGGTTTAGTCTTTGATATGTGCAAGTAACAGGTCTGCAGTGACAAAGAGATTGTTGGAGTTCTCGTGACCTCCCGTTTGAGTAGCTTCACCCACTTTTTCTAGAGATCACGTCCCAGTTAGAGCAGATGTTACCCACCACTTTGTGGGTGATATCCCTAGGAGAAAATTTTCTCCAAGATGGTCCTCAACCGACAACTAGAAGCTCCTCACAACCACCAACTAGCTCGTTGTGCCATTTCTTCTCCATCTGAGCCAATCATGTGGTCCCTCACCCATCTATCATGATCGTATGTTTGAAGGTGGGACTCCCGAACCTAAAGGTATGCCTTGTCATTTGGTAATTGAGTATTGAGTTTTCTTATCATGGGAACTTATGGGCATGGATTAATGGGGGGATTCGGCAGAAAGAGTGGGCTAGGTCTGTGCTGCTGTCCCCTAGACCTCTCTTTGGATGTTACCCTTGGATCTTAGTCCCATGGGATCTCCTTTATGACCATTGAGTTTTAGGGTCGTACTACATGGTAAACCCCAATTTTAGTAGCGTGGTCCCACTCCCTCATCCATATATATCACTCCTCTTTCGTTTATTATAACCCCATTCATCATGTTTCCCACTGTGAAAATCCCTAAATCTCGGAATCCTCTTGCAACAACCTGATATTACTTCTCCTACTTGATAAATTATGCAAGTTATTTACTGTGTTCTACAAGTAAATACTGAAGCAAGAAAATTAGACACACATTACACCGTTATTTTTGGACTAAGTCCTCGGAAAAACCTAATGTGGGAAAATCGGTGCAGCAGTTGAGGGTTTGTATTATTAAGCTGAAGTTTTTCTGAATATAGCTGGATGCCCAAATCTGGCTATCCACAGAGAATCTGATTGACAAAGAATTAGTGAGGATTGCCTCACACTAACACTGGAGATCTAGCACTAACCCAACACTGAATTGGACAGCCCCACGCTGCCTCTGCGCAGATCTGCTTCACTTTGGCTGGGGACTGCGTCACCTCCTTCTGTTGATCATTCTGCTAGCTGGACGCTGATATTTTGCCCCTCCAGTCTCATACCCCGACACTTTGGCACTGGATTTGACTGATCCTCAGCAAAACTTCGGATCTCCTCAAGGCTTCAGTGTTGCCTTTGCGTGGCACTGCGCTACCCAACATAGCTCCTACGCTGCCTCTTCTGCGTCCTCTTCTCTGCGATGTATTCCTGGCTCAGGAAAATATATTCCAACCGGAACTATTACTGCCTCTCACTTCAATCGAATCTACTCGATCAAATCCTCCGGCTGCTTTGCGCTGCTCACTTGAGAAAATCGATCTCTAGACTCACTTGGTGTATTTTCTAAATGCCCATCGAAGTCCTTATAATCTTCTCGTTGGATAGCTAACAGCCCAGATTAAAACATAATCAACGACTTAAATCATATTTACTCGATCTCTGTCTTTTTCTAGAAGTTTCACACCCAGTTCTATTAATATACTTCAATTATTTTAATTCCCTAAGTTTAGACTTAGGCTCCCATTAAAAATAATTAATTATTTTAATAAAGCCCCATCCAGGTGGAATTTCCCAAAACGCTTTTTGGGTATTTTGGAATACATGTGTTGAAGCCTCCCTGCAAAATTTGAGACAGCACATCCGATGCTACCAGAAATCAACACTCCCTCTTAGTGAGTAATATGCAATAGTAATGCATCCTGCTGAAGCATCACCCTGACTTCGTAACATCTCCCTCTGCGCTACTGATGCCTTACACTGCTGCTCATGAACTACTGCGCTGCTGCATCTATGCTGCTTTCGATCTTGCATACTGCTGCCAACTGCATCTACACTGCAACTCTACTGTTGTTGTTGCTGCAGCAGAAAAACATCCAAAATTATTAAACTAAGTGTTCAGCATGATGCTTCTGATACTGAAGATCTGACTGTTGCTAGTCTTTGCGCTGACCCTCTGAAGCTGCTGCACTGCTGCTGACTTTGCGTTGTGCCTTGCTGCATTGCTGCCAACTCTACTCTGCGCTGCTCAGACTCCGGTGCTCTCTAGCCATTGCGCTGTCACTTCGGCACTCCTCTGCACCAAATGAGACTGGTCTTTCTCGCTACTTCTGATTTGGGCTCCCGTAGCAAGGTATTGATCCATGATGTGGACTCCTCAAGGATCCCACTCAACTGCAGTTCTCTGGAACTACAATACTAGATCACCCCACCTCTCCCCTAGAGGTATGTGGGCAATTATGGCAAACTCCTCCTCGATTCTTGCAGTTGCAACCTACGGATCATGTTTCTCGTCCTTGTCCTTCTTCTGGAGAGGACATTGTGTAGTGTACTGACCCATCTCACCACACCATAAACACTTGATCTTTGAGACGTCCTTCTTCTACCTCTACTGCTCTTGCTGCCCCTTAGATGCAAGGGTTGCATTCTCTTCATCCTCCTTGGGCTTCGACCCACTGCTGTTGCTGTTGCCATCAAGTTTGCACTTGATCATATCTCGCCTCATCTCTTCCTGCTGAAGAGCGGCCCACATATGTTCCCAATCAGGCAACCTTTCTCTGCCCAGGATGCTTTGGACAAAGATTTTCCATTCATCTGATATAGAGTTTAGAGCCAATCTGACGATCTCAGTGGACTGAGGTGCTGATCCGACAACTGCCAACTGATCTCTGGTTTCTTGAAGCTTTGCAAGTAATGGATCAATGTGTTCTCCCTTCTGCATCCTCATAGTGTTGATTTTTGTAGCATCCGAAAGTGTTCTAAGTCTCAAAATTTGTAAGGAGGCTTGGACATCAGTATTCCAAAGAATCCATAAACCGTTTATGGAAATTCCACTCGGTTCATGACTTATTAAAATAATTAATTATTTTAATAGAGACCCTAAGTCTAAACTTAGGGAAATTAAATAATTAAAGGGTATTAATAAGTCAGAGTGTGAACCTTCTAGAAAACAAAGATCAAGTCAAGTTTTAATCTTAAACATTGATTAGACTTCTAATCTGAGTCGTTGATTCATCAACAAGAAGATTATAAAAGGAGGCTTGAGGGTCATTTGGAAAATAAGCCGGGCATACACTCAGTACCCAAAGGAGATCAATTCTGAAGTAATAGAATTCGATCTCAGTGGGAGAGTTGCAGGGTGGAGAGTTGTAGAAGCAGAAGGAGGGAGTCAACAGTAACTGAGGTCAGGGACAAAGGGACGCAGTGGGTCATAGGAGGCAGCACAGGGCTGCAGCGTAGTGAACCCACACAGAGCTTATGCAGACTTATGCAGTCTAGCACAGGGACTGCACAGAGAAACACGCAGACAGGCACAGAGAGATGCAAAGGCTGATCAAGGTGTCATGAATTTGTCTTGAGGAGCCGAGAATTCTGTCTTAGGTGTTTTTCAGATTTTAACTGCCAGTATATTCCTTGTAAAGAATCATTTGCTGAAGAATTTAATAAAAATATCATTTGCTACACCGGTTTTCCGGCATTGGGTTTTTCCAGGGACAATTGTCCAAAAGCAACTGTGTACATGTGATTGATTCTTGTGCTTATGTCCTTTACTGTTTACTTCTCTGCATATATAATTGTGAATGTTGCAGTAGTATTTATTTCGAAATTTATCGATAGATTTTTGTAAATAACTTATTGAAATAATAAGTAGGAGGAATAAATATATCATTGCAACTATAGACTTTTCAGATTGAAAAATTAACATGGTATCAGAGCTAGAGATGAGTAACAGGAATGGAGAATCGACAAGTGTATAGAAATCTGATATTGCAGCAACATCTCAGAAGGGTTCATGCAGTTCTCGAGAGAGGGAAAGAAGCACGATAGAACAGATGGATCACGATGTTTCTGTTCTGGCATCCAGACTTGAAGAAGAATTTGCTTGTGTATCAAGCACTGCTTCTCCTGATGTCTAGTACATTAACGGTGGAGCTTCTGCTCATATGATAGGAGTGCGGGAATGTTTTTCCAACTACCGAGAGGAGCAGATGAATTTTGAAATAACCATGGGTAATAAAGCGAAATGTACCCCTATTGGAAGATGTATCGTACTATTTTTGACTGAGGCTGGAAATAAGATTCGGGCCACTAATGTGCTGCATGTGCTCGAGTTTGGGATGAACTTGCTCTCAGTGTCTCAACTTCAAAACCGAGGTTATGACGTTTACTTTATTGGCAACAGGGTTTACGTCAAACACCCCAGTTGGAAGAAGAAAGCACAGATCGAAGTAAGAAGCAACAAACTTTACAAGTTGCAACTCGAATCCCTAATGGAACTAATTGGCAACACTGATGAAACGGACCTGAATGAACTATGGCACAAAAGAATGGGACATTTGCATCATGGGGCGTTAAATATTCTCAGGAAAACTGGCACAGGGGTTCCAGAATTGAGCACCAAGCGGGATGATGTTTGCAAAGGGTGCATATTAGGTAAATATGCCAAGGCAGCGTATCAAAGAAGTAACAATAGGGCCAAGAGTGTATTGGACTTAATACACTCAGATATCTGTGGACCAATGTCCACTAGAGCTCTTAGTGGTGCCGAGTATTTCATCAGCTTTATTGATTACCATTCCAGGAAAACCTGGATCTACTTTTTAAAGACCAAGGACGAAGTCTTCAGCCAGTTTAAAGAGTTTAAAGCTCTGGTAGAAAATCTAACAGGGAAGCGGGTCAAGGTGATGCGTTCAGACAATGGTGGTGAATACATAGACAAGGAATTCACTGGGTTCTGCGCAAGGGAAGGTATCAGAAGAGAGTGGACAACTCCATACAATCCGGAGCAGAATGGTGTGGCAGAAAGGAAGAACAAGACTATTGTTGAAGCTACAAGAGCAATATTGTATGATCAAGACATGCCTAAATTTCTGTGGGTTGAAGCTTGTAATACAACTGTCTATATTCAGAACATGATTCCTCACACTGCATTGGGAAAGATCACGTGAGAAAGTGTCTTCACTGGAAGCAAGCCTGAAGTGAGTCACTTTAGGATCTTTGGTAGTACAACTTACTGCCATGTGCCCAGTGAGAAGAGGAAGAAGTTGGAAATGACTGTGGAAAAGGGGTATCTGGTAGGATACAATGAGAATGCAAAGGCATATCTCATCTACATTCTTGAGAGCAGGAAAGTCGTGGTGCGGAGGGATGTGAAATTCATGGAGGAGAAGGCCTTCAGAAGATCCCGCGAGTTGCCTTCTGCTACGCAGTCTGAGGAGGATCCGTTGGTTCCACCTCAACAACTAGTGGCAGAGAATTCAACTGCCTCTCCAAGGCATGGGGATCCAAGGGACTTGTCTCCCGAGGACTTGCAAGAGGGAGAGCCGGTAAATCCGCCCACCACTGGTGGGAGAACGAGTAGGGAGCTACGGAAAATTCTGAAAGATGCATAAAACTTTGTCAGAGTCCCCCGAAATGAGAAGAGACAACGTAAGCAACCTGAGAGGTATCAAGCCTTGGTTGCACAAGTCGTAGAACCTTCCAGTTTTCGAGAAGCAGCTCATCACCAGGTGTGGGTAGATGCAATGGTGGAAGAGTACAGTTCCATCATGACGAATGATGTCTGGGAAGTGGTTCCCAGACCTCAAGAGAGATCAGTTGTATGATCAAGGTGGATCTACAAGGTCAAATATGTTGCAGATGGCAGTATAGAGAAATCTAAAGTCAGGTTTGTGGCTAAGGGGTATGCTCAGAAGGAAGGGATCGATTATGAAGAAACCTTCACCCCAATAGCCAGATACACTTCTATTAGATCCGTGATATCCCTTGCTGCACAAATGGGATGGGAGATTCACCAGATAGATGTCAAGACTACGTTCCTGAATGGGGTGATAGAGGAAGAGGTGTATATTGAGCAACTAGAAGGCTTCAAGAAGCATGATCAGAAGACCCATGTGTGCAGTCTCAAGAAAGCCTTGTATGGACTAAAGCAAGCTCCTAGAGCCTGGTATGGTCGAATTGACAACTACTTGCAGAAGATGGGATTCGTCAAGAGTGACGTAGATCCCAATCTCTACTATCTGAGGGTAGGGAGTGAGCCCCTGATATTGGTTCTATATGTAGATGATCTATTTTTGTTAGGATCATCAAGGCTCATCACAGACTGCAAGAAGAATTTGGCTACGGAATTCGATATGAAGGATCTAGGGCTTATGCACTATTTTCTGGGGTTGGAAGTTTGGCAACAGAAGGGGGAGATCTTTCTTGGTCAAGGAAGATAAACTACAGAGATTCTGAAGAGATTTTAGATGGAGGATTGTAGACCCATGACGACTCCAATGATCCCCAATTGGAAGAAAATCGACACGTTCGAAGATGATGAGGCTAATCCTACTCTGTATAGGCAACTCATAGGATCTTTGATGTATCTGGTAAACACAAGGCCAAACATCTGTTATGCTGTAAATACCCTCAGTCAGTTCATGGTAGAACCCAAGAGGGCTCATTGGGTAGCAGCCAAGCATGTTCTCAGGTACCTTAAAGGAACAATTGAGCTTGGATTGAAGTACACCCGTAGCAGTGATGTCAGGTTGAGTGGGTTCATTGACGCGGATTGGGCTGGGAGTCCAGTAGATCGAAAGAGTACCAGTGGGTATTGTTTCAGTATAGTATCAAGAATGACTTCTTGGTGCTGGAGGAAACAAAAATCCGTGGCACTAAGCTCAGTAGAGGTGGAATATATGGCAGCGAGCACAACTTCGTGTGAGGCCATATGGCTTCGAAAACTGCTTGTGAACTTACTAAAGGAGAAAATGGAAGTGACCAGTATCTTATGTGATAATCAGAGTTGCATCAAGCTCTCTGAAAATCCCGTGTTTCATGATCGGTCGAAGCACATTGACATTAGGTGTCACTTCATCAGGGACTGTGTACAACGTGGAGCTGTGTAGTTGCAGTACACTCCAATAGGAGAACAACTGGCAAACGTTCTCACGAAAGCTCTGGGAAAGACTAAGTTTGTTTACTTTAGAGAAAAGATGGGGATGATCAAGAATCCATTCCAGTAGTAGGAGTGGATAGGATCAGGATTCAAAGGGAGTTGCAGTACAAATGTAGCAGTGATAGTGGCAGTGTCATGGGCAGCAGTACAGAAAGCAGCAGCATGAGCAGATGAGGGGCAACGTCCAGAGATCAGCAGCGCAGAGGGTGATTCCAAAGCAGAGCAGCATGCAGCAGACATATTGCTGGAACTCCTTTGTCGCTAAGAGGGAGTGTTGATTTTTGTAGCATCGGAAAGTGTTCTAAGTCTCAAACTTTGTAAGGAGGCTTGGACATCAGTATTCCAAAGAACCCATAAACTGTTTATGGAAATTCCACTCGGTTCATGACTTATTAAAATAATTAATTATTTTAATGGAGACCCTAAGTCTAAACTTAGGGAAATTAAATAATTAAAGGGTATTAATAAGTCAGAGTGTGAATCTTCTAGAAAACAAAGATCAAGTCAAGTTTTAATCTTAGCCATTGATTAGACTTCTAATTTGGGCCATTGATTCATCAACGAGAAGATTATAAAAGGAGGCTTGAGGGTCATTTGGAAAATAAGCCGGGCATACACTCGGTACCCGAAGGAGATCAATTCTGAAGTAATAGAATTCGATCTCAGTGGGAGAGTTGCAGGGCGAAGAGTTGCAAAAGCAGAAGGAGGAGGGAGTCAGCAGTGATTGAGGTCAGGGATAGAGGGACGCACTGGGTCACAGGAGGCAGCACAGGGCTGCAGCGCAGTGAACCCATGCAGACTTACGTAGTCCAGCGCAGGGACTGTGCAGAGAAACACACAGAAAGGCACAGAGAGAAGAAGAGGCTGATCAGGGTGTCAAGAATTTGTCGGGAGGAGCCGGGAATTCTGTCTCAGGTGTTTTCAAATTTTATCTGCCAGTATATTCCTTGTAAATAATCATTTGCTGAAGAATTTAATAAAATCCTCATCTGCTACATCGGTTTTCCCGCATTGGGTTTTTCCGGGGACAATTGTCCAAAATCAACTGTGTACATGTGATTGATTCTTGTGCTTATGTCCTTTACTGTTTACTTCTTTGCATATATAATTGTGAATGTTGCAGTAGTATTTATTTCGAAATTTACCGATAGATTTATGTAAATAACTTATTCAAAGAATAAGTAGGAGGAATAAATCTATCACTGCAACTATAGACTTTTCAGATTGAAAAATTAACACATAGATAACATCTTCTCCTGCAAGTATATCTTCCGCTACTTAGAAGATCCCTGATACAATGTAGCTAAGGCATCCCACATCCTCTTGGTCGTCCCTTTACCAACGATATGACATACTACATGATCCCTCACTCCGTCGAGGATAAAACACTTAGCCTTCACCATATTCTTCTTGTAGGCTTTCAACAGATCGGCATCAACGAGGACAACTACCACATTCCCGATAAAGGCCTTGAAATCATGCTCATCTAACGAACAAGTGATCCTTTCCTGCCAGATCACATAGTTGGAGGCACTCTCCAACCTATATTGATCTCTCAGCCCATTTGTTGCCATCTCTGTCGTTTGAAGAATGTTGAACTGCTCCCTCTATCTCCTCTGTAGCTGCTAGGCTGGCCTATGCACTCCCTGTTGGATTATGTAGATCTGATCCTCGCTACTGTTTCTCTGTGATTGAGAAATATAATTCCTTGGCTTGGAATTCACCGAGGAAGAAAATTCCCTCAAAATGTGTCTTCTTCCTTCTTATGGCGCTTTTTTGCCCACAAAAATGATGCAGAAAACTGCGTGCCACAGAAAACTGCTCTGCGCTGAAGCTTCTGTTGCATGCTCCCTCTGCTGTGACAAATCACGAACTTGAAAGTATTACTTCTTTGTCAACTCACTCAGAGACAGACTTCCTTGCAAATATTTCCCTTCTGGCTTGGACTGCGCAATCCCCCGGGGATTCAATCTACTGCCTACGCAGCTATTCGATCTCCCTATTTCTCTTCAACGCTGATTTCTTTCGATTTGCTCTCTTGTTTCACCTGCACTACTCTAATACCATGTGAAAATTCCTAACTCCCAGAATCCTATTGCAGCAACCTGATATTACTTCTCCTACTTGATAAATTATGTAAGTTATTTATTGTGTTCTACAAGTAAACACTGAAGCAAATACACTGCAACCTTCACTAATTAAACTACGGAAAATAAATGCGGAAACGAGATCTGAGCAAGAAAATTAGACACACATTACATCGTTATTTTTGGACTAAGTCCCCGGAAAAACCTAATGTGGGAAAGTCGGTGCAACAACTAAGGGTTTGTATTATTAAGTAGAAGTTTTTTTGAATACAAATGGATCCAAAAATCTGGTTATCCACAGAGAATCTGATTGACAGAGAATTAGTGAGGATTACCTCACATTAACACTAGAGATCCGACACTGACCCAACACTGAACCCATGCTGCCTCTGCGCAACCTTTGGGTAGATCTACGTTACTCTGGCTGGGGACTGCGTCACCTCCTTCTATTGGTCGTTCTGCTGGTTGGATGCTGATCTTTTGCCCCTTCGGTCTCAAACCCCGGCACTCCGGCACTGAATCTGACTGATCTTCAGCAAAACTTCGAATCTCCTCAAGGCTTCAGTGCTGCCTCTACGTGGCACTGCACTACCCAGCGTAGCTCCTACACTGCCTCTTCTGCGTCCTCTTCTCTGCGATGTATTCCTGGCTCAGGAAAAGATCTTCCAACTAGAACTATCATTGCCCCTCACTGCAATCGAATCTACTCGATCAAATCCTCTAGCTGCTCTGCGCTGCTCACTTGAGAAAATCAATCTTTAGACTCACTCGATGTATTTTCCAAATGCCTGTCGAAGTCGTTCTTATAATCTTTTCGTTGGATAACCAACGGCTCAAATTAAAACATAATCAATGACTTAGATCATATTGACTCGATCTCTGTGTTTTTCTAGAAGTTTCACACTGAGTTCTATTAATATACTTTAATTATTTAATTCCCTAAGTTTAGACTTAGGCTCCCATTAAAAATAATTAATTATTTTAATAAAACCCCATCCGGGTGGAGTTTCCCAAAACGCTTTCTGGGTATTTTGGAATACATGTGTCTAAGCCTCCCTACAAAATTGAGACTTAGAGCACATCCAATGCTACCAGAAATCAACACCCACCTGGGTCCACATTTCTCCAGTAGGTCCACATAGGGTTAGCCTCCCCTTCCCCTTGCCCACACCTTGGGTCGGGCTTGGAATGATGCCCCGGAGGTTGATGCAGCTGAAAAGAACAAGTAAAAGCATAATTGGACACATTTAACAGGAAATGTACCACAATATGCAAAAGACGGCCGAGACAAACATATTTAGCACGTGGGAAAAAGCTAATGCATGTGCTCTACCCCATACCCATGGCCATCACCCTAGTTCCGTAGGTCCTATATGAGCCTCCTTTATCATTCAGGAACCATGAGTGTCCCAATCCCTAGTGGGTAATGAACTGCCCTACCTTAAAGGGGGTATCCACTGCTATACCTTACACATCATGCTCTTATTCTTTGAGCCCCGAGCCATGGTTACTTGGGAGCGGGAGTGCCATTTTCAAAAGCTCCCGGTCCGGAGTGTTTCGGGGAGCGTTTTTTTTTAAATATATATATATTTTTTATATTTTGATGCATATATGTCAACAAAAGCATGTAGAATGATGAACTAGACATAAAAAACGTAAAAACATAGATTGAACCATATAACATCAATCATCTAGAAGTTATAATCTTCATCAACCATGCCCACAAGTTGGAAACATACAACATATTGACTCTTGAGTCGCATGAATCATCAATATTAAAGTGTCAGGCTTTCAAAATTCAATATATAACATTTATCATCATTGATTCGTTGATTTCAAATTTCAATATTTAACATTTATCATCATTGATATATATCATTTATCATTATTGATTCAATGATTTCAAAATTCAATATATAACATTTATCATCATTGATTCATTGATCACCATAGTTGTACTTGTAAGCTAAGTGTAACCAATAACCATTACAACAAAGAATATTTAACATGAAATGAAATGTTATAAAATGATACAAAATGAAACAGCTTTCAACTTCTATGAAGCATCATATTCATAATTCATAATGACTTATAAACTTATAAATGCCAACTTCGAAGTTTCACCTTTCAAATTCAAACTTCAAACTTAAATTGTCATATATTGTTGACAAAAATTATCATAATAAATATGAAAGAGTCAAGTTTCAACTGTTCAACAGTTATAAAAGTTACAAACTACTAGAAAATAGAATAGACTAGTAAACTGTAAATCTATTTTATCCATTCGCTGGCCCCTTGCCATGCCCACGAGAAATGTCTAATTTGTGAGAACCACGAGGCAATGGTGGTCTTCTAGTACTCTCAGGAGTACCACGACCAGAACTAGAAGGTGGAGGGCCACGTGAGGATGTAGGTGGAGGCTGAATCTGCAAAAGAACAATAGCTGGAAATCGAACACTGGCACTAGCACCCGCACTGCTATTGGATGGTGGGACTGGCCCTGGGTGTGGCGGTGGCATGGCTACTGTTGCTTCATCATCATCCCTCAAAAGTTCTGCTTCCATTTCTTCCATATGTACAGTGTCTTCCTCCAAATTATCGTCCTTTGGGTTGCTGTCCCAAACTTTATATGATTGATCCTCATATGCCTGATCACAATAATGACTCAACAACCTCAAGTTGTAATGCACATAAACCAAGCTTTCTGCTCGGTTTTCATTCAGCCTGTTTCTTCTCACATTATGTATGAAGCTGTAGGTGCTCCAACACCTCTTTGCAGAAGAAGTATTTACAACTTGTGAGAGAACTTTTTTTGCCAACTTTGGCAAAAGTCCCATGCTGCCATATGATTCCCACCATGTGAGAGCATCAAATCTGTCTCTGTCTTTCGTTGCATGGAAAGAACCAAAGTTACCAGTGCAACTAAAGTATCTGCCTAATTCAAGGCGCAATCTAGCACACTCCTCCCTGTCGGGGACCAACTTGTCTAATGCTTTCATGTATCCCTCTTGTACCTTTGGATCTGTGTGAGGTTTGATCCTAACCCCACCTCCAGGTGTAGGTTGGCCCAACCAAGATGGAAAGTAGTATTTTGGCATAAGGATATATGCCAAGGCTTGTAGTGGAACATTAAGTTTATTCCACCGTGCACACACACAGTGGTGAATCATTGCATACAAGTTGGGATCATTTTCCTTAACAACATCTTTTATTTGCCTCAACATGCTATCCATCTGCTCATACACCTCCCCAAACACTGGTTTATCTGTATCTAAAAACCGAATCATGTGATAAATGGGCTTGGTGAAATTCAAATTTTCCTGCACACGTGCCCAAAACAAAGGATCAAGAACGGTCTCTTCCACCTGTTCAAAACCTTGCCTGTCAACTATTGTTGCTGCCTTGTCCTTTAATACCTGCCAGTGTGGACTTGATACCATGGCTGCCAATGACTCTCTTACCTTCAAAAGGCGCCTGGAGGTGGGGTAATAGCTAGCAAATCTAGTCTTTGCTATCTTCAATAACTCCAATTTTGAGTGAGTACGGAAAAGCCCATGGGTATTGCTATGATTTGTAATAAATTTTATCATTTTTTTACCTCTCCTGTACAAATCACCAAGCCATTTGTATTGAGGTTGTTTGATTTTAATTATATCATGCATCAAAAGGTTCATTGTGTGAAACAAACACCCAGACCAAAATATGTTGGGGTATTTATCCTCAATAATTGCTCTCGCTGCCTTACAATTAGCAACATTATCAGTGATGACTTGGACGACATTGTATGGCCCAATACTTTCAATTGTTTCAAGTAATGGTTTTGCAATGTTAATGCCGGTCTTGAATTTGTCTGAATAATCATATGCTGAAAGGAATATTGCACCACTAACAGACACTGCCACAACACTTACCAATGGCTTTCCTTTTACATTGGTCCATCCATCAAATACAATGGACACCCCATGCTCATTTCAAGAACTTGTCATTCTATTCAAAGAATGACTTATTTTAGATTTTTCATGATCAAGTCCCATGGTTCTGGCCTTGTCATGCCCAGGGCTCCTATATCCTTTGGGGGCATCTTTAATGGCAGAAACCATTTCATGCCAATAAGGTGAGCGAAGAACATTGAATGGTACCCCACATGCATAGAGAAACCGGAAATTTTTTGAATTCACATCATTCCTAGACCCTTCGTCAAAGAAATCGGATATGGTTCTACGCCTTAAGGAGATGTTTGGTCCAGGTGTGCCTCCATATCCACTGCCATGGGTGGAAGTTGATGGACTTCTTTGTCCATGATGTGATGGACCTGATGGTGCATAAGAATCAATGAAACCCCTAGATCTTTTAGATCTCTGTTGGGCAGCCTCCTCTTCCTTTCTGTATTTCTCTCTCTGTTGCTAGCACACTTACACAAATTTTGATTCCTAGATTTTTATATCCATCCCCTAGCATTTTCCCACAAAGGTGCATTCTGGCACGGGTGTATGAACGTGTGTATTCTTTATTGCAATGGGGGCAAAGAAATTTAGTGGTTCCACCACCTTTCCCTCCTTCCTACCTTTGAACATATTTCCACAATGGTGTTTGACTTTGGTCTTGTTTAGTTGGGGTCTCTGTGGCCTCATGTTCTCCACTCTCCCCTTTCTTCTCAACATACTCCTCTTCAGGATTTTCATCAAATCCACTATAACTCACTTCTTCATCCTCCTCTTCTCTAATGGGCCTCTTTCTTCTACTCTCCAACACCATTATTACAAAGAAAGGGACCAACATGAAGAAAACCCCTAGCCATATAGCCATGATGTTTCAAGTTTCTAGCCTGCAAAAAAATGGAGGAATGCCAAATGGGAATAGGAAAAAATGCAACATAGAAAAAAAAAAATTCCATTTTTCACTTTTCAACACATTAAAATGCAACATTGAGAAAAAACTAGATTAGAGAGTCCTACCTCTTTGTCCATGAGCCTTGACTCCTTCAATCCTCCTTGTTGCTCTCTTCAAACTCCTTGCTCTCAAGCTCATTCACAAACAACAATAACAACAGTGAGGAGGGGAGGGCTTTTTATTACCCATCCCCCTCCCTCCCAAAAAAAATTCGTCACCCAATTTTTTTTTTCCGCGCCGGGAAGCGTTCGGGAGCGAACGCTCCCGCCATTTAAAAAACGCTCCCGAATCGTTTTTTAATGACAGGAGCGCTCGAGGAGCGAACGCTCCCCGAGCGCTCCCTGAAACGCTCCCTAGAAAACAGGGAGCGTTTTGTCAGGCTCAGAAGCGCGCTCCCAAATGGAGCGCGTTTTGGGATCGCGATTGGGGGGGGGGGATGATTCCCAGCAACCTTGCCCCGAGAAATTAATCAAAGAAAAATCATAAAAGACAAAAGACATATAAAGAAGGATGGAAAAATGAAGGCTAGGGTATGTCATGCACCACGATTGCTCCCTCCTATACATTTGTACCTAGGTGTGGGTTTCCCTTTTACTAGCTCCCCTTTGCACCCCGACATGTGGCCTAGGATTGCCCCTTTTTTTTCCTATTCCATTCATCTCTTTATCACATGCCACCACCATTTGAGGGATGTACCTTGGACATATTATCCCCTCTAAAGATAGAAACCACCTAATAGGGTACTTGGTTAACCCCCTTTGGATCTTGGAGACATTAGCACATGCCAAAGCCCACTATGGAAGGGCATGCCATTATGAAGTGTCCACCTGTTGTCCATGGTTTGTAAATTATTTAACTCAATTATTTTAAATGACATGTTGTGCTGGAAGGCTAGGGGACACATTGGATCTTATGCAGGATTGTAGATGGTCTCCATTTTGGCTTTGGTCTCCCTATACAAGGTCCTAACCCTCTAGAGGGATACATTGGCACATGTAGGCTGTGTGTAGAGAGATATGGGCCTCCACAACTGTAGACAACACTCCATGGATCCCTAGAGATGTTCAGAGATTGTTTAAGATTCACCTATTGGACAAGGAAGATGCACCTGGTTCACCATGCCCAATCGGCCCCACAGTTGTACCATGCACTTGGCGGATGATGCAAGACTTGTATGTTGATGTGGCATCACTTACATCATCATCTAATCCCTTCCAGATGGTCTACAGGCATCTTCGACCTACTTGGAGATCCCTAAGGTTACTTGTGTGCCCCCACACCCATTGGGAGCACCACAGGATCATTGTTTGGAGAACAAGGGGCCAACCCCTTGTCCACTACTTTTGGGAGTCCTATTCATCATTGTGGCACTTATGGACTTCATCAGACTTCTTAGAAGGCCAACGACATGCATTATTCATCATTCAACCTCTTGAGAGGCTTATTATTTTGTTTATGAGCTAGTTTGGTGGGCTTGTCACCAAAAGTTAGTTATTTTGCACATTATTTTATTTTAGGGGCTAATGTAGGCTCAATTAGCTAAATCAAAACTCATTAGAAGTGTATAAATACAAGTGATGAGGATTCATTTTAGCATCATCACTTGGTTGGATTTGTATCTCTTTAGAGAACTTTGCTATCCTTCTAGGAGGATGAGTTTTTGGAGCATGGATTGAATTTTGATGTTTGGATTATTTTCTCTTGCCTTGGAGCTTCTTGATTGGAAAATTGTTGATGGTTGGATATACTCTTAATACATTTAACTACATTGAATGCTATTTTCTTCTTTATTTTTGTCACATACATTGTCACTGGGTTTTCGTTATACTAGGGCCAATTTGCTGCATCCATTTATGTGAAGTTGTGGAAATTGGGTTTCTAGATAGTGATCCTTCATGTATGGGCCATGTATTATGAAAGAATGTTCCTAGAGATGCTTCTTTACTGAAATTCATCTTGATCATCCATGTCCCATAATAATGCTATTTTTTGAAAGTTGTCGAAATGCAACAAAATGAAAGGCAAGTGGTGCGGATGAAGGAATATGCTAAGCGAATCCCATCAGATTCCATAAAAACTCCTCAAAACTGCCCCAGGACCCCTGATGATGTAATCTTGCTCCTGCAGCCTGGCCATTACATACCCTGGAAACCCATCCTGGCTGTACTATAGAGGAAAATAAAAATGGGGACATGACAAAAGACCATGAGTAAGGCATCTCCAATCTGTAAATTCATCATGGACATTAAGGGGCAAGTTGTACATTATGTACCCAAACCTCATGGAGTAGCCCTAAACATGGTGTAAATGTTGAATTTTGTAGCATCAAAAAGTGCTCTAAAGTCTCAAATTTGGTGGAGAGGCTTAGACACTTGTATTCCAAAGAACCCAAAAACAGTTTGTGCCATGTGGAAATTCCACTCGGTTCATGTTTTATTAAAATAATTAATTATTTTAATGAGGACCCTAAGTCTAAACTTAGGGAAATTAAATAATTAAAGGGTATTAATAAAACAGAGTGTGAATCTTCTAGAGAACGAAGATCAAGTCATGTTTTAAGCTTAGCCATCGATTATACATCTAATCTAGGCCATTTATTTGTCAACGAGAAGACTATAAAGGAAGGCTTGAGGGTCATTTGGAAAACCCACTGAGGAAGATACTCAATTGCCCAAGAAGATCGAATATCTCACTGGCTGAAGTTCGACATGAAAAATCGATTCAAAGGGAGAGTTGCATAATAATAAAACCCTTAGATTTGCTGCACCGGTTTTCCCCCATTGGGTTTTTCTGGGGAATTGGTCCAAAATAAAGGTGTCATATGTGTGAATGATTTCCTTGTCTAATTTCCTTGTTTCTGAATCAATTTTAGTGTAGGTTGCTTCGGTAGTTGCTTCAATAATTCAGATATGAATTAATTATGTGATGTAATTTACAAAAATAGGAGAAATACACTCAGTTGTTGCAGTAGGATTCCTAATATTGTTATATCTAGGAATTTTCACATGGTATCAGAGCATTGATGTGAAATAGGAAGGATGGATCTGATTTCTGAAGTGAAGGCCATTGTTGTTGCAGTGCAGCAGAACAAATCCATTGAAGGATTCTGCAGTTCTAGCCAAGAGGGCTGACATTTTTATGGTAATGTCTCTTTGAGTGAGTCGACAGAGAGAAAGGACTTCCAAGTTCGAGATCTTGCTGAGGCAGAGGGAGCAACGCAGAGCCTCCACGCAGAAGATAGAAGGACGTAGTTTTCTGAAGCTGTTGCTGGACAGAAAAGCGTCAAAAGGAATCAACAACATATATTTGGGGAATTTAATCCTCAATGATTTCCTAACCGAGGAAATCAACATTTCTTAGTTGTTGAGAAGTAGAGGAGCAACAAAACTTACAACTCCATTAGGGAGTGCATAAGCCTGCCAGGGACTACGTAGTAGGGAGAAAGAGGGAGTAGATTCGACGGTTTTTCTGCGGAGATGGCATCCCACGGACTTCGTGATCAAGATCGGTTGGAGGGCTCCTCCAACTATATGATTTGGAAGGAATGGACTATGTTTCTTCTAGATGAATATGATCTGAAGGCGTTCGTGGAGAACGTGGTAGTTGTACCTACAGATCCGAATCAAAACAAAAAGTACAAGGGTGAGATGGCGAAGGCAAAGAGGTTGCTCCTTGATGGTGTCAAGGACCACATCGTCTCACATTTGGCTGGCAAGAATACTGCCAGAGATATGTGGGTATCTTTGCATGACCTATATGAGGGATCTTCCGAGCAGCGGAAGTTGTACTTGGAGCAGAAGCTCTGTATGATCTAGATGCGGAAAGGGGAGCGCGTGGCTTCATACCTTATGTGGTTTCAGGAGGTTCGTGACCAGCTATTAGCAGTAGGTGCTACACCTACAACTGCAACCATGGTACGGATGGCCCTTAACAGTGTCACAGAGGAGTGGTAGGTGTTTGTCCAGAGCATATTGGGCTGGGAAACATTACCTAGTTGGGAGTAGTTGTGGGCAGCTTTTCAGGAGGAAGAGCTGAGGAGAGACCTCATCAAGTGAAAACTTGATGGTAGCAGTGGAAGTGGATCAAAATCCGTGGAGGAAGAGGAGAACACAACCCTTGCATCGAAGGGACAGCAGGCACAACGGAAACCGAAGCGTGATGCTTCAAAGGTCAAGTGCTTCAGATGTGGTGAGATGGGCCACTATGCATCTCAGTGTCCTCTGAAGAGGAAGGACAAAGATGAGAAGCATGACCCGAAGGTTGCAGTCACGAGAATCGAGGAGTATGAGGTGGCCATGAGTGCCCATGCTTCTCCTAGTGAAAAGTGGGGTGATATTGAGTTGTAGTTCATCTCGAACTTCAGTTGGGCAGGATACTTGAGGAGCCCACCTCATGGATCGTACCTTGCTACGGGAGCCCATGATCAGTAGTAGAGGGATGGAGGAGTATTCAGATGGAGCCGAGGAGTGATGGAGCCGATAGTGCAGTAAACAACAACGTTCATTTCTAGAGTAGCGCAAAGCAGAGGCAGCAAAAACATAGCAGCAACAACGCAATGCACACTGGTGCGGCGCAGTTCAAAGCAACAACAATGTAGAGCATCAGAGGGACATCGCAGTAGCTATCAACAGTCAGTTTCTTCAGCACCGAGGTGCATCCACTGAACACTTGTTCAGTTTTGGGTGAGTTCAGTTGTTTCTCTTAGCAGCTGAGTTGCAGTGTTAGCAGTGGAAGTGTTAGCAGCATAGCAGATGCAACACTTGAGAGGGAGTTGCAGTACAGATGTAGCAGTGATAGTGGCAGTATCATGGGCAGCAGTACATTGGCAACAACAGCGCAGAGACTGATGGACTTCAGTAGCGCAGAGGATGCTTTAGGGACAGAGCAATATGCAGTGGGCATTATTGCTAGAGCACTTTCCTAGGTAAGAGGGAGTGTTGATTTTTGTAGCATCATAAAGTGCTCTAAGTCTCAAATTTGGCGGAGAGGCTTAGACACTTGTATTCCAAAGAACCCAAAAACCGTTTGTGGAAATTCCACTCGGTTCATGTCTTATTAAAATAATTAATTATTTTAATGAGGACCCTAAGTCTAAACTTATGGAAATTAAATAACTAAAGGGTATTAATAAAACAAAGTGTGAATCTTCTAGAGAACGAAGATCAATTCATGTTTTAATCTTAGCCATCGATTAGACATCTAATCTGGGCCGTTGATTTGTCAACGAGAAGACTATAAAGGAAGGCTTGAGGGTCATTTGGAAGAGACACCGAGACACTGAATTGATCTAAGATCAAAATTTCTGGGGCGTGGTTTGCTAAGAATTTCGAACTAGAGATCTGAGCAGTGAGGGGCAGAGATAACATCCAGAGAGGAAGAGGTTTTCTTAGTCCGGTGAAGCATCAGTCAAAGAGAGGCAGAGGTGATCTAGCCTAGCCAGTGTTGAAGGAAGGGGCTGACGCAGTGACTACGTAAGCTCACGCAGAAGCAGCGCAGAGGTAGAGGTTTCAGAATTTTGCTGGTGGATCAGTTTTGGACGCTGGGATTCGGAAAGTGGCACTAGGAGGTTGTTCCTTATCGTCCACAAAGGAAAAACGACTTGGAGGAGGGCTAACGCTGAGCCTAGATGTGGGTGACGCAATGGCTGGAAGTTCCGGCGCTGGATGTTCCAGCGCTAGATCTGCGCAGAGCCTGTCCAGGGTAGTATTTCCTTCATCTGGATCAGCTGGAGACTCAGTGATTGAGTGAGGTATTTCTCACATATTCTTATGTCAGTATTTCTCTCTGTAACTGAATAACCCTTGAGGGTATTCAGAGATGTACTCAGACATTGCTACTGCATAATAATAAAACCCTCAGATCTGCTGCACCAGTTTTCCCGCATTGGGTTTTTCTAGGGACTTAGTCCAAAATAAAGGTGTCATATGTGTGAATGATTTCCTTGTCTAGTTTCCTTGTTTCTGAATCAATTTTAGTGTAGGTTGCTTCAGTAATTCAGATCTGAATTAATTATGTAATGTAATTTACTTAATAGGAGAAGTACACTCAGTTGTTGCCGTAGGATTCATTAGATCTGTTTGGATCTAGGAATTTTCACAGTAAACACTTTTGGAGTTACTCCAAAAGCTAAGAAAAAACAACAAATTCAATGGGGGATGTGTTTCCCAGGTTGTGATCAGCACCCATTGTTGCAACCTTTCTTAGTATCCAAGGCCATAGGGGAGAAACACTTGATGGATCACTGGTTGGAATATTTGGAAGAGCATGAATATCTGGTTTCAATTATTTTCTTTATTTTGAAAAATGTGTCTTATATTTATAGAAAAATATTTATGATCACAAATACAAAAAATGGAAAGGTAAATACAGTGAGCTTCATAAATTATTTTAACGACTCTCATAAAGGACATGTCCAAACATAAATGATGCTCAAGTATAAATAATATTAATTAGGCATGGATTCTGTCTCGTCTAGGAAAGAATCATCCTTGAAGCTAGAGAAAGGACTAATTCTGAAGTTTCAAAATTCTACAAGTCAACAACACGTTGTATTATTCATCCCATATATGAATGGCGTCTTGAATCATGAGCATTAGCAAATAGATTCGCAATCAGAACAAAGTTGTATATAGGACATGAATGTGAAAAATAATGGGAGGATGATGTAGCAATAGTGATGCACTACAGATCTTGATCTTGAAATTCAATTGGTAATACCGTAATAGAAGATCATCAAAGAAACTTGCTTTGGTTCTTTGGGAATTGTCATGGATGTAGGAGGAAGTGACCAAAACTTTGTCAATGTATATGTTGCTTATCAATTTATCTTTTGATGTAATGGTTGGATTTCCACTTTCATCAACATTGTTGAAATAGGTCCTGCTGTCAGATATGGCCTCAAGTTTTCTTCATAACATCAGAGAACATATACAGTGAGCATATGGATAGTTGTGAGTGTCTAGCTTTTCTCTTCTCAAGCTAGTCAGTGAGACAAATAATAATTGTTGTGTGTCTTTTTTCACATCCAAAGCTAGATTGCATGGATAGTTGGTGAAGAATCTAGCTGTTCTCTTCTCAAACTAGTTAGTAAAACAAATAATAATTGTTGTGATGTCTTCATTCTCATCCAAATTCAAAGAAAACCATTTGCATTGAGGATGATACATTTTATATGTGATTCTCACTATCATTAGAAAGGAAATGTTGAATATTTCAAGGATGATATCATCAAAGAAATTCCATTCGAGAATCTTATTGACCAATTGTTTCAATAAAAGCTGACTTAGGATGAATTGACGCTTCTATAATGCATTACTATTGTATGGATCTTCGATGATATTTTTATCTCATTTCCTTGTGCTTTGAGGATAAACCTTAGATGGGAAGGCATGTAATGTACCTAAGCTAGATAAATAATATTAGTTAGGCACATTACAATGTCTATTTAATCTTACAAATTTCATTAGTGGGGTATATTAGTCAATTGTATTAATATTGACAACTTTTTTCGCATCAATTGTTTTATTAATAGTATATTTGATGAATATTTAGTTTCATAATGTGTAAACTTTTGAAGATTCATGGAAAATATACTTATTTCTTGTATGTTTAAATGAGGTGCAGCTATGTTTCTCCAACTAAGAATGATATTTCTCATACCATCTAAGGAAAAAGCTTTTCATGTTATGTTTTTCTCTGAGGAATCACCTCTAATTGAGGTCCCTTGATATTTTTGCAGTATGGTTTAGTACATATTTCCACTGGAGATTTGTTGAGATCAGAAGTTGCAGCTGGGACAGAAAATGGGGAAAAAGCCAAGGACTACATGGAAAAGGGCTTATTGGTCCCAGATGAAATTGTGACAACGGTAATATAAATATTCAAGTCTCTTTTACATAGGTTTTACTCTTTCTGAATTGTTATATTGATGTTTTTCTTATTATAATCTGAGGGTACTGTAGATGGTAAAGAATCGTCTGGAACAACAAGATGCACAAGAAAAGGGATGGCTACTTGATGGATATCCACGGAGCTTATTGCAAGCAGAGGTTCTAGAGAAGCTTGAGATCAGTCCAGACATTTTTCTCTTATTGGATGTATGTGGTGCCTATTCTTCACCTAGATATCTATTTTAGTTTTTGAATTGTGTGGTTTATTAAACTTTATCAACTATAATATGCATTGATTATACTATGATGGGGAATTTTTTTTTTGACATGGATTATCTTTATATAGAGCATGTCTAATGTAGCAAACAATTTTTTTTTTCCAATTTCAGGAACCACAATTCTTCATATAAAAATTTCGCCCATTTAAGAGAAAAATCACCAAAAAATTCAACAACACAAGAAACAACCAATAATGCTGCAACCAGGAACTCAGCTTTATTTTATTATAAAATGGGAGAAAGGTTACATGCCAAAACAATAGCTGGGAAGAACTCCAAATATTCTATCGTGGTACATGAGTTACCCCTGCCTTTGTTTTTCCACCCTTCTACACATGTCTTTTGCCTTTTATTGATTTTTCTTCATTTTACTGCTCGGGGCTCAAGGGGATGAGAACATGATGTGTAAGATGTAGCATTGATTACCCCCTTAAGGTGGGGCATTTCATTGCCAACCAAGGCTTGGGACGATCATGGGTTCCTCAATGATGCAGGGGGCACTCATAGTGGCGCTAGGAACAAGGGTGATAGCCCTAATGATAGGGGGTAGAGCTTGTGTTTGGTTTTTTCCCACATGCTAAATTTATTGTCTGACTATCTTTTTCATTTTGTGGTACATTTCCTGTTGTATGTAGCCATATTATGCTTTTATCTTTCTTTTTAGCTCATTGACCTCCGCGGCATCGTTCTAGGCCCAATCAAAGGTGTGGAAAAGGGTACGAGGAGGCTAACATCTTGTGGACCCAATGGACAAATGTGGACCTAGATAGGGAAAATGTGAAACAATCTTATAACAAGCGGAGGGGAGTGAAATATATGGTATCGGGGAGCTGGACCTCGTGTAATATTCCTAATTAGCTATGGCTAATTGGAATATTTGATTTTGCTCAATTTTGCCGTCTATAGTTTATTCATAAATAAAAAGGTGAGTAAAGAAGACATAACTCACTTTAGAAATAAAAGTTCACTCCCTAGTAGCACAACGTTGTAACTTAAGTGAGCCAAGGGGGCCAAGAGACCACGCAGAGAGGGGGCCCACGTAGACACATGGAGGGACTGTGCAGGCCAAGAGGGAGCACGTGGCAACGTTGGAGGAGGTGAGCCTTAGGGTTGAGAGGGGCTAACGCTATATAGAGGGGAGAGCCTCCTCATTTTGATCATTCGTTGTTGATGATATTGAGCTGGTTGTTTCGACTTCTTGAGCACGCTGGCTGTTTAGCCTGTCTGCAGCATTGTTTAGTGCATTGAGTGTCTTCGATCGGAGATCTCGCCCTTAGCCCCGGGGGACATCGAGTGCCTGCTCAGGCAAGGTAGTTTCTTCAGCAGTTTGTGGGAGGATTGATGTTTGGGTTTTCTTGCGGAGCTGGGCATTTAGAGACTGCGCAGTTATTGAGAGGGAGGACGCAGTCCATTCTAGGGGAGCTCCGGATTGAGTTTCTTGCAGGAGTTTTGAGCTTGGAGATTGAGCAAAGGATCAACCTTTGCCTTTGGGAGGCTTTTGGTGGAGTTTGAGGCTGTATTTCAGTGGTTCCTATTCAGCCTCTGTGCAGAGCATTGGAGGACAACGTAATTCCCCAAGGGGGTGATTTTCGGGGGTCAGCCATTTCAGATATGATTTCTGGGTTTTGCTGTGGTTGGTGAGTGGTTGGTGAGTAGAGGTGGATTCCAGATTTTCAGCTCATTCCGGCGAGGGGATCAGCCCCAAGTCATTAGTTCAGTTTAGCAGTAGCAGCGTCACGGCAGTTTTCCAGCAGTTGGGACGCAGTTCAGAGAGCAGCCATTTCTTGGATATTCTGAGAGTATTTCTTCACTTGCATTGAGCAAGTCTAGGTGCCATCACTTTGATCACCTATTGTACTTCATTATATTTCTCAGTATAATAAAATGGCTTAGCATTCTCTCTCTATATTTCTGGATGATTTGTCGTACATTCTATCTATGCTATTGTATGTCTGCTTTACTGTTATCTTTATATATCTTCGGGCATTCTAGTTCTATACCACTTGGTGTGTTTATCTCATACTCTTAGACAGAGTCTGGAAAGGGCCAGGTAGCCTCCAGATCTCACCCTCTTTTCAGAGGTGAAATATCTGGTAAACGCCCTCCCAGTCCATCTCTCGTTAGAGTTTGCTTGTGTTTTAGAGATATCCTCGAAACGGGATATTACACCTCGCAACCAAATTCAAAGTTTCCCATGTAGTGCCACTCCTAGAGCTGGTAACCAGTAGAGGAGATTCCATGGGACTAGGGTAGAGGATTAACCCCCTAGTTGAGGTAAGGGAACAAGAGTACATCTGAAGCCCGTTATGAGGGTGCAACAGTTGAGGGTTTTATTTTTATTCTTCATCATCAAATCTGAGTACAATAATTTGGATGGCAAACTGGCATTCCAGTCTGAGAGAATCATTGGAAAAATTATTGTGAGGATTTTTCCTCACCCCACAGCTGATTTGAGCACCTGAAACTGGCCCCTCATCAATTCGCACTTCCTTCTGTGTCAGCCTCTACATAGTGCTTGCGCTGGCTTTACTATTGCTGCCTCTGGAAACTGCTGAAATCTACAACCTTGCTTCCCTCTAGATTTGGAACTGATTCACTGGTCCTCCTGATCAAAATCTCGGACACCAACTACTAAATCGACTGCTCCTCCAACTAGATTGAACTGCTATGTTGTTGTTGCCTGCACAGTCCTTGTGCAGTCCCTCTGGGAAAACTCACAGTCCCTCAATCTGACTCTTTCGGCACTGGAAACCTCCACCGGAATACTGCCTCTCTCCTCTGCCACCTGCTATTCGATCTTCGACATTTTTCAGTTTTAGGCAGTCAGAAGAAAAACATAAGTAAACTCCATTGTTGTTCTTTTTCGTAAATTTAATCCCTCAAGCCCGAAAAAGGATAAAATAATGCAGGAGAGAACTCTATTGACCATGATTAGTCAACGTATACCTTTTTCGTAACTATTCCAATTCAGTCCAAAAAAGGGGTAAACTTATACTGAATGGACGACCGTTCATTTATTTTAAGGAGTTCGAATAGTCAAGTGCTCGACAATCTTTTCATGTTTAGAGAGTCTGAAAAGGGCTTAAAAGAGGACCCCAGGGTTTCGCTTTTTCGTACTTTTATAGAGGCCGAAAAAGTGATAAAAGTCTACTCAATGTCAAAATGGTTCTTTTCACAAAAATCCTGTGTCCTGCACAAAAACTCAAACAATTATGAACATCTGCTCTCAAAAAGGAAAAATATTTTGATTTGACTTTTTAAAAGCAAAAATAAATAAAATAATATTATTTTATTCATTTAAAACTACAAAAGAAAGTTTAAACAAGTCATTTTCACCTTTTGATTTCCAGAACAGAGCAAAAAGAGTTTTTTGCCCAAAATCTTCCAGAGCTGATATCAGGAGAACCGACTAACCATTTCGAGAACCGTTCGTTCTAGGTAATCCACATCATCATTATCTTTATTTTCATCTGTTTAATTTTTGATTTTAAGATTTCAGGGCATTTTTTAGAGGGAAAACATGTTTTAAAATCTGTGTCACTTTGTTTGAATGAGCGTATTATTCAATGAACGATCTGCATGTGTGTAGACTGTTAGTAGTGTTTACTTTGGTATTTTCTGAATATTTTATGGAGATAACTTGTATAATTTAATGACAAGTAGGAGAAGTAAACCATGATACTACAATAGGATTTTTGCATTAATGTATTCAGAAATTTTCACATGGTATCAGAGCGATAGTAGATCAAGTTGAATCTCCAGCAAATCAGCTGAAGAATATTTTTCTGGAGGGTAGCAGCGGAAGTAGCAGAAATCCGGAAAGGGCAGCAGTAGCAGGAGGATGCAGATCCAGAAAGGGGCAGTGTTGTTGCTTCAGAAGGTCTTCAGGCTTACGCAGAGGCTAACCACGCCAGCGTAAGGACTGCGTCACCCAGTTTGGGGTTAAGCAGTCCACTTCTGAGCAATGCAAAGACTGCACTGGGCCAGTCTGCTCACGCAGAGGCCAACCAGAGGGACGCAGTCTAGTCTTCTTGTCAGTTTGTCGAGATCTGGAAGCAGTGCTTCAATTCTTCAGCAGTGCTGGTGTGGTGGAGATTGTGCCGGTGCAGAATTGTGCCTAACTAAGTCAACAAAGAGCGGGAGGAAGATAGTCACTCAACAGATCTGAGCCAAACAGATCTGAGATTCGATCAGGAGGATTGGAGAGAGCTGTCCGATTGATTTTGGCCGAAGATTTCCAGGTGGGAAATCAGTTTTCAGAGGGAGCAGTTTCTAGAGGGTTTTCATATGACAAGATATGGACAGTGACATATGGCAGAATCTATATGATCTTGATCTGTGATATCTTTAGAGGCATATGGAAAAATACATAATCATGAAGGCATTTGTCCAATGTTCGACCGGGTTTCGGACGGGGAAATGTGGGAGCAGGGATACGTACAAGGGGGACGTATATAATTAACCCCAAAATTTAGGGAAATTTCGCGGAAACGGGGGGACGTCAGAGCCATAAAAATTATAAAATTATAAAAAATTTAATATATAAAAATAAAAAAATAAAATCCCAACAATATGTTAATAACTAAATTAGTAGATAGTAAATCTTATTAATTATGAAATGCACACCTAAATATGATCATCATTTCGCATTAGACTATTGTGATGTAAAATTATCATTTGACATTTCTGCAATCATCAATGTAAATCTAAAAATAAATTAATAAATTGAATCTATCATTTAACATTATGCAATGTTCCATCTAAATTCATCATTTGGCAATGGGCATTAATATTATGCAAGGTACATCTAAATTAAATTCATTATTTGACAATTGAAATTACGCAATGCACATCAAAAATTAAATTCATCATATGACAATGACATTTGAAGTCTAAAACAACCATAGAAAACTGAACTAAAAATAAACATAGAAAGCAGTGAAATACAAAAATTGTTTTTTTAATTGTTATTAGCGAAAAAATTCGGGGGACGCGTCCCTCTTGCATCACCCCTGCATCCCGTCGTCCCCCCCACAAGAGAGATGCATTTCGTCACCAGAAAAACATCCCCCTAGAGTTTCCCCAAGTTTTCCAAAAAAGGGGACGTGGGGAAAGTTTCCCTAGGAGTTTCCCCATCTCGAGAGCATGGGGGAGCGGGGAAGCGCGTCCCCCACCTTGGGGGATGCGTCCCTGTGGAACACTGCATTTTTCACGGTTGTGCCAAAGGGAAGCATAGGGGACTTTTCTTCACTCCTCAAATGTCACAAAGACATCTGATACACTCTCACTTATCTATATGCTACCTATGAAATCCGTGAGAGGATGTTCTTATAGATGTCTTCTCTCACAAGAGGAGCTGGCATTAAGAGAGAGACTACAACAGTATATGCTCCTGAGCAAATAACGTTGCTGGAAGAAAGAAGAGAAGACCCTCATGGCTCAAAGACATATGGCCCCAAAGGGGGACATTCCGGGAAAGCAAGAAGCCATATAAATACCAAGGGTATCTAGCTGCCATGAGTACAATATGAGCCTGGATCATTTGAAGAAGTCGTAAAGCATCAAGTTTGGAAGGATGCCATACACAAAGAATACGAGTCCATTATGAAGGATGATGTCTGGGATATGGTCCTGAGACCGGAGGACAAAGTTGTTGTCACCTCGAAATGGCTCTATAAGATCAAGCATGGATCTAATGGAAGTACTGAAAAGTACAAGGTAATATTCGTTGCCCGAGGCTTCTCTCAAAAGGAAGGCATAGGCTATGATGATATACTTGCACCTGTGGTCTGATGTTCCACCATCTGATCTATTATTTCCCTTACTGCTACGTAAGGATGGAGTCTATATCAGATGGATGTGAAGACTATTTTTCTGCATGGTTCGATATAGGAAGAGGTGTATGAGGAGAAACCTATGGGGTTCGAAGTCCAGGATAGAGACTCTCATGCATGCAGGTTGAATAAAGCCCTCTATGGGTTGAAGCAAGCCCCCAGGGCTTGGTACGAGAGGATAGATAGTTACTTGATGAAGCTGGGCTTCACTCGAAGTAATGTTGATCCAAACCTTTACTTCAAGGTTGATAAAGTAAGCCTCTCATTCTGGTTCAGGGTTGCGGGGAAGCTTCAACCCCCCCTGTTCCCATTTCCGAAACGCGCTCCGTGCGGGAGCGTTTTGGAAACGGTCGGAAACGCGCTCCCGAAAACGCTTCCTGAGGGGAGCGTTTTCGGGAGTGCGTTTCCGAACCTGTTAAAATGCTCCCTGCCTTTTCGGGAGCATTTCAGGAAGCACTCGAGATCGAACGCTCCCCGAGTGCTTCCGGCGTTTAAAAAACGCTTCGGGAGCGTTTTTTAAATGCCGGAAGCGATCGGGGAGTGTTCGCTCCCGAACGAGAGCAAACGCTCCCTGGAAAAAAAAAACGTTTCCCGCCGGGCGGAAATTTTTTTCAATGAATTTTTTTTTTGTTTATAAAGGGGGGGGGGCATTTTGTTTTCATTGTTTGTTGAGTGAGTGAGAGAGAGCAGGAAGAGCTTGAGGAGAGAACTGGAGAGCTGAGCTGCAGAAGTGACAAGGAGAGCAAGGAGCAAGCTGCAAGGCAACAGGAGGATTGCAAGAAAGAGGTAGGCCTTCTAATCCAATTTTGTATTTTCTAGGATGAATTTGTAGGTTGTTTAAAAATGAAAACTTGATTTTTTCTTGAATGTTGCATTTTATTGGATTTAAAACTTAAAAAATGAATTGTTTTTTTCCTATGTTGCATTTCCTATTCCCATTTGGCATTTTTCCATTTGTTTTGTAGGCTAGAAACTTGAAACTTGAAACTTGTTTCCATCATGGCTATATGGCTAGGGATTTTCCTCATGTTGGTTCCTTTCTTTGTGATAATGGTGTTGGAGAGTAGTAGAAGAAAGAGGCAAATCAGAGAAGAGGAGGATGAAGAGGAGGGTTATGGTGGATTTGAAGAAAATCCTGAAGAGGAGGAGGATTATGTTGAGGAGGAAGTGGGGAGTGGAGAACCTGAGGACACAGATTCCCCAACTAAACAAGACCAAACTCAGACACCTTTGTGGAAATATGTTCAGAAAATGGAAGGAGGGAAAGGTGATGGAACCACTAAATTTATTTGCCCCCATTGCAATAAACAATACCATGGTTCATACACCCGTGCGAGAAGGCACCTTTGTGGGATAATGCCAGGGGATGGAACTAAAAATATTGGAATCAAAATTTGTACTAATGTGCCAGCAACACAGAGAGAGAAATATAGGAAGGAAGAGGAGGCTGCCCTACAGAGATCATCTAAAAGATCTAGGGGTTTCATTGATTTAGGCCCAACACGTCATGGACAAACAAGTTCAACTTCCACCCATGCCAGTGGTTTTGGAGGCAGTGGCACTGGATTAAGGCGTAGAACCATATCCGATTTTCTGGACGAAGGGTGTAGGAATGATGTGGATTCAAAAGTTTACCGGTTTCTATATGCATGTGGGGTGCCATTCAATGTTCTTCGCTCACCTTATTGGCATGAAATGGTTTCTGTCATTAATGGTTTCATTGTTTGTTGAGTGAGTGAGAGAAAGCAAGAAGAGGCTTGAGGAAGGCGGGAAGGCCGGCGCAGAAGTGACAAGGAGAGCAAGGAGCAAGCTGCAAGGCAACAGGAGGATTGCAAGAAAGAGGTAGGCCTTCTAATCCAATTTTGTATTTTCTAGGATGAATTTGTAGGTTTTTTAAAAATGAAAGCTTGATTTTTTCTTGAACGTTGCATTTTATTGGGTTTAAAACTTAAAAAATGAATTGCTTTTTTCCTATGTTGCATTTCCTATTCCCATTTGGCATTTTTCCATTTGTTTTGCAGGCTAGAAACTTGAAACTTGAAACTTGTTTCCATCATGGCTATATGGCTAGGGATTTTCCTCATGTTAGTTCCTTTCTTTGTGATAATGGTGTTGGAGAGTGCTAGAAGAAAGAGGCAAATCAGAGAAGAGGAGGGTTATGGTGGATCTGAAGAAAATCCTGAAGAGGAGGAGGATTATGCTGAAGAGGAAGTGGGGAGTGGAGAACCTGAGAACATAGATTCCCCAACTAAACAAGACCAAACTCCTTTGTGGAAATATGTTCAGAAAATGGAAGGAGGGAAAGGTGATGGAACCACTAAATTTATTTGCCCCCATTGCAATAAACAATACCATGGTTCATACACCCGTGCGAGAAGGCACCTTTGTGGGATAATGCCAGGGGATGGAACTAAAAATATTGGAATCAAAGTTTGTACTAATATGCCAGCAACACAGAGAGAGAAATATAGGAAGGAAGAGGAGGCTGCCCTACAGAGATCATCTAAAAGATCTAGGGGTTTCATTGATTCAGGCCCAACACGTCATGGACAAACAAGTTCAACTTCCACCCATGCCAGTGGTTTTGGAGGCAGTGGCACTGGATTAAGGCGTAGAACCATATTCGATTTCCTGGAGGAAGGGTGTAGGAATGATGTTGATTCAAAAGATTACCGGTTTCTATATGCATGTGGGGTGCCATTCAATGTTCTTCGCTCACCTTATTGGCATGAAATGGTTTCTGCCATTAATGATGCCCCCAAAGGATACAAAAGCCCTGGGTATGACAAGGCCAGAACCGTGGGTCTTGATCATGAAAAAGCTAAAATAAACCATTCTTTGGCTAGAATGACAAATTCGTGGAATGAGCATGGGGTGTCCATTGTCTCTGATGTATGGACCAATGTAAAAGGAAAGCCATTGATAAGTGTTTTGGCTGTGTCGGTTAGTGGTGCAATCTTCCTGTCAGCATATGATTATTCAGACAAATTCAAAATCGGCATTAACATTGCAGAACCATTACTTGATATAATTGAAAAGGCTGGGCCATACAATGTCATATAGGTCATCACTGATAATGCTGCTAATTGTAAGGCAGTAGGAGCAATTATTGAGGATAAATACCCCAACATATTTTGGTCTGGGTGTTTGGTTCACACAATGAACCTTTTGATGCATGATATCATTAAAAACAAACAACCTCAATTCAAATGGCTTGGTGATTTGTACAAGAGAGGTAAAAAAATGATAAAATTTATTACAAATCATAGCAATATCCATGGGCTTTTCCGTACTCACTCCAAATTGGAGTTGTTGAAGATAGCAAAAACTAGATTTGCTAGCTATTACCTCACCTTCAAGCGCCTTTTGAAGGTAAGAGAGTCATTGGCTGCAATGGTATCAAGCCCACACTGGCAGCTATTAAAGGACAGGGCAGCAACAATAGTTGACAGGCAAGGTTTCGAACATGTGGAGGAGACTGCCCTTGACCCTCTGTTTTGGGCACGTGTGAGGGAAATTTTGAATTTTACCAAACCCATTTATAACATGATTCGGTTTGTAGATACTGATAAACCAATCATTGGAGAGGTTTATGAGCAGATGGACAACATGTTGGGGCAAATAAAAGATATTGTTAAGGATAATGATCCCAACTTGTATGCTATGATTCATGACTGTGTGTGTGCACGGTGGAATAAACTCAATGTTCCACTACATGCTTTGGCATATATCCTTACGCGAAAATATTACTCTCCATCTTGGTTGGGCCAACCTGCACCTGGAGGTGGGGTTAGGGTGAAACCTCACACAGATCCAGAGGTACAAGAAGGGTACATGAAGGCAGTGGACAAATTGGTACCTGACAGGGAAGAGTGTGCTAAATTGCGCCTTGAATTAGGCAAATACTTCAGTTGCACTGCTAACTTTGGTTCATTCCATGCAATGGAAGACAGGGACAGATTCGATGCTCTCACATGGTGGGAGCATATGGCGGCATGGGACTTTTGCCAAAGTTGGCTAAAAAAGTTCTCTCACAAGTTGTGAACACTTCTTCTGCAGAGAGGTGTTGGAGCACCTACAGCTTCATACACAATGTGAGAAGAAATAGGCTGAATGAAAACCGAGCTGAAAGCTTGGTTTATGTGCATTACAACTTGAGGTTGTTGAGCCATTACTGTGATCGGGCAAATGAGGATCAATCATACAGACTCTGGGACAACAACACAGAGGATGATAATTTGGAGGACGGCACGGTACATATGGAAGAATTGGAAGCATAACTTTTTAGGGATGATGATGAAGCATCAGCAGCACCGCCACACACAGGGCCAGTCCCACCATCTACTGGTAGCAGTGCGGGTGCCAGTGCCAGTGCCAGTGCCAGTGCCACTCCTCGATATCACACTATTGTTCCTTTGCAGATCCAGCCTCCACCTTCTAGTCGTGGTCGTGGTACTCCTGAGAGTACTAGAAGACCAACATTTCCTTGTGGCTCACAAAAATTAGACATTTCTCGTGGGCGTGGCAAGGGGCCAGCCAGATAAAATAGATTTTTTGTTTACTAGTCTTCTCTATTTGTTGTTGACAGTTGAACAATTGAAACTTGACTCTTTCTGATTTCATATATTTAATGACAATTTAAGTTTGAAGTTTGAATTTGAAAGGTGAAACTTTGAAGTTGGCATTTATAAGTTTATTGTTTACAAGTCATTATGAATTATGAATATGATGCTTCATGAAAGTTATATGGTGATCAATGAATCAATGATGATAAATGTTATATAATATCAATGATGATAAATGTATATTGTAATTGAATTTTGAAATCAATGAATCAATGATGATAAATGTTAGATATTGAAATTTGAAATCAATGATGATAAATATTATATATCAATGATGATAAATGTATATTGAATTTTGAAATCAATGAATCAATGATGATAAATGTTAGATATTGAAATTTGAAATCAATGATGATAAATGTTATATATTGAATTTTGAAAGCTTGAAACCTTCAGATTGATGATTCGCGAGACTCAAGAGTCAATATGTTGTATGCTTCCAACTTGTGGGTGTGGTTGATGAAGATTATAACTTCTAGATGATTGATGTTATATGATTCAATCTATGTTTTTATGTTTTTTATGTCTAATTCATCATTCTACATATAAAAATATATATATAAAAACGCTCCCGAAAACGCTCTGGACCGGAAGCTTCTAAAAATGGCGCTCCCGCTCCCGCTCCCGCTTTGCGTTTTTGCTCCCGCTCCCAAGTAACCTTGTTTTGGTTCTCTATGTGGACGATCTCTTCCTGACAGGTGCTGACCCTCTCATTCATCAGTGTAAGAGGGAGATCGCTTCCGAGTTCAAGATGAAGGACCTAGGACTGATGCATTACTTCCTAGGCCTGGAGGTCTGGCAGAGACCTGGCAAGATTTTCCTCTCTCAAGGAAAATATATTGTGAAGGTGCTAGAAAGATTTGGAATGGTGGATTGTAAGTCTGTATCAACATCGATGGAGCTCAACTTTAAGAAGTTGAGTGGAAACGCTGCTGGGCCCGTGCTAGCAAATCCTACCGAGTATCGTCAACTTGTACGGGCCTTGATGTTCTTAGGGAACATTCATCCGGACTTATGTTGTGCAGTGAACACTTTGAGTCAACACATGGTTGATCCTTATAACATTCACTGGGTTGGTGCCAAGAAACTCTTGAGATATCTCTGGGGCACGATAGACCATGGGCTGAGATACACTGCTGAGAGTTTGAGACTCCGTGGATATACTGATGCCGATTGGGTTGGCAGTGTGGTGGATCGCAAGAGCACATCTGGATGTTGCTTCACACCAGGGTGTGCTTCGAGCAGGAAGTAGAAGTCGGTAGCTTTGAGCACCGTTGAGGCCGAATACATTGCAGCGTGTATGGCCTGTTGTGAAGACACTTGGTTGCGAAAGCTCTTCAGTGAGTTGTTTGAGCATATGTTAGATGCCACCGTTATCCTTTGTGATAACCAAAGGGGGATTCATTTGTCAGAGAATCCCGTGTTCGACGATCGATCCAAGCATGTTGATGGCTGGTACCATTTTATCTAGGATATGGTACAACGAGGCACCGTAAGGCTCGATCATATAGGAACTGATGAGTAGGTCGTGGATATTCTCACAGAGCCCTTGGGGAAGGTCAAGTTCCTAACCTTTCGTGAGAATCTTGGAATCGTGGAACGACCCTATTTGGAGGGTCCTGTTGGAAGATGAGCTCTGGCAGCTCAGGGGGGCTTTGGGGATGCTATAAGCAACCACAGGGCTAGGCTTGCCGAACCTAGTTGGTGTGCTTCCACCCCACCATGATGATATTGAGTTGGTTTACCTCTCTCTGATTTGTGCCTCGTATGCATCCTACCCATGGAGTTTCGGACTCATGGGAAGTACCTCTCATTTGGCCAATGAGGTGGGAAATGTGAATAGAGACCATAGCAAGACCGATGGACGCATCGGAGATTGCCGTACTCTCTATGTCTAGGATGGCACGTGTCCAGCCACTTGATCTGGGATCAAGTCTAGTGGGGTTTCAGACCTCCAACTGACTTCGGGTTAGTATATGACTCTCTTGAGTCCAAGTGAGGTTTCAGACCTCTAACTAACTTCGGGTCAGTTAAACCAACTTCGGGTTGGTATGTGACTCCTTTGAGTCCTATAGAGGTTTCAGACCTCTGAGCTGACTTTGGGTTAGCCGGGAGTGATGTCTTTGTTACTCACCTTTTGTTTTGAAATAAAGAAGCCAGCAAAGCAAGTTACGGCGGATGACGCACGATGTTTGGATGGCACTGGTGGATGGAGTTCTCCCTAGTTGAGAGGGAGTGTTACTTTTGGGCAACTAGGTCCAAACTCCATGTTGTGATGCTCAGATGACGATGCCAATAGTTTTATTAGGTTCGTCTTTCGGAGAGGCGCAATATTGATTTAAAGATCATCTTGATCGGATGAGCAGAACATGTATTTTGAATTTATTCCACATGTGCAAGGTTGGCCTGATTTATCCCACATGCATAAGAGATGTGTCACACACCCCCATAGATGCCTATATATTGGAGAGACTTGGAGTTCATTTTACACACACACATTTTGTGGAAGCATTTTTCTTCTCTCTTGGATGGTGATGGAGCAGCGTTCTTGGTTCTACGTTTAGGGCATCTTGGTGCAGTGTCTTGGTGGAGCATTCTTAATGAGACGTCTTGGGGTTCTGTGACACATTTGGGTGGCTGACCTTATGAAGACTTTGTTGGTTGAAGCATCCTGCTGATCGTCGTAATGCCACCATTCTTTATCTCTGTTTTGGCTTGTCTTCCATCGATCTATTGGTATGTTCTATCTGCATATTACTTTCATTGTGCCCTAGAAGTTTAAAGTATATTTGCATCTAAGCATAGAACATCTTCAGAATTTAACACATTTAACTTGCAAGATCTAAATTTTTGCTTTCTCGATGGTCTCACATGCAACATCATTTCTTATTTTGAAGAAGCATTTCCTTTCATGCAAGTATTGTAATCTCTTTTGCAACAAGTTTAGTTTAATGATCATCATGTCCATGAATGGTTTTATGAGTCTCATTTCCTTTCAAGTACGCTTATTTTGGGTTGCAAACTTAATTGCATATTGTGTTTTTTTGTAAGTTAGGCTAAACTATATTTGATCAAAAGAAAACTTTACATAGGCGTTGGGCTGAGATGGTAAGCAGTGCTTAACCAATCCCCGCCTTAGAGGCTTTCAAAATAGCACAGGTTTTGGGTTGCCTTCTAGGAGGAAACCAACCCCTTAATAACATCAAACAGTCAATATTTACAAAGTGTGCCGTGACACATATAAAAACAAAAGATCTGTAGTATGTGCTGAAATAACAAAAAACAAAAAAGAGCCTAACAGTCGCGCAGTCATGTTGTTCCTTCATCATCCTCTGTAGCAGGGTCCTCCTCCTCGATGCGGCGTTCATATTCCTACGCAATGGCCTCCTCCCCAGTGGAAGGCATGCGCAGGGGCTTTGTAGCAGATGCACAGAGGATAGGAGCGACTGGGTACTCAGCATTAGGAACTCGCGTCCAGACTCCGTCCGAATCCATGATCCACACATCTGTATCTTCCCCTGAGGCCTCTTGAACCGGGAGAGGCTCGATTTTTCGAGGAGTGGGTGGATCAGAGTGCGCAATGGTGGACTTCTTGGGGCCTCTTCTACCCCTCTAATTCTCCGGAGCTAAGGCGATCTCATCCTAGGTGCACTTAGACTGCTGTGGTGCTTCCCTGTCATGGCTGCCAGAAGAGGAGCCTTCAATGGATTCCAAATGGTGATTTTGTCTGCGTTGATAGCGACCTGAGAACACACCTCTTTGGCTGCCCCTGATGGTCTTTTGGTGCTGACGCGGAGCCATGGGAGGGCTAATAGGCAAAGAGGGAGAGGGCGGTCCAAAAGCAGTGACGTGCTCAACAGGGGAGCGTGCAACAGAGAAACACATGGGGGGTGCGCAACAGAGAGTTATGCAGCAGATGGGCGCGCAGCGAGGGAGCCTGCCTCAGAAATCACGCAGCGGGATGAATCCAAAGAAGCGGGGAATTCTGGAGGGAGGCGCGCAACCAGGGGGGATGCCGCTAGGAGTGCCTAGCCTGGAGGGAATCAACGGGAGAGGCTCCTGGCTGGCTAGCACCAGTAAGGTGGCGCGCGAGAGGGAGAGCACGCAGCAGGGAGTGCGCTCGGGGAAACTGAAGTAGCAATAGAATGTCAAGGGAGGAGGCGGAGAAGGCTCTGGAGGCCAATTGGAGCAGCATAGGGATGACAGAATGAGGAGGCACTGCGCCCTTTGAAGACCTGTGGCACAAGCGTAGATGCTGTGCGATTTTGTGGCATGCTCGCATATGCGAGTTGGGACAGTTCACTTGGGGTTCCATGTGATCCAGTGTATGGCAGAAGATCAGGTGCATTAGAGTGCCCATGTGAATGATTGCTGAGAGGAGGTTCCGCATCAGGTTAAAGCTAGCGATGCAAGACATCATCAGCTTGTGCATGGAAAGAACTGGTTTTGCACGTTCGCGTCATGTCACCCGCATCCGGGGTATTGCATATTGTTATCTTGGTCTAACAATTGAGTTTTTTCTATCATCTCATTTTCATTCTCATAAGTAGATCACTAATTGTTTCCTTTTGAGCAAGATAACTTCTCATGCTTTGATTTATAAATCTATTTATCTTAAAAGCATTTACAATATCTTGTGTTAACATTTTCTTGTTTCACTTTTAAGGATTACTTTTACTTTCCATTTGAAAGAATTTTACTTCATTTAAGCAAATATAGTTTCATTTCAAAGAGCAATACTTTGAAGGCACTAGTTTTCATATGCTTTATGCTTATTTAAATTATGTATTGATGGTTATTGCTCATATCACTTTTTGCTTATAAATCTTAAGAAGTAATCTATTTAACTCTAACAACTCTCCTAGAAATTCACATCTTTTAACTTAGTTTTCCATTTAGGGACCACTCCCCATAGCTAACCTGGGAGATAGCTTAAATAGAAAGAGTCGGGATTAGTGTGACAACCCTTTCTCTGAGTTCCTTGCCACCAACCACACCTTGTGGGGTTAAAGGCTTTTCTCGCTAACAATAGGTAGGTGTAGGCGGCAAGGCGATAACACTCACTATAGCCGTAGCGAAGATTTAATCCACCATATAAAAACTAGGAATCCAAGCAAGATGATCCTTGCTCACAGTCTGTGAACTTGGATACCAAGGATTGAGTACCTGCAAACACTATGTATTATCTCAAAATATATCAAGTAAAACACCATATAGAAAGTCCGTAGTCAATACATACCACATATCAACGAACAGGAACATCTTGAGTTGCACACCAAAGTCTTTTATTATAGTAGAAAAAATAGTTCCTAGTGGGACAATAATTTCCAAATTTCTGCAGCAACAATTCTAGCCAGAGATCAAGATGACTAGAGACTCAAATGACTCTCTAATTTGTAGATAAATCCTCCAAATGGAAGAATAACGGATAGTTACTTTGATCCTTGTCAAAATAATCTTCGTTGTTGATGAACACTTCATGATATTTTAATCTTGGCCCTTGATTTTTTATTTTTGAGGAATTTTCGAATTTATCATTTAACTCCACATTGATTAGCTCAAAATTAATTATTTTGAACTAATTTCTTCAAAAAATTGACTTTGAATTAACCACCAAGGCCCAAGGGTCCATTTTTTCTTGAAATATACAATATTCCCTTGGTGGAGGACTTTTAAAAATTGACTTTTTTAAGACTCACAAATTTTTCCATTTAGAGAATTTATTTTCCTAAGACAATTTAAATTTGAATCTAATTAATTAATTTTCTAGCTTAGGATTTAATTTTATTTTGCCAGAAAAATTAATTAATTTACACATTAGGGGATTTAATATTTTTCAAACCCTCTAATACATAATATTTTACATGTATAAGACTCAAAGGGGGAATACACATTTGGATTAGACCCTCAAGACACATAACCCATATGGAACTTGTTAATCGCTTCTCCTTGCTGCCTACACCTACCTACAAGTTAGTGGAAAAAGCCTTCAACCCCTCAAGGTGTGGTTGGTGGCAAGGATCTCAGAGAAGGGGCTATCACACTGATTCTGACTCTCTCCGTTTTAGCTCTCTCCTAGGTCAGCTAAGGGGGGTAGTCCCTAAAAGAAAACTAAGTTAAATATTTGAGTTTCTAGGAGAATATTAGAGTGAAAATGGATTACTTTTAAAGATTCATGAGCATTTATGAACAACTTTGAAATAATAATGATAAACCATTTAACCAATGCCTTTACAAATAATGTGCTCAAAAGTAAAAGAAACGCTCAAAGAGATGAGAACACAGTAATTCTGAAATTGAAACAAAAGACTGTTAGCACAAGATATCAGAAATGCTCTCAAGATAAACGAATTTATGAATTAAAGCACATGAAGCTATCTTGTTCACAAAGAAACAATTAGTGATCTAAATATAAACCAGATGATAAAAAGACTTGAAAGTTAAACCAACATGCATTTAGCTTTGCAACATGAAATAAGAGTACTTGAAGGGAAATGAGATTCATCAACCATCCATGAACATGATAAATATTAAAAATGAAATGGAGCTTTCTAAAGTAGATAATGTCCAAGCACAAGAAAATTAAGCTAAACTTGTTGCAAAAGAAATTACAATACTTGCACGAAAGTAAATGCTTCTTGAAAAAGGGAAATGATATTTCATGTGAGACTTTAAGCCATCAAGAATGCAAACTTCATGAACTTGCAAGTAAGCTAAATGTGATGAAAAATGCTCTTGGTTTATTTTATTAATTAGTTCTAAAACAAGGTTACAATTCAACTCTTTAATCGTCAGACCTCACCCTCGCCCAAAGATATGGATCCCACAGTGAGGAGTCAGTAGAGGAGTAGAGGGTCCCTAAAAACGTCTATTCAACCAACTTATGTTGGAGGTAAAATTTTAGTGATTGCTTGGGGCATGTAAGTAAATTAATGAAATTTAACTTTCAAACTTGAGATGTACTTGCATGTCATGAAGTAGAATGCTACTTTATGGAGAAAATTTGCCCAAATACTTATTGCATGTAAGATGTAATTAAAGGTGAAGCATAAGTGATTTTGGAACAAAATTCATGACAAATTTAAAAGTGCATGTATGCAAAAGTTTGAACCTTTTATGAAAGTAAAAAGACTAGAAATCTGTAGCAAATTAGTTTTAGGTGCACTCAAAATAAGTGTAATGCATGATTGTGTTAATTCCCGAATTAAATGATGTGCATGCAAGTGAAAAATATCAAAGATCAAGCCACAACATCTCTCCAAAAAGGTGGAGAGATAGGAATACCAATGGGTAAAACCCACACTCCCAAAACCGAGAATTTTATTAGTTATTACAATAAGGAGAAAATTATGAAGTATTCTCTAAAATCCAAGGAAAAAATTCACAATGTTGGCTTGAGCCATAGATCTTTTCTTGCTGAAAATTTCTGCAATTTGAGGCCCACAAAGCCCAACAAAATGCAGATTTTTCGAGGAAGAAGAAGCAAGGCAAAGCCTTTTTGAGTTACACGGCCAAGAGAGAGAAATGGAGAACCCAAGTGAACTCGGCGTCTCTTAAGAGGAACTCGGATTCGTCCAATAAATGTCCTCTAATTCTCACGACCAAGGGAAGGAAATAATCTAGAAGTTGGAGCCCCAAGGTCCTGCATGCAAACTTGTAAGAATTTTTCTGAAAATGAAACCTGCAAGTAGCTGCAAGACAACAAGTTAGAGAAAATCTATAACAACGAATGTTAACTCAAGAAATCACAAAGTAATATTATAAAACTAATCTACAAGAGGCTAGATCAAAGAGTATGAGCAATCTCTCCTCTTTGACTAGCCATAGCTTGGCTCTTTGAAATAGCCAGATATTAAAGAAATGAAGTGCAATACTTTGAAAAGTAAATTATGTCAATTTTGAAATTTTTTGATGCAAGAAATAAGAGCTTTGAGAAACTTTAAAGAAACTCTGCAAGACAAAATAAAATATAGATCAGACTTTGGAAATCAACACGTGGGTTTTCCTTGAATATTTTCAAGAATGGGTTGGTTCCTCTGAGAACTTCCTCCCACGCTTGACAAGCTTGACCAAAGACGGATCCTTATACACAATCTCATCACAACATATTAAATTCACATGAAATTAAATAAAAGCCATGGAAAGAACTCATAGAGATATATTTGACATGAGATAGAAGATTTCTTATCCTAAAGCGATCAAGTAACTCTTATGCTAATATGAGATAGCTGCATACTAACATAACTTGAAACAAGCATGAAGGAAACAATAGCATGAGGAAATAAATAGAAGCATAACAACAAGTCAAGAATTTACCATATATGCAAGGAGAAGAACACCATCACAAGTTATCCCAACGAATTTTGTATTAAATCGCAAGTACGTGTACAATCCGACAACGCGTCCTCAAGCCCAATAGTTCGTATTACATGATACCATATGAGAACCCATGGTTCCATTATATAGAAAGTTGGGAGCAAATCCCAAGGACGAATGCATGTGAGAAGTGAACTTGAAGAAAATCCCATGTATCCTCAAAGATACATACATAAATCCTCTGAGTGAAGTGTCGAGTGTTGTTGCATTCTAGATAGCTCGTAATAAGAGGTCCCCACTTGGTCTTCAGTCAACTGATCCAGTAGAATATTCCTTTTATGCTCAACTGCCTTTAATAAATTCGATTTTCCTTGTGTGTAATTGTCGCTTTATCTTTGGGAAAGTCGATTTTGAATAAACAAATGATGAATTAATGATGCAGTCTGCTCAGTCATCCTCCACATGTCTGTTGACTCAACTTTTTGACTTAGAATAATTTCCAAGTCATTTCCACGTCATTTTGTCATATGGAATAATTTATTTTTCTCTATTTTATTTAATTTTAGCCTAATTAAATGTCACAATTTCCACTAAACTTAGGAAATGTGGGTTTTTAGGGTTCAAAACTCATTATTAACCCCTCAAAGTGTGTCATAATAGAAAGTTGAAGGTGAGAGGTGTAATTTTGATTACTTATAACCCATACAACTTCTCTAGACAACACTTATTACAATCCAATTACAGTTTTTATTGCAATTTTCGACTTGCGGGAAATCTAAAAAATTAAAAAATCACTACCTCGACCTAACCAAATCCCACGAAATTTTTTGTGTGATCTAGTATGGTAATACACATTGACTCTAGGCACTAGGACTCACCCAAGGCTTCACCATCAAGCCGTACTCCGGCTTTGGGGTAAAATTGGAGGAAAAGGCTCAATTAATTATTAAGTCCTGATAGGGAGATGATAATTAACTGAGTGAAAAAAAACTCTCAGTGTAATAGTCACTTGTTGGCAAGGTCCCAATTTACCTAGGCTTGTTACAGACTCAATACGGACTCAAATTCATCATTACTAACATCACTTATAACAATTCCCCTAGGGCATGGAATTTGTGTACAAGAGAAAATGATAAGTAGAAGTAGAGTTTAAAAACTCTGTTGAATTGATGGTATCTGATGGTACAAGTGTCTTTTGGTTCATCCTTGGGCATGGAGTCTTCATATAATCATCAGGTGCCACTCTAGTGGTCAAATTTTGGCTCCATATGAGGATGCACGCTAGATATGAAGTGATAGTGTTCAAGAACTTGGAATCTGCATCCACCGACCAAAGATATATATTAGCAGTATCCATTCAAAGTATCATCAAAGAAAATCAAGTACAGAAATGGAAATTTTATACTAAGAGCATAATTTATTCATGAAATAAATCTACTTAAACAAAATTTACAAGGGATAAGGTTCGAAATATGATACAAAAAAAATGCCTCATGGCATCAGATGTCCTCAATGAAGTTCATGCTTAGAACTTGCCTACTTTCAGGCAGATCCATGGGCTGCTTTCCTGATGTGCCCTGCCCAATTCTGAATATATTAGGACTTTGATCCGTCCCAACACTGCGTTGTACATGGTCATCAGATTTACCAAATCCTTTCCGTTTTTTTCTTTTTTTCTTAATAGATTGTGATGTTGATGCGATCAAAGTAGACCTTTCTGCCTGATCTTGAAGATGCTCAGATGGAGAATTTGAAGTATCCAAGACTTCAGTGACCTGCTTTTCTCCATTCTGTAGCTACTCTGGCATGGGTGATGGACCAATCTCATCAGTATAAACCTGATTCCCCTGAGTTTCCTTGTGATCCGGGTCACCTTCGATCAACCATTTTTCAATGGAAGAAATGACCTCCTCATAATAAGATGAAGCTTGCTTCAACGGATTGGGAGGCTTGTCATCTGTTTCTTTGTTCTTTTCCCATTTGTCATCTGATCTAAGTTGGAATTTTTGTACTTGTGATCTTTCCATTTCCTCCAACCTATTTTGAAAAATGATTTGATTAGCCTTCATAACATTTATTTCCTTAGCATGATTTGTTTCCATGGTGTTGATTAATTTCACTTCTTTTTCTTCCACAGAGAGAAACCTGTTTTGAATAGAGGTCATCTGATTAGAATGATTAACCTCCATGGCCTTTATTGCGTTTGCATGATTTACTATTAATCTTGTTTGATTGAGTTCTATGTTTTTAATGCGTTGAGCTTGGTTGAGTTGCATATCCTTAATCATTTGAGTCAACTCCCTGATGAGATCCCTATCATTCTCATTTGCTTGAGTTTTCGCTTTGATCTTTCTTTCATCTCCATATTTTTCTTCAAAGGCATCAATGATTGATTCTAGAGAATCAAAACTGTTAGCAGGTAAGTCTATGAACCAATCCATAGCATCGCCATCTAATGAAAATATGAAAAGTTTCATTTTAACGTCCTCATGGTTAATATCATGGCACCATTTGCTCATAAAAAGGTGGAAATTCCTAAGGTGAGTTTCGGTGGTAATGGCATTGTTACTTAGAAAACTAGGAAACTCATCAACAGCCTCAATGGATTCATCTGGAATAAAATTCGGATAGCCTGGAATGTTAGTAAAATCACAAGGGGCAAATAGATCATTCATGATGTCATGCTCACTTGACACTGAAAGAGCAAATGGATATCAGAGAGAGGCTCTTGTCCAAGATTAGCTAGAATTCTACAAGATGAAGGCTTCAAGTAGAAATCCTTGCAAAAAATGAAATAAGTGGAGTTGCCACTTGAACAAGAATCTAACTCTAAAATCCAACATGCAAAAACCAAAAGTTAGTCGTTTTCCCAGGTACAAGAAAGCTTGTCCCCAGCAACAACGCCAAAAATGTTAATCGCTTCTCCTTGCTGCCTACACCTACCTACAAGTTAGTGGAAAAAGCCTTCAACCCCACCAGGTGTGGTTGGTGGCAAGGATCTCAGAGAAGGTGTTGTCACACTGATCCCGACTCTCTCCGTTTTAGCTCTCTCTTAGGTCAGCTAAGGGGGCTGTGAAATTTTCAGATCTAAAAATTATTACTACAATGATTGGTTTATTTCTCCTACTTATGAGATAAGTTATTTACAGATGCTTCATTAAATTCTGAAATAAACGCATTTGTAGTACTTCACTCTAATCAAAAGCAGAAGAACATAAATTACACAAGTAGCACAATAGAAACAACCATATGAACAGAGTTATATTTGGACAATTGTCCCCGAAAAAACCCAATGTGTGAAAACCGGTGCAACAGATGAGGGTTTTGTATTTATCTTAAGTAATGGAAATTTCATTTCCAAGAGTCCTGATGAGAAAAGTAAAATTAGCATACACTTGGCTGAATTTTCTGGAACCTTTAGAAGTATTTCAGACCCTCGGGGTGACCTCCTACACCCTTTGCGTCATCCATCGTGTGAGCTCTGCACAGTCTCTCCCTGGATTGCATAACTCTGTGTGGAGGGGTTCTTGCTGCCGATCAACTCACCCTTCCTTTCATCCTCCAGACTTCTACTTCTCCGTTAACTGAATCCTCCCTCCTCCTTATGCTTCTGCAAACCCGCCTCTACAGACTCACCCACTGAAATCAAGTTCTCTTGCTTCATAATCGATTTCCTTTGGGTAGTGAGAATGTCCCCGGCTTGATTTCCAAATGACCCTCAAGCCCCTTCTTATAGTCTTCTTGTTGATGAATCAATGACCAGGATTATATCGTTAATCAATGGCTCAGATTAAAAGATGAGTTGATCTTCGTTTTCTAGAAGATTTTCACTTTGCTTTATGAAGACCCTTTAATTATTTAAATTCCCTAAGTTTAGACTTAGGGTCTGCATTAAAATAATTAATTATTTTAATAAAGCCATATCTGAGTGGAATTTCTGTTGAGTTTTTGTATAGTTGGTGTAGCATCGGGTGTGCTCTAGCCCTGGAATTTTGTGTAGGGGCTAGGACACACTTGATCTCCAAAACCCAGAAAGGGATTTGAGAAATTTTAGTTGGTGTTCATGTTATTCAAATAATTAATTATTTTAATGGATTTCCTAAGTCTAAACTTAGGAAAATAAAATAATTAAAGTGAATTAATTAACACATGTGCTGAAATTGTCTTAAGTCACATGGATCAAGCAGTCTTTTAATCTCAGCCGTTGGTGAATGATTTAATATCGGCCATTGAAGGGTTCAAAGAAAAGTATAAGAGAAAGGCTTGAGGGTCAGTTGGAGTGACAAATAGTTGCAGAACTGAGGAATAGATATGGAATTCTAGGGCGGGGCTGCTAAGAATTTCTGGAGGAATTTCCTGCAGTGAGGGGTGGTATTGGCTGAGGGGATGATCTGATCCCAAGAGCCAAGAGACAGCAAGAGGTAGAGGAGCAGCAACAAGGGCAGCGCAGAGGGACTTTAGGGCCATGCAGTCCAGCGGGGGCAGCGTAGAGGCAGCTGGGGCCACGCAGGGCTGACACAGGCCTAGCAAAGGCAGCACAGGGGCAGTGTAGACCTCCAGGGGTGACACAAGCCCTCCCAGAGCCACGTAGAGGCTGACGCTGGCCTTTAGAGCTGGCGCTGGGGTTTCAAGAGAAGCGTCGAGGGTTTCTAGGGTCAGATCCAGGCTGAGTCTTGTAAATCCTGTTTGAGGGTGTGGATCAGTCTGATATTTGGCACTAGAACATCAGGTTAGCTCCAGATTTGATTTCTTTTATTCTCTGTCGGGTTTTCCAGACTTGGAACCCAGATTTGCGGTACTTAGAATCTACATAATAAAACAACCCTGATATTTGCAGCACCGGTTTTCCCACTTTGGGTTTTTCCGGGGACTTATGTCCAAAAATCCATGTGTCACTTTGTTGCATGAGCGTAGTATTCAGTAAATGATCTACATGTGTAGGCTGTAGTTGTGTTTATTTTCGGTATTTTCTGAATCTAATTTCTGGAAATAACTTGTATTAATTAAATCAAGTAGGGGAAAATAAACCAATACACTGCAGTAGAATTTTCACATGGTATCAGAGCGATAGCAGATCAAGTTGAATCTCCAACAATCAACTGAAGAAATATTTTTCTGCAGGGTGGTAGAAGAAGCAGCAGATCCGGAAAGGGCATCTTGACAACAAGAGAACGTAGATCTAGAAAAGGACAATGCTGAAGCTGCAGAAGGCCTTCAGGCTTACGCAGACCCTTCCCAGGGCAGCGTAAGGACCGCATCACCCAGTCTAGGGTTACGCAGTCCACTTCTGAGCAACGTTGAGGGTGCACTAGGCCAGTCAGGAAGACACAGTCCAGTCACTTCTCCAGTTGCAGAAGAATTTTTCCAAGATCCGGAAGCAGTGCTTCAGATCTTCAGCAGTGCTGGTGGGGTGGAGATTTTGCAAATGCAAAATTCTTCCTAGCTAAGGCAACAAAGGCAGGAGGAAGACAGATACTCAGTAGATCTGAGCCAAATAGATCTGAGATTCAATCAGGAGGATCCAAGAGTATTGTCCGTTTGTGTTTTTGGTGGAATATTTCCAAGAGGGAAATCAGACTTCAACATAAGCAGCTACTAGAAGGGTTTCTGGTCACCAAGAAACCCAGATCCAGAGGGATAAGTATTGTTTTTGTCAGATCTGAGCAAAGATGACTCGATATGGACTGAAGGATCAAGATAGATTGGACGGCATGTCCAACTATGTTATCTGGAGGATTAGAATCCTCTCAGTTCTGGATTAATATGGTCTCAAAGAGCATGCAGAGAAGGTTCTTGCTGTACCAACCGATGGAGATCCTCTTAAGAAGTATGAAGAAAATCAAGCATGGACGAAGCATTTGATCATAGACGGAGTCAAAGACCACGTGATTCCTCATATTGCTGGTAAGACTACAACAAATGACATGTGGGTAGCCTTGGACACGATGTACCAAGGAGGCTCCGTCCAGAGAAGAATGCTTCTGGAGAACTAGATGCGATTGATCCAAATGATGAAGGGTGAAGAGATAGATCCATTCCTCTTCAGGCTTCAAGCCATTCGAGATCAGTTGGTTGGCATTGGTGCTACTCCAGATGAGGGGCTCTTAGTGAGGACTGCTCTAAATTTAGTCTCGGAAGATTGGGAAACGTTTGTCTAGAGCATCCTGGGAAGGGTAGTGTTACCATCTTGGGCTGACATGTGGGCTATCCTCCGCCAAGAGGAGATCAGGAGGGTCACCAAGCAATAGAATATCAGTGGAGGAAGCGGAAAGGCCAAAGTCAAGGAAGAGGAGGAGGATGCAGCCCTTGCATCAAGGGAAAAGAAACAACAAGGGAAGAAGAAGAAGGACCTTTCCAAGGTCAAATGCTTTAATTGTGGTGATCTTGGACATTTCGCCAACAGTTGTCCTAAGAAGAAGGACAAAGGCTCTTCTGATTCCAAGGCTGTGGAAGCAAAGGATAATGGCTCTGATGATGATGCAACCATGAGTTCTCATGTACCTCGATATAAGAAGTGGGGTGACATGGATCTGTAGAGCATCTACAGACAGTGGCGGGATCCTTGAGTCAACCCTACTCTTGGATCACATACGAGCTACGGGAGCCTTAAGACGGTAGAGGGATGAGTCGGGAGATGGTTGCAGATAGCCACTTTGAAGCGGAAGAGGGAGCAACATAATGCAGAGGTAGTAACGCAGAGGGGCTGATGGGACAGAGAAGCTATGCTCACGCAGTGCAGTGTTGTAGCATGACAGTGTCTCCAAGAGGACATCGTGAATCAACATCCAGGGAGCTTTAGTGGTGGAAGGCAACTTGACTTATCTGTCAAATAGTTGGGTAGAGTCTTTCAGTTGCTTACTTCTCAGCAACTGAGTTGCAGTGCAGCAGTTAGCAGTGGAAGTGCTATGGGCAACATGATGCAGTGATTTGAGAGGGAGCTGCAGTACAGATGTGGCAGTGGCATGGGCAGCAGTACAGAGAGCAACACTGCAGTGGATGGAGGGCAGCAAGCCAAGCATCAACAGCACATAATCCAGCTTCAAGATCTTGTAGTGCATTGCTAGAGTACACTTTCCTAGAGCACACTCCGTGCTAAGAGGGAGCGTTGAGATTTTGTATAGTTGGTGTAGCATCGGGTGTGCTCTAGCCTTGAAATTTTGTGGAGGGGCTAGGACACACTTGATCTCCAAAACGTAGAAAGGGATTTGAGAAATTTTAGTTGGTGTTCAAGTTATTCAAATAATTAATTATTTTAATGGATTTCCTAAGTCTAAACTTAGGAAAATAAAATAATTAAGTGAATTAATTAACACATGTGCTGAAATTGTCTTAAGTCACATGGATCAAGTAGTCTATTAATCTCAGTCATTGGTGAATGATTTAATCTCTGTCGTTGAAGGGTTCAATGAAAAGTATAAGAGAAAGGCTTGAGGGTTAGTTGGAGTGACACACAGTTGCAGAACTGAGGAATAGATCTGGAATTCTAGGGCGGGTTTGCTAAGAATTTCCGGAGGAATTTCTTGCAGTGAGGGGTAGTATTGGCTGAGGGGATGATCTGATCCCAAGAGCCAAGAGACCACAAGAGGCATAGGAGCAGTAACATGGGCAGTGCAGAGGGACTTCAGAGCCACGCAGTGCAGCGGGGGCAGCGCAGAGGCAGTTGGGGTCACGCAAGGATGACGCAGGCCTAGAAAAGGAAGCGCAGGGGCAACGTAGACCCTCCAGGGATGACACAGGCCCTCCCAGAGCCACGCAGAGAGCTGACATTGGGGCTTTAGGAGCAACGGTGAGGGTTTCTAGGGTCAGATCCAGGCTGAGTCTTGTAAATCCCGTTTGAGGGTGTGGATCAGTCTGATATTTGGAACTAGAACATCAGGTTAGCTGTAGATTTGATTTCTTTTATTCTCTGTCGGGTTTTCCAGACTTGGAACCCAGATTTGTTGTTCTTAGAATATACTTAATAAAATAACCCTCATATCTACTGCACCGATTTTCCTGCTTTGGGCTTTTTCGGGGACTTATGTCCAAAAATCCATGTGTCACTTTGTTACATGAGCGTATTATTCAGTAAATGATCTGCATGTGTAGGTTGTAGTTGTGTTTATTTTAGGTATTTTCTGAATCTAATTTCCGGAAATAACTTGTATTAATTAAATCAAGTAGGAAAAAATAAACCAAAACACTGCAGTAGAATTTTCACAATTTCCACAAACGATTTCTAGGTTCTTTGGATAACTGTTTTCCAAGCCTCTCCACCAAATATGAGACTTGGAACACTTCCCGATGCTATAAAATCAACAGGGGGTAGTCCCTAAAGGAAAACTAAGTTAAAGATTTCAGTTTGTATGAGAATATTAGAGTGAAAATGGATTAATTTTAAAGATTAATGAGCATTTATGAGCAACTTTGAAATAATAATGACAAACCATTTAACCAATGCCTTTACAAATAACGTGCTCAAAAGTAAAAGAAATGCTCAAAGATATGAGAAAAAAGTAATCCTGAAATGGAAACAAAAGACTCTTAGCACAAAATATCAGAAATGCTCTCAAGATAAACGAATTTATGAATCAAAACACATGAAGCTATCTTGTTCACAAGGAAACAATTAGTGATCTAAATATAAACCAGATGATAAAAAGACTTGAAAGTTAAACCAACATGCATTTAGCTTTGCAACATGAAATAAGAGTACTTGAAAGGAAATGAGATGCATCAACCATTCATGAACATGATAAACATTAAACATGAAATGGAGCTTTCTAAAGTAGATAATGTCAAAGTACAAGAAAATTAAGCTAAACTTGTTGCAAAAGAAATTACAATACTTGCATGAAAGTAAATGCTTCTTGAAAAAGGGAAATGATATTTCATGTGAGACTTTAAGCCATCAAGAAAGCAAAATTCAAGAACTTGCAAGTAAGCTAAATGTGATGAAAAATGCTCTTGGTTTATTTTATTAATTAGTTCTAAAGCAAGGTTACAATTCAACTCTTTAATCCTCAGACCTCACCCTCGCCCAAAGATATGGATCCCACAGTGAGGAGTCAGTAGAGGAGTAGAGGGTCCCTAAAAAACGTCTATTCAACCAACTTATGTTGGAGGTAAAATTTTAGTGATTGCTTGGGGCATGTAAGTAAATTAATGAAAATTAACTTTCAAACTTGAGATGTACTCGCATGTCATGAAGTAGAATGCTACTTTATGGAGAAAATTTGTCCAAATATTTATTGCATGTAAGATGTAATTAAAGTTGAAGCATAAGTGGTTTTGGAACAAAATTTATGACAAATTTAAAAGTGCATGCATGCAAAAGTTTGAACTTGCTATGAAAGTAAAAAGGCTAGAAATTCGTAGCAAATTAGTTTTAGGTGCATACAAAATGAGTGTAATGCGTGATTGTGCTAATTCCCGAATTAAATGATGTGCATGCAAGTGAAAAATATCAAATATCAAGCCACGAAGTCTCTCCAAAAAGGTGGAGAGATAGGGATACCAATGGGTAAAACCCACCCTTCCAAAACTGAGAATTTTATTTAGTTATTACAATAAGGAGAAAACTATGAAGTCTTCTCTAAAATCCAATTAAAGTCTTCACAATGTTGACGACCTTAAATCTTTCCTTGCTGAAAATTTCTGCAATTTGAGGCCCACAAAAGCCCAACAAAATGCAATTTTTTCAAGGAAGAATACGCAAGGCAAAGCCTCTTTGAGTTACACGGCCAAGAGAAAGAAGACTCCTTGGATCCACCTGCTCTCCTTCCTACAAGTCCTTGGGAGATGTATCCCTTGAATCCCTATGCCTTGGAGAGACACTCGTATTACCCTACGCAGGTCGTTGTGGTTAGACCAGCGGATCAGATCCTCCTCAGACTGTGTAGCAAAAGGCATCTCTCGAGATTTTTGGAAGGCCCTTTCCTCCATGAATTTCACATCCCACCGTACTACAATATTCCTGCTCTCAGGAATGTATATACGGTAAGCCTTTGTGTTCTTACTATATCCCACCAGATATCCCTTACAACTTTTGAGACTTGGAATACTTTCTGATGCTACAAAAATTAACACTACGCAGTCACTACATAGAGCAAGAGGGAGAATCTTTTTCCTGCAGAGGAGATAGCGCAAAGCCATCAGAAGACCCAGAGATTTTAGGACTCGATTTCCAGGTTAGCGTTGAGACCCGTGCGAGGTAGAAGACGTAGAGTTGTGACCCGATCCACTTGCAGGCACAGACCTAATTCATAACTAAAGTAATAAATATAGTCATTAATAGAATAAATAGAAATAAATGTAATTACTAGCTAATCAATTAGGATTAGGTTAAATAATCATTAGGTTAATGAAAAGGCATGTCTAAAAGACATGCCCATTCGTGAAAAGGTGCCTGCATGGGTATAAAAGCGGGACCTCATTGTAATCATTCAATCATGTCATATCTTATCAATAAAATATTATTATTATAAATACCTCTTGTGTATTTTTATAATTAAAGCTGCTTTTGCTATTAAGTCTACAATCTACAAATCTTGCTGCTACAGTATTCAAATCTACGAATTCCGCTGCTACAGTGGTATCGGAGCCATATCAGAGCCATATTGAGGACAAGTTGAAGCAATGGCACATAATATCGTCTTACGAGCCTATAAGCGTAGTATACAAGCCCGGGAACATTGTTTACCGTATAATGTGTCATTACATGAAGATCCCAAAAAAAATTGAGCAGATTAGAAAAATTCAACAAAAGCTTCAGCAATTAGAAAATTCTTGTGCAAAAGTCACAAATGGTTATAAAAAAATTTCTGCAGATCTTAAAAAAATTTATGCAGTAATCCATAATAGAGAAGAAAATCAAGACAAACAAAAAGATGAAAAATGTTGTACTAATGAGAAGGCAGTTAGTTATGTCAAGGGAAAATCAAGTAAATACATTCCCCCACCAATGCGTAATAAAGGAAAACAACCAACTAATGTTGAAAGTAAAGAAGACGGGAAATGTTGGAAGTGTGGAGACAAATATTTTACAGGACATAAGTGTGCAATCCAAAAACTTTATAACTGTGAAGCAGATTATAATGATGATGTAGATGTTAAATGTAAAATTGATTCTGCTAGCCAGAAAACTATTAAAGAAGCTGGAAAAAGTAATGAACAACAGAGTGTTTCATTCTCTGTTTTGAAGGAAACTTGTGAAGAAACAAAACAAGGTGAAGCAGGAATGGTGACAGTAACACCAGAGCAACCGATTCATGAGAAAAGCTGAGACAACATCAATACATATAGTTCATCAAAGATACAAGGATTTGTCTCTAATGCTCGCTATCGGTCAATGGAGAAGAGAGTGCACCCAAATCAGTTAATGATAATGAAGAAGTCATCCCTTGACTCTCAGAAGAATTCATCTGAACTTGGCAGTGGTCATATTAAAACAGTCAGAAGTAAACGAATAGATGCAGCTTCAGTGCCATCTGGTGTTGTCTATAATAGACTCCCTAAAGATAGCTTTCCAATCTCTGTCCCGCAGAGTAACACTGAGACACAGTTTCAAGATGTAAATAACAACAGTATAGTGCTTCCAGGAAACTATGTTAATATTTATTCACAAGGGCCTCCATTTGAATCGGGGGATAAACTTGAGATTAAAAGTTCCAAAGATGTTAAATATCGAACCAGCTATGAAAAACACTATGCAGAACCAAATCCTGAAGTTGTTGTTTTATCTAAAGCTGAAGAATTGGAGAAGTACTTGGCTGTTAGAGAAGCTATGTATAAGAAAGCAAAAAAATTTGATGCAAAGATTCATGATTTTGAGACAGCTATTAGTAGACCTTATTTTCACGTGAAGCCTCTATATGACTTGCAACTTGGCAACTGGCATCGGTATCTTGACTTCATTGATAAAGTGAACGATTTTGATCAAACAGTAAAACTGTATGAAAGATATCTTATTGCAGGTGCAAATTACCCAGAGTATTGGATTCGTTATGTTCAATATATGGAAACTACTGGAAGCCTGGAAGTTCCAAATGATGCTCTTGGACGGGCTACACAAATTTTTGTGTAGAGACAACCTGAGATCCACATTTTTGCTGCAAGATTCAAGGAATAGATGGGAGACATTCCTGGTGCTCGTGCAGAGTATGAATTTCTTTGCACAGAGCTAGCCCCTGGTCTCCTAGATGCTATAATCAAACATGCCAACATGGAACATCGGCTGGGGAGCTCTGAATCAGCAATGTCAATATTTGAAACAGCTATTGCAACTGCAAAAGCAAAATAACAGTCACAGTCACTGCCTCTGTTGTATATTCAGTACTCTCGTTTTCTTCAGTCAGCTGCCGGCAATGCAGATAGAGCAAGAGATGTTTTGAATGAACTACTTTCTCAATATCCAACGCAGCTTGTACAAAATAAACATTCAGGCTGTTCCGCATCGATAAGAGACCACAAGAAAGATGATCTTTCAAGGATGTATAGGATAACCAAGGATCTGGAACCGATAGCCCATTGTTTTAAACAACATGTTACTGATGAGGGAACAACGCTTGTTAAACAAGCAGAAGATACGGCAAGCAATAAGAAGTCATTTGATCTCAAATTGCCTACTGAGATGGTAAAAGGTGTAGAGGTATTTAAAGAATTTCACCAGATACAAACTAAACATCGAAAGCTGACACTGTGTTTCCAGAAATTCCTTCATGACCACCATCAGCAGCTCTATGAAATGTATAGGAAGTCGTTTGAATTATACATATCTTTGGTGGTTTTACCAGCGCTGAGTGAAAAACAAGGTGAGTTTATTTGTAGATAATTTGAGAAACGTTGGGAAAATTACAAGCTTATGGTGCAATATATGTCAAACATGTTCTCTCTTTTGGATCGCTACTTCATGGGTGGAAAGACTGGTGTCGTGCTGCCCAAATTCAAAGAAGTTGCATTTCTCTGCTTCCATGAGCTTGTGTATGATCTGATAAGCAATAGAATTATTTCCACCTTTCACAGTCGTCTTGGGCCCTTCGTTCCGAACACCCGGCCGAGAGCCATTGTGAACAACGTCCGACATTTGCTGGACTCTGCGCCCCATGTGCCAAAAAAATATTACAGTATTTTGTTGCGCGTGATTGAAAAATTTCCAAACCTTGAATATTACGCAGTCACTGTCGCATTACCGGTTGATCCGCATTGCCGCCTCCACTGTCACAGTCCGCCGTCACCTGTCGAAATCCATTGGGCGAACTCTTCCAGGCAATTAAACTGTCTCGGTGACTCGTGCTGCTGAGGTAGATCTCCGGATTCACTGGCGCTCGTGGTCGATGAACTTGTCGGGAGCGCATTCAAAGCTCGAAAAGGCCTCAGAATTCAATGTTGTGCCGCCAAGACGTTCTGTTTGTCTGCCACGGTGTTATCTGTAGGGTCACGTTGTCTATCACCGCCCTTCAATCCATCCACGACCGTCGTGCCTCTCCGTCAACCATCACCTGTTTTCATAAGTCGAATAATACAACTAATACAGGTATATATAAAAAATTGCCGAAGTATGCAAGAAGATGGAACATGGGCTGGTCATATGGAACTTCAAGTAGCATCCTTGGTTACCCAGACAAACATTTGTATTCACCGGCATATGTCACCCTGATGGCACATACGCAACTTCAATAGAATAGACCTTTGTCGAGTGTGCCGAGTCTTTACAAGAAGTGTATGGGAATGCGAGACAGCACACCCAATATAATTTTTAATAGCGAGTCAGAAAAATGCTAGCATATGTTCAATGCGGGATGCGGTCCAATCTTGCTCGGTGCTTCTAATGGAGGTGATAAAAGAGCGAAAGGGATAATACGCAAACATGAATGCTTTTCCACGGATGTGGACTGCTTGTCTATCGTGCCGGCCAGCTACTTGTCCCCTTACTTGTTGGCCAGATGGCTCCATTGGCCAATCGGGGAAAAACAAATTGCGAGACGGGTGCTATTAAACGGCTATCTCAAAAAAAATGAAAAAATAAAAGTCGTGGAGACGTTTGATGAGCGACGTGTTTATAGGATCCCAGCAAAGAAGTTAAAAAAGGTCGCTATGAAACGACAATTACAATGGTGAGTTTTGAAACAAGTCGTGATTAAAGGCAGGTTCAGGTTTAATTAAAATGTGTAAAATAATAATAATAAAAAAAGCACGTTATATAATATATATATATATATATATATATATATATATATATATATATATATATATATATATATATTATATTATATAATATATATATTAAAAAAATATATATATATATATACATATTAGTTTTATTGTTATAACTATTATTAATTTAATTAATTAAAGTCATTATTTAATTAATTAAATTAATGGGAGAAAAAAAGAGAAGAAAGTACTATATGAAAAAAAAAATCACATGGATTTAGAACAGTGTGAAAATACAAGGAAGGTATCAGTGATTAAAGACATGCTTAGCAGATAGTTTCCAGTGAAGAAAATTGTCAGAAGTTAAGCTTTGAGGACAAAGCTTTTCGAGAAGGAGGCAATGTTATGAACCTAATTCATAACTTAGGTGATAAATATAGTCATTAATAGAATAAATAGAAATAAATGTAATTGTTAAATAATCAATTAGGATTATGTTAAATAGTCACTAGGTTAATGAAAAGGCATGTCTAAAAGACATGCCCATTCGTGAAAAGGTACCTGCATGCGTATAAAAGCGGGACCTCATTGTAATCATTCAATCATGTCTTATATCATATCAATAAAATATTTATTATTATAAATTCATCTTGTGTATTTTTATAATTAAAGCTGCTTTTGCTATTAAGTCTACAAATAACACCACCTGTACTACGGTAACCAAATTTCCAGTGCTGTTGCCCTGAGGCAACGCAGGGAAGTCCAGCCTTGGTGCAGATCAGTGCCAGTTTTCCATGGAGGAGTGAAGTTTGTCTCACGAGATCTCTTCTGTCAGTTTTGCTGTATGATTTGACAGTGTCGTCAATCATAGTTTTGTGTTCAGAATTTACTGCATAATAACATAAACCCTTAGATCTGCTGCACCGGTTTTCCCACATTGAGTTTTTCCGGGGACATTAGTCCAAAAACATTTGTGTCGTATGGTTGTCTGATATATGTGTGTTCAGATTTGTTTCCGCACTTGTATTTCTTCCGCAGTTTAATTGTGAAGGCTGTAGTGAATGGATTTCGATATTTTCTGGTAGAACATAGTAAATAATTTGTTAAGTAAAATAACAAATAGAATATTTTCCATCAGTTGCTGTAGTAGGATTCCATGTAACACGAATTTTCACACTTAATACATGTAAGTACAATTTAATGCTATTTTCTCTTTCTATTTTTGTCACATACATTGTTGTTGGGATTTCGCTATACTAGGGCGAATTTACTGCACCCATTTATGTGAAGTTGTGGAAATTCGGTTTCTAGATAGTGATGCTTATGTATGGGCCATGTATTATGAAAGAATGTTCCTAGAGATGCTTCTTCACTGAAATTCATATTGATAAGCCATCTATTTTTCAAAATGAAGTATACATCTCTTGAAGTTTCTTTCGTTGCTACCCTAATGCTATGCAAAGTTGTCTTTGAGGCCTCCTTGACATAGAAAATTAAATATCCATAGTCATAATTACTTGACTCCAAATTTCCCCAAAGGACTAGGCACTGGTTCACCATAAAGGTGATCACCTTGAAATTATTTTCGTTCTCTGACCTTCTCTTTTCTAGGTCTAGCCCTCTATGTCTCCTAGGGAATCATTTATCTTGCAAACCACTCACTTGAAAAATTCGATCTCTTGGCGTCCTCTACACTGGATTTTCTCCTAAACACCCTCCATTTTTGAAGCAATTCTGACGGTGGGATTGTGAGATACGTCAAGCCCTAGCCTCAAGATCAATCTTGCCAGTGGTTTCCTTAGGCAAAGGACCTCATTGGGATCCTCACCTTGTCTTGTATAGAAAAATTCATTCTTAGGTCCCATTCCCCTCTGGAATAGGTCAAGTGTATTATTGGTTGCTAAACCCTACCCCCCTTGATCTACCCCCCGGGTCCACTTGGTCCCGTGTGGTCCCACAAGCCAATAAGGGTAATTCTTCAAAGCCCACTTGGAACCCAAGGCTTTACAACAATTTTAGGGTTTGAGGGCCTCTGTTATAAGATACTACCCTAAACCTTAACCTTGAAATTCTCCTTGAGCCCTTCCTTGAGAGGCTTCAACCTTGCTTCCAAAGCAAGCAAGTTTATATTTGAGCCTCTCTTGTGAATAGGCATCTAGGATCACCCTCATCCTATCATTGATCTATTTATTTCATGGTCCTTATTACATCGGGTCTCCTCCCATCAGTGAAAGTCCATAAAGAGTAGAGAGCCTTAGCCGAGGTGACAGTGTGCTATTACTCCATGGTTGCCCTTAATCTAGTAGTAGCCCTCCAAGGACCACCCTTTAGAGCCCCTTCTAGTTGAGTGGTAACACCTCCTATTTGTGCTCCTGTTGGATAGTGGAAAGAAAGGCCTCAAGGAATGTCACATTGGACTAGGGGAAAGGGATTACCACCAAGGTGAAGAATGGGAACAAGAATACAACCAAAAGTGGTCTATCATCCAATTCAACCTATAATCTACACTACAATTCCCTTAAACATTAAATGAAAGCACTTGATTACAAAATTAGTTGATGTACTTTAAAATAGATGACCCACCATCATCTAATGAGTAAGATAGATGAAATAAAAAACTGACCGGAGCATGGATGGAAGGCCTTTGTGGCTAGCTATTTGTGGATCATCATAGGACTGCTAGCTAGCAAACTGAACAAATAGGAGAATTTTTTTTTCCTAGGAGTTACCCACTTAGATGGGTAACAAGGCCTTCATTGATTTATTTTTAAATTTTGAAGTTACACTATCATAACATTCATTCAACCTTGTTTTCTTTTTGAATGAATTGACTTATTTCTAATTTGAACCATTTTTTATTCTTACCAAGAATAATGCATATAGGGATGTTTTAGATAATCTTTCAATCGTTACAACCCTCAGTTTTTCACTTTCATTTTGATTAATGAATTATTTCTCTCTTTATGCTAAATACTATTTTACATATGCATTCTATCATTGTCATAAATAATCGATCCAGATTTGTTGAAAGTTTTTAGATTACTTCATAAAATGCATTTTTGAGCAAGGATAGTTAGAAATTTGAAACTTTTCTTTTGAGTTGCAGTCTCTCCCACTCTATAATATCATTTTCTTTTTTTGGATTACAAGTTCTTGGGATGCTCATTTGCAGGTCCCTGAGGAAATCCTTATTGAAAGAGTCGTTGGAAGGAGGCTTGATCCTATTACAGGGAAAATTTATCACTTGAAGTATTTTCCTCCAGAGACACAGGAAATTGCAGCAAGACTTACTCAACGTTCTGATGACACCAAGGAAAAAGTACATTTATTAATATAAGTGTCCTAAAAGTTGCATTTTCTGAGTTTATTCTATTTTGGTAATTAAAGACCTTATTTTCAAAGAAGAGAAAAACATAGCCTTTCTCATCCTTCACGTCTAAGAAAGAATAAGCTAAATGCATCATATTCACAATATAATGGTTTAAATGCAACAATGAAGGAATTATCTAGCTCTTTGTTAATATGTATTGGAGCTAATTTTTTTTTTAAAGCCTAACCAACAACTAGTCATTAGTCATCATGATCTCAAATGCACACATACAGGTGATATACTTGGAATCATGGAATCACATAATCTTTAATTTATTAGTAAGATCCTTTATTTCATTATTATTACAAAAAGAATACAATAAATCCTCTCATAATTTGTTGGAATAGTTTTTGTTATTGACTTCCAGTAACTGATTGGCTTTCACGCTTCTACTTTAAGCACAAAATTGGAAGTGACCATTGGATTCATAAATTGTCTTTATTTTATAAAAAATATTCCTAAATTGTTGTTTCTAACAATGGTAAATCCATTGACATATTGCTTCATTTAAGATTCCTTGGCATTTTTCCATGTGTATCATTGTGTCTTTTTGTATTGTTTGGCTGCAAGTCTCAAAATTAGTCAAATTTTGTTTTGTTGGTTAGTTTTCTGTTCTTTTTTAATTGCACTACAATGACCACTTGTGACATGTAAAATTAACTATAAACACCTTGTGGAAAATATTTAGAGAATTCACAAATGTACATGTGTAGTGTTATCACCTCTTACCTCCCCAACTCACACCTATTGATAAAATACCTAATCCACAAGGTGCAACCCAAGGGGGGATGTAATATCTCTTCCGATAAAAATCTGCTAAGTGCCTTTCTCAATTTTTGCAAATTTTGGATGGAGACAATTTTGGGTACAAACTAGGAAAAATGGGTGGAAATTAATTAATTTAAATTTGTGTGGTAGGGGAGGCCCCAAACATTATACAAAGGGAAGATTAATCACCTAGTGGGATGTGGGGACTACCCCATGAGGAAATACACACCCCTTGGTGGAGGAGTTCGAATGGCTTAGGAGTGAGTTCGATTTACTTGGTGGAGGGGCCCACATGAAATGAGGAAGCAACAACTATAAATATGACGAAGATAGCAACATTTGAGGCTTTTGATCATTTGACAAACTAAATTGTTGCTCAAGTTGTTCAGCTGAGTCACGAAGTGTTGTTGAGCACAAGAGTTTCCCAACGAGGAAACTCACCCTTCTCTTCGGTGGACTATGAGTGCCACCCTAGAAGGTATCACCATTGTCTTGTGGAGGTAGGGAGAGGCATAGCACAGGTACCACGAAATTTCTGAGCCCAGTTGGAACGCAAAATTAGAGCTACGTTGTCTTTGGGAGTTGGTGCCGGAAATTGGAAGCTACATAGTTGTCGGTTAATCCATTACTGAATTTGTTGGAGGAGAGGAGAGAATTTGCAGAGTAGAAGGAGCCATCTCATCGGTACGAATTTCCTTTGTTGAAGCTTATGCAGTACTGCCCAACATTTGAGAATGAATTGTTGTGGGTGGCCTTGGTTAGGGGTATTTGGAGCCGGGATGTTGTGTGGGAGTTAGAAGGGAGCCAAGGGGAGATTTTCCACTATTTTGGAGGGTTGCAAAGACAAAAATTTCTGCGAACTAAAATTTACTCTTAGTGGAGAGGTGTTGGGAATTTGGGTTCAATTTTGGAGCGTCAAAACTAGGGAAAACCCTTTTGGGTTTTTTCTAGGTTTTTGACAAGGATCTCAAATCTAATTTTGCAGAATTTTCTGGGCAGATTTGAGGGGTCAAACAGGGTTCTCAACACATCCAACAGTGCAAAATTACAAGGGCCAGCACATATTTTTGAAAGGGAAGCTCTTGCAGTAGTGGGGCATTGACATATCAACCACCTGAGGCTTGTAGCTTGCCTTGTGCAAGCCTAGGTGTGTTGTTTTTTGTAGCATCGGAAAGTGTTCCAAGTCTCAAAATTTGTAAGGAGGCTTGGACATTAGTATTCCAAAGAACGCAGAAACCGTTTGTGGAAATTCCACTCGGTTCATGACTTATTAAAATAATTAATTATTTTAATAATCAAAGGGTATTAATAAGTCAGATTGTGAATCTTCTAGAAAAAAAAGATCAAGTCAAGTTTTAATCTTAGCCATTGATTAGACTTCTAATCTGGGTCTTGATTCACCAACGAGAAGATTATAAAAGAGGGCTTGAGGGTCATTTGGAAAACAAGCCAGGCATACACTCAGTACCTGAAGGAGATCAATTCTGAAGTAAGAGAATTTGATCTCAGTGGGAGAGTTGCAGGGCGGAGATTTGGAAAAGTAGGAGGAGGGAGTCAGCAGTGACTGAGATCAGGGATAGAGGGATGCAGTGGGTCATATGAGGCAGATTTGGGCTGCAGCACAGTGAACCCACGCAGACTTACGCAGTCCAGCACAGGGACTGCGCAGAGAAACATGCAGATAGGCACAGGAGATAGCAGAGGCTGATCAGGGTGTCAGGGATTTGTCGGGAGGAGCCGAGAATTCTGTCTCAGGTGTTTCAGATTTTATCTGCCAGTATATTCCTTGTAAAGAAATCATTTGCTGAAGAATTTAATAAAACCCTCATCTGCTGCACTGGTTTTCCTGCATTGGGTTTTTCTGGGGACAATTGTCCAAAAATAACTGTGTTCATGTGATTGCAGTTTACTTCTTTGCATATATGTTCGTGAACGTTGCAATTGTATTTATTTAGATATTTACCAGTAGATTTCTGTAAATAACTTATTGAAATAATAAGTAGGAGGAATAAATCTATCACTGCAATTGTATAGTTTTCAGATTGAAAATTTCACATTGTATCAGAGCCAGAGATGAGTAACAGGAACAGAGAATCGACTAATGGACAAAAGTCTACCGTTGCAGTAGAATGCAGAAGGGTTCACGTAGTTCTCCAGGTAGGGAAAGAAGCATGATAGAACAGATGGATCACGATGTTTCTGTTCTGGCATCTGGACTTGAAGAAGAATTTTCTTGCGTATCAAGCACTGCTTCTTCTGATGTTTGGTATATTGACAGTGGAGCTTCTGCTCACATGACGAGAGTGCGGGAATGTTTTTCCGACTATCGAGAGGAGTAGATGAGTTTTAAAATAATAGTGCGTAATAAAACAAAATGTACCCCTATTGGAAGTGTTACCGTAGTATTTCAGATCGAGGTTGGAAATAAAATCCGGGCCACTAACGTACTGCATGTCACTGAGTTGGGGATGAACTTGCTCTCAGTGTCTCAACTTCAAAACCTGGGTTATGACGTTTACTTTATTGGCAATAGGGTCTACGTCAAACACCCGAGTTGGAAGAAGAAGGCACAAATTGGGGTAAGAAGCAATAAACTTTACAAGTTGCAACTTGAATCTCCAATGGCACTGGTTGGCAGCACTGATGAAACAGACCTGAATGAGCTATGGCACAGAAGAATGGGACATTTGCATCATGGGGCGTTAAAAATTGTCCAGAAGACTGTCACCGAAGTTCCAGAGCTGAGCACTAAACGGGATGATGTCTGCAAAGGGTGCGTATTGGGAAAATATGCCAAGGCAACGTATCAGAGAAGCAACAATAGGGCCGAGGGTGTATTGGACTTGATACACTCAGATATCTGTGGACCAATGTCCACTAGAGCTCTTAGTGGTGCCGAGTACTTCGTCACCTTTATTGATGATCATTCCAGGAAAACCTAGATCTACTTTTTGAAGACCAAGGACGAAGTCTTTAGTCGGTTTAAAGAGTTTAAGGCTCTGGTAGAAAATCTGACAGGAAAGCGGATCGAGGTGTTGCGTTCAGAGTCCAGAAAATGGTGGTGAATACATAGATAAGGAATTTCATTGGGTTTTGTGCAAGGGAAGGTATGAGAAGAGAGTGGACAACTCCATACAATCCGGAGCAGAATGGTGTGGCAAAAAGGAATAACAGGACTATTGTCGAAGCGACAAGGGCTATGCTATATGACCAAGGCATGCCCAAATTTTTGTGGGCTAAAGATTGTAATACAACTGTCTATGTTCAGAATAGGACTCCTCACGCTGCATTGGGAAAGATCACGCCGGAAAGTGTTTTCACTGGTAGTAAGCCTGAAGTGAGTCACTTTAGGATCTTCGGTAGTATAGCTTACTGCCATGTGCCCAGTGAGAAGAGGAAGAAGTTGGAAATGACTGCAGAAAAGGGGTATCTGGTGGGATACAATGAGAATGCAAAGGCATATGCATCTACATTCCTGAGAGCAGGAAAGTCGTAGTGCGGAGGGATGTGAAGTTCATGGAGGAGAAGGCCTTCAGAAGATCCCGCAAGTTGCCTTCTGCTACGTAATCTAAGGAGGATCTGCTGGTTCAGCCTCAACAACCAGCGACAGAGAATTCAGTTGCCTTTCCAAGGCATGGGGATCCAAAGGACATGTCTCCCGAGGATTTGCAAGAGGGAGAGTCGGTAAATCTGCCCACCACAAGTGGAAGAACGAGCAGGGAGCTACGATAAATTCTGAAAGATGCAGAAGATTTTGTCAGAGTCCCTTGAAATGAGAAGAGACAACATAAGTAGCCTGAGAGGTATCAAGCCTTGGTTGCTCAAGTCGAAGAACCTTCCAGTTTTTGGGAAACAGCTTAGCACCAGGTGTGGGTAGATGCAATGGTGGAAGAGTACAGTTCCATCATGATGAATGATGTCTGGGAAGTGGTCCCCAGACCTCAGGAGAGATCAGTTGTAGGATCAAGGTGGATCTACAAGGTCAAGTAATGCTGCAGATGGTAGCATTGAGAAATTTAAAGCCAGGTTTGTGGAAAAGGGGTATGCTTAGAAGGAAGGGATCGATAATGAAGAAACCTTTGCCCCAGTATCCAAATACACCTCTATCAGATCCATGATATCCCTTGCTGCGCAAATGGGATGGGAGATTCACCAGTGGACGTCAAGGCGACATTCCTGAATGCTATGATAGAGGACGAGGTGTATATAGAACAACCAGAAGGCTTCGAGACGCATGATCAGAATACTCATGTGTGCAGACAAAAGAAAGAATTGTATGGACTGAAGCAAGCTCTTAGAGCCTGGTATGGTCAAATTGACATTTACTTGCAGAAAATTGATTCGTCAAGAGTGACACAGATCACAATCTCTACTATCTGAGGGTAGGGAGTGAGCCTCTGATACTGGTTTTATATGTAGATGATCTATTCTTGACAGGATCATCGAGGCTCATCACAGGTTACAAAAAGAATTTGGCTAAGGAATTTGGCATGAAGGATCTAGGGCGGATGCACTATTTTCTGGGGTGGGAAGTTTGGTAGTAGAAGGGGGAGATCTTTCTTGGTCAAGGAGGATATACTACAGAGATTTTGAAGAGATTTCAGATGGAGGATTGTAGACCCATGATGACTCCAATGATCACCAACTGGAGGAAAATCGACACGTTCGAACATGATGAGGCTGATCCTACGTTGTATAGGTAGCTAATAGGATCGTTGATGTATCTGGTAAACACAAGACCAAACATATGTTATGCTGTAAATACCCTCAGTCAGTTCATGGTAGAACCTAAGAGGGTTCATTGGGTAGCAGCCAAACATGTTCTCAGGTACCTTCAAGGAACATTCGAGCTTGGATTGAAGTACTCCCATAGCAGTGATGTCAGGTTGAGTGGGTTCACTGACGCAGATTGGGTTGGGATTTTAGTAGATCGGAAGAGTACCAGTGGGTATTGTTTCAGTCTAGGATTAGGAATGACTTCCTGGTGCAGCAGGAAACATAAGTCTGTGGCACTGAGCTCAGTAGAGGTAGAGAATATGGCAGCTAGCACATCTTCGTGTGAGGCCATATTGCTTCAGAAATTGCTTGTGAACCTACTAAAGGAGAAAATGGAAGCGACCAGTATCTTATGCGATAATCAGAGTTGCATCAAGCTCTCTGAAAATCCTGTGTTTTATGATAGGTCGAAGGACATTGACAACAAGTGTCACTTCATCAAGGACTGTGCACAACGTGGAGCTGTTCAGTTGTAGTACACTCCAACAGGAGAATAGGTGGCAGACATTCTCACAAAATCTTTGGGGAAGACTAAGTTTGTCTACTTTAGAGAGAAGATGGGGATGATCAAGAATCCATTCCAATAGCAAGAGTGGATAGGATCAGGATTCAGAGGGAGTTGTGTTGAGATTTTGTGTATTTGGGGTAGCATCAATTGTGCTCCAGCTCCCAAATTTTGTGGAGGGACTGGAGTACACTTGATCTACAAGACCCAGAAAAGGATTTGGGAAATTTCAGCTAGATTAGGAGATATTAAATTAATTAATTATTTTAAGGGAACTTAAATAATTAAAGTGAATTTAATTAAACATGTGATGAAATTGTCTTAAGTCACACAAATCAAACTTTCTTTTAATCTTAGCCATTGATTCAAGATTTGATCATGGCCGTCGGTTTCCCAATGAGAAAAGTATAAAGGAAAGGCTACGGGTCATTTGTAAAGACACACAGAGGTAGAGCACTGAAGCTAAGCTGAGATTCTAGGGCGGGTTTGCTAAGAATACTTAGAAGTGTTTCAGCTGCAGAGAGGGGAATTTAGGCCAAGGGGATGTTCTGATCCTGGGGTCTAGAATCAGTAAGAGGCAAAGATCAGCTCAGAGAGCCATCGCAGAGAAGCAGGAGAGCAACAGCAGGAAGGGCAGCAATTGTGCTACGCAGGTGCTGTGCAGTCCTTCAAGGACAGCGTGATTTTCTGAAGGAAACCCTCAGGGGTTACACAGAGACCCTAAGGGGAAACGTAAGGACAACGTCACCCAGTCTGGGGTAACGCAACCCTTTCCGGAGCAGCGTTGAGGGTCAGAGGGGCTTCAGAGGCTAATGCAGAGGCTTCAGGGGCAGCGCTGAGGGTCAGAGGGGCTTCAGAGGCTGATGCAGAGGCTTCAGGGGCAGCGCTGCGGTTTCTAGGCCCTAATTTTGGCTGAGTTCTGTAGATCCTGTTTGAGGGTGTGGATCAGTCATTATTTTGGCCCTAGATCAGCCAGTGAGCTGTAGATCTATTATTTCTCTGTCAGGTTTTCCAGATTTGGAACCCAGGCTTGTTTTATTTAGAAAATTCTTAATAATAAAACGCTCCAGCGGCCAGAAGACCGGTTTTCCCGCATTGGGTTTTTCCAAGACTATTTGTCCAGAAATAACTGTCACTTTGTCTATGTGTGCATGAAGTTGTTCTAGATCTGGATTGGTGGAGATCTGTTATATTTTTTGCTTCGATTTTAACTTGAATTTATTCAGTTAATAACTTGTCTAAGTAGGAGGAGCATAACCAGATTAATAGTAAATAATTTTTGCATAAAGTGTAAAGATTCAGAAATTTCCACATGGTATCAGAGCAATTGCAGATCTAGGAGGGTCACCAGCAAGAATCTGAAGGTTCTAGCTGCAGGAAGCAGCTGGAAAAGCAGCAGAAACGCAGATCTGAAGGGACAATGCAGTTTTCAGAGGAAAATTCACGCAGAGGGGAGGGTGACGCAGTCTAACGCTGTCTCCTAGCAAGCCCACGCAATTACTGTGCGGAGGCAGCTCGTAAACAACGCTGGATTAGTCTGAAGCCTACTAGTGTGATGCAGATCTGAATCTGTTAGATCCAGAAAAGACTGAAGAAAAGCTGCAGAAATTCTGAAGGTGCTGGTGGGGTTAAATTTATGAAGTTTTCAGATTTGTAGCCTTAGCACAAGTGACAAAGAGCAGGGGGATATCAGCGTCTCAGAGAGTTTCTAGCCAAAGGAACTTGCAGTTTGATCAGAGTATCAAAGAGAGCTGAATCATAGTTGATTTGGTAGATTTCCAAGGAGGGAAATCAGTTGTCAGAGGGAGCAGAAGGTGCCTGTTTCACCAAGGGCCTTAGATCCATTTCTCTAGCAAAGAGAAAAGGAAGTTCCGACACATTTCTAATTAGATGGCTCCTCATGGACTGCGTGATCAGGACAAATTGGATGGCCTCTCCAACTTTTCAGTTTGGAAGGCAAGGATCCTGATAGTCCTTGAGCCATATAATCTTAGAGACCATGCAGAGCAAACTCTGGCCACACCGACAGATCCAGATCTCCTTTGGAAGCACAAGGAGGCTACTGGGCATGCCAAGCAGCTGATTATGGATGGAATCAAGGACCATATTGTACCAGACTTAGCTGAGAAGAAGACAGCTAATGAGATGTGGAAGGCCTTGATCTCCTTATATGAGGGAAAATCTATCCAAAGGAAGATGCTGTTGGAGACACAGATGAGGTCATTCATGATGGTCAAGGGAGAAGACATGGAGCATTTCCTCTTCAGACTGCAGTCGATCAGAGATTAGTTAACTGCAACTGGTGCTAAGGTGGAAGACGATGTGATGGTTAGGACTGCCCTCAATGCAGTCACGGATGAGTGGGAAACCTCTGTCCAAAGTTCTTGGGCGGAGCGGGCCTCCCAGATTGGGACAACTTGTGGTCAGTTCTGCGTCAAGAACAACTCCGCAGATTCACCAAGAAGCAATATAGCTCTGGATTGAGCAAGGTGAAGAAGGAAGATGAGGAAGATGCAGCCTTAGCATCAAAGAAGCAGCCAAAAAAGAAGAAGGATCTCTCAAAGATCAAGTGCTTCTAGTGTGGTGAAATGGAACAGTTTGCTAGCAATTGTCCTCAGAAGAAAAAGGACAAGGAAGCCTCTTCTTCCAAAGTTGCTTTGGCAGATGATGGGTCAAAAGATGATGTAGCCATGAGCGCTCATGAGCCACGAAAGTGGGGTGACATGGATATGTAGAGGAGCTACATAGAAGTATGGTGGGATCCTTGAGCAACTCATCTCTTGGATCACATGAGAGCTACGACAGCCTTAAGACAGTAGCGGGACAAGTGGAGCAGTGGGTGCGTAGATCACAGATGAAGCAGAGGCAGATCTGAAGACTGGGAGGAGCACCGCAGAGCAGAGCAGCAGCAGCTTAGAAGCAACAACAGTGCAGAGCAAAGCTGCAGCAGCACAGAAGGCTTCAGAGGGACAACGCAGTGCAGCGGCAACGTGAGAGATTTCAGCACACGGGGTTGATGTGACTTCAGTGGTGCAGAGGGAGTCTGCTTACGCAGTACAAAGATGTAGCTGTGCATCATCCTTCAGATGCCAGCACATATCTAGAGCCTATGGAGGTTCAGTGATGAGGATGCAGCCCATCTGACTTATTTGTCAAAGATTGGGCAGGAGATTCAGTGGTTTCTCTCAACAACTGAAGTTGCAGTGCAGCAGATCAGCAGTGGCAATGCTATGAGCAACATAGATGCAACATATTGAGAGAGAGCTGTAGTACAAAGGTTGCAGTGGCAGTGGCAGAGTCATGGGCAGCAGTACAAAATGGCAGCAGCAGTGCAGAGTTGAGTGGCAGCATGCCAAGCTTCAGTAGCACAGAACCAGTACTCAAAGTCTTGTAATGCATAGTGTGATGTATTGCTAGAGCACACCCTTGATGCTAAGAGGGAGTGTTGAGATTTTGTGTATTTGGGGTAGCATCGGTTGTGTTATAGCTCCCAAATTTTGTGGAGGGACTAGAGTACACTTGATCTACAAGACCCAAAAAAGGATTTGGGAAATTTCATCTAGTTTAGGAGATATTAAATTAATTAATTATTTTAATGTATTTCCTAAGTTAAAACTCAGGGAACTTAAATAATTAAAGTGAATTTAATTAAACATGTGATGAAATTGTCTTAAGTCACACGGATCAAACTTTCTTCTAATCTTAGCCATTGATTCAAGATCTGATCATGTTCGTTGGTTTCGCAACGAGAAAAGTATAAAGGAAATGCTTGGGGTCATTTGTAAGGACACAAAGAGGCAGAGCACTGAAGCTAAGCTGAGATTCTAGGGCGGGTTTGCTAAGAATACTCAGAAGTGTTTCAGCTGCAGAGAGAGGAATTTAGGCCAAGGGGATTATCTAATCTCGGGGTCTGGAATTAGCAAGAGGTAGAGATCAACTCAGAGAGGTAGCGCAGAGAAGTAGGAGAGCAGCAACAGGAAGGGCAGCAACTGTGCTGCGTAGTCCCTCAAGGACAGTGTGATTTTTTGCAGGAAACCCTCAGGGGTTATTCAGAGACCCTAAGGGGCAGCGTAAGGACTGTGTTGATTTATGGTAGCATCGGATGTGCTCTAGCCTTGTAATTTTGTATATAGGCTAAGGCACATGTATTTCATAAAACCTAGAAATGGTTTTGGAAAATTCCACTTAAAGATGATTTAATTATATTAATTAATTGTTTTTTAATGTTTTCCTAAGTCTAAACTTAGGGAAACTAATTAATTAAAGGGTATTAATTAAATCAAGTGTGAATATTCTAGATAAAGTCATGGATCACCTCCAAAGTTAATCTTAGCCCTTGATTATGTTTTAATCTTGACCGTTGAAGAGTCAATGAAAGATTATAAGGAGGGTGAGGGGCCTATGGAAAATACACTTGACACTTGAGCCATTGAGCATTTTCGAATTTGTGTGAGAAGACACAACTCTTGATCAAGAACAAATCACTAAGTGATTTGATTCAGTGATCAGATCCAGAGAGGGGCAGAAGCAGAGATTGGTTAGGTGGACCAAGAATACATTTCAGAGTGAGGCAAAATTTACGCAGGAGAGAGATAGCGTAGTTTCTGGTAGAGGTGACGTAGTTCCTGCAGAGAATCACGCAGAGCCAACGCAGTGTCTCTTGGAGTCAGTCCAGAGAAAGATAGAGGCTAGGGTTCTGTGCTAGAAGGGCCAAGATCTAGCTTCATATCATCCAGATCAGGTGCAGAGAAGGGTGACGCAGTTCCTCAAGCTTGCCTACGCAGATTCAGCGTAAGCAATCACGCAGAGGCAATGAGGGTTTCATCAGCGCTGTTTTTGATCAGTCGGAGACTTGCTGAGTGAGGTATATCTCACAGTTATTTTTGCTGTCTAGATTTCTCTGAAGGGTTTGCCAGATATTGGCACCCTAGTTGTATTCAAGATTCTGCTGCTTAATAATACAAACCCTCAGATCTGCTGCACCGGTTTTCCCAAGTTGGGTTTTTCCGGGGACTTAGTCCAAAAATAACTGTGTCAACGTGGTTGTTTTTCATTATATTTTGTTCAGATTGTTTCAGTACTTAGATTTATTCCGCAACATTATTTGTAATATCCCCAACGGGAAATAGACAGTAATACACAACGATACAAACATGCAACTATATAGGAAAAAATGCCGGAACTAGAATATAGAGCAAGTACACATAAAAATACCAGAACGCTAAGCCATTTTATTAATCTGAGAACATATATATGGGTACAATAGATAATCAGTATAAGTGCACCTATCCTTGCACAAGGCAAGTGAAGAACCCTCTCAGAATAGGAAATGGCTGCTATAGAGACTGCGTCCCAGCTGCTGGAGAAATCTGCCGTAGAATGCTGCTGCTGCAATGAACTGGAACTAGGGGCTGATCCCCTCACCGGAATGAGCTGAAAATCGGTAGACTGCCTGTACTCACTGCTCCGGACCAAACCCAGAAACCATGAAGCAAATGGACCACCTCCGAAAAACACCCCAGAATGCCCTCAAGGAAAACGCTGTCTCTCCCAATCACAGCGCAGATGCCAAAGGAAGAAGGCTGGAAAGGGGCCACAAATCCCTCTGCAAACCCTCCAACTGAAAAGACTAACCCTCCAAGCTGAAACACGCTGAAAACTCCCCGAAAATCCCCACAACCGAGTCAAAGCCCAACTCCAATCGCGTCCTCTCCAGACTCAGCCCATCAATGAGGCCCGCCTTCGCAAAACGTCCACCCAAATCACTTGCAAATCAACTCAAAACCGAAGGAATACCTTGCTCAGAAAGGCACTCGAAGTCCCCCGGGGCCAAGGGCGAGATCTCCGACCTGGGGACACTCAACAGACCAACAAGGACATTACAGACCGACTAAACAACATAAGGTGGTTTTAAGTAGAAAAAAAGTCTGCAAAGCTCACAATATTATCAACATATCAATAATGCCAAATGGAGTGAAACTCCCACCTTTTATAGTGCTAGCTCCCCTCAAAATCCTAACTGCGTCCATGAGCTCCTCCTATGCCTGCGCAGTTGCCTCTAGAGCCTACGTGAGGCCTCTCTCATGCTAAGTGTGGAGCCCCAAGGCTTTCCTTTAAGTTACAACGTTACTCTACTAGGAAGCACTTTATTTTATTAAAGTGAGTTGACCCCCTCTTTCTCACTTTTATTTATTAATTTAACTATAGGCGGCAAAACTATACAAAAATGAAATATTCCAATTAGCGGTGCTAATTAGGAATATTACAGTCTCCCCTGGCAGAACGTTGCTTGTCCTCAAGCAACTGAAGTGATGGGTGCTGCAAAATCTTCTCATCCTCCCAAGTGGCATCCTCATCCGGCAAGTTCTTCCACCTCACCAAGAACTCCCGGATCGTCCTGCTCCGTAGCTGCCTCTCCCTAGTGTCAATAATAGCCTCCGGCTGCAACACGAGATGCCCCTCATCATCCGTGGGTGGTAGCTCATCTGTGACTGTCACCTGCTGGCCCAATGCCTTTTTCAGGCATGATACATGAAAAATGTTATGGATCTTGTTGCCTTGGGGCAGCTCCAACTCATATGCAACCTGCCCAATCCTGCGTATCACCCTGTATGGCCCATAAAAACGGGGCTTAAGCTTCTCAGCCCCCTTCTGCTTAAGTGTAGACTGTTGGTATGGTTGTAGTCGCAGGTAGACCAAGTCTCCTACCTCAAAGTGTCTCTCCACCCGACCCTTATCAGCATACAACTTCTGCTGATTCTGTGCTGTGGCTATGTTATCCTTGAGAGCTCGGAGGATATCTTGGCTCTCTTGGATCCATATCTTGGCTCTCGAAGCCCTACTAGCACCAAACATCATGTCCACAAAAGATAAAGGATGATATCCATATAAAGCATAGAAAGGTGACATAGCAATGGACATGTGATGCGTCGTGTTGTAGCAGTACTCTCCCAGATGCAGCCACTTCAGCCATGCCCTCTGCTGCCCACTGACATAGTTGCGCAAGTAGCCCTCCAGCCAATTGTTAACTATGTCTGTCTGTCCGTCCATCTGGGGGTGATAACTAGTGCTCGGCGTCAACTCTGTCCCCACTAGCCGGAAGAGCTCCTGCCAGAATCCGCCCATGAAGCGGCTGTCCCTGTCACTGACAATGGTCTTAGGTAGACCATGTAACCTGAAGATCTCCCTGAAGAACATCTCAGCCACCTGCGCTGCTGTGTGGTGTGCGGATATGGCGAAAAAATGAGCATACTTCGTCAGTCGGTCAACGACGACAAAGATGCAGTCCTTGCCCTGCACTATGGGCAACCCTGTGATGAAGTCCATCGATATGCTCTCCCATTTCCCCTCTGGAATGGGAAGAGGCTGCAACAACCCTGCAGGATGGCTCATCTCTCCCTTGTTTCTCTGGCAAACATCGCACTCCCTGACATGCTGGAATACGTCCCCCTTGAGGCCCTTCCATGAGAACCTCTCCCTGATGGCCCTCTAAGTCTTGGTGAACCCCTGATGGCCCGCCAATGGAGAATCGTGTGAAGCCTGGAGTATCTTCTTCTTGAGCTGAGATCCCTCAGTCAAGAAGATCCTGTCCCTGTAATAGATGATCTCCTCGACCACCCTGTACCTGTCATCTGTGACCTGCCCATCCAACACCTCACACGCAAACCTGTCCTTGGAGTACTCTACCAATAGTCGAGCTCTCCAATCAGCGTCCAAGCTCATAAGAGATAACGTGGCCGGTCTACGAGAAAGGGCATCAGCTACCACGTTATTCTTGCCTTTGACGTACTCTATGTCAAAGTCATAGGCTTGGATCTTACTGATCCACTTCTGCTGCCTCTCCTGCAACTGCTTCTGCTCCAGAAAGTACCTGAGGCTGTTGTGATCTGATCTCACCCTGAATCTGCTGCCCACTAAATACTGTCGGTATTTGGCCAATGCATGCATGATGGCCAACATCTCCTTGTCGTATATGGAATACAACCTCTCATGCGGAAGGAGCTTCCGGCTCTCAAAAGCTATCGGGTGACCGCCCTGCATCAAAACCGCACCAATCCCCTCTCCTGATGCATCACACTCGAGGACAAATGGCTGTGTGAAATCTGGCAATGCCAGCACGGGGCAGCTGCTCATCACCTCCTTGAGCTTATCAAAAGCTCGTTGTGCCATGTCCGACCAACTGAATGCCCCCTTCCTCGTCAAATCTGTGAGGGGTGCAGCCAGCTGTGAGAAGCCCTTGACGAACTTCCTGTAGTATGTGCAAATGCCAATAAATCCCCGAAGCTCAGTCACATTCCTCAGCTCTGGCCAATCTCTGATGGCCCTGATCTTCTCCTCGTGGACTCTCACCCCGTCCACTCCTATAATGTGCCCCAAGTACAGCATCTCTGTCAAGCCGAACTCACACTTGGAGAGCTTGGCATAGAACTGTTGCTCCTCCAAGATGCGCAAAACTGTCTCAATGTGTTGGAGATGCTCCTCCCAAGTCCTGCTATATATAAGTATGTCATCGAAGAAGACCAACACAAACTTCCTCAGATGACCCCTGAAAATGTGGTTCATGCACGACTGAAAGGTAGCGGGTGCATTGGTCAGCCCAAAAGGCATGACCAGGAACTCGAAGTGCCCATAATGACACCTGAAGGCGGTCTTGGGAATGTCCTGTTCCCTCACGCGTATCTGATGGTACCCGGATCTCAAGTCAATCTTTGAGAAGAATCGTGCTCCTCTCAACTCATCCATCAGCTCATCGATCCTGGGAATGGGGTACCTGTTCTTCAGGGTCTTCTTATTCAGAGCCCTGTAGTCAATGCACATTCGCAATGTGCCGTCCTTCTTCTTCACCAACACCACGGAAGAAGAAAAAGGACTCGTGCTCGGCCGAATGTGACCAAGGGCCAGCAACTCCTGAATAGCACGCTCTATCTCATCCCGATAGGCCTTGGGATGCCTATACGGTGTGGTGATCACTGCCTGTATACCCTGCTCAAGCTCAATAGTATGCTCAAACCCCCCATCCGGTGGCTGCCCTGGTGGAATATCCCCGAACACTACGGCGTACCTGTCGAGGATAGTCTGTAACTCAGGATGCACTACCTGACCTGTATCTACTGCCTCTGAAGCTCGCAACTCTACGGCCCACTCTATGTCTCCCTTGCGGAAGGTTGCCTCCATCCTATGTGCCGACACTGTCTGAGGCGGGTATGTGTGCTGTCCCCGTATCTTCTCATGCCTTCCTGTCTTGGGATCGTCCCACTCCATCTCTAGGGCCTTCCAATCTGTCGTGACCTTCCCCAGAGTAATGAGCCACTGAACACCCAATATCATGTTGGTGTCCGGGATATCCACCACGAAAAAATGATCTGTCAATGTATAAGTGCCCATCGTCACTGATAACTCTGGGACATACCGAGCACATACCATAGTCTGATCTCCTGGAACCAAAACGGAAAATCCATCAAAACTCTCAGTCTGTATGCCTCTCCGCTCAACCATCTGCGCATCAATAAAGTTGTGGGTGGCCCCACTATCAACCAAGACCGAGACCCGCTGTCCACGTACTGTCCCCCGTACGCGCAGCGTCAAATACTTGGGAACTCCCCGCAATGCGGCTAGAGCTCCTCCAGTGGGTGCAAATGGTGCACCACCTGCTGCGGGTGGTGGAGGTGGCAAGGTATCCTGCGCTGCATAACAATCTCCTGCCTCCACGTCAACCCCCTCATCCTCTTCCCCGCTGCTCTCAGAGAAGACCTCAATGAAATGTGCTTTCCCCGCAGCACATCTATGTCCCGGTGCCCATGGCTCCTGGCAAGTGAAGCACAACCGCTTCCTCCTCAGCTCTCTCCTGGCCTCATCATCATACTGCCCTCGCCCAGGATTCGCCTTGGGAGGCGGAACCCTCGTGTCCTTCCCCTTAGGCTGGAAGGCCTGTCTCTAGGGGTAAGGTGTCCGAGTCCTGGGTAAGACATCCTGTAAATCCCGAGTCCTGCTGATGGCATCCTAAAGTGTAGCTGGTCTAGTCGACCGGACTAGGCCACGTAGTGGCTCTGTCAACCCCTCCACAAACATGTAGACCATCCGAGCCGCGGATAGATCAGGCACCATCACGAAAATCCTCAAGAAGTCTGCAATGTACGTCTCTGGGCTCCCAGTCTGCTTGAGCTTTGTCAGCTCAACGAAGTGCTGCTCCGGATCCCTCCGGTCAAAACGCTCTATCACCCTCCTAGTAAACTCGGCATATGTCGTCACTATAGAATGCCCGAGTGTCGTCATCCCATGAAACCACCAATCCTGGGCCTCACCATCCAAATGTAATGTTGCCACCTTAATGGCCTCTGACTGCGACATCTGGTTAAGCTGGAACTAGATGTCCAACTTCTCCACCCAAGACTTTGCCGAATTGTTCGATGAACCATCAAACGTGGGCAAATGAAATCTGCTAGCTGTGCGGTGGTAGTCTCCATCATGATGATGCTGGTGCCCCCGGTGATGATCGTGGGGTCTACTGTCCCGCTGGAGCTGGACAAAGTCTCTGAACGAGAGAGCCTCCATGAACTCCCGCCCGTAAGCCTGGTACTCTGCAAAATAGTCACCCATGTGGCCCGGCTCCGGCTCTCGCTGTGCTGCTGCCCCTGCGTCCTCTGCTAGGAAGGTAGGCATGGTGGATCGCGTAGGTGCTGGAATATCCCTTTGTGCTCCCCTCTGTGCTCCTGCCCCTGTGTCCTCTGCTAAGAATGTGGGCATAGTGGATTGCGTGGGTGCATGCGATGCCATGATGGGGATAGCATCACGCACCGGCACATGATGGGACGTACCCGACCCCTCACCGATCTGAAAACCCCTGGGGGGTTCCCGCTGCTTGACCTCTAACGCCGTGAGTCTCTGTGTCACCTCCTGCATGTGTTGGAGGAGTGCCTCTCTAAATCTCCTCGAGTCCTCCTCGTCTGCCATAGGACCCCTCTGTTCTGCGTACCCCACAGGCTGCTCCTGCTCTGAATCTGTCTCAGGTGGTTCCTGATCGGAATCCGTCACAGGCTCCCCCTCTCCGTAGGGGTTCTCCCACCTACTCTCAATGTCTCTGTATCTCCTTCTCCTATAACCGATGTAGGGTTTATCCCCGGGCGTCATAGACTGCTAGCTCCACAGGCTGAGCCAGAACTATGCTCTGATACCACTGTAATATCCCCAACGGGAAATAGACAGTAATACACAGAAATACAAACATGCAACTATATAGGAAAAATGTCGGAACTAGAATATAGAGCAAGTACACATAAAAATACCAGAACGCTAAGCCATTTTATTAATCTGAGAATATATATATGGGTACAATAGATAATCAGAATGAGTGCACCTATCCTTGCACAAGGCAAGTGAAGAACCCTCTCAGAATAGGAAATGGCTGCTATAGAGACTGCGTCCCAGCTGCTGGAGAAATCTGCCGTAGAATACTGCTGCTGCAACGAACTGGAACTAGGGGCTGATCCCCTCACCGGAATGAGCTGAAAATCGGTAGACTGCCTGTACTCATTGCTCCATACCAAACCCAGAAACCATGAAGCAAATGGACCACCTCCGAAAAACACCCCAGAAGCCCTCCTCAAGGAAAACGTTGCCTCTCCCAAGCACAGCGCAGATGCCAAGGGAAGAATGCTAGAAAAGGGCCACAAATCCCTCTGCAAACTCTCCAACTGAAAAGACTAACCCTCCAAGCTGAAACATGCTGAAAACTCCACGAAAATCCCCACAACCGAGCTACTCCAACTCTAACTGCGTCCTCCCTCCAAGACTGCGCAGTCACTCAATGAGGCCCAGCTCCTTTGCAAAACATCCACCCAAATCACCTGCAAATCAACTGCTAAAACTGAAGGAATACCTTGCCCGAGCAGGCACTCGAAGTCCCCCGGGGCCAAGGGCGAGATCTCCGACCGGAGACACTCAGTCGCACTAAACAGTGTTGCAGACCGACTAAACAACCGGCGTGCTCAAGTAGACAGAAGTCTAGCTCACAATATCATCAACATATCAATAATGCCAAATGGAGTGAAACTCCCACCTTTTATAGTGCTAGCTCCCCTCAAAACCCTAACTGCGTCCCCTCTCTCCATGAGCTCCTCCTATGCCTGCGCAGTTGCCTCTAGAGCCTACGTGAGGCCTCTCTCATGTTAAGTGTGGACCCCCAAGGCTTTCCTTCAAGTTACAACGTTACTCTACTAGGAAGCACTTTATTTTATTAAAGTGAGTTGACCCCCTCTTTCTCACTTTTATTTATTAATTTAACTATAGGCGGCAAAACTATACAAAAATGAAATATTCCAATTAGCGGTGCTAATTAGGAATATTACATTATTTGTGTAGACTGCTTCAGTAATTACTTCGGTATTTCAATGTAATGAAATATTTATCAAGATAATTGGAGAAGTAATTCAGATTTGTTGCAGTCGGAATCCAGATCTAGGATTTTTCACATGGTATCAAAGCTTATTTAAGCTAAAGTGCAGGAGAAATGAAGAGAATCAGCAGATCAGCGCTGAAGAGTCTAGGATTTGCATAATCAACAGTTGATCCTCCCAAAAAATTACGCTCTCCAGGCCAAGAGGGCATTCCAGTGCAGAAAAGGCTCCCTCTGAGAGAGTTGACAAAGGGGTAATTTTTTTTTCAGTTGCAAAAGAGGCAGTGTAGCTAAAGGACGCAGTTACTGCACAGCAGTAAGAGGTTGTGCATAAGCTTCAGAAAATTCTGAAAAACACAGTTGGGGATTTCTTGATCTCAGAAGGGTTTCTTACTCAAAGAAACTCAATTTTTCCCATGCAACAACAAAAGAAGTGAATTACTCCATAAGGAGTGCATAAGTTAAGATGAGCAGAGGGTTAGAGCAAGGTATCGACAATTAAGGAGATGGCCAGCAACGGACTGCGTGACCAAGATAGATTGGAGGGTGCCTCCAACTATGTTATCTAGAAATCAAGGATAGAATTTCTCCTTGATGAGCATCATCTGAAAGCCCTCATAGATAGCACAGTTGCAGAACCTCTTGATGCAACAAATCTGGGGCAGTTCAAGAAGAATATGGCTAGAGCCAAGCGATTGATTCTAGATGGAGTGAAGGATCATATCGTACCTCATATAGCAACCAAAACCACTGCTAGAGAAATGTGGGAAGGGTTGGAAAAGTTGTACCAAGGATCTTCCGAGTAGCGGAAGATGTACCTTGAAGACAAGATGCGGAATATCAGGATGAAGAAGGGAGAACATTTTGACTCGTTCTTGTCTCGAATCCAAGAAAATCGAGATCAACTGTCTACAGTAGGATCTGCTCCTAGAGACTCAGAGCTAGTAAGGCTCACACTGAACTCTGTTTTAGAGGATTATCAAGTCTTTGTCCAAAGTATATTGGGCAGAGAAAGGCTTCCAGGATGGGAAGTAATGTGGGCAGCATTACAGCAAGAGGAGTTGAGGAGAGATCTCCTAAAAGTCCACTTGGAGGATGGCATTAGTAGTTCAGAGGTCAAGAAGGAGGAAGAAGATAACACTGCCCTTGCATCAAAAGGGCAACAGAAGCAGAAGAAGAAATATCTATCCAAGATCAAGTGCTTCCGGTGTGGGGAAATGGGGCATTATGCCACACAATGTCCTCTTAAGAAAAAGGATAAAGAGGAGAAGGAAGATCCACATGCAGGAGCTGCCAAGATTGAGACAGAAAAAGATTGTGCCATGTTAGCTCATATTCTGAAAGGAGAGAAATGGGCTGACTTGGATTTGTAGATCTAGAATCTACAAGGAGGCAGGATCCTTGAGTATTTCTGAACTCTTGGATCACATGTGAGCTACGACAGCCTAAAGACAGTAGCAGGATGGACAGTTGCAATGGAAGATGAGAAGACAATGCAGTGGCTAGTAGTACTAGAGCCTGATCAACGCAAAGAGGGAGCAACAACATTAGCAGATGAGCAGTAGCAGCGCAGTGCACACTGGTGCAACGCAGTGCAGAGCAACAACAACACAGTATCTTCAGAGAGCTAGTGCAGAAACTAGCAGCAGTCAGTCTCATTCTTCAGTTGCAGACTTGTCCAAAGTTCAGATGTTTTTCTATTGCAATTAGCAACAACAACAGAGATGAGCAGTAGTAGCAGCAGATGAGTAGCAACAGCACAGTGCACAGAGTAGCAGCGCAGTGTAGAGTAGTGCTCACGCAGTGCAGAGCAGTGCTTACGCAATGCAACAACATGTTTGTAGAATTTAGAGGGAGTTGCAGTACAGTGGCAGTTGGCAGCAACATGCAGAGACAACAACAGTACAGTTGCAACGTTTTTTTTGCAGTGTTGGTGAGCAGCATCAACAACACAGCAGGAGATGTTCCAGAAGTCAGAAGCAGCACATTGAGGTGTTTTGCTAGAGCACTTTCCTCGCTAAGAGGGAGTGTTGATTTATGGTAGCATCGGATGTGCTCTAGCCTTGTAATTTTGTATATAGGCTAAGACACATGTATTCCATAAAACCTAGAAATGGTTTTGGAAAATTCCACTTAGAGATGATTTAATTAAATTAATTAATCGTTTTTTAATGTTTTCCTAAGTCTAAACTTAGGGAAACTGATTAATTAAAGGGTATTAATTAAATAAAGTGTGAATCTTCTAGATAAAGTCATGGATCACCTCCAAAGTTAATCTTAGCCCTTGATTATGTTTTAATCTTGGCTGTTGAAGAGTCAGTGAAAGATTATAAGGAGGGTGAGGGGCCTATGGAAAGTACACTTGACACTTGAGCCATTGAGCATTTTTGAATTTGCATGAGAAGACACAACTCTTCATCAAGAAGAAATCACTAGGGTTGGGTTTGCTGAGTAATTTGATTTAGTGATCAAATCCAGAGAGGGGCAGAAGCAGAGATTGGTCAGGTGGACCAAGAATACATTTCAGAGTGAGGCATCATTTACGCAGGAGAGAGACAACACAGTTTCTGGCAGAGGTGATGCAGTTCTTGCAGAGAATCACGCAGAGCCAACATAGTGTCTCTTAGAGTCAGTCTGGAGAAAGATAGAGGCTGGGGTATTGTGCCAGGAGGGCCAAGATCTAGCTTCAGATCAGCCAGATCAGGTGCAGAGAAGGGTGACGCAGTTCCTCAAGCTTGCCTACACAGGCTTACGCAGATCCAGTGTAAGCAATCACGCAGAGGCAGTGAGGGCCTCATCAGCGCTGTTTTTGATCAGCCAGAGACTTGCTGAGTGAGGTATATCTCACAGTTATTTTTGCTGTCTAGATTTCTCTAAAGGGTTTGCCAGATGTTGGCACCCTAGTTGTATTCAAGATTCTGCTGCTTAATAATACAAACACTTAGATCTGCTGCATCGGTTTTCCCAAGTTGGGTTTTTCCAGGGACTTAGTCCAAAACTAACTGTGTCAATGTGGTTGTTTTTCATTATATTTTGTTCAGATTGTTTCAGCACTTAGATTTATTACGCAACATTATTTGTGTAGACTGCTTCAGTAATTACTTCAGTATTTCAATGTAATGAAGTAATTATCAAGATAATAGGAGAAGTAATTCATATTTGTTGCAGTAGGAATCCAAATCTAGGATTTTTCATAGACTGCGTTACCCAGTCTGGGGTAACGCATCCCTTTTGAGAGTAGCGCTAAGGGTCAGAGGGGCTTCAGAGGCTGACGCAGAGGCTTCAGGGGCAGCGCTGGGGTTTCTAGGCCCTAATTTTGGCTGAGTTCTGTAAATCTCGTTTGAGGGTGTGGATCAGTCATTATTTTGGCCCTAGATCAGCCAGTGAGTTGTAGATCTATTATTTCTCTGTCGGGTTTTCCAGATCTAGAACCTAGGCTTGTTGTATTCAGAAAATTCTTAATAATAAAACCCTCCAGCAGCTAGAAGACCGTTTTTCCCGCATTGGGTTTTTCTGGGGACTATTTGTCCAGAAATAACTGTGTCACTTTGTCTATGTGTGCATGAACTTGTTCTAGATCTGGATTGATGGAGATCTGTTATGTGTTTTGCTTCGATTTTAACTTGAATTTATTCAGTTAATAACTTGTCTAAGTGGGAGGAGCATAACCAGATTAACAGTAAATAATTTTTGCATAAAGTGTAAAGATTCAGAAATTTCCATAAGTTGTAGTACAGATGCAACAGTGACAGTGGCAGTAGTAGAGAGGGCAGCAGCACAGCAGATGAGGGCCACCGTCTAGAGTTCAGCAGCGCAGAGGGTGCTTCAAAAACATAGTAGCATGCAGCAAGAATATTGTTGGAACACCTTCCTCGCTAAGAGGGAGTGTTGTTTTTTGTAGCATCAGAAAGTGTTCCAAGTCTCAAACTTTGTAAGGAGGCTTGGACATCAGTATTCCATAGAACCCAGAAACCGTTTATGGAAATTCCACTCGGTTCATGACTTAAAATAATTAATTATTTTAATGGAGACCCTAAGTCCAAACTAAGGAAATAAATAATAAGGGTATTAATAAGTGAGAGTGTGAATCTTCTAGAAAACAAAGATCAAGTCAATTTTTAATCTTAGCCACTGATTAGACTTCTAATTTGGGCCGTTGATTCACCAAAGAGAAGATTATAAAAGAGGGCTTGAGGGTCATTTGGAAAACAAGCCAGGGATACACTTAGTACCCGAAGGAGATCAATTCTGAAGTAAGAGAATTCGATCTCAGTGGGAGAGTTGCAGGGCGGATATTTGCAGAAGCAGGAGGAGGAGGGAGTTAGCAGTGACTGAGATCAGGGACAGAGGGACGCAGTGGGTCACAGGAGGCAGCTCTGGGATGCAGTGCAGTGAACCCACACAGAGCCTACACAGACTTACACAGTCCAGTGCAGGGACTTCACAGAGAAACACACAGACAGGCACAGGAGATAGCAGAGGTTGATCAGGGTGTCAGGGATCTGTCGGTTGGAGCCGAGAATTCTGTCTCAGGTGTTTTAGATTTTATCTGCCAGTATATTCCTTGTAAAGAAATGATTTGTTGAAGAATTTAATAAAACCCTCATCTGCTACACCAGTTTTCCCACATTGGGTTTTTCCGGGGACAATTGTCCAAAAATCACTGTGCACATGTGATTGATTCTTTTGCTTATGTCCTTTACTGTTTACTTCTCTGCATATATGTTCGTGAACGTTGCAGTTGTATTTATTTCGATATTTATTGGTAGATTTCTGTAAATAACTTATTGAAATAATAAGTAGGAGGAATAAATCTATCACTGCAACTGTATAGTTTTCAGATTGAAATTTTACAAGGTGCACTCTTTCTATTTTACATTGTACTCTAGCATATATATAATAAAAATTGCCCATTTTGGTGTGTTTGGAGCATTTCTGGCTTATTGGTGTTTACTGAAATTTTTATGCTGAATTGAATTGCATGTTTTTGTTATCACTGTGAATTTTTCCTTTAGGAATATTACAGGGGAACTACTAGGAAAATCACCATTTTCACCTAGGAAAAAAACTATCCTCTCACTTTAGTTTGGCTCTTCTCCAAGTCAAGGGGGGTATCCCTAGGTATTTGAATTAATAAATCTATAATGATGAAGCTCAATGGTGATCTGGAGAGATAGATCTAGCAAAACAATGATTTTGTCTTTTTGGTTGTATAACGAGAATAAAAGGGGTGACAGATGATAAGGAACTAGTGCTTATCCAATTTTGGACCAGTGGAGTGAAGAGGCCAAGTCAAGACTATAATTCATGGATGGTTAAAACTTAAAACACATAGAGCTGCTATACATGCCACAATACATCTTCACTTAAATGATCAAGAAATGTACTTGGAGGGGTCCTTAAAGGTGCTACACTCAAAACAATGTTATTAAAGTGAGTCCTACAATGAAGTATTGATCGAACAACAACTCTTAATACAATGATACATGCAAGACACTACATTCAGAAATATGAAATCAGAGTGTATTAAGAAGTAAAAACCTTTCACATAAAACCTTTCAAATGTGGTAAATACCCTCTTTTTTATGGCTTCTCATAGCAAGGATTTTGCAAGCAATTCCTAGCATTTGCTAAAAAGAAGAAACATGATAGAGCTTCACATATGATAAGAAAGAACCCTTGAACTTTCCATTAAGCCTCGAAAAAATGATATTTAACAAAGATCCAAGAGGAGAGACTCCTCACTAATCCAACCATGAGAAACAATGAAGAGATAAAACCCTTGTATAGGTTTGAGCTCCATCTCCATCTACAATAAAATAATAATATCTAAGGAAAAACCTGGATCTATCTTAGGGATGAGTAAAAAGTAATTTTCATAGTCAACAATACAATGGTCAAGCCTAATGTGTATAGTCTACAAGAAAATTCTCCAAAAGTTAGGATGTCTCCATCAGAAAGGATGAGAATATATCAAAGCTCCAAGATCTGGCATCCAAAGGGCTTCAAGTGTAGCTGTCCCTCAAAATGTACAATGAAAGCCTTAGATGTAGGGTTTGAAACCTCCTAGATCTCCTCAATTGTGGAAGTGTAGCTCTCCAAGGTGACATGTCCTCATCAATCCAAAGACCAAGTAAACCCCTCATGAGGTGGCATATATGTGGAGGCTCCATGCCATCATGTCAAGTATTGATCAATGTAGCTGCTAGCTGGCTAGCAGTCCAAGGAAGAGAAAAATTTCTCCTATGGGTTACCCACATTTTGGTGGGTAACAAGGGGTAACAAGGCTCATGTACAATGGTGTCTTCAAGCTACCCACATTTGGTGTATCTTTTGTGATTTTCTTGTGCATTTCTCTCATGACATCGTTTTGTGTGGGTAGTCTTTTAATCTAACCAAACATAATAGGTTTTTAATCTATTGAAACTAATAGGGGCCTAACCTATTAAAAACAAATCATATGTAACCTCCATTTGGGTGGTAGTATCCAAAATGTTCTATGTGAAAATTCACTTGAAATGCAACAACTGGAAATTAATCTTCTAACTGGTTAATTATTAAGCAATTTATTTGCTACGACAAACAACGAATAATTCACTCTGCAATTTCTTCACAAATAAAATGTTGGAAACTGAGAAAATACTAACACACACACAATAAAATTGACACAGTTATTTTGGACAATTGTCCCTGGAAAAACCAAATGCGGGAAAACCGGTGCAGCAGATGAGGTTTTTATTATTATGCAACAGTGAAATTCAGAGTAGAATCTCTGGATGCTCAACTGGATATCCAATCAACAAATATCTGACAAAAATAATTAGAGAGAAAATTTCTCTCCACAACATTCTCGACACTTGTCTCCCTTTGAAAATTGGTCATCCAAGCCCTATGTAGGCCCTTCTGCGTAGACCCTCACACATGTGGCTGGAAAACCTCTTTGATCAAGTTGTCATGCCTGCCTCTGCTGCTGGAAGTGACTCTCCAGAGCTCTGGAAGACTTTCCCGACCTTTGGAAGCTGAATCGATCTCCCTCTCAACTAAATCGAACTGCTCACTAAAGCATCTACTTTTGTGGTGGAATACCTCTGTCACTTGCTACTGTCTCTCTGGATCTGGAAATCCTCCTTCGGACTCATTGCCTCTTCCCCTCACGGTCTCTGCGTCTCCTCTCTGGCTCGAACTCTCCTCTGTCGAATCACTACAACTGGGAAGCTCGATCTTTGCCAAGGAACTCTACCTCAAGTGTGTTCTTCTCCAACCCCATTGACCTCCTCTTATAATCTCCAGTTGAATCACCAATGACCACGATTAAGTCCTTATTGATGTCTGAGATCATTTCTAAGTCGATCCATGTGAGTTTCTAGAGAATTCTCGCATTTCTCAATTAATTCCTATTAATTAATCGATTTCCCTAAGTTAGACTTAGGCATTTTTAATTATAGATCAATTAATTTAATTGAGTTGTCTCTAGGTGGAATTTCCAGAAACGATTTTTAGGTTCTGGAGATCTCATGTGTTCTAGTCTCTCTACAAAGTTTGAGACTAGAACACCATCCGATGTTACAAAAACTAACATTCTAGAGGTTCCTAGTAATGTCCCCACTCTTCGTGATTATCTTGAACATTAACTAAAAATTAACTTGGAAAAATGATATAAAGATTTAGAAAGAACAATTTTCTAGGAGGTAGATGGAAGTTCACTTTGTGTAGATTCCTTGTGCATGTTCTAACACAGTTCACAAGAAGAAAGAAATCCCTCGATTATCTTACTTGAAATGTTCTTAGAAATTTAGTAATCAACTCCCAGTCTTCTTTTAGTACTATAATGTTATTGAAATGTCCCATTGCGACTTATATTATTATGGTCTTTCATTGATTCTCCATTCTTCTTTTTCTGTATATACCAGTCTTTTGATGATGTCACAATGCAATAACACACATCACAATGACCACGTGTTACAGGCCAGATTAGTATCTGCCTACGGATGTACATTACATATACTGTTCAATTCTTATCAGCTTTAAATGTTTCTCTATTTACACTTGTGGTATTCAGAATGCATGCCTTGACATTCCTACAGATTCTGCAACTTTGAAAAGTTTATAATCGTACATGAATTAAACAGGGACAATTGACATATGCTTAACCAATGGTTTTGAAAATCTTAAAGAGAGTTCCTTGAAGTTCTAAAGCCCATATCTAGATTATCACCATATTGTTATTGGTAAATTTTAAATATATTTTTTTCTTGGTGTGCTTGTGTGGACAATGAAAATATCTACCTGTATCATATAGTGAAGTGATCTATGTATCAAATAATCCTGTGTCTCCTTTTATAACTACTTGGAAAAGTTTTTTCATCTAAGCATCATTTTACCATGATATTAATCCAGGTAAAATATCGCTTTCAAACATATCGACAGAATGTTGAGGCAGTGCTTTCTATTTACGAGAAAGCCATCAGGAAGGTAGATTTGCTATTATCATAAAGCTGGATTCTATAGTATTTGTTTATATGGTTAATCACATAATGATCAGGAATCAGGATAGTTATTTCAAAAGAATGAAGGCTGATCTTTCCATCATTTGCAAAATTTTAGATTGATGGAAGTCGACCTAAAGAGCAAGTGTTTGAGGATATTGATACAATCTTGGCAAAATTGCTAGAACGAGAATTGATGGATACCAGGTCTTTAGTTCATAGTAATGGTGAGTAATTGAAGAAAAATGTTGGAATGGTCCGCATATATTACAAATAACATTATGGATATGGAGTGTTTAACCACCTTCTATTTTGTAACAAAGAAACTATCATGGTTTCAGATTGACTTGAGGTGTCTTTTTTTGGAAAAATACAGATCTCGTATTACACACAAAATTAGAAAAAGCACATCAGAAGTGTTATTATGTCTCTATTTGACATCCAATATGGCACCCTCTCCCGAAATAAGCATGTAGTGTCAACATGTCTACATTAGCATCAACCTCTAGAGAGATAATATCTTTCATATAATTTCATCTTAGCTAAACATTGTACAACTTATTCACTTTCAATTAGTGTTGCAAACATTGACATTAACAAAAATTCGTTGATAGTTTGGATCATTGGGACATTGCAAACATTGCCAAAATAATTGACGAGCATTAAAAGATACATAATAAATGATTTCTTTCAATATTTTTTTTTAAATATAGATCAACAACAACGACATCAAATAATCACATTTCCACATAAATATGAAAAAAGACTGATATACAAGATGTGTATGTCCATGATACCAAATGGTCTTTGAGTGTGTGTGTGTGTGTGTGTGCATGCAGAAAAATGGGGGAGGGAAGTAATCTTGAATCTCTGTTGATTATATTTATACTCTAGAGGGTTCGTCATAGAAAGCATATCACATGTCTTCAAATTGATATTAAAAAAGCAAAAGCTTTCCAAGGAAATCAGCATGGTAGTTTTAGACTTTTATCACATACCATGCTTGCTGATATAAGTAGATCTCCATTTGAAATCTGCAACAATTATTTCCAAAGATTCTTGTGATCTATGATTTCTTCTTCCAAAATGTCATGAAATTCTAGCCACCCTCATTGATCCTTAGATTAGATATGAGATGATGAGCTTTGTGCACTATCACACATCTACATGCATGTGTAACGCGAGGAGAAAAAATTTCGCTTATGATGAATCTTGGCAGCCAACAACCCCTATTTGACCGATAGCCAGCCTCAGATGCCTCTCATGCATTCTTCGGTTAGTAAATTCATTTATATTTCATATTCATCCAATGAAGGTGGTGTCATCTATTGTGAGGTTCTTGAGAGCTCGGTGAATCTCTTGACTCTCTTGAACCCAATCCTTTGCCCCTGGGGCCCTGCTATCTCCAACCATCATATTAGAAAATGCAAGTGCATCATATCCATAAAGTGCTCGAAAAGAAGATATACAAATTGACATGTGATAAGTGGTTTTGTAGCGGAACTCTTCTAGGTGAAGCCACTTTACCTACGTTCTTTGCTGCCCTGTCACATAGTTGCGTAGGTACCCTTCCAACCACTTGTTCACCTTCCTCTGCAACTGATCTAGCTGATCTGAGACTGGATTTTGCTTCTCCTGGCTCAGAAACCCCAGCCTCTAGCTATCTTTGGACTGACTCCAAGAGACACTGCGCTGTTTCTACGTGATTTCCTGCAGGGTCTGTGTCACCTCTTCAAAAAACTGCGATGTCTCTCTTTGCGTCACCTCTGCCTCTCCCTGAAATGCACTCCTGGTCCTCCTGACCAGTTTTTGCTTCTGCCCCTCTCTGGATCTGATCACTGAATCACAATCACTTAGCAAACCCTGCCCTAGTGATTTGATTCTTGATCAAAAGCTGTGTCTCCTCACACAAATTTGAAAATGCTCAATGGCTCAAGTGTCACAATCGTATTTTCCATAGGCCCCTCACTCTCCTTCTTATATTCTTCTGTCGAACCTTCAACGACCAAGATTACAACATAATCAAGGAATAAGGTTAACTTGGAGGTGATCCATGACTTTATCTAGAAGATTCACACTTAGTTTAATTAATACCCTTTAATTAATCAGTTTCCCTAAGTTTAGACTTAGGAAAACATTAAAAAATGATTAATTAATTTAATTAAACCATCTCTAAGTAGAATTTTCCAAAACCATTTATGATTTTTATGGAATACATGTGTCCTAGCCTATATACAAAGTTACAAGGCTAGAGCACATCCGATGCTACCATAAATCAACACAGAATGGCATAATTCTTCTGTGATGCCTCTCTCCCAGCCTCCAAACAAAGATGAAAGCGTTCCTACGGTAGCACTCGAGGTCCACCGAAGAAAGGTTGAGCTTCACTCCTTGGGAAGCTCTTGTGCTAAGCAACACTTTGTAGCTCAGCTGAACAACTAAAGCAACAATCAATTATCAAAATGTCAAAAGCCCCAAATGATGCTTCTTTCCTCCTATTTATACTTGCTGGCCCTTGGTCTCATGTGGGTCCCTCGTATGACTTCAACCTTCCTTAGGAAATTCGAACTCTCTACTAAGTGGTGCGTATTATTTGTGGGAGAGTCGCCCCCACATTCCACTAAAATATTTTCGACCAACTTTTCGTAAGTCTTTCCTCCAAAATTTGCCTTTAGACCAAAATTGACAAAATTTACAAAATTGGGTTCTCTCACCTTAGAAGATTATTTAGGAAGGGACATTACATTCAAGAAGGTTGTCTTGACGTCCATCTGGTGAATCTGCCATCCCATCTGAGCTACTAGGGACATAACTAACCAGATAGTAGTATATTTGGCAACTAGGGCGAATGTCTCATAATCTTTCCCTTCTTTTTGTGCATACCCCTTTGCCACGAACCTAGTCTTGTACTTTTCCACATTGTCGTCTGCAGCATATTTGATCTTGTAGTGTTGATTTTTTGGGTAGCATCGAATGTGCTCTAGCACTTAAACATAGTGGAAGGGGCTAGAACAAATGAGATCTCCAAGGCCCAGAAATCGTTTGGAGAAATTCCACATGGAGCTTAAGTTATTCAAATAATTAATTATTTTAATGGGGACCCTAAGTTTAAACTTAGGGAAATTAAATAATTAAAGTGAATTAATTTAACATGTGGGTGAGAATATTCTAAGTGACGAAGATCAAGTATTTTCTAATCTTAGCCATCGATTAGAGATTAGATCACGGACGTTGATTCATCAACAGGAAAAGTATAAAGGAAAGGCTTGGGGTCAGTTGGAGAATACACACAGAGACTGAATTTAGAGATTGAATTCTTCTGACGGAGTAGTGCTCGGACGAAGATCAGATCTGAGTAATTCAGTGCAGTGAGGGGCAGTTCGGTAGCGGGACTTCAGTCCAAGGCCGAAAATACAATTGCAGAGAGGCAAACCAACACTAGGAGAGACAACGCAACACCAGAGAGGTGACGCAAAGCCTGAGAGAGTGACGCAGAGCCTATGGCAGAGGTTACACAGTGACTTAGGAGGCAACGCTGGGATTTTTGTGAGGCAGATCGGGCAGCCATTCTGCAAATCGATCTTTGAGCTAGTAAGGTTCACGAGGATGGTGACACAACCACTAGAGGAGGTGACACAGTCTCAGCACAGAGCTTGTTGCAGCGATTGCTACGCAACACTGGGGACAATGCAGTCACCTTGGGGTTTCTTCATTCTGCTGTTGGATCAACCGAAATATCTGTTTCCAGATAGAGGTACTTCTGGCGAGGATTTTCTCTGTTGTGTGAGCTGGATTTGGCACCCTAGATTGTATTCAGAAATCTGCATAATAATATAAACCCTCAGAACTGCTGCACCGGTTTTCCCGCATTGGGTTTTTCCGGGGACATTTGTCCGGAAAATACGTGTACTTTGTCTGAATGTGTCACTTATTTTTCAGTACTTGATCTATATAATTGTGTAGGCTGCAGTGTTTTTGCATTCGTATTTTTACTGAAGATTCAGAAAAATAACTTGTAATTTAAATAAGGCAAGTAGGCAATGCAAATCAGATTTACCGCAGTAGGATTTCTGGTTTAGATTCAGAAATTTTCACATGGTATCAGAGTTGTCACAGATCAAGTAGAGTTGAAGCCATCAACGAAAAGACAAAGGAAAACTTGCTAAGGAAGGCAGCTGTCCCAAGAGACAGCGCAGAACAAGAAAGAGGCAAGGAAGGGTGACGCAGTCACCAGAGGGGCTCATGCAGAGCCTGCGTCACCCAGCTAGGGTGATGCTGTAGATGCAACAGAGGCAGCGCAGTGTTTGTTGGGCCAACGCAGAGGTTTTGAGTCTCCATCTTTCCGGTTGCCGTGTCTGGAGGTGTAGTTCGATTATCTTTTGGAGTTACTGGTGGGGCATTGTTTATGTTGGTGCAAAACAATGTCTAGTGGGTCAGAGGCAAAGTAGAGGGAAGTAGTTCCTCAGAAGACTTCTTGCCAAGAATTCTAGATCCAGTGTTGATCATCAGCAAAGAGAGATCGAAGAGGAGTGTTACGATATCAGTTGGCAGAAGGATTTCTGTGAAGGAAATCAAGATTTAGAGGGAGCTTGTTCCTTAAAAGATTTCTAGCGCCAAAGAAATCCAGATCCGAGTTTGATGGGGTAGCAGCGAAAGAGGGAGAAAGGAACTTGTTCGACATTCAATTTTTTGGCAAAGATGGCAACCAATGTGTTGCATGAGGGAATCTCTTCCTTAGAGAATTTCGAGCCAAGGAATTTGATTTCTCACTGCAGAGCAGCAGTAGCCGGGAGCGGGTCTACTTACTCTAGCAGGGAGTGTGTAGAGCCAATCAGCAACTACGTAGAGGAGAGAGAGTTTTGTGCCGCTGAAGCTTGGCCTGCTGCCACTCAACTCTGCACTGCTGCTGCCATTCTGTACTGCTGCCCATGACTCTGCCACTGCCACTGCAACCTCTGTACTGCAACTCCCTCTCAATAGGCTGCATTTGTGCTGCTCATAGCACTGCCACTGCTGATTTGCTGCACTGCAACTTCAGTTGTTGAGAGAAACAACTAAATCTCTTGCCCAATCTTTGACAAACAAGTTAGATGGGCTTCATCCTCATCACTGAAGCTCCATAGGCTACAGATCTGTGTTGGAATCTAAAGAATGATGCACAGCTATAGCTCTGCCTGTGTAATCAGACTCCCTCCGCACTACTGAAGTCACATTAGCCCCTTGTGCTGAAATCTATCACGCAGCTGCTGCACTGTGCTGTCCTTCTGAAGCTTTATGCGTTGCTGCAGCTCTGCACTGTGTAAGCAGCTTTGCTTTGAGCTGCTGAAGTCACATCAGCCTCTGCACTGTTGCCACATTGCTCTGCGCTACCTTTTCAGTCTTCAGATCTGTCTCTGGCTGCTTCATCTATGTTTTATGCACCCACTGCTCCACTTGTCCCGCTACTGTCTTAATGCTGCAGTAGCTCGCATGTGATCCAAGAGATGAGCTACTCAAGGATCCCGCCTTACTTCTATGTAGCTCCTCTAAATATCCATGTCACCCCACCTCCGTGGTTCATGAGCACTCATGGCTGCATCATCTCCTGACCCATCATCTGCCACAACTTCTTTGGAAGAAGAAGCTTCCTTGTCCCTTTTCTTCTCAGGACAACTGCTGGCAAAATGTCCCATTTCACCACACTGGAAGCACTTGATCTTTGAAATATCCTTCTTCTTCTTTGGCAGCTTCTTTGATGCCAAGGCTACATCTTCCTCATCTTCCTTCTTCACTTTTCTCAATGCAGGGCTGTGCTGCCTCTTGGTGAACCTGCAGAGTTCTTGACGTAGAATTGACCACAAGCTATCCTAATCTGGGAGGTTCGCTCTGCCCAAGATACTTTGGACAAAGGATTCCCACTCATTCGTGACTGCATTGAGGGCAGTCTTGACTATCACATCATCATCCATCGTTGCACCAGTTGCAGTCAGCTGATCTTTGATTGACTGCAATCTGAAGAGAAAATGCTCCAGGTCTTCTCCCTTGGTCATCATGAATGACCTCATCTGAGTCTCCAATAGTATTTTTCTTTGGACAAACTTTCCCTCATATAGGGAAGTCAAGGCCTTCCACATCTCGTTAGATGTATTTTTCTTAGCTACGTGTGGTACAATTTGGTCCTTGATACCGTCCATAATCAGCCGCTTGGCATGCCCAGCAGCCTCCTTATGCTTCCGAAGGAGATCTGGATCTGTCAGTGTGGCCAGATTTTGCTCTGCATGGTCTCAGGATCCTTGCCTTCCAAACTGAAAATTTTGAGAGGCCATCCAGCCTATCCTGATCACGCAGTCCATGAGGAGCCATTTGCTTAGAATATGTCGGAACTTCCTTTTCTCTTTGCTAGAGAAATTGATTTAAGGCCCTTGGTGAAACAGGCACCTTCTACTCCCTCTGACAGTTGATTTCCCTCCTTGGAAATCTACCGAATCAACTATGATTCAGCTTCTTCTTTGATCCTATGATCAAACTGCAAGTTTCCTTTGGTTAGAAACTTTCTGAGAAGCTGATCTCCTCCCGCTCTTTTTCACTTGTGCTAAGGCTAAAAATCTGAAAAATTTAGAAAATTAACCCCACCAACATCTTCTGAATTTCTGCAGCTTTTCTGCAGTCTTTTTTGGATCTGACAGATTCAGATCTGAATCACACTGTCTGGCTTCAGACCAGACCAACGCTGCTTCTGAGCTACCTCTGCGCAGTAATTCCGTGGGCTTGCTAGGAGACAGCGTTAGTCAGCGTCACCCTTCCCTTTGCGTGAATCTGCCTCTAAAAATTGTGTTGTCCCTTTAGATCTGCGTTGCTGTTGCTTTTCCCGCTGCTTCCTGCAGCTAGAACCTTCAGTCTCTTCTGCTGGTGACCCTCTTAGATTTGCAATTGCTCCGATACCAGGTGGAAATTTCTGAATCTTTACACTTTATGCATAAATTATTTACTGTTAATTTGGTTATGCTCCTCCTACTTAGACAAGTTATTAACTGAATAAATTCAAGTTAAAATCGAAGCAAAAGAGATAACATATCTCCACCAATCTAGATCTAGAACAAGTTCATGCACACATAGACAAAGTGACACAGTTATTTCTGGACAAATAGTCCTCGGAAAAACCCAATGCGGGAAAACCGGTCTCTGGCTGCTAGAGGGTTTTATTATTAAGAATTTTTTTGAATACACAAATCTGGGTTCCAGATCTGGAAAACCTGACAGAGAATATACTAGATCTACAGCTCACTGGCTGATCTAGGGGCAAAATAATGACTGATCTACACCCTTAAACGAGATTTACATAACTCAGCCAAGATTAGGGGCTAGAAACCCCAACGTTGCCCCTGAAAGCCTCTCTGTCAGCTTTTGAAGCCCCTCAAACCCTCAGCGCTTCTCCGGAAGAGATTGTGTTACCCCAAACTAGGTGATGCAGTCACTACGCTACCCCTTAGGGTCTCTGCGTAACCCTCTGAGGGTTTCCTGCTGAAAATCATGCTGTCCTTGGAGGGACTGCATTATCCTTGCTGTTGTTATTGCTCTCCTCTTCTGCACTGTCCTTGAGATGATCTATGCCTCTTGTGTATTCTAGACCCCAGGATCAGATCATTCCCTTGGCCTAAATTCCCCTCTCTGTAGCTGAAACACTTCTGAGTATTCTTAGTAAACCCTGCCCTAGAATCTCATCTTAGCTTCAGTGCTCTGCCTCTGTGTCTCTACAAATGACCCCAAGCCTTTCCTTTATAATTTTCTCGTTGAGAAACCGACGACCATGATTAGATCTTGAATCAATGGCTAAGATTAAAAGAAAGCTTGATCCGTGTGACTTAAGACAATTTCATCACATGTTTAATTAAATTCACTTTAATTATTTAAGTTCCCTAAGTGTTAACTTAGGAAATAAATTAAAATAATTAATTAATTTAATATCTCCTAAACCAGATGAAATTTCCCAAATCAATTTCTAGGTCTTGTAGATCAAGTGTACTCTAGTCCTTCCTCAAAATTTGGGACCTAGAGCACAACTGATGCTATCCCAAATACACAAAATGTCAACAGCAACAACGCAGTGGCATCAGAGGGTCAACGCAGATTAGAAGCAGAGGTAGTTCCAGCATCGAGGTGCATCCAAACTGACTAGTATGTCAGTGTTTGGGTGAGTTTCAGTTGCTTAACTCTCAACAACTGAATTGCAGTGCAACAGTTAGTAGTGGCAGTGCTATGGGTAGCATTTTGGAGCATTTGAGAGGGAGTTGCAGTACAAATGAGGCAGTGACAAGTGGCAGCATCATGGGCAGTAGTACAAAAGGCAACAACGCAGTGGATGAGGGGCAGCAACCCAACATCAGCAGCGCAGAGGACCAATGTCGTGGATCAAGGTAATGCTTCTGGTATTGAAGTATTGCTAGAGCACATTCCTTGCTAAGAGGGAGTGTTGGTTTTTTGGGTAGCATTGGATGTGCTCTAGCTCCGTAACTTTGTGGAGGGTCTAGAACACATGAGATCTCCATCACTTAGAAATCGTTTGGAGAAATTCCACCCAGAGCTTAAGTTATTCAAATAATTAATTATTTTAATGGGGACCTGTTGACCACTGGAGTGGCACCTGATGATAATGTGAAGACTCCATGCTCGAGGATGAACCAGAAGACACTTGTGTCATCAGATATCATCAGATATCATCAGTTCAACAGAGTTTTTAAACTCTACTTCTTCTTCTTATCATTTTCTTCTTCAGTCTTCAGATTCCGCAGCCCTTCGGGGATATTGTATAAATGTCACTAGCATGACGAATAAAGCCATGTAACAGGCCTAGGATGTTGGGACTCGATCAGCAAGCGAGTACACCTTGGTGTGTTTTTTTTTACTTGGTTAATTATTCCTTCCTTTTAGCGGCGAATAATTTTCTAGGTTTTTTCACTCATTGCACTACCCCAAAGTCGGGGTGGCGGCTTGAAGGTTGAGCCCCTAACGCATCTTAGTGTCTAGAGTCGATGTATATTACCATGCTAGGCCATCTCTGAAATTTCGCGGAATTTGACTAGGTCTAAGTAGGATTTTTTAATAATTGAAAATTTCCTGCAAAACAGGATTTTTTAATTAATTTCTTTGTAATGATGTAAATAAGTCGCCTTAGGAAATGTCTGGGGCGTGTGACTACTCGAAAATCATCCTCAGAGACCCATCATTATCCTAGGACCCACTTTGAGGGTCAAAAAACCACTTATGGTCCCTCAAAAGCCGACTTTCCTAATGTTAGTGGCAAAAAATGAGAAAAAATTAATAATTGGAAAAATTTAGAAAATTTTCCAAAGTCAAAATAAGTCAAATTTTGACATGGCAAATTGAGGGTAAGTCAAAGGTGATGTGGCAAGCATGTGGGGCCCACCACATAAGGTACAACAAGCTCAAGTCAAAATTTCAAGTGGCAAGTCAAGTTGGGCCCACGTTGAGTTCATACGTATGGCCAAAAGTTCAATTTGGATATAATTCAAATGTTATAAATTTGATGGGGCATAATTCTAAAGTTTAAACATTAATAAAGTGGGTGAATATTGGACACCATCTCACTCATGTAGTCTACATAGGAGGCAATGAAAACAGTTCAACGCACATTCCATAAATAAATATCCACGTAGGCCCATTTTCAACGCAGCTGTCATGGTACAAATCAGCAAGTGAAATGAAATTGTTTTGAAAGATTTAATGGAAAAATTAGTGGAGGCTTGTCCCCACTCACCCAAACACAATCATTTGTATGCAGCACATGTCTGACAGTTTCCACATAGTCACCATACCAGCATCTACGCAAATCAGAGTTTGAAAGCTCCTACAGAAATAAATGCGCAGAGATGAAGGGCAGATCGGTTGGCACTTGTAATAGGTGTCATTTTTTTTGGTTTGATTGGTTGAGAAACGAGTGGGATCTTGTTGCTCTTTCACCCACTCGTACCACACATGGCAGTTGTGAGTATGTACACACAAGGCAGCTAAACGCACAGCAATCACAACAGCCTATATGCAGAAATTAAGGGGCAGTTTGGTGACTGTTTGCACAAGTGTCATTGTACAGGGATTTGTGGCTTTTTGATGTAGGATTTGTTGGGAATTTGTCTCCCTTTGCATCCACCCAACCTCACACATGGCAGCCTGAGCCATTTCTGCACACGAGAACAAGGAATATGTTGGACAAAACAGAGATACACTGTCATCTAATAGGAAATTCGAATTTCACATTTGGCATGAGGTTTCTACACTTGGAATCTGACTTGCCTTCCTTGAGATCTTCAACTCTCCACTTGTCATGAGGTTTCTCATTGATATCTTCTCTATTTTTTGTATAAATTGAGCCTTGGGCTCTCATTGTAAGGATGGTTTTACTAGCTATTGTGCTTGCGGAAGCGCTGCTGCCTTGCACACTTTCAGAAATATCAATAAAGACTTTGGAGTTTCATTCATGAGGTGTTCCTCCTTTTGGAGTGTGATGAATTGTTGATCATTGGTATAATTCCTTTTACTCATGCTTTGATCTAATTTGTTTCCATATGCTCTTGTAGATTTGTTGATGTAGAGCTATCCTACATTGACATTTGATTTAAGAGTATGCTCTAGGTATAGAATGCTCTAGTTGGTTTCAAATAAATCTCTAGAGTTTCTTATCATTGTTTATTGCTAGATATATATGGAACTAATTCTTGATTGAAGTTTTGTAGAGGGAACATCTTGTTGGGATCAAAGAATCAAGTGTTAGGGGAAGTCTTTGGAGAGACCCACCCACTCTTGATACATTCTCAAAGGAGCTCTCATTCGTTCTTTGAACCTTCATAGTGTTACCTTATAGAGTGGTTTTGCAAGGGTTTTGGGACATAGCTTGTATACAAGCCGAATACTTCTAAATTTGAATATCTTTTAAAACATTATACTTCATTGCTTTCATTTGCTATCTAAGAGTTTGAAGCAAGGTTGCAAACATCACGATCGGGATTAAATCGGCGAGGGGAAAAAATCGGTAAAAATCGGGAAAAAATCGGCACATACAAAAATATTCATTTTTTTTCAATTTTTTTAATATCTAAAGCACTCACAACATAAAATAAATTCATTGACACATAAAGATGAAAAAAAAAACCTAATATATAAGACGTGCAATATCATGTCTAGTGCTACATCACACATAATAGTGAATCATGTCCTGAATACTAAGTCCTGAGTCTCAACTCAACCTCAAAATATCAACAAAAAATATAATAATGTATCTCATATCATGAGTCATAATGTTATATGCAAAGGAATGCACCAAATAACCTATACTACTGATTTCCTCTGCCCCTCTTGCGAGAAAATGTAACAACTTTCCCTCTAGATGAAGAAGCTGGCGGGGCTGGCAATGAACTCTATTGTGCTCCAGATCTTGAAGCACCAGGAGCTAAAGGAGGCAGACCACGTCCTCTACCGGTAGCAGGGGTAGGTGGTGTCACATCCTCCTCCTGTTGTTGCTCCTCCTCCTCCTCCTCATGAAACTCATCATTGATTCATCGCTACTAGAAATGGGATCATCAACAAGAGATACATAAACATCATCTAGCTCAAAGTCTTTAAACTTGGATTGCTCAACCTTCTAACATGATAGAAATTGAAAAAGTTTAACATGCCTAACCAATGATTTTGGTTTGAGTGAAGGGTTCATCTCCTCAACCTTAAAATGCGGTAGAAAAAGATTAACATGCCTAACCAGTTGTTTTCCTTTGAGTGAAGGGTACATTCTTATTAAGGCCACAGTAGGGGAGTTCAACAATCAATACCACCAACATCAACAAAGTTCAACAATCAATGCCACCAACATCAAGGTTCTTAAAGGACTTCATACTCTTGATCAAATGCCAATCTCATACCCTTACACATAATAGAATCAAATGGAAACAATAAAAATCCCCAAACCATGAAACCCTGAAAACCATTAAGTCTGCGGATTTTTGAGTGAAATCTAAAATTCTAGTTTCTCCATATGAAATCCAATGAGGTCGAAACCACTCTTAAACATCCCGAGTCATTTCATGGTAATGTTAAAAATGAAAATGATGAAAATGAAAATGATCCTTTTACTTTAAGAATTTAACATTATCATTAACTGCCAATAGGGTGTATCAGGAAAATGAGAGGGCTGCAAAAATGACAAAAAAAAAATCGATTTTTGAACTTATAGGGTTGCTGTTTGATGGGCCCACGATTTTTACCAAAAAAAATCGCGATTTTTTCCCGATTAGCGATTTTTTCAAAAAATCGTGCAAAAATCGCGATGTTTGCAACTTTGGTTTGAAGATAACTAAGCAAAGAGGAGAGTTTACTCGAAATCTTTGGCTTAGCGTTTTGTAAATTATTGTGCAATATTTTGTAATTTTATCTGTCTAATATTTGATTGGTTTTTGTAGCCCTCTTTCCAATTTTTTTTTTTGTGACAGCTTGAGTGGACAACTGCAAGAAATTACTAACAAGTTGTTGCAGGACCTTTGGGCTTTGAATTTCAAATGATGAAGATAACTCTCTCTCTTCTTTGGTTGTGGGCATAGAAGAGGCTTAGCTTCTCTTCTCCTATTGTAAAGTCTGAATTCTTTTGAGTTTTTTTAGAAATTCTCATCGAGGAAAAGTATATGGTCTCAATTTTTATTTGTAAAGACTTTCCTTGGTTTAGAAAAGGCCTCATGGTCATTTCCTTTTTGTAAAATTAATAAAAATTTCTATTTTTGTTGTGGGAGCGTGGGTTTAACCCATTGGCATCCCTATCTCTCCTATTCAAAGGAGAGAATTTGTAAATGGATTGACTTAGTGGTTTTGACATTTCCATTTTCTTTTACATCACATATGCATGCTCTAATTGGGAAGTAACACAAATCGCATAGTCCTTTAATTTCCTAATTTGCAATCTCATTTGCCATCACTTACTTATGTTTTGTGATCTATTTCTCATTTTGAGTTATTGTTCTAACTATGAAGCATATTTAATTGAACCATCTCCATCTTTTACATAGTACTTGCAAACTCACTTTCATATCATTTAGGCATTTCACTTTTCATACTAGACTTGCATCTCTAAAAATTAACCTCCAACTTAAGTTGGTTGTATAAAAATTAGGGATCCTCCACCCCGGTTGACTCCTCACTGTGAGACCCGGATTTTGGGCGAGGGTGAGGTCTAGGGACAGGAGTTAAATTGAAAATTGTTTTAGAATTCTACTAATAAAATAAACCAAGAGCACCATTACATCACAAATTTACTCGCAATTTTTGTATTTCATGTACTTGTTACTTTGGTGGTTATTTAGCTCATGAATATTTAATGTCATTATCCTTTGTTACTTGAGCACTTTCTTACAAGTACTTTTTCATTTATTGCAAGTGATTCCTATATTTCTATCTTGGTCTGACACTTGCCTTGCGGGATTATTGTCATTGTATCTTGAATTTCATTTTCGAGCAAACACTTGTCATTTACTTTAAAGCACTGGTCTATATTTTGAACACATCATTAAATATTGCTCATATACTTATATGCTTGTTTACATCTTGGAATTGAGTCATCTTTGATAAGTAATTCCTTTTAATCAATTCTCCTAGAAACATCACATCTTTAACATAGTTTTTCTTTAGGGACCACCCCCCATAGCTAACCTAGGAGATAGCTTAAACGAAGAGTCGAGATTAGTGTGACAGCCCCTTCTCTGAGTTCTTTGCCACCAACCACACCTTGTGGGGTTAAAGGCTTTTCCCGCTAACTGTTGGTAGGTGTAAGTGGCAAGCGATAACAGGATCCTAAGTCTAAACTTAGGGAAATTAAATAATTAAAGTGAATTAATTTAACATGTGGGTGAGAATGTTCTAAGTGACGAAGATCAAGTCTTTTATAATCTTAGCCATCGATTAGAGATTAGATCACGATCATTGATTCATCAATAGGAAAAGTATAAAGGAAAGGCTTGGGGTCAGTTGGAGAATACACACAGAGAATGAATTTAGAGATTGAATTCTTCTGACGGAGCAGTGCTCAAACGAAGATCAGATCTGAGTAATTCAGTGCAGTGAGGGGCAGTTCGACAGCGAGACTTCAGTCCAAGGCCGAGAATACAATTGCAGAGAGGCAGACCAGCACCAGGAGAGACAACACAACACTAGAGAGGTGACGCAAAGCCCGAGAGAGTGACGCAGAGCCTGTGGTAGAGGTTACGCAGTTACTTAAGAGGCATCGCTGGGGTTTCTGTGAGGTAGATCGGGCAGCCATTCAGCAGATCGATTTTTGATCCAGGAAGGCTCACGAGGAGGGTGACTCAACCACTAGAGGAGGTGATGCAGTCTCAGCGCAGAGCTTGCTACAGCCATCACTACGCAACACTGGGGACAACGCAGTCACCTTAGGGTTTCTTCATTCTGTTGCTGGATTAGCCGAAATATCTGTCTTCGAATAGAGGTACTTTTGCCGAGGATTTTCTCTATTGGGTGAGCCGGATTTGGCACCCTAGATTGTATTCAGAAATATGCATAATAATATAAACCCTCAGAACTACTACACCGGGTTTCCTGCATTGGGTTTTTCTGGGGACATTTGTACGAAAAACACGTGTCTCCTTTGTCTGAATGTGTTACTTATTTTTCAGTACTTGATTTGTATAATTGTGTAGGTTGCAGTGTATTTGCATTAGTATTTTTACTAAAGATTCATAAAAATAACTTGTAATTTAAATAATGCAAGTAGGCAATGCAAATCAGATTTACTGCAATAGGATTTCTGGTTTGGATTCCAAAATTTTCACATGTATATCCACCTAGAACCTACGACTGATTTGTATTTCGGCCTTGGCACTACCTCCCAAACATCATTCATCATGACAGAGCTATACTCTTCTACCATGGCATCTACTCACACTTGATGTTGTGCGACCTCCTGAAAGCTGGAAGGTTCTACAACCTGAGCCACCAACGCTTGGTACCTGTCATGGTTCACATGTAGATCCACCTAGAACCTACGACTGATCTGTATTCCGACCTTGGCACTACCTCCCAAACATCATTCATCATGACAGAGCTATACTCTTCTACCATGGAATCTACTTACAATTCCCTGAAAGCTGGAAGGTTCTACAACCTGAGCCACCAACGCTTGGTACCTATCAGGCTGTTTGCATTGTCTTTTCTTTGTCCTAGGAGTTCCAACAAACTCCTTTGCATCTCTCCATGTCTAATGAACCTCTCTGCTGGCTCGACCACTAGTCGTGGGAGGTTCAGCCAGCTCCTCATCCTGCCTCTGCTGCTCCATCTGCTGAGAACTTCACGGATTTCCTGTACCTAAGGAAATATTGGTACTTGTCACTGTACTCGATCCCTGTGATTGTCCTCCTGCCTGTCCCACTGGCTGCCCCTGCTGCTAGACCAAAGGAGTTTCTGTTGACTAATATTTATCATCTACAGGGATTTCACTAGATCTTCTGAAAGCTCGGTCCTCCATGAACCTTATGTCTCGCCTTAATACAAGAATGTAGATTATGTAAGCCTCTGAGGTTTCGCTGTACCCATTGAGGAACCCCTTTTCTGCAGTTTGATCCAGTTTGGTACGTTTAACATTTGGCACGTGGCAATAAGCAATGCTGCCAAAAATTCTGAAGTGGCTAACCTCTGGGTTCTTCCCTTTGAAGACTCCTTCTGGATTTTTCTTCCCCAGTGCTCTATGAGGAGTCCTGTTTTGAATATATACTGTTGTGTTTCATGCCTATGCCCATAGAAATTTGGTTAGATCCTGGTGATATAACATAGCCTTTGCAGCTCCAACAATGGTTCTGTTTTTCCACTCTGCTACACCATTCTGCTGTGGATTATATGGAGCTTTCCATTCTCTCTTGATGGCTTCCTTCGTACAAAAATCTGTGAAGTATTTATCAATATATTCTCCACCATTATCCAAGCGAAGCACCTTGATCTTCTTCCTTGTCGCATTCTTCACGACAGCTTTAAACTCTCTGAAACGATCGAAGACCTCATCTTTGGTCTTTAAGAAGTAGATCCACGTTTTCCTGGAATGGTAATCAATAAAGGTGACGAAACATTTGACGCTGCTAAGAACTATAGTGGACATTGGGTCGGAAATATCTGAATGTATGAGTCCTAACACGCCATCATCTCTGTTGTCACTTCTTGGAAATGTTGCCTTAGCATACTTCCCATGTACGCATCCCCTGCACAAATCATCGTGTTCCATGCCAAATTTTGGAACCCTCGATACTGTTTCTATGAGCATTCTGAGTGCTCCATGGTGTAGATGTTCCATTCTCCTATGCCATAACTCATTCAGCTCCTTCCCACTGCTACTATCACTACCTAATAGTGCCATTGGAGAATCAATCTGTAACCAGTACAATTTGTTACTTTGAACTGCAATCTGTCTTACCTTTTTTCAGCTTGGGTGCTTGACATACACTTTCTTCCCTACGAAGTGAATATCATACCCTTTATCCTGTAACTAGGATACTGAAATCAGGTTCACACCCAATCTTGGCACATGCAATAAATTTGTAGCGCTGGTGCTTGCTCCTGACTCCCTTTGAAAATCTATGGTACCTCTCCCTACTGGACTACATTTTGTTTTGTTTCCCATAGTAATATAGAAGTCCATCTGCTCCTCCTTGTAGCTTGAGAAATATTCTCTAACCCCTATCATGTGAGCTGATGCTCCACTGTCTATATACCAGATGCCCTGTGAAGCTGATCCTGATAAGCAAGCAATTTTGTCCTCCAATCTAGAAGACAAATCTAAGGTCTACTGAATGTTACTTTTGTCCATGATTATGTTGAAGAATTTATAGTGTGTTATTCCTCTTTTCCACCTGACGTTGGCTCTGCTCCTAGCAAACTGCTGTAGAAACCTTCTGCGTCCAGCTAGAGATCCGCCCAATGAAAAACTTTGAATTGCTCCTTCTGCCTGTGGAATCACTTGATCTGGAAAACTCAAATTTTTACACCTCTCAAAAAAATCGAATTTCCTCAAGCAACTTGGTCTCCTGGCAAGGTAATTGTGTTGCCCTGTGGGAATTTCGATCTACTTCCCCCATTGAACAACGAAATTCCTTCCCTTCATTTTTCTGAGCTCTTCGGATGATTAACCTTGCTTTGATACCACGTGAAATTTTTATCTATTGCAGCAACTAGAAATTATTCTTCTAACCGAAAAAATTAGTTATGCAGTTTATTTGGTATGACAAACAATGAATAAAATCACAACTACAATTTTCACCATAAAAATACTGCAGAAAATAAAATACTGAAAACTGAGAAATTCGAGCACACACACAATAATTTTGACACAGTTATTTTTGGACAATTGTCCCCAAAAAAACCCAATGCGGGAAAACTGGTGCATCATATGAGGGTTTGATTATTATTCTTTAGCAACAATTTCGAGTACAATAATTTAGATGCCCGACTGGCAATCTAATTTGAGGAAAATACTGGCAAGATCATTGTGAGAATTTTCTCTCACCCCACAACTAATTTCTGCCACCGAAATCACCTACCTAGCCTCTACGCTGATCCTCTTGCGTCATTCTCTGCGCAAAGCTTACGTTGGTCCTATGGGAATTTTGGCCTTCCTTCCTCTACCTCTTCCAAGAACTGGAAACCTTCCTCCTGGAATGTTGCTGCCCTCCTCTTCCACCTACTACTCACCCTTTGGATCTATCTTCTCTGCTGAGCTTCTGCTACTGAGAAAATCAAACTGTTTGGCGCAACTAAGTATCTGCACTGGTGTATTCTCCATCTACCCAACGACTTCTTATAATCTTTTGTTGGAGCACCAACGACCAAGATTAAAACATAATCGACGATCCAGATTAATTCCCTATCGATCCGTGTGAGTTTCTAGATGATTCTCACCTTATCTCAATTAACACTAATTAATTAACCATATTCCCTAAGTTTAGACTTAGGAAATATTTAAAAATCGGTTAATAATCTAATTGAGACACTTCTAAGTGGAATTTCCAGAAATGATTTTTGGGTTTTGGAGATCTCATGTATTCTAGCTTCTCCACAAAGTTTTGTGGCTAGAACAGATCCAATGCTACAAAAACTAACAAGTACGAGTAGGCTAGAGGGAGGCTCAGTGATTTTGTAGAAGGGAGAAATTTTCTCCAAATTATTTTGACGAGATTTTTGTTGGAAGATTGCCCATGAGGTATCCGGATTATTGTACTCATATTTTTCTATTGCATATAATAAAATAAACCCTCATTTGTTGCACTAGTTTTCCCTTCGGGGGTTTTCCAGGGACTATTGTCCAAAAATTATTGGTGTCCTTTTTATTTTGTGTGTATATCTATTTTCTTAGTTCCGACATTTTATTTTGCTTCTGCAAAATTTATTTGTGAAGAATTGCAGTATGATTTATTCGATATTAATCAGAAAATTAATAAACTACTAACTGTTGATTTTTGGGTAGCATCGGATGTGCTCTAGCTCTGAAACTTTGTGGAGGGGCTAGAACACATGAGATCTCCAAGACCAGGAAATCGTTTGGAGAAATTGCACCCAGAGTGAAATTTATTCAAATAATTAATTATTTTAAATGAAGCCTACGTTAAAACTTAGGGAATTTAAATAATTAAAGTGAATTAATTTAACATGTGGGTGAGAAGCTTCTAAGTGATGAGGATCAAGTCTAATTCATTCTTAGCTGTTGATTAAGGATTAGATCGCGACCGTTGATTTATCAACAGGAAAAGTATAAATGAAGACTTGTGGGTCAGTTGAAGATAAGTTAGGCAAACACTTAGTAACCCGAGGGAAGTCGATTCTTCAGAATTTAGAATTTGATTTCAGAGGGAGAGTTGCAGGGCGAGGGAAGAAGAGGTGTTAATCAAGGTTGTCATTGATGTCCATATGGCTCTAGCCAAGATGTCAATATTCTTAAGATGCCTGGTTCCAGATGATGATGTCATGATTCTTGTTTAGCAAGGATGCCATCAATGATGATGTCAACCCATGAAGATGTCAAGACAAAGAGGTCTTGCCCTAAGAAGCACCTGCACTAACGATAATATTGCCAAGTGCCAACCATGTACCTTGATTGGTGATATAGATCTTAGTTGATGGTTGGAAGACGTGCATGATACACTCATTGTTGATGTCCTACATGGTGACATTATGATTCTACAATCAAAACAATGGAGAAGCCCAACAATGGAGAAGCCAAACAAAGAAGCCATGCTGTCCCAATCACTTTCTGCACTAAATAATTCAAGGGCAGTCATAAAGAAAAATGTCTTTCACCACCTTATTGGCAACCTTTCGACATGGGACCTAGACCATCTGAAAGAGGATTTTTTCCTCTTTCTAACGAGTCCTTGCCCCAAAACTCCAAATACTTTGGGAGATATTGATTTTTTATGTTAAGGAAATTAACTCTGACATTGAGCCGACCTATGCTCAAGGACACATGTTGGCCTCCCTCCAAAGAGTCACGTCCCCTCATTGCAATCGAAAACTAGTATACATAGGAGTTCAGACTCCTCATTCTAACACAAAATTTTCGGTGAAGATCACAGGAAAACGAAGAAGTAAGACAAAAGCCGAGAAAGACAGTTAAAGATATTTTTGTTTGGGCAACTTTTTAGTTATTCATTGCAGCTCAAGATTCTATTCTAAATTCGGATCTGTGACATAGGGTACTGTCATCTTTTAAGCCCTGTGACAAGTGGAGAACTCAGGCTAGGAAGGACAACCACCTACAACAGCTCGGATTGCAGATTTCAAGCACAGATTGTAGTCGTAATGTAATATTCCCAATTAGTAGCAGCTAATTGGCAATATTGATTTTGCTCAGATTTTTCCTTTCTAGTGTTCAGTCATAAAATAAAGGGGTGATGGGACCCATAACCCAAACATAGGATAAAATAACACCCTAAATTCACTTAGACATATTTGGATTTTAGCATGGGGCCCAGGGGAGCCAAGTGATAACGCAGGAAGAGGGACAATGTGGAGGCAACGTGGGCAAGGCAACACAGTGGCAGCATGGGCCAGGACAACGCAGTCTAGTGGGGACAGCGTGGCATGAGGAGACAGCGCAGTTGAGTGGGGCCCAAGGGAGAGCTAGGGCCTCAAGCATAAAAGGAGGGAGAGGCTAGCTACTCACTCATTCTATTATGCATCTTCATATTTTCTGTCTATCAGACATTGAGAACGCTTACGCTGTTTAGCGAAGTCTGCAAGTGGTGTTCAGTACACGGGTGTCTCCGAGCGGAGATCCCAACCTCAGCCTCGGGGGACTTCGAGTGCCTGCTCAGGTGAGGAGCTTCACCATCTATTTTCAGAGTAGAGAACACAGAGCCTTTTAGCCAGGAGCCACGCAGTCCCTAAGGCAGCGCAATCACACTCAGGGATTACGCAGTCTTGGAGGGAGGAAGCACCGAGAGTGAAGGGAGATCAGGGATTTTAGTCCAAGAGAAGTGTGAGGGGATCAACCCTTCACAAGTCATGTTTTGGAGTAGGAGGAGGCCATCATTTCCAGTCTTACAGTTCAGTGGCCAACATACTCACCTGGAGTGCGTGATTTTCCCTAGGGGGTCAAATTCTAGGGTTAGCCTTTCTGGAATTCCTTCTTGGGTTTTTCTGAGTTTTTGGAGGAGAGTCCATACCCAAAGTTTCATAATTTTCTGAGCAGGGGAACAACCCCAAAGAGCAACTCTATTCCAGCTAGAGGCAGCGTTTTCAAGCAGCAGCAGCAACTTAGGGAGTTACGCAGTGCAGAGAGAGAGCAGCCATTTACGGCAAGGTTTTAAGAGTGGTTTCAGCTTGCCTTGAACAAGGCAAGATGCCATCATTCTGATCATCTTTTGTACTCATTTCCCTCTTTCAGATTATAATAAAATGGCTCAGCTTTTCTCCATGTTTGCAGTGTTTTTCTTGATGTCTCTCTATTTGTTGTAATTATTGTTTATGTTGCTTTATATTGCTGTTTATTTCCTATTCGGAATATTACAGTGGTATCAAAGCTCATAGACTTGGCTTAGCTTGTGGAACAGATCAGTGTATGACACCCGGAGGAAAAGGATACATCACTTACCGGACAATGCGGTACAGGAGCTGAGAGTGGAGGCTCGAGGCCACATTTGGAGAAGGGGACTGCGTTCCAGTGGTGGACGCAAAGGAGGAAAAACCTATGGCAGAAGAAAGAGATGACGGGAAGGAGTTCGGGAATCTCCTCCTGAAGTCTGTGCAGGAGCTCTCGAGGAAGATAGAGGAGATGAGTCAGAAGTTTGCCGGGGATAACAGACAACGCGAAACCCCAAGGGGTTTTCACATCAGTGAGGGCTCCGACACTTGCCATCACACATAGGAGCATAACACAACACAACAGGTGGTGCTACAGATTCCCCCACGTTCCACGATGCCCACAATCTTGACTACAGGTACCGGAACGGGAGGACCCTAGGAGCCGGAGGTGGCTCATTACGGGGACTATTTTGCAGAGTATCAGTCTTATGGGCGAGAGTTTGGTGAAGCTCTCACTTTCCATGATTTTTGCCAGCTTAAGAACAAAAACAGACCCCGTAACTAGAACAGAGGTGGTGGGTACACCCAGGGTGGTGAGCTGCAACGTACGTTGGGAAGATTTTTCTTGCCAACTTATGAAAAGTCATCTAAATGTTCAGCAAAAGCTTGGGTGGAGAAGCTGGACATTTACTTTCAGCTTAATCAGATGGCAGAGGTGGAGGCCATCAAGGTGGCAGCGCTGCACCTTGAGGGAGAAGCCCATGACTGGTGGTTCCATGGGATGGCCACGCTGGGTCACTCAATAGTGACAGTGTATGTAGAGTTCACCCGGATATTGGTGGAGAGGTTTGACCGGAAGGATCTAGAGGAGTATTTTGTCAAGATGACCAAGCTCAAACAGATCGGGAACCCGAAAACTTACATTTCCGAGTTCTTGAGACTTTCGGTGATGGTACTAGATTTGTCCGCAGCCAGGAGGATTTACATGTTCATTGATGGGTTGGCAGAACCTCTGCGTGGGCTAGTCATATCCATGAGGCCTGCTACACTTCAGGATGCAGTCGGGAGGACTAGAGACTTACAGGATGCTTTGCCTAGGACCAGAGCTCCTTTCCCCCAAAGACCGACATTTCCGCCAAAGGGGAAGGACACGAGAGTTCCACCGCAGAAGGGGAACCAAGGCCGAGGGCCGTTGGACGATGATACCCGGAGAGACTTGAGACGGAGGAAGCTATGCTTCACATGCCAGGAGCCATGGGCACCGGGTCATCAATGTGCCGCAGGGAAGGCACATTACATAGAGGTCTTCTCCGACAGTGAGGGAGAAGAAGATGCCTATGAGGAGATAGAGGGAGAGGCCAGCGCTGTAGTGCAGAGAGGGGGTCATCCACCACCTCCTCCCCCAGGAGCAGGAGGGGCAGCGTTTGCACCCACAAGAGGAGTCCTTGCATCCTTGTGAGGAGTTCCGAAGTATTTGACATTGCGTGTTCGAGGCACCGTTTAGGGACAACATGTTTCAGTTCTGGTAGATAGTGGGGCCACTCACAACTTTATTGATGCCCAGCTGGTAGAGAGGAGTGGCATATCGACGGAGAGTTTTGATGGCTTCTTAGTACTAGTACCGGGTGCCAAAACTATGTAGTGTGCGAGATATGTCCCGACATTAGCAGTGACTATGGGGACCTACACTATGACAGATCATTTTTTTGTGGTCGACATTCCAGACACCAACGTGGTGCTGGGAGTGCAGTGGTTGATCACGCTGGGTAAGGTCACCACAGACTGGGAGACATTGGAGATGGAGTGGACGAACAAGAAGAGTGGTAAGCATGTGATGATCAGAGGCATGCACACATCCTCTGCAGACAGTTTCAGCACACCGGATGGAAGCAGACTTCCGAAAGGGAGACATAGAGTGGGCAGTAGAACTGCGTATTTCAGAGGCAGGGGCCACAAGGTAGGTAGTTCACCCAGATGTGCAGTCGATATTGGACAGGTAATCCACGGTTTTTGGGGACATACCACCAGGGCAGCCACCGGACTGGGGTTTGAGCATACCATTGAGCTGGAGCAGGGGATTCAAGCAGTGATCTCCACACCCTGTAGGCATCCTAAAGCTACAGGGATGAGATTGAGAGAGCCATTCATGAGCTCTTAGCACTGGGACACATCCGGCCCAATTCTAGCCCATTTGCTTCTTCTGTTGTATTGGTGAAGAAGAAGGATGGCATGCTGAGGATGTGCATCGACTATAGGGCACTCAGCAAAAATACAATGAAGAACCGATACCCCATTCCTAGGATTGACGAGTTGATGGATAAGCTGAGGGGATCAAAATTCTTCTCCAAGGTCAATTTGAGGTCGGGATACCATCAGATCCGAGTGAGGGACTAGGATGTCCCCAAGACTGCTTTCAGGCGCCATTATGACCACTTCGAGTTTTTGGTGATGCCCTTCAGGCTAACCAACGCACCGACCACTTTTCTGTCTTGCATGAACCACATCTTTCGTGGTTAGTTGAGAAAGTTCGTGCTGGTGTTCTTTGATGATATCCTTATATACAGCCGCACTTGGGAGGAGCACTTGCAACACATTGAGGTTGTACTGCGTATTTTTGAGGAGCAACATTTCTATGCTAAGCTCTCCAAGTGCGAGTTTGGGTTGACAAAGTTGCTCTATTTGGGGCATATCATTGGTGTGGACAGAGTGAGAGTCCATGAGGAGAAGATCTGGGCCATCTGGGAATGGTCGGAGCTGAAGAACGTGACAGATCTCTGGGGATTTGTAGGCATCTGCACCTACTACTAGAAGTTTGTCAAGGGATTTTCCCAGCTTGCTGCACCCCTCACAGATCTCACCAAGAAAGGGGCATTCAATTGGACTGATACTGCGTAGAGAGCCTTTGACAGGCTCAAGGAGGTGATGAGTAGTTGCCCAGTGTTGGATTTGCTGGATTTCATGCAACCCTTGATTTTGGAGTGTGATGCTTTAGGAGAGGGAGTAGGCGCAGTTTTGATGCAGGGAGGTCACCCCATAGCTTTTGAGAGCAGGAAGCTACTGCCACATGAGAGGTTGTATCCTATATACGACAAGGAGATGCTGGCTATTCTGCATGCATTGGCCAAGTTCCGACAGTATCTAGTGGGCAATAGGTTTTGGGTGAGGATTGATCACAACAGCCTCCAGTTTTCCCTTGAGCAGAAACAGTTGCAGGAGAGGCAACATAAGTGGGTCAGTAAGATCCAGGCTTATGACTTTGACATTGAGTATGTCAAAGGGAAGAACAATGTAGTGGCAGATGCTCTATCACACAGACCAGCAGCGCTGTCCTTGATGAGCATAGATATAGATTGGAGGGCTCAACTACTGGTGGAGTACTCCAAGGACCGCTTTGCTTGTGAGGTGCTAGATGGTCAGGTTACAAATGACAGGTACAGGGTAATGGATGAGGTCATCTACTTCAGAGACAGTATCTTCTTGATTGGGGATTCTCAGCTCAAGGAGAAGATACTGCGTGCCTCCCATGATTCACCATTATTGGGCCATTAGGGATTCACGAAGACTTACAGAGCTATTAGGGAGAGGTTCTCTTGGAGAGGCCTCAAGGAGGACGTACTCCGGCATGTCAGGGAGTGCAAGGTGTGTCAGAGGAACAAAAGGGAGATGAGCCACCCGGCCGGATTACTACAGCCGCTTCCCATTCTGGAAGGAAAGTGGGAAAGCATCTCTATGGATTTCATTACTGGGTTGCCCACAATGCAGGGCAAGGATTGCATCTTTGTGGTCGTTGATCGACTAACAAAGTATGCTCACTTCTTCACCATATCAGCACGGTACACAACTGCACAGGTGGCGGAGCTGTTTTTCCGTGATGTTTTCAGATTGCATGGTCTTCTGAAGACCATTGTCAGTGACAGGGATGGCCGTTTCATGGGCGACTTTTGGCAGGAGCTCTTTTGTTTGGTGTGTATAAAGTAGACTCCAAGTACCAGCTATCACCCTTAGACGGATGGGCAGATAGAGATAGTGAACAAGTGGTTGGAGGGCTACTTGCGAAACTATGTCATGGGGCAGCAGAAGGCATGGCTGCGTTGGCTGCATTTGGGAGAATACTGCTACAACACCACTTTCCACATGTCTATCGGTATGTCTCCGTTTTATGCTTTATATGGATATCATGCTCTGACTTTTGCTGATGTTATGTTTGGAGCTAGCAAGGCCCCCAGGGCCAAGGACTGGATCCAAGAGAGCCAGGATATACTCCGGGCTCTTAAGGACAACTTAGCCACAACGTAGAATCAACCGAAGTTATATGCCGACAGAGGGCAGGTAGAGAGGCAGTTTGAGGTAGGTGACTTGGTCTACCTACGACTTCAGCCATATCGACAATCTACGCTGAAGCAGAAAGGCGCCGAGAAGCTCAAGCCATGCTTCTATGGACCTTATAGGGTGATCCGCTGGATAGGGGAGGTTGCGTATGAGTTGGAGCTGCCAGCAGGTAGCAAGACACATAACATCTTCCATGTGTCATGCCTAAAAAAGTCATTGGGGTAGCAGGTGACTGCAACAGAAGAGCTCCCACCTACAGATGATGAGGGGCATTTGGTGTTACAACAAGAAGCCATCTTAGACACCCGGGAGAGACAGCTACGGAGCAGGATAGTCAGGGAGTATTTGGTGAGATGGAGAAATTTGTCGGATGAGGATGCCACTTGGGAGAGTGAGAATATTTTGCAGCACCCATCTTTGAAGTTGCTTGAGGACAAGCAACATTTTGGCGGGGAGGACTGTAATATTCCCAATTAGCAACAACTATTTGGCAATATTAATTTTGCTCAGATTTTTCCTTTCTAATGTCCAGTCATAAACTAAAGGGGTGATGGGACCCATGACCCAAACATAGGATAAAATAACTCCCTAAAGTCACTTAGACATATTTGGATTTGAGCATGGGGCCCAGGGGAGCCAAGTGACAGCGCAGGGAGAGGGACAACATGGGCTAGGCAGAGCAGTGGGAGCGTGGGCCAGGACAATGCAGTCTAGTGGGGACAGCATGGCATGAGGAGACAGCGCAGTTGAGTGGGGCCCAAGGGAGAGCTAGGGTCTTAAGCATAAAAGGAGGGAGAGGCTAACTACTCACTCATTCTATTATGCATCTTCAGATTTTCTGTCTATCAGACATTGAGCACACTTACGTTGTTTAGCGAAGTCTGCAAGTGTTGTTCAGCACACAGGTGTCTCCGAGCAGAGATCCCAACCTCAGCCTCAGGGGACTTCTAGTGCCCGCTCAGGTGAGGAGCTTCACCCTCGATTTTCAGAGCAGAGAACACAGAGTCTTTCAGCCAGGAGCCACACAATCACTAAGGCAACGCAGTCACACTCAGGGATTATGCAGTCTTGGAGGGAGGAGGCACCGGGAGTGAAGGGAGATCAGGGATTTCAGTCCAGGATAAGTATGAGGGGATCAACCCTTCACAAGTCATCTTTTGGAGTAGGAGGAGGCCATCATTTCCAGTCTTACAGTTCAGTGGCCAATGCACTCACCTGGAGTGCGTGATTTTCCCTTGGGGGTCAAATTTTGGGGTCAACCTTTCCAGAATTCCTTCCTGGGTTTTTCTGGGTTTTTGGAGAGTCCATACCCAAAGTTTCATAATTTTGTGAGCTGGGGAACAACCCCAAAGAGCAGCTCTATTCCATCCAGAGGCAACATTTTCCAGCAGCAGCAACAACTCAGGGAGTTACGCAGTGCAAAGAGAGAGCAACCATTTACAATAGGGTTTTGAGAGTGATTTCAGCTTGCCTTGAGCAAGCTAAGGTGCCATCATTTTGATCATCATTTGTACTTATTTCCCTCTTTCAGATTATAATAAAATGGCTCAGATTTTCTCAATGCTTGTAGTGTTTTTCATGATGGCTCTCTATTTGCTGTAGTTATTGTTTATGTTGCTTTATATTGTTGTTTATTTCCTATTCGGAATATTACATGTAAATTGCAAAAATGTGATAACTTGAAGACCGCAAATTTGAGGAGCTACATTACATAGTTCGGACCTACAGTGCCTCAAACCTGTCTGCAATTCCTTCAGACCTGTTCTTAACATGTGTGAATATATATTGAAGGATTGGATTTGTGGAAATGTGCATAGATTTCTAGTGGCATAATCCTTGACAGAGATCTTAAGCTTGGGCTTATGACATTTGAACTTGTGACTTTTGCAACCTATGTACAGACTTTAAGTTTAGATCTGTGGCATAAAATGAGCCATTCATTTGTGGCATTCGGACCTGAGGCATAGCAGTTCATATCTATGAAAAATTCATGCTTGTGTCTTGAAGTTTGACCTTGCAAATTGATCATAATTCGTTGGAAACTGTGGTTGGTAATTGTGCATCCTTTGAGGCTGATTATTGAACCTTTTTGGAGTTGTTTGTAACCCTCCCTTCAAGCCTACCTTAATAACAGATCATATTCGGATTTGGAGCAAACTTAATTGACCTCTTGTGAAGAAGATCTGTTGACACATTTGATCATTTTTTAGGGCATTCTTAAGACTGTACCTTTGCATTTTTAGACGCCGATTGAGGATTCTTAAAGTTGATTCAAGATTATTATTGAAGCATTGTCGGCGTTGCCTAATTTTGGAGAATTTTTGAAGCAGGCGTTGAAATATCTTTTAGAGTTGATTTTGAAGATTCCTTGGAGCAACTCTTGAAGCCTTGTAAAGCAAAATTTGAGGACCCTCTTAAAGCAACTTATTGAAGATTTTCTGAGACCTATTGAAGACCTTGGAGAGCTCACTTGGATACATTTGTAAATATCATGATGTATTGTTGAAGACCCCCATGATGTAATAACCTTGGAGTTTTTGTTTGGGTAATATGAAGCACAGTGGTGACACCTTCTAAGAAGACAAGGTTGTCATTGATGAAGTGATGTGGAGGCTAAGTGAGGGGATAGCTGATGATTGTCAGGGCTCGTTAAAGAAGACATTGGGAGCCGTGAAGTATAACGAAATATATCTTGATGAATTAAAGCAAGAGGTTGGAGCCTCATAAAGACAAGGTTGGTGCCTTGGTAGATAGGGTTGGAGCCCTAGAGGATAGGAGTCCTCAAGAAACCAGGTCGGAGCATGTACCAGAGATAGGGTTGGAGCCCTTGAGGTTGGTGCTTTAGAATTGACAAGGTTGGAGCCTTGGAAGTCCAAGTCGGTGCTTGGCAAATACATGTTGGAGCCTGGGAGATTGAAGATTGGTGTCTTCATCTAGGGTTGGAGCCCGCATATATTGTACTTGATTTATTGCAAAGAAGAAATTAATAAAAGCATTATTCTTATTGTTCATTGTGTTCTAAATATAAGTGATCTAATTGGTAAAAATAACAATTGAAAAGAAATACTGATTCACCCCCCCTCTTAGTGTTTCCAAGAAGAGGGTATCATCATCAGTCAGAGGCCGAGGAAGAGGGACGCAGAGAAGCAGAGGGATAGTGCAGAGAGGCAGCGCATCTGAGGACGCAGTCTTCACGCAGTCCCTTCACAGAGGGTCACGCAGTGGAGGCAAGAGAGTCTCTTGGGTGTCGGAATTTCTGCAGAGGTTGGGAGAAAATTTTCTCAGGTGTTTTCATGAAAGTTTATCTGTTATTCTGCCAATCATTTCTTGTAAAGAGATTGTTGCTGAAGAATAATAAATAAACCCTCATCTGCTGCACCGGTTTTCCCGCATTTGGTTTTTCCAGGGACAATTGTCCAAAAATAACTGTGATGATGTGATTGATTCTTGTGCTTATATTTCACTGTTCTTTTCTCTATGAAATTATGTGATAACTGTAGTAGAATTTATTTTGATGTTTACTGAAGGGTTTTTGTAAATAACTTATCGTGAAAAATAAGTAGGAAAAATAAATCAGTTGCTGCAGTAGAATTTCAAATTTGAAATTTTCACACTAACCAATTAGAAGAGTAAATTCCAGTAACTGCAATTCAAGGAAATTTTCACAGACAATATGATGTATCCATCAAAAAATCAAGAGATAGCTCCAAATAAGATAAAATTTCAGCTCCAAATATCGAAATGCATCCAAGATCATCCAATAGCCAACCAAGAAAAAAGTGTGAATTTGCCAAGAAGGCTGAAATTACCAAGTGCGATGAGGATCCTTCACATGAGTTCTATTTATATGAGACCTAGTAGGTCGAATTATTAGCCTAAGGCCTCTAACATTATAAGAATGTGCAAAATACAAGCCTTGGTCACATGCCGACCAAGCAGCTTTTACAAATTATGAATTAGCCATCTAGATGCTAGCCGAATTGATGACATCATGCTAATGTAGGGTCGTTGGAGGGCCATGTTGAGTCCTCTAGGTGCCAAAATGTGTAAGAGGGCTCCAAAAATCACAAACTAGGGGATGACCCCTAACTCTCCATGCAAGTCATTATGTGCGGCCCCAAAATGAGTTTGGGGCACAGAAACTGGTCTCATGGGTCTTCTGATGATAGAATAGCTTGTAATGCTCCTATACTACGGGCTATGATGATGGTGCTTGCCCTCCCATGTCTCAAAGGGGCGAGACAAACCTCCTTTGCGCCTTGGATCAGTTGCCAAACCATATGATCACTGCTAAGCTAGTTTGGGCACAATGGTCTAAGTGCATCATCTCATGAATAAATCAGGGCAATTAGCAGACTACTGTGGGTGCTAAAGCTGCCCATGGTGTGAAATGATGCTCTTCACATGATGGGAGTCGCATGGCTCTCAACGCTTCCAGTGGGGGTGTCAATATGGTCCTCTGGTGGGCTTGGGCGCCAATTAAGTTGCCCAGCCCATGATGAAACCACCTGCTAGTTACGTATAAGATCCAATGTGCTAAGTATGGTATATGGAAAATGGGACACACTATTTCAATCATGGTTTTTCAAATAGTGCCCCTCCTATAATCCAAAGGGCCTTCAAGGGATGCCCCACTAGACTAGGGTCAAAGGTTTGTTGAGATTTTGGAGTGTTGGGGTAGCATCAGATGTGCTCTAGCTCCCAAACTTTGTGGAGGGACTAGAGTACATAAGATCTCCAAGACCCAAAAAGTGTTTAGAATAATTCCATCTGGTTTAAGTTTTATTCAATTGATTAATCTTTTTAATTAAAGACCCTAAGTCTAACTTAGGAAAATTAAAAGATTAAAGTGAATTACATTAAACATGTGATGAGAATGACCTAAGTGACGCGGATCAAGCAACTTCTAATCTTAGTCGTCGATTAGAGATTAGATCACGGTCGTTGATGTTTCAACGAGAAAAATGGAAGAGGAAGGCTTGGGGTCAGTTGGAGAACACACACACTGGTAGAGCATTGAAGCTAAGTTGAGATTCTAGGGTGTGGTTTGCTAAGAATTTCATAAGTGTTTCAGCTGCAGCGAGGGGCAATATTGGCGAGGGGGATGGTCTAGTCCCAGGCCAAGAGTACAACGAGGGTAGAGAAGGAGCAATCCGGAGCAGCACAGAGGTAGCAACTATGCAGTCCAGCCAAGAGCCTAGCAGGGGCAGCACAGAGGCAGCAGGAGGCTAGGGGGCTGACGCAAGCCCAATTAGGGCAGCGCAGGGGAAACGTAACCCCAGCTAGGGAGACGTAGGCCCTTCTTGAGCAGTGCAGAGGCTGATACAGGCCAGGAAGGTTGACACAAAGGGTTTCAGAGCAGCGCTGGGGTTTCCAGAGGCCGGAAAGGGGATGAGTTTTGTAAATCCCGTTTGAGGGTGTGAATCAGTCAGATTTTCTGTCTTCGAATAGAGGTATTGCTGCCGTTTTATTTCTCCGTCAGGTTAACTAGTTTGGTGCCCAGATTTGTTGTACTTAGAATCTGCATAATAATAAAGCCCTCCAGAAGCTAGCAGCACTAGTTTTTCCATATTTAGTTTTTGCGGGGACATTTGTCCAAAAAATCCTTGTGTGTCACTTTGTCTTTGAGCATGTTATTCAGTATTTGATCTGTATGTGTAGGATGTTAACTGTATTTACTTCGATGTTAATGCTGAATTTTTCAGATTAATATCTTATGTAAGTAGGAGAAGTAAATCACGTTTTAACAATAGGGTTTTTGTTTAGTAAATTCAGAAATTTTTACATGGTATTAGAGCAATTGTAGATCAAGCTGGATCTCCAACAAGACGACTGAAGAAATCTGTATTACAGAAAGTAGCAGCAGCAACAGATAAACCAAAGAGGGTAGGGTAGCAGCAGAAGGACGCAGAGGCAACAAGATCCACACAGGGGCTGACGCAGTCCCAGCTGGGTGATGCAGAGACAACTCTGAGTCTTCCAGAGGGACACAGGAGCAGCCTGCGCTGTGTAGTCGCTCCGCCTAGTCAGTCTGCTCACGCAGAGGCCAGCCAGGGTGATGCAATCCAGAAATTGATTGTTGTGCAAAGTGTCGTGAACCGGAAGCTGAGCTGCAGATCATCAGCAGTTGCTGGTGGGGTGAAGATTTTGCCGGTGAAGAATTAAGCCTAAGCTAAGTTGACAAAGAGCGGAAGGAGAACAACTTCTCAGAAGATTTCATTGCCAAAGAAATCTGAAGATCGATCGTAGGGTGATCAAAGAGAGCTGATTCGTTGTTTTTGGCAAATTTCCAAGAAGGAAATCAGTTGTCAGAGGGAGCAGACGGTGCCTTTCTTGCCAAGGACCCTAGATCTGAGTCTCTAGCAGATAGAGGAGGATTTGTTCAGACAAATTTCTGAGCAGATGGCGCCACACGGACTGCGTGATTAGGATAGGTTGGACGGCCTATCCAACTTTGCTATCTGGAAGGCCAAAATCTTGGTAGTCCTGGAGGCATACAGCTTGAGGGAGCATGCAAATAAAGTCTTGGCTACAAAAACTGATGCGAAACTCTTGGCAGAGCATAATGAAGAGCAACACATGCCAAGCTCTTCATCATGGACGGGGTTAAAGATCATGTGGTACCACATGATGGCTCATGAGATGTGGGAAGCCTTAACCACATTGTATCAAGGGAAGTCCGTCCAGAGGAAGATGTTTTTAGAGAATCAACTGAGGTTACTTATGATGTCCAAGGGAGAGGAAATCGATACTTTTCTATTCAGACTACAGTCGATCTAGGATCAGCTGACTGGCATGGGGGTCAAGGTGGATGATGATGTCATGGTGAGGACTGCTCTCAATGCAGTCACAGAGGACTGGGAAACATTTGTCCAAAGTATCTTGGGCAGAGTGTGTTGATTTTTATAGCGTCGGGAAGTGTTTGGTGGAGAGGCTTGGACAACAGTTATCTAGAGAACCCAGAAATCGTTTGTGGAAATTCCACTCGGATATGACTTTATTAAAATAATTAATTATTTTAAAGCAGACCCTCTTGAGATTTTGTGTATTTGGGGTAGCATCAGTTGTGCTCTAGCTCCCAAACTCTGTGGAGGAACTAGAGTTCACTTGATCTACAAGACCCAAAAATGGATTTGAGAAATTTCATCTGGTTTAGGAGATATTAAATTAATTAATTATTTTAATGTATTTCCTAAGTTAAAACTTAGGGAACTTAAATAATTAAAGTGAATTTAATTAAACATGTGATGAAATTGTTTTAAGTCACACGAATCAAGCTTTCTTTTAATCTTAGCCATTGATTCAAGATTTGATCATGGCTGTTGGTTTCCCAACGAGAAAAGTATAAAGGAAACGCTTAGGGTCATTTGTAAAGACACACAGAGGCAGAGCACTGAAGCTAAAGCTGAGATTCTAGGGCAGGGTTTGCTAAGAATACTCAGAAGTGTTTCAGCTGCAGAGAGGGGAATTAGACCAAGGGGATGATCTGATCCCGGGGTCTAGAATACACAAGAGGCAGAGATCAGCTCAAGGATAACGCAGAGGAAGGCAACAGCAACAAGGACAACGCAGTCTCTCTAAGGTCAGCGTGATTTTTAGCATGAAACCATCAGGGGTTACACAGAGACCCTTCAGGGGTAGCGTAGTGATTGCGTCACCTAGTCTGGGGTAACGCAGTCCCTTTCGGAGCAGCGTTGAGGGTTTGGAGGGCTTCAGAGGCTAACACAGAGCCTTTCAGGGACAGCTTTGGGATTTCTAGGCCCTAATCTTGGCTGAGTTCTGTAAATCCCGTTTGAGGGTGTGGATCAGTCATTATTTTGGCCCTAGATCAACCAGTGAGCTGTAGATCTAGCACTATCACTGTCGGGTTTTCCAGATCTGGAACCCAGATTTGTGTATTCAGAAGTATTCTTAATAATAGTACCCTGCAGCAGACAGAAACCAGTTTTCCCACATTGGGTTTTTTCGGGGACTATTTGTCCAGAAATAACAGTCACTTTGTTAATGTGCGCATGTGCTTCTTCTAGATCTGGATTGGTAGAGATCTGTTGTGTGTTTTGCTTCTATTTTAACTTGAATTTATTCAGTTAATAACTTGTATAAGTAGGAGGAGCATAATCGGATTAAAAGTAATAATTTCTGCATAAATTATAAGATTCAGAAATTTCTACATGGTATCAGAGGAGTTGCAGATCTAGGAGGGTCACCAGCAGAAGACACTGAAGGTTCTAGCTGCAGGAAGTAGCTGGAAAAGCAGCAAAAACACAGATCTGAAGGGATAACGCAGTTTTCAAGAGTAGATTCACGCAGAGGGAAGGGTGACACTGTCTAGCGTTGTGTCCTAGCAAGCCCACGCAATTACTGCGCAGAGGAAGCTCAGAAACAACGCTGGTTTGGTATGAAGCCAACCAGTGTGATTCAGATTTGAATCTGTTAGATCCAGAAAAGACTGCAGAAATTCAGAAGAGCTGGTGGGGTTCAAATTCTGAAGTTTTCAGATTTTTAGCCTTAGCACAAGTGACCAAGATTGGGAGGAGATCAGCTTCTCAGAAAGTTTCTTGCCAAAGGAAACTTGCTGTTTCATCAGAGGATCAAAGAAGAGGCTGAATAATAGTTGATTTGGTAGATTTCTGAGAAGGGAAATCAAGTGTTAGAGGGAGCAGAAGGCAGCTGTTTCACCAAGGGCCTTAGATACATTTCTCTAGCAAAGAGAAAAGGAAGTTTCGACACATTTTGAGCAGATGGCTCCTTATGGACTACGTGATCAGGATAAGCTAGATGGCCTCTCAAACTTTTCGGTTTGGAAGGCAAGGATCCTGATTGTCCTTGAGGCGTACAATCTAAGAGACCATGCAAAGCAGACTTTGGCCACACCGACAGATGCGGATCTTCTACGGAAGCATAAGGAAGATGCTGGGCATGCCAAGCAGCTGATAATGGATGGTATCAAGGACCATATTGTACCACACGTAGCTGAGAAGAAGACAGCTAACGAGATGTGGAAGGCCTTGACTTCCTTGTATGAGGGAAAGTCTGTCCAAAGTCTGTCCCAAATGAGGTCATTCATGATGACCAAGGGAGAAGACATCGAGCATTTTCTCTTCAGATTGCAGTCAATCAGGGATCAACTCACTGCAACGGGTGCAACGGTGCATGATGATGTGATAGTTAGGATTTCCCTCAATGCAGTCACGGATGAGTGGGAAACCTTTGTCCAAAGTATCTCGGGCAAAGCGGACCTCCCAGATTGGGACAGCTTGTGGTCAATTCTGCGTCAAGAAGAACTCCGCAGGTTCACCAAGAGGCAGCACAGCCCTGCATTGAGCAAGGTGAATAAAGAAGATGAGGAAGATGCAGCCTTGGCATCAAAGAAGCAGCCAAAGAAGAAGGATCTTTCATAGGTCAAGTGCTTCCAGTGTGGTGAAATGGGACATTTTGCAAGCCATTGTCCTCAGAATAAAAAGGACAATGAGGCATCTTCTTCCAAAGCAACTGTGGCAGATGATGGGTCAGAAGATGATGCATCCATGAGCGCTCATGAACCACGGAGGTGGGGTGACATGGATGTGTAAAGGAGCTACATAGAAGTAAGGCGGGATCCTTGAGCGGCTCATCTCTTGGATCACAAGCGAGCTATGACAGCCTTAAGACAATAGCGGGACAAGTGGAGCAGTGGGTGCATTGATCACAGATGAGATAGAGGCAGAGGCAGATCTGAAGGCTGGGAGGAGCAGCGCAGAGCAAAGCAGCAATAGCATAGAAGTAGTAGCAGCGCAGAGGTTGATGTGACTTCAACAGCGCAGAGCAGTGCTGCTTACGCAGCGTAGAGTTGCAGCAGCACAGAAGGCTTCAGAGGGACAGTGCAGTGCAGCATCAACGTGATAGATTTCAGCATAAGGAGCTGATGTGACTTCAATAGTGCAGAGGGAGTCTGATTACGCAGGCAGAGTTGTAGTTGTGCATCGTTCTTTAGATTCCAGCATAGATCTGTAGCCTATGGAGCTTCAGTGGTGAGGATGCAGCCCATCAGACTTGTTTGTCAAAGATTGGGCAGGAGATTCAGTTGTTTCTCTCAACAACTGAAGTTGCAGTGCAACAGATCAGGGGCACATGTTGCTATGAGCAAAGACAGACAAAGAGATATTGAGAGGGAGTCATAGGCGAGCTGGGTTGGGTAAAGTGGGTGCTGGCGTAGTCATGGGCAACAATACGTAATGGCAAAAGAGTAGTGCAAGAGTTGAGATATTAATGTGCCAAGCTTCAGCAGCACAAAACCAGTACTCAAAGTCATGTAATGTATAGTGTGATGTATTGCTAGAGCACACCCTTGATGCTAAGAGGGAGTGTTGAGATTTTGTGTATTTGGGGTAGCATCAGTTGTGCTCTAGCTCCCAAACTTTGTGGAGGAACTAGAGTTCACCTGATCTACAAGTCCCAGAAATGAATTTGGGAAATTTCATCTAGTTTAGGAGATATTAAATTAATTAATTATTTTAATGTATTTACTAAGTTAAAACTTAGGGAACTTAAATAATTAAAGTGAATTTAATTAAACATGTGATGAAATTGTCTTAAGTCACATGGATCAAGCTTTCTTTTAATCTTAGCCATTGATTCAAGATCTGATCATGGTCGTTGGTTTCCCAACGAGAAAAGTATAAAGGAAAGGCTCGGGGTAATTTGTAAAGACACACAAAGGCAGGGCACTGAAGCTAAGCTGAGATTCTAGGGCAGGGTTTGCTAATAATACTCAGAAGTGTTTCAGCTGCAGAGAGGGGAATTTAGACCAAGCGGATGATTTGATCCCAGGGTCTAGAATACACAAGAGGCAGAGATCAGCTCAAGGACAACGCAGAGGAATGCAGCAGCAACAATAGCAAGGACAACATAGTCTCTCCAAGGTCAGCGTGATTTTCAGCAGGAAACCCTCAGGGGTTACACAGAGACCCTTCAGGGGCAGCGAAGTGACTGCGTCACTCAGTCTTGGGTAATGCAGTCCCTTCTGGAGTAGCGTTGAGGGTTTGGAGGGCTTCAGAGGCTGACGCAGAGCCTTTCAGGGACAACGCTGGGGTTTCTAGGCCCTAATCTTGGTTGAGTTCTGTAAATCCTGTTTGAGGGTGTGGATCAATCATTATTTTGGCCTTAGATCAACTAGTGAGCTATAGATCTAGCATTATCTCTGTCGGGTTTTCCAGATCTGGAACCTAGATTTGTGTATTCAGAAATATTCTTAATAATAGAACCCTCCAGCAGCCAGAGACTGGTTTTCCCACATTGGGTTTTTCTGGGGACTATTTATCCAGAAATAACTGTCGCTTTGTCAATGTGTGCATGGCTTATTCTAGAACTGGATTGGTAAATATCTGTTATGTGTTTTGCTTCAATTTTAACTTGAATTTATTCAGTTAATAACTTGTATAAGTAGGAGGAGCATAACTGGATTAACAATAATAATTTCTGCATAAAGTATAAGATTCAGAAATTTCTACAGACCCTAAGTCTAAACTTAGGGAAATTAAATAATTAAAGGGTATTAATAATGCAGAGTATGGATCTTCTAGAAAACGAACATCAAGTCATCTTTTACTCTGAGCCATTGATTAATGATATAATCTTGGCCATTGATTCATCAGCGAGAAGACTATAGGAAGGGACTTGAGGGTCATTTGGAAATCTGTAATATTCCCAATTAGTGGTAGCTAATTGAAAATATTAATTTTGACCAATTTTGCCTTATTATAGTTGGAGCATGAATAAAGTGAGTGAAATATTAAATAACTCACTTAGGATAAAGTATTTTCCTAAAGTACACATTGTATTTGAGGAAGTGGGGCCTAGTGGCCAAGTGGACAGTGCAGGGAGAGGAGGACGTAGACCACGTGGGCAGCGTGGGGCCTACCTCACGCAATTGAGAGGGGCAGCGTGGGCCAAGGGGCACGTAGGAGATGGTGGGGCCTAGGGTTGAGAGAGGTCCATCATGATAAAAGGGAGGAGAGCCTCTTTATTTGATTATTCATGTTTATGCATCTTGAGCTTGTCATTTCGACTTGGAGCACGCTGGTTATTTAGCTTGCCTGCAGTACTGTTTAGTACACCAGGTGTCTTCATGCGGAGATCCCACCCTCAGCCCCGGGAGACTTCGAGTGCTTGATCGGGTGAGGTATTCTACCACCATTTTTGCAGACGGATTTGTGGTTGCCTTCGTTGTGGAGCAGAGCATCTAGGGACTGCGCAGTCTTGAGAGAGAGGACGCAGTTCATCTTGGGGGAGCTTCGGATTGGTGCCATTTTGGAGGATTCGGGCCGGAGAATTGAGCAAGGGGCTAGCCCTTGCCTATTGGAGATATTTGGGAGAGGAGTCCCTATTTTGGAGGTTGTCATTCAGCACCAGCGTGGCCCTTGGGAGGATAGCATAGATCCTCAAGGGAGGCATTTTCGGAGGTTGAGCATTTCAGAAACGCTCCCTGGGCTTTTCTGGGTATTGTGAGTAGAGATCGATTCCAGAGTATCAGCATTTTCTGAGTAGAGATCGATTCCAGCAGTTGCAGCAGCACGGCAGTATGTCAGCAGTTGGAGTTAGAGCAGAGAGCAGCCATTTCCTTTGACATTCTGAGAGTATTCCTACACTTTCCTGGTGCAAGTCGAGGTGCCATCATTCTGATCACCACTTTTACTTCTTTATATTTCTCAGTATAATAAAATGGCTTAGCATTCTCTATTTCATGTGTATCTGCTTCATGGTTTGTTTCTAGCACTATATGTCTTGTTGTATGCTTTATATTACTGTCTATTTCCCATTCGGGATATTACAGTGGCATCAGAGCTCATAGACCTGGCTCAGCCTGTGGAGAAAGTTGTCTATGACACTAGAAGAGAAGCTGTATATTTGCTACAGGGGTAGGAAGTACCGTGACCAAGAGCGTAGGTTGCAAATCACCTATGGAGAGGGTGACTGCCCTCCAGTAGTGGATGCAGAGCAGGAGGAACCGATGGCAGATGATAGTGCTGCGAAGGAGTTTGGGGAAATGCTCCTCAAGTCAGTACAGGACCTGTCAAGGTAGATTGAGGTGATGGGACAGAGGTTCACTGCTGTAGAGGCTAGGAAGCGTGAAACCCCAAGGGGTTTCCAGATTGGTGAGGGATCAGGCACATCCCTCCATTTGTAGGAGCATGATGCCACTCAGCACATGGCATCTCATGCACCCACACGTTCCACTATGCCCACTTTTCTGGCTGCAGACACAGGGGCAGGAGCACAGCAGGAGCAGGAACTTGGCCACATGGTTGATTACTTTGCTGAGTTCCAGGCATACGGGCAGGAGTTCAAGGATGCCCTTTCATTTCGTGATTTTGTCCAGCTCAAGTGGGACAGCAGACCCCGCGACCACCATAGGGGACACCGGCATTATCATGATGGAGACACTCAGCGTACGATGAGCAGGTTCCATTTGCTTATGTTTGATGGCTCATCAAATAGTTCGGCAACGGCTTGGGAGGAGAAGCTGGACATATACTTCCAGCGCAACCAGATGGCGGAGATGGAGGCCATCAAGGTGGCAGCGCTGCATCTAGATGGCGAGGCCCAAGATTGGTGGTTCCACGGGATGGTTACACTCGGGCACTCGACAGTGACAGCTTATGCCGAGTTCACCCGGAGGTTGATAGAGAGGTTCGATCGGAGGGATCCGGAGGAGCACTTTGTTGAGCTGACGAAGCTCAAGCAGATCGGGAGTCCAGATACATACATCTCAGATTTCCTGAGACTCTCGGTGATGGTACTATATCTATCCGCGGCACGGATGATCTACATGTTCATTGATGGGCTAGCAGAGCCACTTCGGGGATTGGTCAGATCCACTAGACCAACCAAACTCCATGACGCAGTTGGCAGGACACGGGACGTGCAGGATGCCTTACCCCGAACCAGGACGCCTTACCCCCAGAGACAGGCTTTCCAGCCTAAGGGGAAGGATGTGAGGATTTCGCCTCCAAAGGGGAATTAGGGTAGAGGACAGTTGGATGATGATGCTAGGAGGGAGTTGAGGAGGAAGAGATTGTGTTTCACCTGTCAGGAGCCGTGGGCACCAGGACACAGATGTGCTGCTGGCAAAGTACATTATATCGAGGTCTTCTCCGAGAGCAGCGGGGAAGAAGATGAGTATGATGACGTGGGGGCAGGGGGTAGCCATACAACGCAGGATCATTTGCCACCTCCACCACCAGGAGCAGGAGGTGCAGCCTTTGCACCTACCGGAGGGACCCTTGCAGCATTGCGAGGAGTTCCCAAGTATTTGACGCTGCGCGTCCGAGGTACAGTGCGGGGGGGACAGTGGGGCAACCCACAACTTCATCGATGCACAGATGGTAGAGCGGAGAGGCATACAGACAGAGAGCTTCGATGGGTTTTCAGTGTTGGTCCCACGAGATCAGACTATGCAGTGTGCCAGTTATGTCCCAGCGCTGGCAGTGACGATGGGCACTTACACAGTGACTGACCACTTTTTCATGGTTAACATACCAGATACCAATGTGGTATTAGGAGTACAGTGGCTGATCACTCTGGGGAAGGTCACCACAGATTGGGAGGCCTTGGAGATGGAGTGGGATGACAAGAAGACCGGGAAGCACGAGAAGATACGGGGCATGCACACTTACCCACCTCAGAGAGTTTCAGCTCACCGGATGGAGGCAGAATTCCAAAAGGGAGACATAGAGTGGGCAGTAGAGCTGCGTGCATCAGAGACAAGGACTACCGGGCAGACAGTTCATCCAGAGGTACAGACCATCCTTGACAGGTATGCCACGGTGTTTGGAGAGATACCACCAGGACAGCCACCGGATCGGGGATTTGAGCATACGATTGAGCTAGAGCAGGGCATACAGGCCGTCATTACCACGCCTTATAGGCACCCCAAGGCCTATCAGGACGAGATTGAGCGGGCTATCCACGAGCTGTTAGCTCTTGGACACATTCGGCCTAGCACCAGTCCTTTCGCTTCTTCGGTAGTGTTGGTGAAGAAGAAGGATGACACATTGAGGATGTGCATTGATTACAGGGCCCTGAACAAAAAGACCATGAAGAATAGGTACCCTATTCCACGGATTGACGAGCTGATGGATGAGTTGAGAGGGTCACAGTTCTTCTCAAAGATTGATTTGAGATCCGGGTACCATCAGATTCGCGTGAGGGAACAGGACATTCCCAAGACTGCTTTCAGGTGCCACTATGGCCATTTTGAGTTCTTGGTGATGCCCTTCGGGCTAACCAATGCACCGACCACCTTCCAGTCATGTATGAACCACATTTTCCGCAGCCACCTGAGGAAGTGTGTTTTGGTCTTCTTTGATGACATATTGATATATAGCAGGACATGGGAGGAGCATCTCTAGCACATAGAGGCAGTGTTGCGTATTTTGGAGGAGCAACAGTTTTATGCTAAGCTCTCCAAGTGCAAGTTTGGGTTGACGGAGATGCTATACTTGGGACACATCATAGGGGTGGACGGAGTGAGGGTTCATGAGGAGAAGATCAGGGCCATCAGGGATTGGCCAGAGCCGAGAAACGTGACGGAACTTCAGGGGTTTGTGGGTATCTGCACCTACTACAGGAAGTTCGTCAAGAGTTTCTCTCAGCTTGCTGCACCCCTTACAGATCTGACGAAGAAGGGGGCATTCAGTTGGACAGATACAGCGCAGCGAGCCTTTGACAGGCTCAAGGAGGTGATGAGCAGCTGTCCAGTGCTATCATTACCAGACTTCATGCAGCTATTCATTCTGGAGTGTGATGCATCAGGAGAGGGCATAGGCGCAGTGTTGATGCAGGGAGGCCACCCTATAGCTTTTGAGAGCCGGAAGCTCCTTCCACATGAGCGGTTGTATGCCATATACGACAAGGAGATGCTGGCCATCATGCATGCATTGGCCAAATTCCGGCAGTACCTGGTAGGTAACAGGTTTAGGGTGAGGACTGACCACAACAGCCTCACGTTTTTCTTGAGCAGAAACAGCTACAGGAGAGGCAGCAGAAGTGGGTCAGCAAAATCCAAGCCTACGACTTTGACATCGAGTATGTCAAAAGGAAGAACAACGTGGTGGCTGATGCACTTTCACGCAGACCAGCCACGTTGTCTCTGATGAGTTTGGACGCAGATTGGAGGGCTCGACTATTGGTGGAGTACTCCAAGGACAGATTTGCTTGTGAGGTTTTGGATGAACAAGTGAGAGATGATAGATATAGGTTGATGGATGAGATCATCTACTACAAGGACAGGATCTTCTTGACTGAGGGCTCTCAGCTCAAGAAGAAGATATTGCAGGCTTCTCACGATTCACCGTTTTTTGGCCATCAGGGGTTTACCAAAACCTACAGGGCCATCAGAGAGAGGTTCTCATGGAAGGGCCTCAAGGAGGACGTACTCCAGCATGTCAGGGAGTGCGAGGTTTGTTAGCGCAACAAGGGGGAGATGAACCATTCAGCAGGTTTGTTGCAGCCTCTTCCCATTCCAGAGGGGAAATGGGAGAGTATCTTGATGGATTTCATCACAGGGTTGCCCATGGTGCAGGGAAAGGACTGTATATTCGTCGTCGTTGATCGACTGACGAAATATGCGCATTTTTTCGCCATATCCGCACATTATACAACAACACAGGTGGTGGAGCTGTTCTTTAGGGACATCTTCAGGTTACATGGTCTTCCCAAGACCATTGTCAGTGACACGGACAGCTGCTTCATGGGCGGGTTTTGGCAGGAGCTTTTTCGATTGGTGGGGACAAAGTTGACACCAAGCACTAGCTATCACCCACAGACAGATGGGCAGACAGAGATAGTTAACAAGTGGCTGGAGGGCTACTTGCGTAACTATGTCAGTGGGCAGTAGAGAGCATGGCTGAAGTGGCTGCACCTAGGAGAGTACTGCTACAACAACACACATCACATGACCATCGGTATGTCTCCGTTTTACGCATTATATGGTTATCATGCTTTATCTTTTGTTGATGTGATGTTTGGTGCCAGCAAGGCTCCGAGAGCCAAGGATTTGATCCAAGAGAGTCAAGACATCCTCCGAGCTCTCAAGGATAACATGGCTACAACGCAGAACCAACAGAAGCTGTATGCCGACAGGGGTCGGGTGGAGAGACATTTTGAGGTAGGGGACTTGGTCTACCTATGTTTGCAGCCATATTGACAGTCTGCTTTGAAGTAGAAGGGAGCTGAGAAGCTCAAGCTCCGTTTTTATGGGCCTTACAGGGTGATACGCAGAGTTGGGCAGGTTGCTTGAGTTGGAGCTACCCCAGGGCAGCAAGTTTCATAACATCTTTCACGTATCGTGCCTGAAGAAGGCACTAGGACAGCAGGTGACAGTGACAGGGGAGCTTCTGCCTATGGATGATGAGGGGCACTTGGTGCTACAACCGGAGGCCATTATTGATACCCGGGAGAGACAGTTGCGGAGCAGGACAGTCCGAGAATTCTTAGTGAGGTGGAAGAATTTACCGGATGAGGATGCCACTTGGGAGAGTGAGAAGTTCTTGCAGCATCCATCATTACAGTTGCTTGAGGTCAAGCAACATTTTGCCGGGGGAGACTGTAATATTCCCAATTAGCGATAGCTAATTGGAAATATTAATTTTGACCAATTTTTCTTTATTATAGTTTGAGCATGAATAAAGTGAGTGAAATATTAAATAACTCACTTAGGATAAAGTATTTCCCTAAAGTCCACATCGTATTTGAGGAAGTGGGGCCTAGTGGCCAAGTGGACAGCGCAGGGAGAGGAGGACGTAGACCACGTGGGCAGCGTGGGGCCTACCTCACGCAGTTGAGAGGGGCAGCGTGGGCCAAGGGGCACGTAGGAGATGGTGGGACCTAGGGTTGAGAGAGGCCCATCGTGATAAAAGGGAGGGGAGCCTCTTCATTTGATCATTCATGTTTATGCATCTTGAGCTTGTCATTTCGACTTGGAGGACACTGGCTGTTTAGCTCAGGGTTGCGGGGAAGCTTCACCCCCCCCTTGTTCCCGTTTCCGAAACACGCTCCGTTCGGGAGTGTTTTGGGAGTGTTCGGAAATGCACTCTCGAAAACGCTTCCTGAGGGGAGCATTTTCGGGAGTGCGTTTCCGAACTTGTTAAAACGCTCCATGCCTTTTCGAGAGCGTTTCCAGAAGCGCTCGGGAGCGAATGCTCCCTGAGCGCTTCCGGCGTTTAAAAAACGCTTCGGGAGCATTTTTTAAATGCCAGAAGCGGTCGGGGAGCATTCGCTCCCGAACGCTCCCCGGAACAAAAAACGCTTCTCGCCGGCGAGAATTTTTTTTAATTGAAAAATTCGTTTTGTTTATAAGGGGAGGGAGGGTCATTTTGTTTTCTTGTTTGTTGAGTGAGTGAGAGAGAGCAAGAAGTGCTTGAGGAGAGAACTGGAGAGCGGAGCTGCAGAAGTGAGGAGGAGAGAGCAAGGAGCAAGCTGCAAGGCGACAGGAGGATTGCAAGAAAGAGGTAGGCCTTCTAATCCAATTTTGTATTCTCTAGGATGAATTTGTAGGTTGTTTAAAAATGAAAACTTGATATTTTTCTTGAATGTTGCATTTTATTGTGTTTAAAACTTAAAAAATGAATGTTTTTTTCCTATGTTGCATTTCCTATTCCCATTTGGCATTTCTCCATTTGTTTTGCAGGCTAGAAACTTGAAACTTGAAACTTGAAACATCATGGCTATATGGCTAGGGATTTTCCTCATGTTGGTTCCTTTCTTTGTAATAATGGTGTTCGAGAGTAGTAGAAGAAAGAGGCAAATCAGAGAAGAGGAGGGTTATGTTGGATTTGAAGAAAATCCTGAAGAGGAGGAGGAAGTGGGGAGTGGAGAACATGAGGACATAGATTCCCCAACTAGACAAGACCAAACTCAGACACCTTTGTGGAAATATGTTCAGAAACAGGAAGGAGGGAAAGGTGGTGGAACCACTAAATTTATGTGCCCCCATTGCAATAAACAATACCATGGTTCATACACCCGTGCGAGAAGGCAGCTTTGTGGTAAAATGCCAGGGGATGGAGAAAAAAATATAGGAATCAAAATTTGTACTAGTGTGCCAGCAACATAGAGAGAGAAATATAGGAAGGAAGAGGAGGCTTGTTGAGAAACCAACTCCAAAAAGAGAAGAAAAGAGATATAAACGCCTTAGAAATAAGCCACTTCGAGGGGGCAACCTCCAATACATTACATGAATGAACAATTCTTGGATGATACAATTTACAAAACCTCCTTTCTATATATAGGAGTCCATGGGGCCATAATGTACTCCTAGTGGGCCACAATGTAATCCTAGCCGACCTAACATTAATAATTTAAGGGCACAATAATAACAAAATGGGGGTTACAAGGGTACAATAATAACAATAAGGGGTTTACACTAATAATAATAAGGGACTATACTAGTGATATAGGGACCTAACAAGGCTGCACTACAGAGATCTAAAAGATCTAAGGGTTTCATTGATTCTTATTCAGGCCCAACACGTCATGGACAAACAAGTTCAACTTCCACCCATGCCACTGGTTTTGGAGGCAGTGGCACATCTGGATTAAGGCGTAGAACCATATCCGATTTCCTGGACGAAGGGTGTAGGAATGATGTGGATTCAAAAGTTTACCGATTTCTATATGCATGTGGGGTGCCATTCAATGTTCTTCGCTCACCTTATTGGCATGAAATGGTTTCTGCCATTAATGATTCCCCCAAAGGATACAAAAGCCCTGGGTATGACAAGGCCAGAATCATGGGTCTTGATCATGAAAAAGATAAAATAAACCATTCTTTGGCTAGAATGACAAATTCGTGGAATGAGCATGGGGTGTCCATTGTCTATGATGGATGGACCAATGTAAAAGGAAAGCCATTGATAAGTGTTTTCGCTGTGTCGGTTAGTGGTGCAATCTTCCTGTCAGCATATGATTATTCAGACAAATTCAAAACCGACATTAACATTGCAGAACCATTACTTGATATAATTGAAAAGACTGGGCCATACAATGTCATACAGGTTATCACTGATAATGCTGCTAACTATAAGGCAGCGGGAGAAATTATTGAGGATAAATACCCCAACATATTTTGGTCTGGGTGTTTGGTTCACACAATGAACCTTTTGATGCATGATATCATAAAAAACAGACAACCTCAATTCAAATGGCTTGGTGATTTGTACAAGAGAGGTAAAAAAATGATAAAATTTATTACAAATCATAGCAATACCCATGGGCTTTTCCGTACTCACTCCAAATTGGAGTTGTTGAAGATAGCAAAGACTAGATTTGCTAGCTATTACCTCACCTCCAGGCGCCTTTTGCAGGTAAGAGATTCATTGGCTACAATGGTATCAAGCCCACACTAGTAAGTATTAAAGGATAGGGCAACGACAATAGTTGACAGACAGGGTTTCGAACGTGTGGAGGAGACCGCCCTTGACCCTTTGTTTTGGGCACGTGTGAGGGAAATTTTGAATTTCACCAAGCCCATTTATCACATGATTCGGTTTGCAGATACAGATAAACCAGTGATTGGGGAGGTTTATGAGCAGATGGACAACATGTTGGGCCAAATGAAAGATATTGTTAAGGATAATGATCCCAACTTGTATGCTATGATTCATCACTGTGTGTGTGCACGGTGGAATAAACTCAATGTTCCACTACATGCCTTGGCATATATCCTTACGCCAAAATATTACTCTCCATCTTGGTTGGGCCAACCTGCACCTGGAGGTGGAGTTAGGATGAAACCTCACACAGATCTAGAGGTACAAGAGGGGTACATGAAGGCATTAGACAAGTTGGTACCCGACAGGGAGGAATGTGCTAGATTGCGCCTTGAATTAGGCAAATACTTCAGTTGCACTGCTAACTTTGGTTCTTTCCATGCAATGGAAGACAAAGATAGATTTGATGCTCTCACATGGTGGGAAGCATATGGCGGCATGGGACTTTTGCCAAAGTTGGCAAAAAAGTTCTCTCACAAGTTGTGAATACTTCTTCTGCAGAGAGGTGTTGGAGCACCTACAACTTCATACATAATGTGAGAAGAAACAAGCTGAATGAAAACCGAGCTGAAAGCTTGGTTTATGTGCATTACAACTTGAGGTTGTTGAGCCATTACTGTGATCGGGCAAATGAGGATCAATCATACAGAGTCTGGGATAACAACCCAGAGGATGATAATTTGGAGGACGGCACGATACATATGGAAGAATTGGAAGCAGAACTTTTTAGGGATGATGATGAAGCATTAGTAGCATCGCCACACACAGGGCCAGTCCCACCATCTACTGGTAGCAGTGCAGGTGCCAGTGCCAGTGCCAGTTCTCAATATCACACTATTGTTCCTTTCCAGATCCAACCTCCACCTTCTAGTCATGGTCGTGGTACTCCTGAGAGTACTAGAAGACCACCATTACCTCGTGGCTCGCACAAATTAGACATTTCTTGTGGGCGTGGCAAGGGGCCAGCTAGTAGATAAAATAGATTTGTTGTTTACTAGTCTTTTCTATTTGTTGTTGACAGTTGAAAAATTGAAACTTGACTTTTTCATATATTTAATGACAATTTAAGTTTGAAGTTTGAATTTGAAAGGTGAAACTTTGAAGTTGGCATTTATAAGTTTACAAGTCATTATGAATTATGAATATGATGCTTCATGAAATTTATATGGTGATCAATGAATCAATGATGATAAATGTTATATATTGAATTTTGAAATCAATGAATCAATGATGATAAATGATATATATCAATGATGATTAATGTTATATATTGAAATTTGAAATCAATGAATCAATGATGATAAATGTTATATATCAATGATGATAAATGTATATTGAATTTTGAAATCAATGAATCAATGATGATAAATGCTAGATATTGAAATTTGAAATCAATGATGATAAATGTTATATGTCAATGATGATAAATGTTATATATTGAATTTTGAAAGCTTGAAACCTTCAGATTGATGATTCGCGAGACTCAAGAGTCAATATGTTGTATGCTTCCAATTTGTGGGCGTGGTTGATGAAGATTATAACTTCTAGATGATTGATTTTATATGATTCAATCTATGTTTTTATGTTTTTTATGTCTAATTCATCATTCTACATGTTTTTGTTGACATATATGCATCAAAATATAAAATATATATATATATATATAAACGCTCCGGACCGGAAGCTTCTAAAAATGGCGCTCCTGCTCCTGCGCCCACTCCCGCTCCACGTTTTCGCTCCCGCTCCCAAGTAACCTTGGTTTAGCTTGTCTGCAGTATTGTTTAGTACACCGGGTGTCTCCGTGCAGAGATCCCACCCTCAGCCCCGTGAGAATTCGAGTGCTTGCTCGGGTGAGGTATTCTACCACCATTTTTGCAGGGGGATTTGTGGTTGCCTTCGTTGTGGAGAAGAGCATCTAGGGACTGCGCAGTCTTGAGAGAGAGGATGTAGTTCATCTTGGGGGAGCTCCGGATTGGTGCCATTTTGGAGGATTCAGGCCGGAGAATTGAGCAAGGGGAAAACCCTTGCCTATTGGAGATATTTGGGAGAGAGGGAGTCCCTATTTTGGAGGTTGTCATTCAGCACTAGCGTGGCCCTTGGGAGGATAGCGTAGATCCTCAAGGGAGGCATTTTCGGAGGTTGAGCATTTCAGAAACGCTCCCTGGGCTTTTCTGGGTATTGTGAGTAGAGATCGATTCCAGAGTATTAGCGTTTTCCGAGTAGGGGAGCAGCCCCAAATACTCATTTTGGTTCCAGCAGTTGCAGCAGCACGGCAGTATTTCAGCAGTTGGAGTTAGAGCAGAGAGCAGCCATTTCCTTTGACATTCTGGGAGTATTCCTACACTTTCATGGTGCAAGTCGAGGTGCCATCATTCTGATCACCACTTGTACTTCTTTATATTTCTCAGTATAATAAAATGACTTAGCATTCTCTATTTCATGTGTATCTGCCAGTGTTACACGGGGTCTCGCCCCCCCACCTAGGGGTCTAGATTCCTCGCTCCCTCGCGCTCCGGGGTCTTGGGGACTTCTAGGGGACGTTTCCCTCACGCCCCCTCATGCCCCCGGACACCCCCCTTCACGCCCCCTCACGCCCCCGCACACCCCCCTTCACGCCCCCTCATGCTCCCCTCTCGCCCCTTTTAGTTTATGGTTTCGTGTTAAAAGTTGGTGTGCCACTTAGCATGTTTGAGAATCCAAGTGATTTTGATTCAGATGGTGACATGGTTGATCCTGATAAATTCGTGCAGAAGTTGGATGCAAAGACTAGTGGGGCATTACCATGAGCATTTATGCTCATTTATCATTATGATGATATCATTTGATATTCATATGTTATGTTTTATGTTTCAGAGATGACTTATTTGCTTTTAAGTTTTATGTTTCAGACTTGAGTTGTAAACTTCAGTTTAAACTTTATTTTGAATCTTGATATAATATGTCATATGATATCTTAAACTTTATTTTCATAGTACATTGTTAGTAGTTACATTAATGATTATATAGTTACAAACTTACAAACTTACACGTATGAGTGTATGATGTATGTTTTAACTTTTAACTTTTAAATTTGTTTCACTTATATGATTCATCATTCATCGATATAATTTTATCATTTATGATTTATCTTTCATGATGTAAGTGTATGATGATTGTATATACATTCCTTGCAAAAATACAGTTACATTATAAATATTAAATTTTACAATTTTTATGACCCCGACGTCCCCCCACGTTTCCTGAAAATTGGTAGGGAGCTTTTGCATAGGCCGCCCCCGAGCTCCCTCGCCCCCTCGCTCCCACCTCTAGGGGACTTGGTGGAACATTGGTATCTGCTTCATGGTTTGTTTCTAGCACTATATGTCTTGTTGTATGCTTTATATTACTGTCTATTTCCCCTTTGGGATATTACAAAATCAAGCCGGGGACATTCTCAGTACCCGAAGGAAATCGATTCTGAAACAAGAGAATTTGATTTCAGTGGGTAAGTTAGTAGAGGCAGGGTTGCAGAAGCAGAAGGAGGAGGGAGGATTCAGTTATCGGAGAAGCAGAAGTCTGGGGGATGAAGGGAAGGGTGAGATGATTGGCAGCAAGATCCCCTCCACGCAGAGTTACGCAGTCCAGGGAGAGACTGCGCAGAGCTCTCATGCTGGATGACGTAGAGGGTGAAGGAGGTCATCCCGAGGGTCTGAAATTCTTCTGAAGGTTCCAGAAAATTCAGCCAGGTGTATGCTAATTTTACGCTGCTCATCAGACTCTTGTAAATGTACTTTCCATTTTTGAAGATAAATACAAAACTCTCATCTGTTGCACCGGTTTTCCCACATTGGGTTTTTCCGGGGACAATTGTCTAAAAATAACTGTGTTCATATGGTTTTTTCTATTGTGCTATTTGTGTAATTTTCTATTCTTATTCTTTTGATTAGAGTGAAGATCTGCAAATGTGTTTATTTCATAATTTACTGAAGCATCTGTAAATAACTTATCTCATAAGTAGGAGAAATAAACCAAGTATTGCAGTAATAATTTTCAGTCTCGAAAATTTCACATGGTATCAGAGCAAAAGGCTAAAGACAGAAAGGGAGGATCTGCCATGGACCAGAGATCCATCATCTGGAAGGGTTCACGCAGTCAAAGGGACTCACGCAGTCCTCCAGAGCATGCAAAAATGCAGAGGGAACACGACATGAAAGTGCCGACATTCAGACTAGAAGAGGATCCTCCAAGTGTTTGGTATATTGACAGTGGAGTATCTGCTCACATGACGGGGGTTTCAGAATGTTTTTCGAGCTACCAAGAAGAACAGATGAATTTCCAGATAACTATGGGAAACAAGGCAAAATGTAACCCCATTGGGAGAGGTACCATAACATTTCAGACAAAAGATGGCAACAATATTTGAGCCACAAATGTTCTGCATGTACCAGGGTTGGGGATGAATTTACTCTCAGTGTCTCAACTACAGAACAAGGGCTATGACGTATACTTTATTAGAGATAGTGTATGTCAAACACCCTAGCTGGAGCAAAAAGGCATAAATTGGAGTAAGGAGTCACAAGCGATATAAACTCCAGCTTGAATCTCCGGTGGCTTTGATTGGTAGTACAGACGAAAGAGGTCTGAATGGGTTATGGCACAGAAGGATGGGGCATCTACATCATGGAGCCTTAAGGATTCTCAAAAATACTATCATAGGGGCTCCTGAACTCAGCACGAAGAAAGATGAAGTCTACAGGGGGTGCGTACTAGGGAAGTATGCTAAGGCAGCATTTCCAAGAAATAGCAACAGAGCTAAGGGTGTATTGGAGTTAATACACTTGAATATTTGAGGTCCAATGTCCCCAACCGCTCTCAGTGGTGCAAAATATTTTGCTACCTTCATTGATGATCATTCCAGAAAAAACTTGGATCTATTTTCTGAAAACCAAAGATGAAGTCTTTGATTGATTCAAAGAATTCAAAGCCTTGGTAGAAAACTCTATGGGAAAGAAGATCAAGAAGCTGCTATCAGATAACGGTGGAGAATATATCGATAATGACTTCACCAATTTCTGTGCAAGGGAAGGCATCAAGAGAGAATGGACAACTCTATACAATCCAAAGCAAAATGGAGTTGCAGAATAGAAGAATCGGACCATAATAGAAGCTGCAAGGGCAATGTTGTACGACCAAGATATGCCCAAATTCTTATGGGCAAAGGCTTGCAATACAACAATATATGTAGAGAACAGAGTTCCCCATAGAGCCTTGGGGAAGGTGACTCTCGAGAGTGTGTTCACAGGCAGCAAGCCAGAGGTGAGCCACATTAAGACATTCGGCAGCATGGTGTACTGCCACGTTCCAGATGAAAAGAGGAAGAAGTTGGATCAGACTGCAGAAAAGGGTTTCCTTATGGGCTATAGTGAGAATGCGAAAGCATATCGCATCTATATTCCAAAGAGCAGGAAAATCATGGTAAGAAGAGATGTGAAATTCATAGAGGAGAGAGCCTTCAGGAAATCTCGAGAAATGGCCACAGATACGCAGATTGAGGAGGATCCACTAGTACAACGTCAACGACCTACAGAGGAAGGGTCAAGTGCCTCTCCAAGGCACAAGGATTCTAAGGAGAGTTCCTCCAAAGAAGAACAAGAAGGAGAGCAGGTGAGACAACCCACCACTGATGGGAGACCGAGTAGAGAACTTCAACAAATTCTAAAGGATGCGGAAGAATTTGTTGGATCACCTAGAGAAGGGAAGAGGATACGGAAGCAACTAGATAGATATCAGGCACTGGTAGCTTAGGTTGGAGAACCTTCCAGATTTCGGGAAGCAACTCAGTATCAAGTGTGGGTGGATGCCATGGTGGAGGAGTATAGCTCCATCATGACAAATGATGTTTGGGAAGTAGTCCCTAGACCACAGGATAGATCAGTTGTAGGATCACGGTAGATCTACAAGATCAAGTATGCTGCAGATAGTAGCATAGAGAAGTTCAAGGCAAGATTTGTAGCTAAGGGGTATGCACAGAAGGAAGGCATTGATTATGAGGAAACCTTCGACCTTGTAGCTCGCTACACTTCTATCAGATCCGTCATCTCTCTGGCTGCGCAGATGGGATGGGAGATTCACCAGATGGATGTTAAGACAACATTCTTGAACGGGGTGATAGAGGAGGAAGTGTACATAGAACAACCAGAGGGCTTCGAGACACATGAGTAGAAGACTCATGTTTGCAGGCTCAAGAAAGCCTTATATGGTTTAAAACAAGCCCCCAGGGCATGGTATGGGCGAATTGATAGCTACTTGCAGAAGATGGGGTTCGTCAAGAGTGATGTAGACCCCAACCTCTACTTCTTAAGAGTAGGGGATGAGCCGTTAATTCTGGTACTGTATGTGGATGATTTGTTTCTGACTGGATCATCGAAGCTCATCAAGGACTGCAAGGAGAATCTGGCTACAGAATTCGACATGAAGGATCTGGGGCAGATGCACTATTTTCTTGGATTAGAAGTCTGGCAGCAGAAAGGGGAAATCTTCTTGGGGCAAGGAAGATACATGACATAAATCCTGAAAATATTTCAGATGGAAGACTGTAGACCCACGGCCACGCTAGTGATTACTAACTGGAAGAAGATAGACACAACGGAAGATGATGAGGTTGATCCCACCTTGTATAGGCAGCTCATCGGATCATTGATGTATTTGGTCAATACTAGACTAGCCATCTGTTATGCAGTGAATACCCTCAGTCAGTTCATGGTGGAACCAAGGAGGGCTCACTGGGCAGCAGCCAAGCATGTTCTCAGATATCTAAGGGGGACAGTCCAGTATGGTTGAAGTACACCAAGGGCAATGAGGTCCAGTTGAGTGGGTTCATAGATGCCGATTGGGCTGGAAGCACAGTGGATTGGAAAAGTACCAGTGGGTACTGCTTCAGTCTCAGATTAGGAATGACCTCCTGGTGTAGCAGGAAACAAAAGTCTGTAGCACTAATTTCAGCCGAGGCAGAGTAGATGGCAACAAGCACAGCTTTGTGTGAGGCCATATGGCTCCGCAAGTTACTCTTGAATTTTCTCAAGAGGCGGATGGAACCGACCGAGATTATGTGTGATAATCAGAGTTGTATTAAGCTCTCTGAAAATCTCGTGTTTCATGACTGGTCGAAACACATTGACATTCGGTGCCACTTCATCAGGGACTATGTCCAAAGGGGAGCAATACAGTTGCGATACACTCTTATAGGGGAACAGGTGGCAGATATCCTCACAAAGGCTCCGAGTAAGATAAAGTTCACTTACATCAGAGAGAAGATGGGGATGGTTGAGAACCCTTTCCATTAGAGGGAAGGGTGTTCTTCAGAAATAGACGCAGCTGTAGTACGGATGAGGCAGTGGCAGAGACAGTGTCACAAGGCAACATCGTAGAGATGAGGGGCAACAGCTAGGACAACATCAACGCAGCAGATGTTACAGAGTCAGAGCAGTGCAGTGGTATCTTGCTTGAACACTTTCCTCGCTAAGAGGGAGTGTTGATTTTTATAATATCGGGAAGTGTTCTTAGTCTCATCTTTGGTGGAGAGGCTTGGACAATAGTTATCCAGAGAACCCAAAAATCGTTTGTGGAAATTCCACTCGGATATGACTTTATTAGACCCTAAGTCTAAACTTAGGGAAATTAAATAATTAAAGGGTATTAATAAAGCAGAGTATGAATCATCTAGAAAACAAAGATCAAGTCATATTTTAATCTGAGCCATTGATTAACGATATAATCTTGTCCGTTGATTCATCAGCGAGAAGACTATAAGAAGGGACTTGAGGGTCATTTGGAAATGAAGTTGGGGAAATTCTCATAGCCGAAGGAAATCAATTCTGAAGCAAGAGAATTCGATTTCAGTGGGTGAGTTTGTAGAGGCAGGGTTGCAGAAGTAGGAGGAGGGAGGATTCAGTTATCGGAGAAGCAGAAGTCTGGGGGATGAAGGGAAGGGTGAGTTGATTGGCAACAAGATCCCCTCCATGCAGAGTTATGCAGTCCAGGGAGAGACTGGGCAGAGCTCTCAGCTAGATGACGTAGAGGGTGAAGGAGGTCACCCCGAGGGTCTGAAATTCTTCTGAAGCTTCCAGAAAATTCAGCCAGGTGTATGCTAATTTTACTTTTCTCATCAGACCCTTGTAAATGTACTTTCCATTTCTGAAGATAAATACAAAACCCTCATTTGTTGCATCGGTTTTCCCACATTGGGTTTTTCTGGGGACAATTGTCCAAAAATAACTGTGTTCATATGGTTGTTTCTATTGTGCTATTTGTGTAATTTTTTGTTCTTATGCTTCTGATTAGAGTGAAGATCTGCAAATGTGTTTATTTTAGAATTTACTGAAGTATCTGTAAATAACTTTTCTCATAAGTAGGAGAAATAAACTAAGTATTGCAGTAATAATTTTCAGTCTCGAAATTTCACAGAGTGGACCTTCCTAACTGGGACAATATTAGGGCTATCCTCCGACAAGAGGAAATATGTCGGATGACCAAGAGGCAGTACAACACTGGTTCGAGCAAGGTGAGGAAGGAGGAAGAGGAAGATGCAACCCTGGCATCAAGGAAGAATCAAGGGAACAAGAAGCGTTATCTGTCAAAGATCAAATGTTTCCAATGTGGCGAAATTGGAGAAGGACAAGGAAGCTTCTAGTTCCAAGGCTGTTGTAGCAGTCGATGGCTCCGATGATGACGTAGCCATGAGCGCTCATGAACCACGGAAGTGGGGCGATATTGATCTGTAGAGCAGCTACAGAGTGGTGGCAGGATCCTTGAGGTGCCCAAACTCTTTGATCACATACGAACTACGAGAGCCTTAAGACGGTAGCGAGACAAGTTGAGCAGTGGGTACAGAAGATCACGATGAAGCAGAGGTAGAGGCTGACACGCTGATGAGGGAGCAACGCAGTGCACATGCAGCAGCAGCGCAGAGGTAGCGCAGAGAAGGCTTGCTTACGCAATGCAATGTTGTAGCAGTGCAGAGGCTTTAGGAGGACAACGCAGCGCAGATGCAGCAACAACGTAGAGGGAAGTAGCGCAGAGGTCTCCTTGTGGAAATTTCTGAATCTTTACACTTTATGCAGAAATTATTTACGGTTAATCTGGTTATGCTCCTCCTACTTAAACAAGTTATTAACTGAATAAATTCAAGCTAAAATCGAAGAAAAACACATAACATATCTCCACCAATCCAGATCTAGAACAAGTTCATGCACACGTAGAAAAAGTGACACAGTTATTTATGGAGAAATAGTCCCTGGAAAAACCCAATGCGGGAAAACCGGTCTCTGGCTGTTGGAGGGTTTTATTATTAAGAATTTTTTGAATACAACAAGCCTGGGTTCTAGACCTGGAAAACCCGACAGAGATAAAATAGATCTACAACTCACTGGCTGATCTAGGGCCAAAGTAATAATTGATCCGCACCGTCAAACGGGATTTACAGAACTCAGCCAAAATTAGGGCCTAGAAAACCCAGCGCTGCCCCTGAAAGCCTTTGAAACCCCTCTGACCCTCAGCGCTGCTTCGGAACGGTCTGCGTTACCCCAGACTGGGTGACGCAGACTCTACACTGCCCCTTAGGGTCTCTTCGTAACCCTTGAGGGTTTCCTACTGAAAATTCATGTTGTCTTTGGAGGGATTGCGCTATCCTTGCTGCTGGAGTTTCCCTTCTCCTCTGCGTTGCCCTCTTAGCTGATTTCTGCCTCTTGTGTATTCTAGACCCCTGGATCAGATCATCCCCTTGGCCTAAATTCCCCTCTCTGCAACTGAAACACTTCTGAGTATTCTGAGGAAACCCTGCCCTAGAATCTTAACTTAGCTTTAGTTCTCTACCTCTATGGATCTTTACAAATGACTCCAAGCCTTTGCTTTATACTTTTCTCGTTGGGAAACCAACGACCATGATTAGATCTTGAATCAATAGCTAAGATTAAAAGAAAGCTTGATCCATGTGACTTAAGACAATTTCATCACATGTTTAATTAAATTCACTTTAATTATTTAAGTTCCCTAAGTTTTAACTTAGGAAATACATTAAAATAATTAATTAAATTAATATCTCCTAAACTAGATGAAATTTCCCAAATCAATTTCTGGGTTTTGTAGATCAAGTGTACTCTAGTCCCTCCACAAAATTTGGGAGCTAGAGCAGAACTGATGCTACCCCAAATACACAAAATCTCAACACTCCCTCTTAGCATCAAGGATGTGCTCTAGCAATACATCACACTTATGCATTACATGACTTTCAGTACTGGTTCTATGTTGTTGAAGCTTCGCCTGCTACCACTCAACTCTGCACTGCTACTGCCATTTTGTATTGCTGCCCATGACTCTGCCACTGCCACTGCAACCTTTGTACTGCAACTCCCTCTCAATATGCTGCATCTGTGCTGCTCATAGCACTGCCACTGCTGATTTGCTGCACTGCAACTTCAGTTGTCGAGAGAAACAACTGAATCTCCTGCCCAATCTTTGACAAACAAGTCAGATGGGCTGCATCCTCATCATTGAAGCTCTATAGGCTACAAATCTATGCTGGCATCTGAAGGATGATGCACAGCTATAGCTCTGCACTGCGTAATCAGACTCCCTTTGCACTATTGAAGTCACATCAGCCCCTTGTGCTGAAATCTCTTACGCTGCTGCTGCACTGCGCTATCCCTCTGAAGCCTTCTGCGTTGTTGCAACTCTGCACTGCGTAAGCAGCTCTGCTCTGCGCTGCTGAAGTCACATTAGCCTCTGCGTTGCTGCTGCTTCTACGCTGCTGCTTCCTTGCTTTCCGCTGCCCCTTCTAGTCTTCAGATCTGTCTCTGCTTCTGCTTCATATAGATCTATGCACCCACTGCTCCACTATCCTCGCTACTGTCTTAAGGCTGTCGTAGCTCGCTTGTGATCCAAGAGATGAGCTGCTCAAGGATCTCGCCCTACTTCTATGTAGCTCCTCTACATATCCATGTGACCCCACTTTCGTGGTTCATGAGTGCTCATGGCTGCATCATATTCTGATCCATCATCTGCCACTACAGCTTTGGACGAAGATGCTTCCTTGTCCTTTTTCTTTTGATGACAATTGCTGGCAAAATATCCCATTTCACCACACTGGAAGCACTTGATCTTTGAGAGATCCTTCTTCTTCTTTGGTTGCTTCTTTGATGCCAAGGCTACATCTTCCTCATCTTCCTTCTTCACTTTGCTCGATCCAGAGCTATACTGCTTCTTGGTGAATCTGCGAAGTTCTTCTTGACGCAGAACTGACCACAAGCAGTCCCAATCTGGGAGGTCTGCTCTACCTAAGATACTTTGGACAAAGGTTTCCCACTCATTTGTGACTGCATTGAGGGCAGTCCTAACCATCACATCATCTTCCACCTTAGCACCAGTTGCAGTCAACTGCAGTCTGAAGAGGAAATGCTCCATGTCTTCTCCCTTGGTCATCATGAATGACCTCATCTGAGTCCCCAACAACATCTTTCTTTGGACAGATTTTCCCTCATATAGGGAGATTAAGGCCTTCCACATCTCATTAGTTGTCTTCTTCTCAGCTAAGTGTGGTGCAATATGGTCCTTGATTCCATCCATAATCAGCCGCTTGGCATGCCCAATAGCCTCCTTATGCTTCTGAAGGAGATCCGAATCTGTCGATGTGGCCAGAGTTTGCTCTGCATGGTCTCTAAGATTGTATGCCTCAAGGACTATTAGGATCCTTGCCTTCCAAACTGAAAAGTTTGAGAGGCCATCCAGCCTATCCTGATCACGCAGTCCATGAGGAGCCATCTGCTCAGAATATGTCGAAACTTCCTCTTCTCTTTGCTAGAGAAATGGATCTAAGGCCCTTGGTGAAACAGGCACCTTCTGCTCCCTTTGACCACTGATTTCCCTCCTTGGAAATCTACCAAATCAACTATGATTCAACTCTTCTTTGATCCTTTTTGATCAAACTGCAAGTTTCCTTTGGCTAGAAACTCTCTGAGACGCTGATCTCCTCCTGCTCTTTGTCACTTATGCTAAGGCTAAAATCTGAAAACTAAATCTACCAAATCAACTATGGTTCAGCTCTTCTTTGATCCTCTGATCAAACTGCAAGTTTCCTTTGGCTAGAAACTCTCTAAGAAGCTGATCTCCTCCCACTCTTTGTCACTTGTGCTAAGGCTAAAATCTGAAAACTTCGAAATTTAACACTACCAGCACCTTCTGAATTTCTGCAGTCTTTTCTGGATCTGACAGATTCAGATCTGAATCACACTGGCTGGCTTCAGACCAATCCAGCGTTGTTTCTGTTAGAATTAATGGAGAAAGTTCAGTTAGGATAGGATTGAGATTCTAATTCTAGATCTCAGATCCTAATATTCAGGGAGTGGTTAAAACTACCTGATTGTGAGAAAGCCTATATGTACTAGACTGTTCTCTTGATTGAATGGATCAGATTGTGTGAGTGCTTGTACACTCTCCAACGTCTCACCTGGATAGCCATTTACCTTATATTCATTTTTATCATGGTATCGAAGCACAGGATCAGAGGCCTGTGTTGCTCTATTTCCGCGATGGTTGAAGCTTAAGTCTTTGGAGGCCGAGACGTTGTGTGAGGAGCGCTGTTGTTAGCTACTCCTGGAATGTGTGAGCCTGATCTGTGGCTGCGTAGACTGCAGATGGGTGAGTTTGTGCAGTGATCAAATTTGTTTTGAGTTCCTGCGCTGTTGTTTTGAGGAGGCCCATTGGTGCGGTGAACCCGACGTGAATGTCATAGAGTGTTGAGGGGCAGACTGGTGCAGCGAGCTCCAGAATGGAGGAGAGCTGCCATTGTTGTAGCCTAATCGGAGGAACGCTGCCACCGTTGCTGTTGTGTGGCTGCTGAGGAGCGCTGCCACAAAGAGGATATCGGGTGTGAGGATTGAAGCCATTTGCTGAAGCTTGCGACGAGGCTGAAGAGATCGCGGGTGAAATCGGCGAAAGTGTCGAAAATTCAGCCAGACTTCTGGAAAAGAAGGCCGAGAGGCAGCGTTGAAGCAGATCCGCCGTTAAGCAGATCTGTGGCCGAAGTGGCAGAGGGACTATGTTGCAGTGGCGGTGGTGCCTTCTTGCGTGGAGGCCGAGCCTGGAGATAAAAGATCGCTGTCGTGCGTGGAGATCCTGCCCTTTTGCAAGATCTGATGCCCGACCATGCTAGATTGGAAAATCAGAGGAGATCTGTATTCTAGGTGATCTGCGTTTGATCGTTTGATCACGGGTGGATCTCCGTGAGAAGGGTCATGGAGATGCAATTTCCTGAGTCGGAGCTTGTTTTTTTTTTGTTGTGCGTTGAGTGTTGTGTATTTATTTATTTGATGTCTGGGCGTCGCTCGGCCAAATTGCTCGACATTGTTTACAGGTGCTGCCTGTGGTCATAATCGCTGCAGATTCTGTGATTGGTCGATCGGTGGCCTTGAAGGCATTGTGATGGTTGCAAGGGAAAATTGCAAACCGGGCTCCCGTCAATGAGTTTGGTGTCCGAATTCAAGCCCAACTCACCCCCAGATCCCTTGACATCACAGTGAGATTGACCGTGACTGAGATCGTTTGGGATTACAAATCGCATGGCCGTAGTCGATTTTTTCCTTCGTGTCGATTATTCCTATGGTCGAATGACCTCTTCAGGAACCACGAGTATGCAGAACTCGCATGAGTGGAAAGTTTGCAGGTCGTAGATAATTTTTTGGTCTATATTTTATGAGTGAAAATGTTGACATTACGTTCCATGGCGATATTGCGTGTTATTGTCTGCCCGAGCATGGAGAGCAGTTTGTGAAAGTTGTAAAGGTGAGTTTGACTCGAGTTCTTTTATACCTTCTCTTCAGGGTAAAGGTGAACTAGGTTGGAAGGGTTCTACAGCAATCAGATTTTCCAGATCTGGGTGCGTTGCTTCTTCCAATCGTTTGCAGAGAGTACTGCCGAATCTTTACCACATTCTCCGTGATCTGTTGTGATCTGCACAGAGTAGTAGATCCGAGTAGTAGTCAAGGCCTGAGAATAAAGGTGTGGTTTTATTCTTTTTGTTTGGTCTTTGTGACAAAGTTTTATTTCCGTGCCCACTTGATAATTGAACATTGGACCTGTTCGTGGCTGGGAGCAAGGGAGATGCGTGGTGCAGCTACCAGATAAGGCATTTCTATTCAGCAATCCGACAAAGAAAGGTGTGGTTGTGTGCATTTTTTTCTTTAATCGTGGGCCAAAGCAATGCTGCATTTATAGTTGCTGATATACGTTGCAGCAACATCTGGCTGCTTGAGGATTGCAGTTGGGTAGGGATAAATCTGTGGTTTCGTTTGTGGCGGACCAAGTGCTTTCCAGATGGCAAGTTGGCAGGTTGAAGTGTTCTTGCAAGGGAGAAAATAGAAGGATAAAATGGGTTGTCAAAGTAAAGTGAAAGAGTCTCGAAGAAAATTCAAGAGAAAGCATCAACGGAGAAGTGAAAAATATTGTGTTGCAGAATTTTGTGATTTGTTTCAGGTTGATGGTGATAGACCAGCTGCTGATCAAGATGCAGATTTAGAATTTGGTGATATTATTAAATGGTTAATGCCAGATTTACCATCTTTTTCAGCTATGAATTATGAAAGCTGGGCAAATGAAATAAAAACAGTACTATGGAAGTTAAACTTACTGGATTATGTTGAAGATGTTATTAATGATAGTGGAGATACAATAGTATTAAGTCTTACAACATCTACAGTAGATGACAACATAATATTCAGCGTAATATAGGAATATGGAGAGATTCCTAGTACAAAGTTTTTATGGGATGTTTTAGAGATGAAATACTGTTTGAATAAGGGCAATGATGCTGAAGATATTGCTCTTGATAATGATCCCATATTTGTTTGTGAAACTAAAGATGCAATGATGGGTGATGCATGCGTATCTGTAATTGAAACTTGTAATGATGAAAACACATCCATTATTGTAGAACCTGAAAGTTTTCCTGATGTAGAACCTGAAAGTTTTTCTGATGCAGAAATAAAGTTTGATGAGACTTATATATCTCATGATGAGTGGATCAATTTGATGATTGAAAAACATCAAATTGATGAATTACTGTTTGGTGAGAAGGAAGGCCTATCTTCACATACAGATCAAATGCAGAGCATGCTTGTAGCAACAGAACTGGATGAAGGCATAATTATGTCAGCATAAAAGGATGAAGTAGGGAGAGATGGTGAAATGAAAGCTCTCCTGAAGGAGCAGGAAGATGAAAGTAATTGTGGTCATCTTTATAAATCTAACATTGTTTTTTGTGCAAACATTGGTAGGCAAGAATCAACAATGAATTTTGAAGAAGAATTGAAGTTTCTTGAAGCATGGATTGAAACACCATGTCTTTATGAAATTAACACAGAAATTGTTGTAATCAATGGTGAAGATATCATCGCTGATGTTCAGATGATTGACACCGGAAATAGTGAGAAGGAAAATTCTCCTATCCACCCTACCATAATTTTGAGAAGGATGAGAACAAGAAGTCAAGTTTTCCTTCACAAGGGAAGAAATGAGGCGAAGATACATCACTATCTCATGGCAAAGAAAGTGAAGATGAAGCCTCATCCACGAATGAACAAATATGGTCTCAGAAGCATAAAGACTAAGGTGAAGAATCTGTTACCAAGTTTTTTTTTTTTATGTCTTTTACCATTGTAAGCCTAGCTGAGACTAGACCAGCAGGCATATGTTATTGTTCAGTACCCTTTCTCCATTAAGGGGGAGTGTTAGAAATAATGTAGAAAGTTCAATTAGGATAGGATTGAGATTCTAATTCTAGATCTCAGATCCTAATATTCAGGGAGTGGTTAAAACTACCTGATTGTGAGAAAGCCTATATGTACTAGGTTGTTCTCTTGATTGAATGGATCAGATTGTGTGAGTGTTTGTACACTCTCTAGGTTTTCACCGGGAGAGCCATTTACCTTATATTCATCTTTTATCAGTTTCTGAGCTACCTCTGCGCAGTAATTGTGTGGGCTTGCTAGGAGACAACGTTAGACAATGTCACCTTTCCCTCTGTCTGAATCTGCTTCTAAAAACTGCGCTGCCCCTTCAGATCTGCGTTTCTGCTGCATTTCCAGTTGCTTCCTGCAGCTAGAACCTTCAGATTCTTGCTGGTAAGCCTCCTAGATCTGCAATTCCTCTGATACCATGTGGAAATTTCTGAATCTTTACACTTTATGCAAAAATTATTTACTGTTAATTTGGTTATGTTCCTCCTACTTAAACAAGTTATCAACTGAATAAATTCAAGTTAAAATCGAAGAAAACACATAACAGATCTCCACCAATCCAGATCTAGAACAAGTTCATGCATACATAGACAAAGTGACACAGTTATTTCTGGACAAATAGTCCCCGGAAAAACCCAATGCGGGAAAACCAGTCTCTCGCTGCTGGAGGGTTTTATTATTAAGAATTTTCTGAATACAACAAGCCTGGGTTCCAGATTTGGAAAACCCGACAGAGATAAAATAGATGTACAATTCACTAGTTGATCTAGGGCCAAAATAATGACTAATCCACACCCTCAAACGGGATTTACAGAACTCAGCCAAAATTAGGGCCTAGAAACCCCAATGCAGCCCCTGAAAGCCTCTGCATCAGCCTCTGAAACCCCTCTGACCCTCAGCGCTACTCCGGAAAGGTCTGCGTTACCCCAGACTAGGTGACACAGGCCCTACGTTGCCCCTTAGGGTCTTTGCATAACCCTTGAGGGTTTCCTGCTGAAAAATCACGTTGTCCTTGCTGCTGCAACTTCCCTTCTCCTTTGCACTGTCCTCTGAGCTGATCTCTGTCTCTTGTGTATTGTAGACCCCGGGATCAGATCATCCCCTTGGCCTAAATTCCCCTCTCTGCAGCTGAAACAATTATGAGTATTCTTAGCAAACCCTGCCCTAGAATCTCAGCTTAGCTTCAGTGCTCTGCCTCTGTGTATCTTTACAAATGACCCCGAGCCTTTCCTTTATACTTTTCTCGTTGGGAAACCAACGGCCATGATCAGATCTTGAATCAATGGCTAAGATTAAAAGAAAGCTTGATCCGTGTGACCTAAGACAATTTCATCACATGTTTAATTAAATTCGCTTTAATTATTTAAGTTCCCTAAGTTTTAGCTTAGGAAATACATTAAAATAATTAATTAGTTTAATATCTCCTAAACCAGATGAAATTTCCCAAATCAATTTCTAGGTCTTGTAGATCACGTGTACTCTAGTCCCTCCACAAAATTTGGGAGCTAGAGCACAACTGATGCTACCCCAAATACACAAAATCTCAATACTCCTTACGTAGTGCAGAGCTGTAGCAGCGTAGTAGCCTTTGGAGGATAGCGCAGAGCAACAACCTATGGAGCTTCAGTGATGAGATGCAACCCAAATGACTTTTCTGTCAAAGATTGGTTGATGGTTCTTCAGTTGGTTACTCTCAGCAACTGATTTGCAGTGTAGCAGTTAGCAGTGGCAGTGTTTTGGGCAGCACGATGCAACAATTTGAGAGCGAGTTGCAATACTGATGTGGCAGTGACAATGGAAGAGTCATGGACAACAGTAGAGAGAGCAGCAACAACGCAGTAATGTAGGGCAACAAGCCTAGTAGCAGCGCAGAGACCGACACCAGAGATCAGAGCAGAACTTCGTGATGAAGTGGTTTGCTAGAGCACATTCTTCGCTAAGAGAGAATGTTGAGATTTTTGGGTGTTGGGGTAGCATTAGATGTGCTCTAGCTCCCAAACTTTGTGGAGGGACTAGAGTACATAAGATCTCCAAGACCCAGAAAGTGTTTAGAAGAATTCCATCTGGTTTAAGTTGTATTCAATTAATTAATCTTTTTAATTAAGGACCCTAGGTCTAACTTAGGAAAATTAAAATATTAAAGTGAATTAAATTAAAACTGTGATGAGAATGACTTAAGTGACGCAGATCAAGCAACTTCTAATCTTAGTTGTCGATTAGAGATTAGATCACGGCCGTTGATGTTTCAACGAGAAAAGTATAAGAAGGCGGCTTGGGGTCAGTTGGAGAACACATACACTAGCAGAGCACTGAAGCTAAGCCGAGATTCTAGGGCGTGGTTTGCTAAGAATTTCAGAAGCGTTTCAGCTGCAGTGAGGGGCAGTATTGGAAAGGGGGATGTTCTAGTCCCAAACCAAGAGTACAACGAGGGCAAAGAAGGAGCAATCTAGAGCAACATAGAGGCAGCAGCGACGCAGTTCAGCCAAGAGCCCAGCAGGGGCAGCGCAGAGGCAGCAGAAGGCCAGGAGGGCTGACGCAGGCCCAATTAGGGCAGCGCAGGGGCAGCGTAACCCCAAGTAGCGTGATGCAGGCCCTTCCTAAGCAGTGCAAAGGCTAACGCAAAGGGCTTCAGAGCAGCGCTGGGGTTTCTAGAGGCCATAAAGGGGCTGAGTTCTGTAAATCCCATTTGAGGGTGTGAATCAGTCAAATTTTCTGTCTCTGGATAGAGGTATTGCTACTGTTTTATTTCTCTGTCGGGTTAACCAGTTTGGTGCCCAAATTTGTTGTACTTAGAATCTGTATAATAATAAAAACCCTCCAGAAGCTGGCAGCACTGGTTTTCCCGCATTGGGATTTTCCGGGGACATTTGTCCAGAAAATCCTTGTGTGTCACTTTGTCTTTGAGCATGTTATTCAGTATTTGATCTGTATGTGTAGGCTGTTAACTGTATTTACTTCGATGTTAATGCTGAATTTTTCAGATTAATAACTTATGTAATTAGGAGAAGTAAATCAAGATTTAACAGTAGGGTTTCTATTGAGTAAATTCAGAAATTTTCACAAGGTTAACTCCCCTGGTAAGCTGAGAGGACAAAATTACGTTCAAGGTTTGTCAATCTTCCAAGTCACCCCATCATCCATAATAAATGTCCAAAACAAACAAATATAAGCACCCAATTGCAAAATGATCAAAGTGCCTTTTGAAGAGAAGCCCACCCTCATCCAAGTGTCAAATGCTAGATGGTGAGAAGCATATGGCTGATGCAAATGGTCGAGGCACATGGCATATCATTGTCTAACGGTCGCTGGCAGGGGCTGCTGGATGTCTGTCTGGCCCTCTGGCTGTCAAATATAGCAGAAAATTTTCCTCCTATGGGGTTACCCCTTTTGGTGAGTAACAGTAACACTGCTGATTCTTAGTTATATTATTGAGCTAAAGTAGAAATACATGTTAGTGGGTTCACACCTTCAAATGGAAACCAGATTTTTTATTATTATGCTATGTTGGGGTAGAAATACCTTAAAGTTTGTTACCACCTTTTAGTGTTTAATAGAATTTATTATTTATTGGTTGTGCTGGGATGAAGTAACCTTTCAGTATCTTCCCACGTTGAGGTGGTTAAATGCTTCATTATCCTTTCATTATAATTTTCTATATATGACAAGGCATGGACCAAAGATTAGTGAGCCAAGACCATGTGATTTTCCACTGTATAATAAGAGTACTTTAAACAGTCATTTGATTTGACAATTGATGTGATAAGAAACCCATTCTGTAGTAACCTTAGCAGGTTCTGGAATTGGCATGCTTAGGTTCTTTATAATAATGTTTTACTAATTTATAATTTATATTCATGAGATTCTCTTTTATAGACATGTAGAAATATCATGAAATATTTTTAGAAATATCATGAAATATTTTTTTCATGGGACAGTTAATGAGTTCACAAGACATCACAATTCTCGTTTTGCATGCTGACATTCTGGTAATAAGCACACTGGGTCAGTTGTATTTATATTTACTGTTGTGTATGTTCTATATTTCTCATTTTTATTTGCTGCATTTTGTAGATCATTTGCTTCCAGCCAAAGATGGATCTATGAATGATGACAGATTAAGAAGCAAGGCATGATAAATTTATTTTTATATTTTTCAGTATTGTAGTCCTCTGTTGTAATTTTATTTTATTTTCTCAGGCAACAGCCTTGTGAAGAATCAGACATATTTGAGAAGATAATCCATTCAAAGGAAAAATAAGTAGACTATAAGCATCTCTATCTATTCTATGTTCTAACAGTAGGTTTGTTTTATTTATTGACTCATTAACAGAGTAACTGGAAAGGAATTCCTACAAAGTTGAACAACATTCCTCATTCCAGAGAGATACGAGAATATTTCTACGAGGATGTGCGTCGTGCCACAATAAGGGCTGTAGAAGATGGCTGTACCAGACTCAAGGTTATATGTTTCTAATTTAATATTCTTATCTTGCATTCTGGGAACTTAGATTTGTTTTCTCATCTGTCTTGTTTTACTTAATATTCAAAATACTTTAGATAGAACAGATTGATAATGATGAACTAATATGCAATCCCTTATGAGTGCCTAGTTATTACTTCTTGGGTAAGCCCTAAGTTGCAAGGGGGTCTATGCCATTCTTGAAAAAGAACACGCAAAAGGTGTGCAGAAGGGACCAGAAATAGGACATAAAATCTTTGCACTTGGGACAGAATTGAAACACGTGAGGGTCACATGGAAAATTATTTTCAAGCTTGATGAACTAGATGAACTCCTTTCCAAGGTGAGCCAGTTAGAAGGGAAGAAACTAATTTGGGCTCTAAAACCAACTATGCTTGCTCTCATACAACACAAGTTCTTGGAGGACCCTTGTGAAGGGGTTAGACTACCAGTTGCATCTTGTCTCTATAACATCATGAGACCAACTGCCCTATATATCCGTACAATGATGATGTTATGAATTTTCAGACTAATAGTAGAGGCTTTCGAGGACTTGGACAACAGTGCAAGCTCTACCTTTGAGAAGAAGCTTGAGATTTTAGGAAGTATGGCTATGGTCAGAACATATGACGTCATGCTTGATTTAGGGTGTGATGACTTGGTTTTTTTATTTTTGTAGCATCAGAAAGTGCTCTAAGTCTCAAATTTGGTGTAGAGGCTTAGACACTAGTATTCTAAACAACCCAGAAAGCGTTTGTGGAAATTCCACTCGGATTTTGTTTTATTTGAAAAATATATTATTTTAATGGGAACCCTAAGTCTAAACTTAGGTAAATTAAATAATTAAAGGGTATTAAATAAAATAGAGTGTGAATCTTCTAGAGGACATGGATCAATTCATGTTATGATCTTAGCCATTGATTAGATATCTAATCTGGGTCGTTGATATGTCAACGAGAAGACTATAAAGGAAGGCTTGAGGGTCATTTGGAAAACACACTGAGACACTTAATTGATCTAAGATCAAAATTTCTGGGGCGTGGTTTGCTGTGAATTTCGAACTAGAGATTTGATCAGTGAGGAGCAGAGATAGCATCCAGAGGGGAAGAGATGTTCTCAGTTCGGTGGAGCATCAGTCAGAGAAAGGCAGAGGTGATCTAGCCTAGCCAGCGTTGAAGGAAGGGGTTGACGCAGTGACTGCGTAAGCTCACACAGAAGCAGCGCAAAGGAAAAGGTTTCGGAATTTTGTTGGTGGATCAGTTTTGAAGGCCGGGATCCGGAAAGTGGCATTGGGAGGCTGTTCCTCAGCATTCACAGAGGCAAAACGACTTGGAGGAGGGCTAATGCTGAGCCTAGAAGTGGGCGACGCAATGGCTGGAAGTTCCAACATTGGATCTGCGCAGAGGTGGCGTAGAGCCTGTCCAGGGCATTTTTTCCTTTGTCCGGATTAGCCGGAGACTCATTGATTGAGTGAGGTATTTCTCACATACTCTTTTGCCAGTATTTCTCTCTGTAACTGAATAACCCTTGAGGGTATTCAGAGATGTATTTAGACATTGCTACTGCATAATAATAAAACCCTCAGATCTGCTGCACCGGTTTTCCCGCATTGGGTTTTTCCGAGGACTTAGTCCAAAATAAAGGTGTCATATGTGTGAATGATTTCCTTGTTTCTGAATCAATTTTAGTGGAGGCTGCTTCAGTAGTTGCTTCAATAATTCAGATCTGAAATAATTATGTAATGTAATTTACTTAATAAGATAAGTACACTTAGTTGTTGCAGTAGGATTCATTAGATCTGTTTGGATCTAGGAATTCTCACACATCAGATGTCCCAATGTTTCTTTAACATTAAGAAACATCACTTTGACATAGTCAAAGCAAACATGTTGTCCATTTTTTCTTCATTCATGGGAGATCGTGATGCCATTTGTAGGGAGTTCCGGGTTAGATTGTTGACCATTTGGAGGAGAGAACAACTGGTTTCACTTGCTGCTTATGAGCTAGCCGAAAGGTTGGTTGAGCAGAATATTAAATTGTTCCAGAAACAATTGACCATGGAAGAGCTGCTCAAGATTGATGGACCATGTAGTAGGAATGAGTTAAGGAGGAGGGGTCTTTGCTTCATCTGCAAAGAACCTTGGGGACCTGACCACTCATGCTTGGGAGATGCAGAGGTAGAGCAGGAGGACATTTCTTTTGTATGTCAGGAGGAGGACTCTTCTTTGGATGAGTTCATGAGGTCATACAACGATGCCTCTGGAGAGCATGAGCAGTCATGCGGAGTTATGAACAACAGGCCAGATATATATTCCAGTATGTTTGGCGAGCATCCAGTGGACCCTATGTGAGACATTTAGGATGATGAGTCACTCGTGATGATTCGGCGTGTGCAACATATAGTGGAGAATGATTTAGTTGAGGAGGATGATATGCACAATATATGTGTTGAGCCTTTTGTGGAGGGTCATTCGGAGTATCACATTGACCCCGTGATGGAGGAGGATGAGCGGCCACCCTTGGGATCGATCATTGATCAGGAGAAGACAAATGTACAGACAACTAGCAGGATGGAAGTATTTACAGACACTTGTCCTTAGGAGGTGATGGATTCTGGTAGGACAGTTTCGCAGAAGGCTAGTAGACGGTAGGAGCATGGAGTTTCCTATCAGACGAGGGAGACAACAGTGCATCCATCTTTGGGTCTACCCATTGATGAGGTGCAAGAAGATGTAGTGGCGACCAGAAGAGTTGCAACATTTTCAGGCAACAACCCTCTCCAGGGGTACATATGTTGAATTTTGTAGCATTGGAAAGTGCTCTAAGCCCCAAATTTGGTGGAGAGGCTTAGACACGGGTATTCCAAAGAACCCAGAAATTGTTTGTGAAAATTCCACTCAGATCATGTTTTATTAAAATAATTAATTATTTTAATGGAGACCCTAAGTCTAACTTAGGGAAATTAAATAATTAAAGGGCATTAATAAAACAGAGTGAGAATGATCTCGAAAACAAAGATCAAGTCATGTTATAATCTTAGCCGTTGATTGGAGATCTAATCTCTGTCGTTGATTTCTCGAGAAGACCATAAAGGAAGGCTTGAGGGTCATTTGGAAAGAAACACACAGAGTGAATCTTGAGATCAAACTCTTCTCATGAAGCAGTGCTCGAATGAAGATGAGATCTAAGTGATTCAGTGCTGTGAGGGGCAGAGATGACATCTGAAGAGAGATTTTCTCAGCCGAAGAATCATCATCAGAGAGAGGCAAAGAGATGTCCAGCAGAGCCAACACAGAGCCAGTCAGGGGGACGCATGTGGAAATTTCTGAATCTTTACACTTTATGCAGAAATTATTACTGTTAATCTGGTTATCCTTCTCCTACTTAGATAAGTTATTAACAGAATAAAATTCAAGTTAAAATCGAAGCAAAACACATAACAGATCTCCACCAATCCAGATCTAGAACAAGTTCATGCACACATAGACAAAGTGACACAGATATCTCTGGAAAAATAGTCCCCAGAAAAACTCAATGCGGGAAAACTGGTCTTCTGGCTGCCGGAGGGTTTTATTATTAAGTTTTTTCTGAATACAACAAGCCTGGGTTCCAGATCTGGAAAACCCGACAGAGAAATAATAGATCTACAACTCATTGGCTGATCTAGGGCCAAAATAATGACTGATCCACACCCTCAAACGGGATTTACAGAACTCAGCCAAAATTAGGGCCTAGAAAACCCAGCGTTGCCCCTGAAGCCTCTGCGTTAGCCTCTGAAGCCTCTGCGTCCCTGAACGCGGCTCTGGAAAGGGTTGCGTTACCCCAGACTAGGTGACGTGGGCCTTACGCTTCCCCTTGGGGTCTCTGCGTAACCCTTGAGGGTTTCCTGCAAAAAATCACGCTGTCCTTGAGAGACTCCGCAACACCTACAACACAATTGCTGCCCTTCCTGCTGCAGCTCTCCTACTTCTCTGCGTTGCCTCTCTGAGCTGATCTCTGCCTCTTGTTGATTCTAGACCCCAGGATTAGATCATCCCCTTGACCTAAATTCTCCTCTCTGCAGCTGAAACACTTTTGAGAATTCTTAACAAACCCGCCCCAGAATCTCAACTTAGCTTCAGTGCTTTGCCTCTATGTATCTTACAAATGACCCCAAACCTTTCCTTTATACTTTTCTCGTTGGGGAACCAATGACCATGATCAAATCTTGAATCAATGGCTAAGATTAAAGGAAAGCTTGATCCGTGTGACTTAAGACAATTTCATCACATGTTTAATTAAATTCACTTTAATTATTTAAGTTCCCTAAGTTTTAACTTAGGAAATACATTAAAATAATTAATTAATTTAATATCTCCTAAACCAGATGAAATTTCCCAAATCCATTTATGGTTCTTGTAGATCAAGTGTACTCTAGTCCTTCCTCAAAATTTGGGAGCTAGAGCACAACTGATGCTACCCCAAATACACAAAATCTCAACAGTCCCTCTTAGCATCAAGAATGTACTCTAGCAATACATCACACTATGCATTACAAGACTTTGGGTACTAGTTCTGTGTTGCTGATGCTTGGCCTGCTGCCACTCAACTCTGCACTGCTGCTGCTATTTTGTACTGCTGCCCATGACTCTACCACTGCCATTGCAACCTCTGTACTGCAACTCCCTCTCAATATGATGCATCTGTGTTGCTCATAGCACTACCACTACTGATCTGCTGCGCTGCAACTTCAGTTGTTGAGAGAAACAACTGAATCTCCTGCCTAATCTTTGACAGACAAGTCAGATGGGCTGCATCCTCGTTACTGAAGCTCCATAGGCTGCAGATTTGTGCTGGCATCTAAAGGATGATGCACAACTACAACTCTGCACTGCGTAAGCAGACTCCCTCTGCACTACTAAAGTCACATCAACCCCTTGTGCTGAAATCTCTCACGCTGCTACTGCACTTCATTGTCCCTCTAAAGCCTTCTGCGCTGTTGTAGCTCTGCATTGCGTAAGAAACTCTGCTCTGCGCTGCTGAAGTCACATCAGCCTCTACGTTGTTGCTGCTTCTACGCTGCTGCTGCTCTGCTCTACGCTGCTCTTCCCAGTCTTCAGATCTGCCTCTGCTTCATCTGTGATCTATGCACCCATTGCTCCACTTGTCCCGTTACTGTCTTAAGGCTGCCGTAGCTCGCATGTGATCCAAGAGATGAGCTGCTCAAGGATCCCGCCTTAGACTATGTAGCTCCTCTACATATCCATGTCGCCCCACCTTTGTGGTTCATGAGCACTCATGGCTACCTCATCTTCCGACCCATCATCTGCCACAGCAGCCTTGGAAGAAGAAGCTTCCTTGTCCTTTTTCTTCTGAGGACAATTGCTGGCAAAATGTCCCATTTCACCACACTAGAAGCACTTGATGTTTGACAGATCTGCCTTCTTCTTTCCCTGCTGCCTCTTTGATGTGGAGGTTGCATTTATTTCATCTTCCTTCTTCACTTTGCTCAATCCAGAGCTGTGTTGCTTCTTGGTGAATCTGCGGAGTTCTTCTTGACGCAGAATTGACCACAAGTTGTCCCAATTTGGGAGGTCCGCTCTGCCCAAGATGCTTTGGACAAAGGTTTCCCACTCATCTATGACTGCATTGAGGGCAGTCCTGACTATCACATCGTCTTCCACCAAAACACCCATTGTAGTCAGCTAATATCTGATTGACTACAATCTGAAGAGAAAATGCTCCATGTCTTCTCCCTTGGTCATCATGAATGACCTCATCTGTGTCTCCAAGAGCATCTTCTTTTGGACAAATTTTCCCTCATATAGGGAAATTAAGGCCTTCCACATCTCATTAGCTGTCTTCTTCTCAGCTAAGTGTGGTACGATATGGTGCTTAATTATGTCCATGATCAACCGCTTGGCATGCCCAACAACTTTCTTATGCTTCTGAAGGAGATCCAAATCGATCGGTGTGGCCAGAGTTTGCTCTGCATGGTATCTAAGATTATATGCCTCAAGGACTATCAGGATCCTTTCCTTCCAAACTGAAGAGTTGGAGAGGCCATCCTATCTGTCTTGATCACGCAGTCCATGAGGAGCCATCTGCTCAGAAATGTGTCGGAACTTCCCTTTCTCTTTGCTAGAGAATTGGATCTAAGGCCCTTGGCGAAACAGGCACCTTCTGCTCCCTTTGACAACGGATTTTCCTCCTTGGAAATCTGCCAAATCAACAATGATTCAACTCTCTTTGATCCTCTGATCAAACTGCAAGTTTCTTTGGCTAGAAACTTTCTGAGAAGTTGATCTCCTCCCGCACTTTGTCCCTTGTGCTTAGGCTAAAAGTCTGAAAACTTCAGAATTTTAACCCCACCAGCACCTTCTAAATTTCTGCAGCTTTTCTTCAGTCTTTTCTGGATTTGACAGATTCAGATCTACATCACACTGGCAGGCTTCAGACTAATCCAACGCTGTTTCTGAGCTGCCTCTGTGCAATAATTGTGTGGGCTTGCTAGGAGACAGCGTTAGACTGCATCACCCTTCCCTCTACGTGAATCTGCCTCTGAAAACTGCGCTGTCCCTTCAGATCTGCGTTTATGTTGGTTTTCCAACTGCTTCTTACAGCTAGAACCTTCAGTCTCTTGCTGGTGACCCTCCTAGATCTGCAATTGCTCTGATACCATGTGGAAATTTCTGAATCTTTACACTTTATGCAGAAATTATTACTGTTAATCTGGTTATGCTCCTCCTACTTAGACAAGTTATTAACTGAATAAAATTCAAGTTAAAATCGAAGCAAAACACATAACAGATCTCCACCAATCTAGATCTAAAACAAGTTCATGCACACATAGAAAAGTGACACAGATATTTCTGGACAAATAGTCCCCGAAAAAACCCAATGCGAGAAAACCGGTCTTCTAGCTGCTGGAGGGTTTTATTATTAAGAATTTTCTAAATACAACAAGCCTGGGTTCCAGATCTGGAAAACCCGACAGAGAAATAATAGATCTACAACTCACTGGATGATCTAGGGCCAAAATAATGACTGATCCACACCCTTTAACGGGATTTACAGAATTCAGCCAAAATTAGGGCCTAGAAACCCCAGCACTGCCCCTAAAGCCTTTGCGTCAGCCTCTGAAGCATCTGCGTCCCTCAGCGGTGCTCTGGAAAGGGCTGCATTACCCCAGGCTAGGTGATGCAGGCCTTACGCTGCCCCTTAGGGTCTCTGTGTAACCCCTGAGGGTTTCCTGCAGAAAATCACGCTGTCCTTGAGGGACTGCGCAACACAGTTGTTGCCCTTCCTGCTGTTGCTCTCCTACTTCTCTGCGTTGCCTCTGTGAGCTGATCTCTGCCTCTTGTTGATTCTAGACCTCGAGATCAGATCATCCCCTTGGCCTAAATTCCCCTCTTTGCAGCTAAAACACTTCTGAGAATTCTTAGCAAACTCACCCTAGAATCTCAGCTTAGCTTAAGTGCTCTGCCTCTGTGTATCTTACAAATGACCCCAAGCCTTTCCTTTATACTTTTCTCGTTAGGAAACCAATGGCTATGATCAGATCTTGAATCAATGGCAAAGATTAAAAGAAAGCTTGATCCGTGTGACTTAATACAATTCCATCACATGTTTAATTAAATTCATTTTAATTATTTAAGTTCCCTAAGTTTTAACTTAGGAAATACATTAAAATAATTAATTAATTTAATATCTCCTAAACCAGATGAAATTTCCCAAATCCATTTCTGGGTCTTGTAGATCAAGTGTACTCTAGTCCTTTCTCAAAATTTGGGAGCTAGAGTACAATTGATGCTACCCCAGATACACAAAATCTCAACACTCCCTCTTAGCATACTCCGACGCAGAGGGAGCAACACAAAGCCTTCACGCAAAACCAGAGGGACGTAGTTTTCTGCAGTAGTTTCCGGGCAGAAATGTGTCAGAAGAAAGAAAAGAACACATAGCGGGGAATTCTTCCTCAGTGAGTTCCTAGCCAAGGAATTCAACATTTTTTCCAGGATCTGAGCAGCAGATCATTGCAACATATCTACGAGCTTCAGGAGGAGTGCATAAGCCTGCTTAGTGCTCTGTAGAGGGGAGGAAAAGGAAGCAGTTCGACAGTTGTTCGGCTGAGATGGCAACGCATGGTCTTAGAGATCAGGACCGGTTGGAGGATTCCTCCAACTATGTAATCTGGAAGGAAATGATTCAATTCCTTCTAGATGAATACGATCTCAAGACATTCGTGGTGAATGTGGTTGCTTTACCTTCAGATTTGGATCAACTTAAGAAGTACCGGTCTGATATGGAAAAGGCCAAGAGGATGATTCTTGATGGTGTCAAGGATCACATAGTTTCTCATGTAGCTGGCAAGAACACTGCCAGGGAGATGTGGGAGGTCTTGTCTTCGCTATACGAAGGAACTTCCGAGCAGCGGAAGGTATACTTGGATCAAAAACTCTGGTTAGTCCAACTCCAAATGGAGAAGGGGGAGCGCATTGTTCCATTCCTTACGAGGCTTCAAGAGATTCGAGATTAGTTGGCAGCCGTGGGATCCACCCCATCTTCGACAACTATGGTGAGGCTAGCTCTTAATGCAGTCATGGCGAAGTGACAAGTTTTTCCCAAATCATTTTGGGCAGGGCTACGCTTCCTAGTTGGGAGCAGATGTGGTTAGCACTTCAGGAGGAAGAGCTGAGGAGAGATGTAGTCAAGTGCAAGCTTGACGGCAGCAGCGGGAGCGGATCTAAGAGTCCGGAAGAGGAGGAGAATGCAACCCTCGCATCGAAGGGGCAGCAAGGGCAATGGAGACAGAAGAGAGATGTCTCGAAGGTGAAATGCTTCAGATGTGGTGAGATGAGCCACTTTGCATCACGGTGTCCTTTGAAGAAAAAGGACAAGGATGAGAAGCATGGTCCAAAAGTTGCAGCTACAAGGATCAAGCAGGATGAGTTCGCTATGAGTGCCCACGCTTCTCGAGGAGAGAAGTGTGGTGACATTGAACTGTATTTCAACCTGAAATTCAGTTGGGAGGGATCCTTGAGGAGCCCACCTCATGGATTAGTACCTTGCTATGGGAGCCCAAAATCAGCAGTAGCGGGATGGAGGAGTTTCAGTGAGAGCCGATGAGTGATGATGGGGTGTGTTTTGATGGTATGATGCAATTCCCATGATGATAGATGCGTTGATACGATTGCAATGCATTGTGGTCGGTGTTGCGTGTAGGCGACAGCGTGGTGCATGCTGCAGTGATGTCGCAGTGCATCAGTACGTTTAGTTTTGGGTGAGTTCAGCTACTTCTCTCAGCAGCTAAGTTGCAGTGTTAGCAGTGGCAGTGCTAGCAGCGTAGCAAATGCAGCACTTGAGAGGGAGCTATAGTATGGATGCAGTAGTGGTAGTGGCAACAACAACGCAATGGTTGATGGACATCAACAACGCAGAGGATGCTTCAGGGACAGAGCAGTATGCAGCAGACATATTGTTAGAGCACCTTCCTCGATAAGAGGGAGTGTTTATTTTTGTAGCATCGGAAAGTGCTCTAAGCCCTAGATTTGGTGGAGAGGCTAAGACACAGGTATTCCAAAGAACCCAGGAATTATTTGTGAAAATTCCACTCAAATCATGCTTTATTAAAATAATTAATTATTTTAATGGAGACCCTAAGTCTAACTCAGGGAAATTAAATAATTAAATGTGATTAATAAAACAGAGTGAGAATGATCTAGAAAACAAAGATCAAGTCATGTTATAATTTTAGCTATTGATTGGAGATCTAATCTCGGCCGTTGATTTCTCAACGAGAAGACTATAAAGAACGGCTTGAGGGTCATTTGGAAAGAAAAACACGGAGTGAATCTTGAGATCAAATTCTTCTGACGGAGCAGTGCTCGGAGGAAGATGAGATCTAAGTGATTCAGTGCAATGAGGGGCAGAGGTAGCATTCGGAGAGAGATTTTCTAAACCGAAGAATCATCAGCAGAGAGAGGCAGAGAGACGTCCAGCAGAGCCAATGCAGAGCTAGATCAGCCGGATTTTCCAGTGATTGAGTGAGGTATTCTCACAATTTCTTTCTGCTAGTATTTCTCTCTGTAACTGAATAACCCTTGAGGTATTCATAGATGTACTCAAGATTTGTTACTGCTTAATAATACAAACCCTCAGATCTGCTGCGCCAGTTTTCTTGCATTGGGTTTTTCCGGGGACTTAGTCCAAAATAAAGGTGTCCTATGTGTGATTGATTTCTTGCTCAGTTTCCTTGTTTCGGAATCATATTTTTATTCAGTGTAGGCTGCTTCAGTAGTTACTTCAATAATTCATATTTGAATTAATTCTGTAATACTAATTTACATAATAGGAGAAGTACACTCATTTGTTGCAGTAGGATTCCTAAGATTGTTAGATCTAGGAATTTTCACAACATAGACAGGGCTTGCATCACAACTTGCCCACTTGGGTCCATTATAGGGAGAGAGGTAGGATTTCTTGGACAAATTTTGTTGGTTGATCGGGCATATCATCAGGGGTTAACTATGGACCAATATCAACCTAGTAGACATACTCCTAGCACAGGTGTGCATACATTAGATTGGTGGGAGATCATGAGTTGGTATCCTATTGATGGTACAATCTTCTTAGTCAGGAGCATAGTGGAGCAGGGACCCTTGGACATGACGGGTACTATAGGTTTTAGTTCGCAGTGGGATACAAATCGACAACTCTTCAGCAATCCGTCCTAGCATCAGGAGAGCAGAATTAGCATTGGATCGAGTCAGGGGTTGAACTGGAGAGAGGTGATGAGTGGGTATGCAGACAGTGTTGATTTTTGGCTAGCATCGGATGTGCTCCGTTGAAATTTGATGACTAAAAAGTTTCCTATAATCCCAACCTGGTTTTAATTTCACTTTATCACTCCCATTCAGTTAAATGCCCTTTTCCATAAACTTACATTCAACATATAGAATTCTGGAAATGAAATTTTTAAAACACATAGGACTGTCAACACAAGCTGAAAATAAATATCAACATAAACACACCAGCAACACATAAAAAATACACAGATTTTTGGTCAACTTAGACCCACGCAAAACCCCTTCAATCTTCTCTAGGGAAAACCTATTAGAGAGCTCTTCAAATTTATTTATCTTTCAAGTTTAGGAAAAATACATTTGCAGACAAAACAAAACAAGAAAATACAACTTATCTCTTCAGCCCAAAACTCCTTGAAAACTGTGCCCACTTTGCCTCAATTTTCATGCCCACTTAAAGCTAAAAAATGTACTGTACGAACGCAGACTATACTGTACAAATTTTGTACATAATGTACGGATTTCAGTACCGCTGTACGAATTGTACGAATATTTTTTTTTACTCAAAAATTTCTCTTGAACTGCATGCAGTTCACAACATTAAATGTTGCTCGTACTGTACCTTCTACTGTCTTCTATCCCTTGATTTCCATGCCAAGCTTTGCCCCGAAATCATTCCTTCAACTTGCTGCAAAAAATTTCTCTTTCAAAACTTTTCTCTAGCCCTCAGCCTTCTTTCTCTAATCTGCTCATGAAGAATGAATGAATGCAGTCTCTCTTTTCTTTTCCCCTTTTTGTTTCCCTAAATGACTTTTGGGCAACCCTAAGATCTAATGGGTCAGATTCATTTAGAGCAAGGGATGAGAATAAATGTGCATTTAACTCTCACTTTCTATTTTTTAACTCACCCATTAAATAAAGTACCCACATTGTACTTTATGTCTAAAGTCACTTTTCACTTTATAATCTAACATTTACTTTACCACTTATAAAGTCATTTTCACTTTATAAAGTCACACTTAGGAAAATAATTATTTTGGACACTTTTCCCTAGGTAGAGACTAACCCATGGGAAACCACTTGTCTAAGGTACATTAAAAATCAACACTCCCTCTTACCGAGGAAAGAGTTTCTCACCACACCCATCTTGTCCGTGAAATGGACATGCGTGTCTCTTGGCAAGGACTTCATGATAACATCGACCGCCTGCTCATTTGTCGATATATACTCCAGCTTCACTGCCCCCTTTTGAACATAGTCCCTGATGAAATGATATATGATGTCAATGTGTTTTGACCTGCCATGAAACATTGGATTCTCCGTGAGTTTAATGCAACTCTGGTTATCACAGTGAATAATCATCGGTCTCAACTCCTGATCAAATAGTCCACACAATAACTTGCGAAGCCAAATGGCCTTACAACTAGCCTGGCTAGCGGCCATATACTCAACCTCAGAAGAGCTCAAAGCAACTGACTTTTGCTTTCGACTGAACCACGACACAACTGCCGAACCAAATCCGAACCAACACCCTGAAGTGTTTTTCCTGTCAGAAGCACACCCTGCCCTATCTGAATCTGTGTAACTTACCAACCTCATTCCATCTCCCCACCTATAGTCCATACCATAATCAACAGTCCCCGGCATGTAGCGAAGAATGTGCTTTGCAGCTACCTAGCGCACCCTCCTGGGCTCAATCATGAGCTGGCTAAGAGTGTTCACTACAAAGCATATATCTGGCCTAGTGTTGACCAGATACATCAAGGACCCAATAAGCTGCCTATACAATGTGGGATCCACCAAACTAGAATCCGAAGCATGAAGCTTCTTCCAGTTGGTGATCATAGTTGTAGACATGGGTCTATAGCCTGCCATGTGAAATCTTCTCAACGCATCCACAGCATACTGCCCCCGCCCCAGAAAGATATGCCCCTCATCCTGCCACACCTCAAGCCCCAAAAATTAATGCATCAACCCAATGTCCTTCATCTCGAATTCCATAGCAAGATCCTTCTTGCGACCACTAATCAGTCTCTCTTCCCCAGTAATGAACAAGTCATCAACATATAGCACAAGAATGAGCGGATCATCCCCTACAACAATGTAGTATAGGTTCAGATCTGCATCACTCTTCGTGAAACCCATCTGCTGCAAGTAAGTATCAATCCTCGAATACCAAACTCTCGGAGCTTGCTTAAGTCCGTAGAGTGGTCGCCTCAATCGACATACATGGGTCTCCCACCCAAGTACCTCAAAGCCTTGTGGCTGCTCAACATACACCTCCTCCTCTATAACTCCACTCAGAAATGCAGTCTTCCAATCCATCTGATGGATCTGGCAACCCAATTCTGCAGCAATAGAAATAAGGGACCGAATAGAAGTGTACCGAGCTACGGGAGAAAAGGTCTCATCATAGTCAACTCCCTCTATCTGTGAGAACCCTCTAGCCACAAACCTCGCCTTGAACTTCTCAATGCTGCCATCTACAGCATGCTTGATCTTGTAGAGCCACCTGGAAGTCACAACTGACTTGCCCTCAGGCCTAGGCACCACCTTCCAGACAATATTCTTAATGATAGAGGCATACTCCTCCACCATAGCCTCTCTCCATACCTCCTAGTTGGCAGCCTCCTCATAGCTGGTAGGCTTAGAGTCAACAATGCTGGTAGCCTTGGCTACATAACTACAAAACCGCTCAAGTGGCACACTCTCCCTGTTCACCGTCTTTAGAGGACCAACAGACTCCGCTTCCTTCAAGGTGTCTTGAAGCCACTTGGGCCTCCTCTTCCCTGAAGAAGCTTCCCCATAGTGAACCTCATCCTCTGCCCCCCAGTCTGGTGAACCTGAAGGTCTGCCAACTGACCCTGGTGTACCTGTATCAGCACCTGTCCTCGAAGAACCTGTGCCTGTGTCAGCTGAAGTGCCATGTGAACTCTTTACCAGTGGATTCCCTAAAGAAGTACTCGGTGAACTCGCCATTGGTGCCCCAGATGTCACTAACACTGAAGTACCTCCTATACTAGTCGATCCTGAACCTTGAGGTCCTGCTCCCTGTACCTGACCTCCCTGTTGAGGAGAACTCTGTGACTCTCTCTCATCATACTCTCGTGATCTTCGATAGGCCCTCTCCTCCTCGAACTTCACATCCCTCCTAATCACCACTCTCCGTTTAGGAGGAATGAAGATCCGATAAGCCTTCGAAGTCTTGTTGTAACCCATAAAGATACCCTTCTCTTCCATGGGTTCCAACTTCATCCTCTGCTGCTTGGGGATATAAGAATATGTGAGACATCCAAAGATACGAACATGTCCCACATGAGGCTTCTCTCCAGTGAAAGCCTCCTCCGGAGTCATATTCCCCATTACTCTGTGAGGACTCTTGTTTTGAAGATAAACAATAGTATTGCAGGCCTCAACCCACAAAAACAAAGGCAACCCCTGATCATGAATCATTGCTCTAGCAGCCCCAACAATAGGTCTGTTCTTCCTTTCAAACACCCCATTCTGCTGGGGGTTGTAAGGAACCGTCAACTCTCTCCTAATGCCCTCCTGTGCACAGAAGTCAGAAAACCCACCATCGGTATACTCACCACCATTGTCTGACCTCAAGATTTGTATGCTTTTTCCACAAGAGCTTTGAACTCTTTAAAGCGACTGAAGACTTCACCCTTGGTCTTTAGGAAATATATCCAAGTCCTCCTAGGGTAGTCATCAATGAATATAACATAATACCCATAACCACCTAAGGACACATGAGACATACAACCACTAACATCAGTATGAATCAAGTCTAGTATACCTGTAGATTTGTTGTCGCTCGCTGGGAATGGTAACTTGGTGTACTTTCCCAAAGCACACCCTCTGCAGACCTCATAAATCTCGACATTGAAATCATGAACTCCAGTAGTGATCTCCCTTAGAACTCTCAAAGCTCCATGATTCATATGCGGCATCCTCTGGTGCCATAACTCGCACAAGTCTCTACTGCTGGTGGTACTAGTGTGAGTGCTACCAGATGTGCTACTCACCAATGTTCCTGCTGACTAAAAACTGAACCTGTATAGTTTCCCAGAGAGGACTCCAATCTCTTTGGCCGAAGTGATGGAAGCTCCCCTGGGATGCATCAATCCCTGCCCTCCCGAGAAAGTGAAGTCAAATCCTTTCTCCTCCATAGCAGACACTGAAATCAAGTTCTTCTTCATCCCTAGAACATACAAAACATCCATGACCTTCAAAGGAGACAAAGACTCCCTCTCAAAGGTCACAATCCCCACACCAACAACTCTCACAGTGCGGTCATCTCCTAGTACAATCTCAATATCAAATTCCCTCTTTGCAAGCTCTGAAAAGAACTCTCGTGCACCTGTCATATGGCAGGATGCTTCGTTGTCTATGTACGACACATCGGATGATGTACTCCTAATAGATGTATAAGTAATAAATGCAAAGTTCCTGTCAAACTGTCAAGCAAACTGCTCCACCTTTGTTGAAGCTGCAGTACCCTTCTTCCCCTTGTTTTTCCTCTCGGGACACGTAGCAGCATAGTGTCCCATCTTCTGACATGCCCAACATTTGACTTTGGACATATCTGTATATTTCTTCTTCTTCTTCTCCTTTCCCTTAGCCCCATCTGATGAGGCCCCTTTCTTGGCCTTACATTTGTTCTTCCTCCTGGCTGTCAAGGCTACATCCTCCTCATCTGCTATCTTCACCCCACTACTGCCAGTCTTCCGTATCTCATGCTGCACACAATCATCCCAGAATCTGTCCCAATTGGGAAGATTCTCCCTGTGAAATTTTCAATCTGAAAAGTCTACAGTTGCAGTGATAGATTTATTTCTCCTACTTATTATTTCAATAAGTTATTTACAGAAATCTATCGGTAAATTTCGAAATAAATACTACTGCAGCATTCACAATGATATATGCAGAGAAGTAAACAGTAAAGGACATAAGCATAAGAATCAATCACATATACACAGTTGTTTTTGGACAATTGTCCCCAGAAAAACCCAATGCAGGAAAACCGGTGCAGCAGATGAGGGTTTTATTAAAATTCTTTAGCAAATGAATCTTTACAAGGAATATACTGGCAGATAAAATTTGAAGACACCTGTGACGAAATTCTCGGCTCCTCCCGACAATTTCCTGACACCCTGATCAACCTCTGCTATCCTCTGTGCCTGTCTGCGTGCTTCTCTTCGTAGTCCCTGCGCTGGACTGCATAAGTTTGCGTAGGCTCTACATGGGTTCACTGCGCTGCAGCCTTGTGCTGCTTCCTGTGACCTACTGCGTCCCTCTGTCCCTGATCTCAGTCACTGCTGACTCCCTCCTCCTTCTTATTCTACAACTCTCCGCCCTACAACTCTCCCACTGTGATCGAATTCTATTACTTCAGAATTGATCTCCTTCGGGTACTGAGTGTATGCCCAGCTTGTTTTCCAAATGACCCTCAAGCCTTATTTTATAATCTTCTCATTGATGAATCAACAACCCACATTAGAAGTCTAATCAATGGCTAAGATTAAAACTTGACTTGATCTTTGTTTTTTATAAGATTCACACTCTGAATTATTAATACCCTTTAATTATTTAATTTCCCTAAGTTTAGACTTAGGCTATCCATTAAAATAATTAATTATTTTAATGAGTCATGAACTAAGTGGAATTTCCACAAACAGTTTCTGGGTTCTTTGGAATACTGATTTTCAAGCCTCCTTAGAAAGTTGAGACTTAGAACACTTTTTGATTCTACAAAAATCAACACTCCCTCTTAGCAAGGAAGGTGTTCCAGCAATATGCCTGCTGCATGCAACTCTACTTTTCAAGCACCCTCTATGCTGCTGATCTCTGGACGCTGTCCCTCATTTGCTGCGTTGCTGCCTTCTGTACTGTTGCCCATGACACTGCCACTGTCACTGCTGCATCTGTATTTCAACTCTCTCTGAATCCTAATCCTATCCACTCCTGCTATTGGAATGGATTCTTAATCATCCCCATCTTCTCTCTGAAGTAGACAAACTTAGTCTTCCCCATAGTTTTCGTGAGAATGTCTGCCACTTGTTCTCCTTTTGGAGTGTACTGCAACTGCACAACTCCACATTGTACACAGTCCCTGATGAAGTGACACCTGATGTCAATGTGCTTCGACCGATCATGAAACACAGGATTTTCAGACAGCTTGATGCAACTTTGATTATCGCATAAGATATTGGTCGCTTCCATTTTCTCCTTTAGTAGGTTCACAAGCAGTTTTCAAAGCCATATGGCCTCACACAAAGTTGTGCTAGCTGCCATATATTCCGCCTTCGCTGAGTTCAGTGCCACGGATTTTTGTTTCCTGCTGCACCAGGAAGTCATTCCTGATCCTAGACTGATAAAATACCCACTGGTACTCTTCCGATCTACTGAACTCCTTGCCCAATTTGCGTTGGTGAACCCACTGAACCTGACATCACTGCTACGCGTGTACTTCAATCCAAGCTCGATTGTTCCTTGAAGGTACCTGAGAACATGCTTGGCTGTTGCCCAATGAGCCCTCTTAGGTTCTACCATGAACTGACTGAGGGTATTTATAGCATAACAGATGTCTGAACTTGTGTTTACCAGATACATCAACGATCCTATGAGCTGCCTATACAGAGTAGGATCAGCCTCATCATCTTCAGACGTGTCGATTTTCTTCCAGTTGGTGATCATTGGAGTCGTCATGGGTCTACAATCCTCCATCTGAAATCTCTTTAGAATCTCTGTAGTATATCTTCCTTGACCAAGAAAGATCTCCCCCTTCTGCTGCCAAACTTCCAACCCTAGAAAATAGTGCATCAGCCCTAGATCCTTCATGTCAATTCCGTAGCCAAATTCTTCTTGCAGTCTGTGATGAGCCTCGATGATTCTAACATAAATACATCATCTACATATAAAACTAGTATCAGGGGCTCACTCCCTACCCTCAGATAGTAGAGATTGGGATTTGCGTCACTCTTGACGAATCCCATCTTCTGCAAGTAGCTGTCAATTCGACCATACCAGGCTCTAGGAGCTTGCTTTAGTCCATACAAGGCTTTCTTGAGCCCGCACACATGGGTCTTCTGATCATGCATCTCGAAGCCTTTTGGTTGTTCAATATACACCTTTTCCTCTATCACCCCATTCAGGAACGCAGTCTTGACGTCCATTTGGTGAATCTCCCATCCCATCTGCGCAGCAAGGGATATCGCGGATCTAATAGAGGTATATATGGCTACTAGGGCGAAGGTTTCTTCATAATCGATCCCTTCCTTCTGAGCATACCCCTTAGCCACAAACCTAGCTTTAAATTTCTCGATGCTGCCATCTGCAGCATATTTGACCTTGTAGATCCACTTTGATCCTACAACTGATCTCTCTTGAGGTCTGGGGATGAATTCCTAGACATCATTCGTCACGATGGAACTATACTCTTCCACCATTGCATCTACCCACACCTAGTGCTGAGCTGCTTCCCGAAAACTGGAAGGTTCTCCGACTTGTGCAACCAAGGCTTGATACCTCTGAGGTTGCTTACGCTGTCTCTTCTCATTTCGGGGGACTGACAAAGTCTTCTGCATCTTTCAGAATTTTTCGTAGCGCATTGCTCGTTCTCCGACTGGTGGTGGGCAGATTTACCGACTCCCCCTCATGTAAGTCCTCTGGAGACAAGTCCCTTGGATCCCCATGCCTTGGAGAGGCAACTGAATTCTCTAGCGCTGGTTGTTGAGGTTGAACCAGCGGATCCTCCTCAGACTGCATAGCAGAAGGTGTAGAAATTTGAATAACTGAGATATTATTCACCGAGATTCTCCTGATCACACACTATTTTAGCTTCATGCATAATACATAATCTCTTCTACCATTGATCATTACATGCGGAAATAAAATCAATTGCATGCACACATTAAAACCACAAACAATCACACATATGAACACAGTATTTAATGGGAAAGCTTAAAGCTGAAAACCCCAACTATCTGTATATTATACATGCCATGGAGATCATGTAACAATCATAGTACAAAAGCTCCTCACAAGCTCTCATGCACACCCTCAATTGCTACACACTATCAAGCTAGATCTAGCAAAGCTCATGCTCCAACCCTTAGCCACTTGATAGCCAGCCTCTATTGCTTTTTCAAGCTATGGGATGGCCTCTTTATATAGATAAACCACCAGCCTGAACTGCGCAATCCTCATTGACTACTCCACCTATCTGTGTGTTGCAAATAGCAACAGTATAGTCACAACTGATAGTTAACCTGCTCTTTCACCTATTCCTGCACTGGTCTCCACTGAAACTGTCCATGCACTGAAGTTAACTAATGTATTCTTTAGTTGATTAATGAGTATATAATTAGTGAATTAATTAATAATTAATTCACACCACTCTCACTAATTGTATCAATTAGTTAAACTGAATACAAATAGCTCAACTATGTTTAGATTAGTTAAACTGAATACAACTCCACTAACTTTCTCAATCAACTCCACCAAACTCTGTCACATGAGTTCTAACTGAAGTCTCCATGCAATAGCTTCACTTAAACCCTAGGAAAAGCGTAATTCCTTCTGTCAGCTGCATGTGCCACTTCTAGGCATCAAACTGAAGTGCTCCAAGAGAATAAGATAATGTTTAGAGTCTGAATATTATTAAGAGCTAATAATATTTGATATCCCTATTTTTAGACTGGCAATCTAAAAATAGATTCCGCCCATTATGTCTAAAAATAGAAGTCCATCTATTTTTCCCGACTTGACCAAACCATCCACAAATAGCATCCTACAACTCATAGAACATGATCCATATGTCTAAAAATAGACATAGTCTAAAAATAGACTTTGCGCCAAAAATAGCCTGCGGGCCCACTTAGTGAAGGCGACTCCTTTCCACTAAGTTCATCATCTTGTTGCAATCTCAACACTCCCTCTCAACAAGATATGGATTATCTGCAACCCCTATCCTGCCCCTGTGGTATTCGAATTTGCTCGTAGTGAGCGCCTTTGTCAAGATATCAGCATCCTGATCCTCCGTAGGAATGTATGAAAGTAACATGACCTTCCGCTGCACACAATCTCTGATATGATGATACCAATCCGTGAAGCCATGCCGCTTCAACTGATCCTCCTGTCTGTACCATGAACCATATCCCGATGTGCCTCTGAGATAGCATAATACATTCTTGCCCGCCTTCCAGAAGAGCTTGGTAGGCTTAACCATAGCTTGTGAAAGCTGGTTAACTGCATAGCATATATCGGGTCGTGTATTGACCAGATACATAAGCGACCCAGTCAACTATCGATAAACAGTGGCATCCACTACCTCCGCCGAAGTAGCATCCTCCTTCCTCCAACCACCAGGAAGAGGAGTATCAACAGGCTTGCAGCCATGCATTTTGAACTTCTCCAGTATCTCCCGAGCATATTTACCCTGAGAAACAAACAGTCCATCACTGCGCTGCCGAATTTCCAATCCCAGGAAATAATGAAGGAGGCCCAAGTCCTTCATCTCAAACTCCTTTGCAAGATCAGCCTTGCATGAGTGTATCAACAGTTCATCACCTGTCAAAATCAAATCATCTACATAAAGTACAATGATCAGCAACTTAACCTCCACCACAATCTGGTATAGGTTAGGATCCGCCTCACTCTTGGAGAATCCAAGTCCGGTGAAATAACTGTCTATCCATGTGTACCAAGCACGAGGTGCTTGTTTCAACCCATACAACGCTCTCTTGAGCCTGCACACATGCGACTCGCTGCTGAAGATCTCGAAACCTTCGAGCTGCTCTATGTACACCTCCTCCTCAATGACTCCGTTGAGGAACGCAGTCTTCACATCCATTTGATGAATGTGCCACCCCATCTGCGCTGAGAGAGCAAGAATCGTCCGTATGGAAGAATACCTTGCGACAGGTGCAAAGGTCTCCTCATAATCGATCCCCTCTATCTGTGAAAAGCCTTGGGCAACAAATCTTGCCTTGTACTTCTCCACACTCCCGTCAGCTGCTTGCTTCACTTTGTAGATCCATCTCGAACCCACCACTGATTTCCCTTCCGGTCTCGGGACAATCTCCCATGCACTGTTTCTGACAATCGAATCATACTCTTCCACCATGGCATCTACCCATGCGGGATCCTCCACGGCTTCCTCGAAAGAGGATGGCTCTGTCACGATACACTTGCTCATAAGAGCCATGTATCCAGTATACCGGTCAGGTGACTGTCTCTGTCTGCGCTGTGATGTAGGTGGTCCTACAACCTTCTCTGCATCTTGATCCAGTCGCTCAGCTTCTGTAGTGCGCTTCCACCCTCTGATGGTTGGCGCTGCATGAGTGGTCTCTTCCACTCCATGAACTTCCTCTTGTGGCTGATCCACATCCTGAAGCTCATCCTTAGAAACTAATAGCTCCTCATCTGCATGCAAGTGTGGCTCCCTCTCAAGCGAACACTTCATGGCTTTCTCCTCCTGAAATTTGATATCCCGTCGCACAACAGTCTTGCGACTGTCTGGAAAATACACACGATAGTTGTGGGGCGTATTAGTGTACCCCACAAATATCCCAACCTCTGCAGTCGGCTCCAGCTTCTTCCTGGCATCCTTCGTCACATGAATGTAAACAGGTGAACCAAAAATCCTCAAATGGGAAATATTAGGCCTCTTACCAGAAAATGCCTCCTCGGGTGTACTCATGCCAAGTATCCTGTGAGGACAACGGTTCTGCACATATACTGCAGTATTGCATGCCTTCGCCCACAAGTTAATGGGTAGGCCCTGATCATGCAACATCGTCCGTGCAACACCCATGATTGTTCTGTTCTTCCGCTCAGCAACCTCGTTCTGCTGTGGGTTATGAGGTGCTATGAGCTCTCTTCGAATTCCTTCTGCGCTGCAAAATTCCTTGAATTCGCCAGAGATGAATTCACCACCATTGTCACTCCAAAGAGCCTTCACCTGCTTCCCCGATTCTTTCTCAACCAGTGCTTTGAACTCACAGAACTTTGAGTATGTCTCGCTCTTCTTCTGCATGAAGAAGATCCAACACTTACGAGAAAAATCATCAACAAATATCACATAATACACATTAGCTTTGCATTATAGCCTGCGAAAAAGGTCCACACACGTACGTGTGAATTCTCTCGAGATCGTACGTGGTGCGACTATCCTTCTCGTGAGTGGCTTTCACAAATTTTCCCAAAATTACATCCCTTGCAACGATACGGCTTGCGCAAGAGTGCCTTTAGGAAACCCGATGAGAAATGTTTCGCTGCAGGTATCTTCAAAGCTCCATGGTGAAGATGGCTCAATCTCCGGTGCCACAACTCGCCATCATCCCGGCTCACCACTCCTTCTGCCTTGCATGCCATTGCTGCACAGCCATCTACCTGCAATTGATAAAGGTTATGAACTCGAACCCCTATCCTTCGAGTCTCACCAGTTGCGTTAATGCACAGGAAATCCTTTCCCTCGCTAAAGACAACATCATATCCCTTGTCTTCTAACATCACCACAAAGATAAGATTCTTCTTCAATCCTGGAACATGCATCACTTCCTTCAATCTGAAGGGTTTACCAGACTCCCTCTCAAAGGAAATGGTACCGATACCGGTCGCATTGTATCTACCATCATCGCCCATCTCGATGTGCACTCCAAGATCTTTCTCATCCAGATCAGTAAACAAATCTCGATCTCCTGTCATGTGAAAAGACGCACCACTGTCAAGAAACCACACTAATCCCACCACATTTGAGACTAAGCATGCGATCAGCGAAAAATCCAGCTCAAACTGTGAGGCTAAGGCCTCTCCAGCTGCAGTCCCAGCAACCTGCTTATTTTTCTTCTTCTGCGGACAATTTGTGGCATATCCAGCGTTCTCCATCTTTATGTTTATGAGTTTATCCTTGAGCGCCAACTTCCTCTGGTCGCTCTTGCTTTGGAATAAATCTGTCAAGGCTTTCCACACCAAGAATGGAGAAGCCTTACCATGAAGGCTGGACACTATGTGATCCTTCACACCCTCCAACAGAATCCTTCGACACTTCTTTGTCTTCTTTTGCCATGCGTCAAGTACGTGACATCACTAGAAGTAGGCTTTGGAATTTCTGCATCTATGAACTCCTTCAACCCATTGTCATCTGACACCGCCTCCATCCTGTCCTTCCATGCAATATAATTTGAGGTACCGCCCTCAAAGGCATACTCCAATCGCAATCCGTTGAAAGACATCTCAACTTCGGCCTGAAAACAATGCAAATTAGATTCCACCCGGCTAAAACTCAACGCTTCGATATTTTTGCAATTGCTGCGATGATCAATAGCAGCTGCGATACCATGTAGAAATTTGAATAAGCGAGATATTATTCATAGGAATTCTCCACGAGAGCACACTATTTTAGCCATGCATAATACGAGAATCTCTTCTACCATTGATCATCACATGCGGAAATAAAATCAATTGCATGCACACATTAAAGCCATAAAAATTCACACATATGAACACAGTATTTCATGGGAAAGCTTAAAGCTAAAAACCCCCAACTATCTATATATTATACATGCCATGGAGATCATGTAACAATCATAGTACAAAAGCTCCTCACAAGCTCTCATGCACACCCTCAATTGCTACACACTATCAAGCTAGATCTAGCAAAGCTCATGCTCCAACCCTTAGCCACTTGATAGCCAACCTCTATTGCTTTTTCAAGCTATGGGATGGCCTCTTTATATAGATAAACCACCAGCCTGAACTGCGCAATCCTCATTGACTACTCCACCTATCTGTGTGTTGCAAATAGCAACAGTATAGTCACAACTGATAGTTAACCTGCTCTTTCACCTATTCCTGCACTGGTCTCCACTGAAACTGTCCATGCACTGAATTTAACTGATGTATTCTTTAGTTGATTAATGAGTATATAATTAGTGAATTAATTAATAATTAATTCACACCACTCTCACTAATTGTATCAATTAGTTAAACTGAATACAAATAGCTCAACTATGTTTAGGTTAGTTAAACTGAATACAACTCCACTAACTTCCTCAATCAACTCCACCAAACTCTGTCACATGAGTTCTAACTGAAGTCTCCATGCAATAGCTTCACTTAAACCCTAGGAAAAGCGTAATTCCTTCTGTCAGCTGCATTTGCCACTTCTAGGCATCAAACTGAAGTGCTCCAAGAGAATAAGATAATGTTTAGAGTCTGAATATTATTAAGAGCTAATAATATTTGATATCCCTATTTTTAGACTGGCAATCTAAAAATAGATTTCGCCCAGTATGTCTAAAAATAGAAGTCCATCTATTTTTCCCGACTTGATCAACCATCCACAAATAGCATCCTGCAACTCATAGAACATGATCCATATGTTTAAAAATAGACATAGTCTAAAAATAGACTTTGCGCCAAAAATAGCCTGCAGGCCCACTTAGTGAAGGCGACTCCTTTCCACTAAGCTCATCATCTTGTTGCATTCTCAACAGAAGGCAACTCGCGAGATCTTCTGAAGGCCATCTCCTCCATGAATTTCACATCCCTCTGCAGCACGACTTTCTTGCTCTCAGGAATGTAGATGCGATATGCCTTTACATTCATTGTATCCTACTAGATACTCCTTTTTCGTAGTCATTTCCAACTTCTTCCTCTTCTCACTGGGCACATGGCGGTAAGTTGTACTGCCGAAGATCCTAAAGTGACTCACTTCAGGCTTGCTACTAGTGAAGATACTTTCCGGTGTGATCTTTCCCAATGCAGCACGAGGAATCTTGTTCTGAATATAGACAACTGTATTACCAGCTTCAACCCACAGAAATTTGGGCATGTCTTGATCATACAACATCCCCTTGTAGCTTCAACAATAGTCCTGTTTTTCCTTTTTGTCACATCATTCTGCTCCGGATTGTATGGAGTTGTCCACTTTCTTCTGATACCTTCCCTTGCGCAGAACCTAGTGAATTCCTTGTCTATGTATTCACCACCATTGTCTGAACGCAGCACCTTGATCCGATTTTCCGTCAGATTTTCTACCACAGCTTTAAACTCTTTAAACCGACTGAAGACTTCGTCCTTTGTATTCAAAAAGTAGATCCTGGTTTTCCTGGAATGGTCATGAATAAAGGTGCTGAAGTACTCGACACCACTAAGAGCTCTAGTGGACATTGGTCCACAGATATCTGAGTGTATCAAGTCCAATACACTCTTGGCCCTATTATTGCTTTTTTGATACACTACCTTGGCATATTTACCTAATACACACCCTTTGTAGAAATCGTCCTGCTTGGTGCTCAGTTCTGGAATTCCTGTGACAGTTTTCTTGAGAATTTTTAACGCCCCATGATGCAAATGTCCCATTTTTCTGTGCCATAGTTCATTCAGGTCCGTTTCATCGGTGCTGCCAATTAGTGCCATTGGGGATTCGAGTTGCAACTTGTAAAGTTTGTTGCTTCTTACTCCGATCTGTGCTTTCTTTTTCCAACTGGGGTGTTTGATGTAAACCTTGTTGCCAATAAAGTAAACGTCATGACATCGGTTTTGCAGTTGAGACACTGAGAGCAATTTCATCCCCAAACCGGGCACATGCAGTACATTAGTGGTTTGAATCTTATTTCTAGCCTCTGTTTGGAATACTACCGTACCTCTTCCAATAGGGGTACATTTCACTTTATTACCCATGGTTATTTAAAAATTCATCTGCTCCTCTCGGTATTCGGAAAAACATTCCTGCACTCCTGTCATATGAGAAGAAGCTCTACTGTCAATGTACCAGATATCAGGAGAAGCGGTGCTTGACACACAAGCAAATTCTTCTTCAAGTCTGGATGTTAGAACAGAAACACTGTGATCCATCTGTTCTATCATGCTTCTTTCCCTCTCTGGAGAACTGCGTGAGCCCTTCTGAGCTGCTGCTGCAATGTCAGATTTCCGTCCACTTGTCGATTCTTCGTTCTTGTTACTCATCTCTGGCTCTGATAGCATGTGAAATTTTCAATTTGAAAAGTCTACAGTTTCAGTGATAAATTTATTTCTCCTACTTATTATTTCAATAAGTTATTTACAGAAATCTATTGGTAAATTTCGAAATAAATACTGTTGCAACATTTACAATTATATATGCAGAGAAGTAAACAATAAAGGACATAAGCATAAGAATCAATCACATATACACAGTTGTTTTTGGACAATTGTCCCTGGAAAAACCCAATGCGGGAAAACTGGTGCAGCAGATGAGAGTTTTATTAAAATTCTTCAGCAAATGAATCTTTACAAGGAATATACTGGCAGATAAAATCTGAAGAAACCTGAGACAGAATCTTTGGCTCCTCTCGACAATTTCCTCACACCCTGACAGCCTCTGCTTGCCTCTGTGCCTGTATGCGTGCTTCTCTTCGCAGTCCCTGCGCTAGACTACGTAAGTCTGCGTAGGCTCTACATGGGTTCACTGCGCTGCAGCCCTGTGCTGCCTCTTGTGACCCACTGCGTCTGTCTGTCCCTGATCTCAGTCACTGCTGACTCCCTCCTTCTGCTTCTGAAACTCTCCGCCCTGCAACTCTCCCACTGAGATCGAATTCTATTACTTCAGAATTGATCTCCTTCGGGTATTGAGTGTATGCCTGGCTTGTTTTCCAAATGACCCTGAAGCCTTCTTTTATAATCTTCTCGTTAATGAATCAATCACACACATTAGAAGTCTAATCAATAGCTAAGATTAAAATTTGCTTTGTTTTCTAGAAGATTCACACTCTAACTTATTAATACCCTTTAATTATTTAATTTCCCAAAGTTTAAAATTAGTGTCTCCATTAAAATAATTAATTATTTTAATAAATCATGAACCGAGTTGAATTTCCACAAACGGCTTTTGAGTTCTTTGGAATACTAATTTCCAAGCCCCCTTAAAAAGTTTGAGACTTAAAACACTTTCCGATGCTACAAACGTCAACACTCCCTAGAGGTAACAGTATCTCCAAAGACCTCCCAAGACTTAGGAAGTCTTGCTACGGCTATCCTAACTAACTCTGTGGGTGCAACTGCCTCACCAATAGCAGTCAAATCATCACGTACTTGTTTGACCCTGCCAGTGCCAAGATAATGAACTACACTTTCAGCCTTTGTCATCTTGATGTTCTTCAATTGTTCTTTGTGTACCATCTTCCTGCTCTCATTGGTACTCTGATAGAGAGTGGTTAGAGTTGTCCACATCCGATATGCATGTTTTTCCTCTTACCTGAGGAACCACATGATCCTTCAGACTGTCCATCAAAATCCTATTTGCCTTTGCATTATTTTTTGTGAATTCAACAAGTTCACCTGCAGCAGTAGGAGGTACAACCTCTTGCAGCACTATGTCCCAAACTGCTGCCTCCTCAAACATTGTCTGAATTTTGTCCTTCCAAATGACATAGTTGGATATCCCATCTAGTCTGTCCTCTATCCTTAAGAACATGGCCATGACTGCTATCCAAAATTTGCAAAACCAAGAAAATTGAGAAATGAACTCTCCAACACACCTTGTTGTACCAAAAGTTTAGTCCGTGTGAAATTTGACCTTGCTGTCCCAAAATATTAGTTTGCTGTCCAAAAATTCAGTTTGTTGTCTAAACCACTGTTTGTTGTCCCAAACTACTATCTAATATTCAAACTGCAATTTTCAGCTTGTAGCTCTGATACAATGTTGAAATTTGATGGCTAAAAAATTTCCTGCAATCCCAACCTAGTTTTAATTTCACGTTATCACTCTCATTCAGTTAAATGCCCTTTCACATAAACTTACATTAAATATATAGAATTCTGGAAATGAAATTTTCAGATTAAAACACATGGCACTGTCAACACATGCTGAAAGTAAATATGGACATAAACAGACCAGCAACGCATAAAAAATACATAGCTTTTTGGTCAACTTAGACCCAGGCAAAACCCCTTCAATCTTCTCCAGGGAAAACCTGCTAGAGAGCTCTTCAAATTTATTTATCTTTCAAGTTCAGGAAAAATACATTTGCAGACAAAACAAAACAACAAAGTACAACTTATCTCTTCAGCCCAAAACTCCTTGAAAACCGTGCCCACTTTGCCTCGATTTTCGTTCCCACTTGAAGCTGAAAAATGTACTATACAAACGCAGATTGTACAATACGGATTTATGTACCATTATACGTACTACGGACCCTTGGGCCTAGGTGGTTAAGTCAAAGTCAAAATTTTGGGGTAATTAACTCAAAAATAATATTTTTGAGTTAATTAAAATTGAATTAAATGATAAATTCGTTTTTTCCCCAAATTTATAATTTCAACGCTCCTGATTAAAAGATGATTAAATCTTTTGGATGGTTGAGATTATTTTGACAAAGATCATCCAAACTAGCCGTTGGAGATTTTGTCCTATAAATTTAGAGGTCTTTGTCAGTCTTGAGTCATCCGATCTTAGGATCGTGCACTTGTTCTTAGAAGCTCTTGTAAATTTTTTGAGTAATAAAGCATAAAAACTTTGGGGTTATAAATTTTGGTGTTCCTTCTCGGATCTATGTGGTGATTCATTTCTAAACTCTGGTACTTTGTTTTTGCATTTTATGGTTAATGGCCTTCATGGATTAATCTGCATACAGGTATCTTGTGCAGTTTTCTGGATTCATAAGATATCATCTTTGATTTAACAGAAAGACTAGTTTCCTATTTTTCTGAAGGATCTCATGTTATTTTCTTGAATCTCTATTAATCTAAAGTCCAGATCTTAGTGTGCAAAGAAATATTTTTTTTAAAAAGGTTTGGGCGTCTGGGGAAGTCTTCGGTTGGACCAGCCGACTCTCAAATGACATAAATTTGAAAAGCTCATTATTTGTTAAATTCCAAGTCTATCTTACGAAATTAGTGGTTTTGTAGGATCTCCTAGGGCTTGTGCCTCTCTTTCAATTTTTTTTTAAAAATTGCGCTGAAATGGATTCAAATCTGGCCATGAGGGTCTCAAATTTGTAGATTAGTTTGTAAATTTGTAATTTTAAAGATTGTAAGGGTTTAATCATTTTCTTAGTGTGTATATCTTCAGGATCTGACTGGTTTCTTGCAGGTTGTGGGTTTAAATCAGAATTTTTTTTTAAGATCTGAGGTAGAACCAGCTTCTAAGGGCCAAATCTGGCCTCAAACTGCTACTGTGGGAAAAATCTGGGCAATATTTGATTTAAGGAGCATAATAAATCTGATTTTGCAGGGAGAATTCTTTTAATTTGGAAAGAGAAATTTGAATGTATTGGGTTTTACTGAATTTTAATCTTTTTCTGGCATCCTTTCATTGCCCAGCTTCTCTGTCCTCAACGTTGTCTCTTATCTGAATCAATCCGTCTTTTCTTTGCCATTGATTTCTTTCCTATTCATGCCCTCATTCCTTTCTTTGTATCGAACTCCATCATCCCTTGTCGTCCTGCACTTCTCCTCCGCTGCTTGCAAATGAAACTAATCGAACCTTCATCCATCGTGTATCCTGTCCGCCTTCCCTCATATCCTCTGCGTTGATTTCTAATCCATCAAATCTTCACGTCCCTCATCGCTCTTCCACAGCCAAGCCTCCACGTTGTCCAGATTTCCCTATTCCCTTGCCATCCTCTGCTCCGTCGGCATCTCTGCTCTCGTCGTTTACTTGCAACATAAAACATTCACAAAAGAAAATCAAAACCCGCGTCCAAGCCTGCCCTCACGCCATCGTTCCTCTGTCCGTCGACAAGTAAACAAAACGAAAGTACAAACGCATACATAAAAAAATTCAAGTTTCACATATGCGTTAAAGAATTTTGTTGTGCGGATTTGATTTTCGATTTAAATTTTGTGTCATAGTGTTAGATTCAAGTTTTTTTAATGTTTAGATTGTAGTTTAATATTGTTAAGTTTTAGTTTGGTCAGTTGTTTATTTTATTTTCGATTTAGTTTAGTTTTTTTTTTTTTAGATTTTGAGTTTTAGTTTAGTTTTAATGTTTGTTATTTAATTGTTTTAATTTTAATTTAGTTTAAGTTTAGTTTAGATTTGTTTAGTTTTAGCTTGTAGTTTTAAACTTAGGACTTTAAATTTTAAATTTTCATTAAAAAATAAATAAAAAAATTATAAAAATTTCAAAAAATTCCTAAATTTTTTTTTTTCTAAGTCCTATAGTCAAATAAGCCTAAATTTTTCTATCCGAAGTTTGACTGTGGAACATTTTAATTTTCAAATCGGGTTATATTGGAATATCATAATTTCGAGAATATTTCAAGCATTTGACATTTATATTTAATAATCGTTTCATGATAGCTTTGCTTCAGCATTTTAATGAATGATCGTAGCACTTTCTATTGAATATCATTATGGTCATTTAGCAGCAGTTATACATCCAATACTTATTTTTAATTGCATAACGGGATCTTGTTTGACTCCATAAGGCACTAGTTTTAACATAATCAATCTGTGAAATCTCGTTAATTTTATCAAGTATTTGGTGTTTTAGCTGTGTCTCCTAGATTTTTTTATCTTCATTTATAATAGGGTCTACCTCCGTTAGCTTGCAAGGAGACAGCTTAGATAGAGAGATTGGGGATAAGAGTGACCTCTCTATAAAAAATGAGACTTAGAACACTTTGCGATGCTATAGAAATCAACACTCCCTCTTAGCGAGGAAAGTGTTTAAGCAAGATACCGATGTACTGATCTAACTCTACACCATCTGTTGCATTGATAATTTCCTGGTTGCTGCGCCTCATCTCTGCGCTGCTACTTCCTGTACTGCTGCCCTGCCACTGCAACATCCGTACTGTAGCTCCCTCTTCTTCTGATGACCACACTTTCCTCTACTGGAAGGAGTTCTCGACCATCCTCATCTTCTCTCTGAAGTAAGTGAACTTGATCTTACTTAGAGCCTTCGTGAGGATATCTGCCACCCGTTCTCCTGTAGGAGTGTATCGCAACTATACTGCTCCCCTCTGGACATAGTCCATAATAAAGTGACACCAAATGTCAATGTGTTTCGACCGGTCATGAAACACAGGATTTTCAGAGAGCTTAATGCAACTCTAATTATCACACATAATCCTGGTCGGTTATATCCACTTCTTGAGCAGGTTCAAGAGTAACTTGTGGAGCCATATGGCCTTGCACGAAGCTGTGCTTGCTGCCATGTACTCTGCCTCAGCTGAGCTCAGTGCTACGAAATTTTGTTTCCTGCTACACTAGGAGGTCATTCCTGATCCGAGACTGAAACAGTACCCACTGGTACTTTTTCGATCTACTGTGCTTCCAGCCCAGTCTGCATCTGCGAACCCACTCAACTGGACCTCATTGTCCTTGGTGTACTTCAGCCCATACTCGACTGTCCCTCTCAGGTATCTGAGAACATGTTTGGCTGTTGCCCAGTGAGCCCTCCTTGGTTTCACCATGAACTGACTGAGGGTATTCATTGCATAACAGATGTCTGCTCTAGTATTGACCAGATACATCAATGATCCGATGAGCTGTCTGTACAAGGTGGGATCAGCTTCATCATCCTCTGATGTGTCTATCTTCTTCCAGTTCGTAATCCTTGGCGTGGCCATGGGTCTATAGTCTTCCATATAAAATCTCTTCAGGATTTCTGTCGTGTATATTCCTTGTCCTAGGAAGATTTCCCCTTTCTGCTGCCAGACTTCTAATCCAAGAAATAGTGCATCTGCCCCAGGTCCTTCATGTCGAATTCTGTTGCCAGATTCTCCTTGCAGTCCTTGATGAGCTTGGATGATCCAGTCAAAAACAGGTCATCCACATAAAGTACAAGAATAAGCGGCTCATCTCCTACTCTCAAGTAGTAGAGGTTGGAATCTGCGTCACTCTTGACGAACCCCATCTTATGCAAGTAGCTGTCAATCCATCCATACCATACCCTGGGGGCTTGTTTAAGGCCATACAAGGTTTTCTTATGCCTGCAAAAGTGAGTCTTTCGCTCATGTGTCTCGAAACCCTCTGGCTGTTCAATGTACACTTCCTCCTCTATCACCCCATTCAAGAACGTTGTCTTGACAACCATCTGGTGAATCTCCCATCCCATCTGCGTAGCCAGAGAGATGACGGATCTGATAGAAGTGTATCTAGCTACTGGGGCGAAGGTTTCTTCATAATCAATTCCTTCCTTCTGTGCATACCCCTTAGCTAAAAATCTTGCTTTGAATTTCTCTATGTTGCCATCTGCAGCATATTTGATCTTGTAGATCCATCTGGATCCTACAACTGATTTGTCTTGTGGTCTAGGGACTACTTCCCATACATCATTTGTCATGATGGAGCTATACTCCTCCATCATGGCATCCACCCATACTTGATGCTGAGCTGCTTCTTGAAAGGTAGATGGTTCACCAACTTGAGCTACCAGTGCTTGATATCTGTTTGGTTGTTTCCTTATCCTCTTTCCTTCTCTAGGAGCTCCAACAAATTCTTCTGCACCCTTAATAATTTGTTGAAGTTCTCTACTCGGTCTCCCATCAGTTGTGGGTGGTCTTACCTGTTCTCCCTCCCGTTCTTCTTCGAAGGAGCTATCCTCAGAATCATTATGCCTTGGAGAGGCACTTGACCTCTCCTCTGTAGGTCGTTGAGGCTGTACCAGTGGATCTTCCTCAATCTGCGTATCTGTGGCCATTTCTCAAGATTTCCTGAAGGCTCTCTCCATTTTTCTCTGGATTGTATGGAGCTGTCCATTCTCTCTTGATCCATTCCCTTGCACATAAATTTGTGAAGTTTTTATCGATATATTCTCCACCATTATCTGACCGCAACTTCTTGATCTTCTTTCCTGTAGAGTTCTCCACAAATGCTTTGAAATCTTTAAATCGATCAAAGACTTCATCTTTGGTTTTCAAAAAATAGATCCAAGTTTTCCTAGAATGATCATCAATGAAGGTGGCAAAATACTTTGCCACACTGAGAGCAGTTGTGGACATTGGACCGCAAATTTCATAGTTTATTAACTATAATACACCTTTGGCTCTGCTGCTGCTTCTTGGAAATCCTTAGCGTACTTCCCTAGTACGCATCCCCTGCAAACTTCGTCTTTCTTCGTGCTGAGCTCAGGAGCCCCTATGACAGTATTTTTGAGAATCCCCAAGGCTCCATGATATAGATGCCCCATCCTTCTGTGCCATAATTCATTCAGATCTCTGTCATCTGTACTGCCAATCAGGGCCATTGGAGATTCAAGCTGGAGTTTATACAGCTTGTGACTCCTTACTCCGATTTGTACCTTTGTGCTCCAACTAGGGTGTTTGACATACACTTTATCTCTAATAAAGTATACGTCATAACCCTTGTTCGCAAGTTGGAACACTGAGAGTAAATTCATCCCCAACCCTGGTACATGTAGAACATTTGTGGCTCGAATCTTGTTTCCATCCTTGGTTTGAAAAGTTATGTTACCTCTCCCGATTGGGGTACATTTTGCATTATTTCCCATAGTTATCTGGAAATTCATCTGTTCTTCTTGGTAGCTCGAAAAACATTATTGAACCCCCGTCATATGAGCAAATGCTCCACTGTCAATATACCAAACACTTGGAGGAGTTGTGCTCGACATAAAAGCAAGATACTCCTCTAGTCTGGATGCCAACACTTTCATGTCGTGTTCTCTCTGCATTTTTGCGTGCTCTGGAGGACTGTGTGAACCCTTTCGAATGATGGAACTTTGGTCCATGGTAGATCCTCCCTTCCTGTTTTTAGCCCTTTGCTCTGATACCATGTGAAATTTTCAAGGAGAAATATTTCTGCAACACTTGGTTTATTTCTCCTACTTGTGAGATAAGTTATTTACAGATACTTCAGTAAATTCTGAAATAAACACATTTGCAGATCTTTACTATCATTAAGAGCATAAAAACAAAAAGATAATTTACACAAGTAGCACAATAGAAACAACCATATGAACACAGTTGTTTTTGGACAATTATCCTCGGAAAAACCCAATGTGGGAAAACTGGTGTAGCAGATGAGGGTTTTATATTTATCTTCAGAAATGGAAAGTACATTTACAAGAGTCTGATGAGTAGAGAAAAATTTGCAAACACCTGGCTGAATTTTCTAGACCCTCCAGACAAATTTCAAACCCTTCGGGTTACCTCCTTCACCCTCTGCATCATCCAGCGTGAGAGCATTGCGCAGTCTCTCCTTGGATTGCGTGATTCTGCGTGGGGGGGTTATGGCTGCTAATCAGCTCACCCTTCCCTTCATCCTCCTGGATTCTGCTTCTCGATAATTGACTTCTCCCTCCTCCTTCTATTTCTGTAACCCTGCCTCTACAATCTTATCTACTGAAATCAAATTCTTTTGCTTCAGAATCAATTTCTTTTGGGTACCGAGAATGTCCCTGACTTTCTTCCCAAATGGTCCTCAAGTCTCTTCTTATAGTCTTCTCGCTGATGAATCAACGACCAAGATTATATTGTTAATCAATGGCTCAGATTAAAAGATGACTTGATCTTCGTTTTCTAGAAGATTCACATTCTGCTCTATTAATACCCTTTAGTTATTTAATATCCCTAAGTTTAGACTTAGGGTCTGCATTAAAATAATTAATTATTTTAATAAAGTTATATCCAAGTGGAATTTCCACAAATGATTTCTGGGTTCTCTGGATACCTGATGTCCAAGCCTCTCTATAAAAAATGAGACTTAGAACACTTTCTGATGCTATAGAAATCAACAGCCAGTATTGATGGTACACGCAGGGCAATGATCTACAACGTACCGTAGACAGAATTTTCTTGCCTACTTTTGATGGGTCATCGAAATGTTCAGCCAAAGCTTGGGTGGACAAGCTAGACATCTACTTCCAGCTTAATCAAATGGCAGAGGTGGAGGCCATCAAGGTGGCAGCGTTGCATCTTGAGGGAGAAGCCCATGATTAGTGGTTCCATGGGATGGCTACGCTGGGTCACGCGGGAGTGACAACGTACGATGAGTTCACCCGAAGGTTGATAGGATGGTTTGATCGGAAAGACCTGGGGGAACATTTTGTTGAGCTAACCAAGCTCAAATAGACAGGGAACCTGGAAACTTACATTTCCGAGTTCTTGAAGCTCTCAGTGATGGTCCGAGACTTGTGCGTGCCTAGGAGAGTGTACGTGTTCATTGATGGACTGGTTGAACCTTTGCGTGGGCTAGTAAGGTCTACTAGGCCTACTACGCTGCAAGACGCAGTAGGGAGAACCAAAGACTTGCAGGACGCTATGCCAAGGACGAGGGCTCCTTTACACCACAGACTAGCGTTCCAGCAGAAGGGGAAGGATGTGAGAGCCCCACCCCCGAGAGAGAACTAGGGCCGAGGGACTTTGGATGATGACACCCAGGGAGAGTTGAGATGGAGGAAGCTTTGCTTCACCTGCCAAGAGCCATGGGCACCGGTTCATCGATGTGCCGGAGAGAAGGCACATTACATTAAGGTCTTCTCTGACAGTGGAGGGGAAGAGGAGGCATATGAGGAGTTGGAGGGAGATGCCAACACCGGGAGTGGATAATCCACCACCACCTCCCCCAGCCGCAGCAGGAGCAGCGTTTGCACCCACAGGAGGGGTCCTTGCATCCTTGCGGGGAGTTCCCAAGCACTTAATGATGAGGGTCCGAGGGACAATCCAGGGGCAGCGTGTCTCAGTGTTGGTCGATAGCGGGGCCACGAACAACTTTATCGATGCCCAGCTAGTGCAGAGGAGGGGCATACTGACGGAAAGATTTTATGGGTTTTCTGTATATAATCTAGGTGCCAGGACCATGGAGTGCATGCGCTATGTCTCGACATTAGCAGTGACCATGGGGACATACACAGTGACAGATCATTTTTTTGTGGTCGATATTCCAGACACCAACTTTGTGTTGGGTGTTAAGTGGCTTATCACACTTGGGGAAGGTCACTACAGATTGGGAGACTCTGGAGATGGAGTGGACAAACAAGATGTAATATCCCCAACGGGAAATAACCAGTAATACACAGAAATATAACAGACAGATATATAGAACAAAATGCCGGAACCAGAATATGGAACAAATACACATAAAATGCCAGAACACTAAGCCATTTTATTAATCTGAGAATACATGCATATGGGTACAAAGATAATCAGAATGAGTGCACCTATCCTTGCCCTAGGCAAGTGGAGACCCTCTCAGACTAAGGAATGGCTGCAATAGGGACTGCGTCCTAGCTGGCTGGAAAAACTGCCGTAGAAAGCTGCTGCTGCAATGCACTGGAACTAGGGGCTGATCCCCTCACTGGAATGAGCTGAAAACTGGAAGGCTAGCTGATTTCAACCCTCCGGACAAAACCCAGAAATCGTGAAGCAAATGCTCCACCTCCGAAAATGCACCAAATAAACCCTCTCCAGAGAAAACGCTGTCTCTCCCAGTGACAGCGCAGAAGCCCAAGAAAACGCTGGCAAAAAGGGCTGGATCCACCTGCAAACCCTCCGGATGAAATAGCAAAACTCCTCAGGGCTGGAAAACGCTGAAATCTCTGCCAAATCCCCACACAACAACCCTGCTCACAATAACTGCGTCCTCCCTAGCTGGGACTGTGTCCTCTCTCCTAGACTGCGCAGTCACAAAAAGGGGCAACTCCTCTGCAAAACGTCCACCAGAAAACTGCTGCAAATCACCACTGAAACTGAAGGAAAAACCTTACTCGAGCAGGCACTCGAAGTCCCCCGGAGCCAAGGGTGAGATCTCCGACCGGAGACACTCAGTTCGCACTAAACAGTGCTGCAGACCGACTAAACAACCGGCGTGCTGAAGTAGACAGAAGTCTAGCTCTCAATATCAATATCATATCAACAATGCCAAATGAAGTGGAAGCCCCTCCCTTTATAGTGCTAAACTCCCTCCAAAACCTTGACTGCGTCCTTCACCCTCCTTGGCCTGCGCAGTTACCCTTGGGTCAGCGTGAGGCCTTCCCTCATACTCGTGTGGACCCCCAAGGCCCCCTTTTAAGTCACAACGTCAATCAACTAGGAAAAGCACTTTATTTTATAAAGTGAGATGACCCCTCTTATTTCTCACTTTATTTATTATTTTTAGCTAAAGCGGCAAAATTAAACAAAAATGAAATATTCCAATTAGCAATGCTAATTAGGAATATTACACAAGAAGAGTGGGAAGCATGTGATGATCAGAGGCATGCACACATACCCTCCACAGACAGTCTCTGTGCATCAGATGGAGGCAGATTTTTGGAAGGGACACATAGAGTGGGCAGTGGAGCTGAGGATTTCAGAGGCAGGTGTCTCAGGTCAGCCTATGCACTGTAATATTCCAAATGGGAAATAAACAGCAATACAAAGCCACATAAACAAAAACTACAACAAATAGAGAGACACCATGAAAAACACTGCAAACATTGAGAAAAGCTGGGCCATTTTATTATAAATCTGAAAGAGGGAATGAGTACAAGAGGTGATCAGAATGATGGCACCTTGGCTTGCTCAAGGCAAGCTGAAATAACTCTCAAAACCCTGCTGGGAATGGCTGCTTTCTCTCTGGACTGCGTAACTCCCTGAGCTGCTGCTGCTGCTGGAAAATGTTGCCTTAGACTGGAAGAGAGCTGCTCTTTTGGAGTTGTTCCCTTGCTCAGAAAATAGTGAAACTTCGGTTATGAACTCTCCTCCAAAATCCCGAAAAACCCTAGGAAGGAATTCCAGAAAGGCTGACCCGGAATTTGACCCCCTTGGGAAATCCACGCACTCCTGGTGAGTACACTGGCCCCTAAACTGTATGCCTGGAAATGATGGCCTCCTACTGCTCCAAAATATGACTTGTGAAGCGTTGATCCCCTCACACCTCTCCCAGACTGAAATTCTTGATCTCCCTTCACTCTCGGTGCTGCCCTCCTCCAAGACTGCGTAATCTCTGAGTGTGATTGCGCTTCCTTAGTGACTGCGTAACTCCTGGCTGAAAGGCTCTGCGTCCTCTGCTTTGAAAATCAATGATGAAGCTCCTCACTTGAGCGGGCACTCGAAGTCCCCCGAGGCTGAGGTTGGGATCTCCACTCAGAGACACCCATGTGCTGAACAACACTTGTAGACTTAGCTAAATAGTGTAAGCGTGCTCAATATCTATTAGACATAAATTCTGAAGATGCATAATGGAATGAATGGGTAGCTAGCCTCTCCCTCCTTTTATGCTTGAGATCCTAGCTCTTCCTTGGGCCCCACTATGCTATGTTGTCTCCTCATGCCACGCTACCCTGCCTACATTGCGTTGTCCTGGCCCACACTACCACTGCGCTGCCTGGCCCATGCTACATCTACGTTTTCCCTCTCCCTGCGCTGTCACTTGGCTCCCCTGGGCTCTACGTTGAAATCAGAATAATGTTTAAGTGACTTTAGGGCACTTATTTATCCTAAGTTAGGTTATGGGTCCCATCGCTCCTTTATTTTATGGCTGAACATTAGAAAAGCAAAATCCGAGCAAAAATTATTATTGCCAACTAGTTGCTGCTAATTGGGAATATTACAGTCCTCCTCAAGCAATTTCAAAGATGGGTGCTGCAAAATATTCTCACTCTCCCAAGTGGCATTCTCATCTGCAGATTTCTCCATCTCACCAAATACTCCTTAACTGTCCTGCTTCGTAGTTGTCTCTCTCGGGTGTCTAAGATGGCTTCTGGTTGTAACAGCAAATGCCCCTCATCATCTGTAGGTGGAAGCTCCTCTGTTGCAGTCACCTGCTTCCCTGGTGCCTTTTTCAGGCATGGTACATGGAAAATGTTATGTATCCTGCTACCTGCTGGCAACTCCAACTCATAAGCGACCTCCCCTACCCGGCGGATCACCCTGTAAGGTCCATGGAAGTGGGGCTTGAGCTTCTCGGCCCCCTTCTACTTCAGCGTAGACTACTGGTAAGGCTGAAGTCGGAGGTAGACCAAGTCACCTACCTCAAGCTGTCTCTCTACCCGCCCTCTATCGACATAGAACTTATGTTGATTCTGCGCTGTGGCTAAGTTGTCCTTAAGAGCTCAGAGTATATCTTGGCTCTCTTGGATCCAATCCTTGACCTTGGGGGCCTTGCTAGCTCCAAACATAACATCAACAAAAGTCAAAGCATGATATCCATACAAAGCATAAGATGGGGACATACCGATAGACATGTGGAAAGTGGTGTTGTAGCAGTATTCTCCCAAATGCAGCCAACACATCCATGCCTTCTGCTGCCCCGTGACATAGTTTCGCAAGTAGCCTTCTAGCCACTTGTTCACTATCTCCGTCTGCCCATCCGTCTGAGGGTGATAGCTGGTACTAGGAGTTAACTCTGTACCCACCAAATGAAAAAGCTCCTACCAAAAGGCGCCCATAAAACGACTGTCTCTGTCACTGACTATGGTCTTTGGAAGACCATGCAATCTGAAAACATCACGGAAGAACAACTCTGCCACCTGTGAAGCTGTATACCGTGCTGATATGGCGAAGAAGTGAGCATACTTTGTTAGTCAATCAACGACCACAAAGATGCAATCCTTTCCATGCACCGCAGGCAACCTAGTAATGAAATCCATAGAAATGCTTTCCCACTTTCCTTCCGGAATGGGAAGTGGTTGTAGTAATCCGACTGGGTGGCTCATCTCCCCCTTGTTCCTCTGACACACCTCGCGCTCCCTGACATGTCGGAGTACATCCTCCTTGAGGCCTCTCCAAGGGAACCTCTCCCTAATAGCCTTGTAAGTCTTCGTGAATCCCTAATGGCCTGATAATGGTGAATCGTGGGATGCACACAGTATCTTCTCCTTGAGTTGAGAATCCCCAGTCAAGAAGATCCTATCTCTGTGGTAGATGACGTCATCCATCACCCTATATCTGTTATCTGTAACCTGACCATCTAGCACCTCACAAGCAAAGCGGTCCTTGGAGTAACTCCACTAGCAGTTGACCCCTCCAGTCTGTATCTATGCTCATCAAGGACAACGTTGCTGGTCTGCGTGATAGAGCATGCGCCACTACATTGTTCTTCCCTTTGACATACTCAATGTCAAAATTGTAAGCCTGGATCTTACTGACCCACTTTTGCTGCCTCTCCTGCAGCTGCTTCTGCTCAAGGAAGAACCGGAGGCTATTGTGATCAGTCCTCACCCGAGACTTGTCTCCCACCAAATACTGTCGGAACTTGGCCAATGCATGCATAATGGCCAGCATCTCCTTGTCGTATATCGGATACAACCTCTCATGTGGCAGTAGCTTCCTGCTCTCAAAGGCTATAGGGTGGCCTCCTCGCATCAATACTGCGCCTACCCCTTCCCCTGAAGCATCACACTCCAAAATGAAGGGCTGCGTGAAATCTGGAAAAGCCAACACCGAGCAACTGCTTGAGCCTGTCAAAAGCCCTCTACGCAGTATCAATCCAGCTAAATGCCCCCTTCTTGGTGAGATCTGTGAGGGGTGCAACAAGTTGGGAAAATCCCTTGAAAAACTTTCAGTAGTAGGTGCAGGTGCCTACAAATCCCCATAGTTCTCTCATGTTCTTTGGTTCCGACCATTCTCGGATGGCCCGAATCTTCTCCTCGTGGACTCTCACTCCGTCCACACCAATGATATGCCCTAAATAGAGCATCTCTGTCAATCCGAACTTGCACTTGGAGATCTTAGCATAGAAATGTTGTTCCTCCAAAATACGCCGTACAACCTCATTGTGCTGCAAGTGCGACTGTATATAAGGATGTCATCAAGAACACCAACACAAACTTCCTCAACTAACCACAAAAGATGTGGTTCATGTAGGACTGAAAGGTGGACAGTGCGTTGGTTAGCCCGAAGGGCATCACCAAAAACTCGAAGTGGCCATAATGGCACCTAAAAGCAGTCTTGGGGATGTCCTGGTCCCTCACCCGGATCTGATGGTATCCCGACCTCAGATCGATCTTGGAGAAGAATTTCGATCCCCTCAACTCATCAATCCTAGGAATGGGGTATATGTTCTTCATCGTCTTTTTGTTGAGTGTCCTGTAGTTGATGCACATCCGCAGTGTGCCATCCTTCTTCTTCACCAATACAACAAAAGAAGCAAATGGGCTAGTACTGTGCTGGATGTGTCCTAGTGCCAAGAGCTCATGGATAACTCTCTCAATCTCATCCCTGTAGGCCTTGGGGTGCCTATAGGGTGTGGTGATCACTGCCTGGATCCCCTGCTCCAGCTCAATGGTATGCTCAAACCCCTAGTTTTGTGGTTTCCCCGTTGGTATGTCCCAAAAAACCGTGGAGTACCTGTCCAATATCGATTGCACATCTGGGTTAACTTCTCGCCCTATGGCCCCTGCCTCCGAAATACGCAGTTCTACTGCCCACTCTATGTCTCCCTTCCAAAAGTCTGCCTCCATCCGGTGTGCTGAAAATGTCTGCAGAGGATATGTGTGCATGCCTCTGATCATCACATGCTTTCCGCTCTTCTTATCCGTCCATTCCATCTCTAGTGTCTTCTAGTCTGTGGTGACCTTAGCCAGCGTAATTAGCCACTGCACTCCCAATACCACATTGGTATCTGGGATGTCAAACACAAAGAAGTGTTCTGTCATAGTGTAGGTCCCCATGGTCACTGCTAATGCCGGGACATATCTCGCATACTGCATAGTTCTGGCACCTGGTACCAATACTGAGAAGCCATCAAAACTCTTCGTCGTTATGCCCCTCCTCTCTATCAACTGGGCATCAATAAAGTTATGAGTGGCCCCACTATCTACCAGAACTTAAACACACTGTCCTTGTACGGTGCCTCAGACACCCAGTGTCATATACTTCAGAACTCTTCGCAGAGATGCAAGGAATCCTCCTATGGGTGCAAATGCTGCCCCTCCTACTCCTGGGGGAGGAGGTGGTGGATGATCTCCTCTCTGTACTACAGCGCTGGCCTCTCGCTCTATCTCCTCATAAGCATCTTCTTCTCCCTCACAGCGCTGGCCTAAAAACTTGTTTACACCATTTTCTCCAATGGATGAAACCACTGATACAGTAGTAGTGTTTCAAGGGGTGCTTATATGGGTTCACTGTTTGAAAGACATACTTGAAAATCAGTAGAAAGCAATTGAAGGCTTATGAGTTAAAGTCCGGTGTTAAAACATAGGCCAAGCAGTGATAGTATGATGTTCAAGAAGCTTTGTTTTTCCTGTCCATAAAGGTCTTCTTCAAAGGCAATCTGGGGCTAGAATGCCCAAAACCTAGAACAACCTCATCAAAATGACAAGAAGGTAGACTAGCCTTGTTTCTTAAAAAGACCTATGCAAATGAATACATAGAGACAGTATGCACGAGAAAAGCTATGACACAATGTTTCAAATTCAAAGACAACATTCAAAGAAACAAGGCATACCACAGTCATAGACAAGACCTCTTTATGTACATATGAACAAACTCTGTTGTTGTACATGATTGCATTGAGGGTTTTTAAAGGCTTTCTCTTTGATAAACAGGTATAGGTCAAAACTGGGTGAGTACATATGAGGTTTTTTCCACAGTCAAGGAAAATGTTAAAGGTGCCTCACAGTGTTTGACCAATTTCAACAATGGGCATAACAAGTCATCAAACACCAAGAGAGTTGAAATTGTCAAAGTAAGTTCTAGAAATGTAAATCATCTCTTTCCAAGAGATAGGCAAAGGATCTTCAAAAGCAGCTGGCCACGACATTGTTGTTATGAGTCGTGATCGAATATGGGTCTTTATGATATTTTAAAAGTGATAAAATGACAAAGATTGTGATTTGTGTTTTGATATGACAAAAACTTTCCAAAAGGCATCTAAACCCTCCAAAGCTGACTGCCAAAGCATTAAAGTTTTTTCAAGTTAAAAGAGGGAGGAGACCGTTTGAAAGGCCCCATTTGCAAATTCAAAAAACCAAGGCGAACGTCCATTAGCTGCCCACTGAAGAAGCAAAGAGATTTTGGGCATTTTTCAAGTTTTGCAGAGCTCAAAGCCTACGCGACGCGTCTGTAGGTATGTGCGGCGCGCCTGTAGGTATGCGCGGCGCGCCTGTGAGCACACATACACAACGTTTGAACTGCTGCGCGGCACGCCTGTGTGCTCGTTCACCACCGCCCGAAGCCGACCCGACAGCCTCTATCTGCGCGGCGCTCTCGTTTGCAAACGCGCCGCTCATCCTCCGGGCTTCCAAAAACACTTTTGAGAGCTGTTCAACGATCAACCAAGGCCCATAAACATTCTTCAAGGTATTTTCCATTACCTCTTGGTAAATTTCGAATTTTAAAGGGGGTATTGATGCTGTGTTTTCCAAGGAAGAAACAGTGGTGAAGGCGATTGGGCCTTTGGTCAAAATCAAAGTTTTTTGTTGTTGTGGGTGTCAAAGACAATACAGTAATAGAGGAAGGTTTTTTATCAGTCTTAAAGAGCCTCAATTGCCTTTCTAAGACAGTGATAACAAAGGAGAAGGGTTTGAAGGGAAAGGGGTTTGTGCCAAAATAAAGGGAGATTTCTCTTTGAACAAAAACCACAAACATACCTTGTTTAAGTCTTTTGCCCAAACACAGTATTTAAAAGAGATAGGTGGTTTGCCAAAATAGAGAAAGGTCTCTTTTTGTCATGGATAGTAAAGGATGAAACAGTAAAAAAAGGAGTTTTATTATGCCAATTTGAAGGCTCTTTGTTGTGCTATAGAAATAGTTAAGACTGCCCACAGTTGCTATAAAGGAGCAAAGTTAGTTTAAGAGGTCTTCAAATCAATATTTGAGAAGTATCTTAACAGTATTTTGCAAAGGCTTGTGTTTGTTAAAAACTCAGAGTGAAACAGTGGTTAGGAGGTGAAGGCTTGGTCATTTTAAAAGGTCCTATTTTGTGTTGTGAGATAGTAAACTTTGTGCAGCCCCAGGGTCCAAAAGAAGAGTCTGTTTTCAAGGTTTTCAAGTTAGTTGAAAGGTGTCTTGTTTACTTTGCAAAGGGCAGTGAACAACAAAAGGGCAGTGCTTGAGGGGAGGATTTTGTGTGCCAACACACAAGAAATCCTTGTTTAAAAAAGAACCACAAACACATCCTTTTCAAGTTCTTTGCCCAAACACAGTGATAAATTGATTTTGGTTATCATTTGACAGGTACTTGTTTGTTGGCATCAAAGTAGCACAGTGACTTGCAAAGAGGACAAGGTGTGGTGTTGGGAGACTATTTCAGAAACCATTTGAATCAGCCATTGTCTTGGGCAAAGAGTATCCAAAGCAAAATGCCTCCCATGCAAGATAGTAGAAGTGGCCCTCACAAGAGGTATGAACCTTTTTCAACTAAGGAAGTAAATGCCCATCTTTCAGTTCTGTTTAACTTTCATGAAGTTGGATGTTTAGAGTTTTGTCAAAGGGTTCAGGAGGTGAAAAGTTACCTTCCTTTGACACATCTATGTGCTTTAAGACTGCAAGGGAAACATTTTCAGCTGGCAGGCTTAGATTTCAAGTTTTCTCCTAGATCCATTTCCAGAGCTACCAAAATCCCTTATGTCGGAGAAAAATGGTTTAAGCAGAGCAACCTAGACTCAGATCAATACAAATGCTTTTTGAAGCCAGAGCATCGGGATGCATGCCCATCCATCTTTCCTTTTTCATATCTGTTGACCAGTTATGCTCCCCTCATGAAGATAATCATGAAATATTTCACATGCGAGGGAAGGTTTTCTCGGGTCTATGCTTACCATGTCCAATTGCTCGTGCACTTCACAAGAGCTCAATTGTTAAACCTCCCATTTTTCCTCCATAGAAGTATTGAAAAGATGGCTTCCATTGTTCAAAAGAGACCTCCATCTCAGCAGTCAGCTTGTCTTTTCCATCATTCCCTCATCAAGATTGTCATTCTTCATCAACTTGAGAAGAAGGAAATCTCTTGGGACACTTTCATTGCACATCCCGATTTCGTCACTGTTTCTTCATCCCATTCATCTCCTTCACCTTCCACTCAGCATCTTTCTCCTTCTTCTAGTAAGCCAATTCCTAAGAAGCTAAAATCTCCCATGATTGAACCAGAAGAAGAGCATAGTGAGGAAGAACAATATAGTGAGGAAGAGCAGCATAATGAGGAAGAAGAACACAGTGAGGAAGAGCAGCATAATGAGGAAGAAGAACACAGTGATGAAGGGCAGCACAGTAATGAAGAAGAGCGCCATGAAAAAGAGCAAAACAGTGAAGAGGGAAATGATGAAGAAATGGAACAGTTTGACGAGGATATTGGTAGCCCTCACAGCAGAAAACGTGATGAAGATGAAGCACAAAACGTTGAAGATACAGAGCCTAAAAGTCCTGAAGAAAGCAGGGACAAGAGTGAAAAGGGCAGCCTTCAAAAAGACATGCAAAGTGATAGTCAAAGCATCCATGAAGAAGGTCAAAACAGTGGCAAGGATGATGAGGGGAGTAGCAAGGGCAAAGAGCAAATAGAGCATGTGCTAGCTGCCTCTTCTAGGCAAGGGGCCATGCTTTCTTCTCCAAAGGTGACAAAGCTCCGAACATCAAGAAAGAGAGTGCCTCAAACTGTAACTCCATATGTTACTAGAGCCCTCCGGAGCAAAGGGAAGTTGCCCAAGCAATCCATTGTTGAATTACCCAAGAGGAGGAAGATCAAGAAGGCCACCCAAAGCAAGGGGAAGGAGAAGGAAGAAAGCAACCATGAGAAAGAGAGGGACTTTGACATAATTTAGATAAACAGTGATGATAGCGACAATGAGGCCAGAATCCTAGAGTCTCTCTTGATTAATAGAGAAGAACAAATTCATGATCTAAGGGCAGATCTAGAGAGGTCTAAAAACCTCATTCACTTTCTGCAAACACAAAACAAGCAGATGAGTGTCCACATGGCGGTATATGAGACACGGGCTATCAAATATCAAAAAGAGGCCTCCAAGGCGCAAACTAAGTTGGAAGAACTCATAGGCAAGTTCAATGATAACGAAGATGAAGATCAGCCAAGAAGAAAGATGCCAAGGACCATGGGACTCGGAAGAGCCTTAGAGAAACAAAAAGAGGAAGAGGCTGCCCTTTTCCAATCTTTTCCTCTCACTACTTTATTCACCCAAGAGATAGAAAACAATAGAGAAGCATGGCTTGAAAGGGTGAATGACCACTTGGAGAAGAAATTGGAAAAGGCCAATAGAGATTTGAACCTTCAAAGAAGAATGACCGGGCACTATAAGAAGCTCAATCAGTTCGCCTGACAGAAATTGAAGGCCACACAAGAAAGGCTCAAGAAGGTTCAAAAGAGGCGCACGACACCAAAAATGAAGAAAGACATATCAAGGCTTCAAATTTTGGCCTTTGCTTCTCAACATGCTTCTGAAAACCCATGAGGGTCATGCTCGTCAAAATTGGGCAAATTCAACAAGTTTTGGTTTTTTGACATTTTTGGGCTTTTTGTTAAAAATCATGGGCATCGCCATTTCTGTTTGAGACATCCTCAAAGGATGAAAAGGGTATAATTGGATGCCATAATTTCAGGGGCATCTACTCAGCGATTTTCAGATCAATTGAAGATGATTTGGTCCCCCAAAATGGCGAAAAACAGTCAATTTTTCCACACTCTGCCCCGCATATCAACAAAGTCTATTTTCTGGGTTTTTTCACACAGGTCAGATTTTCACAGGCTTCCAGTGATCAGTTTGGAGAAAACAAAGTATTTTTAGAAACTAAACATCCAGATCTTTCCAACGAGCCATCACGGGCCTCATTTCGACATCGAGAAGGCCTCCAAAAGTTGCCCACAAGACAGGGGTTTTTCTGCTGATATATTTCTTAAGTATTTTTGTGAAAAATGCACTTTTCTGAAGTAGCTTTTCCTAATGTGCGTTTAGCTATTTTTGGCCATGGTTAGTTAGGAAAAGTCAATATAATTTCCTTTTTTAGCATTTTTAGGATATTTTTATAGATATTTTGTGCCTTGGGCTTTGCAAAGCCTCAAGGACAAAATCAGATATTTTTGATGGGCCAATGAGCTTGCAAGTTGCACTAGGAGGTTTTCCCTCATCTTGGCCTATATATTCCAAGAGATTTCATTGTAAATAAGGCTGAACTTGATAATATAGAGCAATATATGGTTATACAAGCTTGGAAGAAATACTTGTCTCATGCATTGGATAGTTTCTTGAATGTTTTTGGATAATGAAAGAGGACTGCTGTTAGATTCCTTGATTTGGTAAAATGGTATAGTGTCCCTCTCTGTTATGCTTCTTAGTTTTCATTCATATTTCATGTGTTTGCTTGCTATAAGACTGTAGAGAATAGATTTGAGACATGCCCTTGGAGGCACCTCAGATTTCCTGTTTCTTTATAGCTTCTATGTTCTCTTCCTTCTTAGTCATATCAAAGAATCCTTGATTGCTCTTTGATAACTGAAGAAATTGTTTGCTTGTTTCATTTATGGTTTTATGCATGCTAAGTATGATTCACGATATGCCCTGTTTACTCATGGCTAGTCATAGCTCCACCTCTGAAACCTTTCTTTGATTGTTTGATTGTCTTAGTTGAACCAAGGAGGTCTTGTACTGATCTTTCCCTTTGCTTAAAACTATGCAATCTTACTTCAAAGTGCCCGATAGCTTGAAATACTATGCTTAGGCGTTTCCTCATAGTGATTTGAGTTATTTGTTTGTCTTAATTGTCTTTCCCCAAAGTCTGATAGCAATTTCCTAAAGTTAGAGAGTCATATATCTCTATGTATTGCTTGAATGTTTATTTCTATGCATTTATTAGTTTATAGTTACATTTCTCATGATTAATGGTTAGCCCTACCATGTTTATGTCAGCTATTGAACTATTTATGTTTGAAATCCTTTGTTCTTTACAAATTTAGTGTCCATCCCACTCCATTTTACCCAAAGATCCATTTTACCTTGATCAAATCGGCCCTTCAACATACCTTGTATCACCATCTGAAGCTTTCTTGACCTTTTTGACCCCATAGCCCAGTTAATCTGACAATCTTTTTATCTATCTTAGTCTTTGATCAGTTCCTCCCTCACAAACTTAAAAGCAAAACTAAAAACCTACTTCATAACTAGCCTAAAATCAAAAACACAAGAAGCAAAACACATAGATATCCCTTACACAAATAGAGAGAGCCCTCTCTGAGTCCAGGAAGGCTAGGTCCTTGGGCTCCAAAGATTGGTTTGATGTTACCCTGTCACTTGGCTTGCCAATCAGCGAAATCACAGGACCCTAACACCTTGGACCCCACTATGCTGCGCTATCTCCTCATGCCACGCTGCCCTGCCTACACTGCGCTGTCCTGGCCCACGCTACCTCTGCGCTGTCACTTGGCTCCTATGGGCCCCATGCTGAAATCAGAATAATGTTTAAGTGACTTTAGGGAGCTTATTTATCCTTGTAGAAATTTCTGAATCTTAATTCTTATGCAGAAATTATTTCTGTTAACCCGGTTAAGCTTCTACTTATACAAGTTATCAACTGAATAAATTCAAGTTAACATCAAAGCAAACACACATAACAGATCTCTACCAATTCAGATCTAGAATAAGCACATGCACACATAGACAAAGTGACACAGTTATTTCTGGACAAACTGTCCCTGGAAAAATCCAATGTGGGAAAACCGGTCTCCGGCTGCTGGAGGGCTCTATTATTAAGAATATTTCTAAATACACAACTTTGGGTTCTAGATCTGGAAAACCCTGTAGAGAAAACTCTAGATCTTCAACACCTGGCTGATCTAAGACCAACAATACTGATTGATCCACACCCTGAAACGAGATTTACAGAACTCAGCCAGATCTAGGCCTAGAAACCCTAGATCTGCCCCTGAAAGACACTGCATCAGCCTTTGAAGGCCTCCAATTGCTCAACACTGCCACTGGAAGGGACTGCGTTACCATAGACTCGGTGACGCAGTCACTACACTTCCCCTAAGTGTCTCTGCGTAACCCCTGAAGGGCTTCCTGAAAAATCACGCTGTCCTTGCTGCCACTTCTGCTGTCTGTTGCCGCTACTGCTGCCGTCTGCTGCTGTTGCCTTCCTCTGCGCTGTCTTTCCTGATCTCTTCTATGTCTCTTTTGTATTTTAGACCCCGGGATCAGATCATCCCCTTGGTCTAAATTCCCCTCTCTGCAACTGAAACACTTCTGAGAATTCTTAGCAACCCCACCCTAGAATCTCAGCTTAGCTTCAATGCTCTGCCTCTATGTGTCTTACAAATGACCCCAAGCCTTTCCTTTATACTTTTCTCGTTGACAAATCAACGACCAAGATTAAATCTTTAATCAATGGCTAAGATTAAAAGAAAGCTTGATCCGTGTGACTTAAGACAATTTCATCACATGTTTAATTAAATTCACTTTAATTATTTTATTTCCTAAGTTTTAACTTAGGAAATACATTAAAATAATTAATTAATTTAATATCTCCTAAACCAGGTGAAATTTCCCAAATCCATTTCTGGGTCTTGTAGATCAGGTGAACTCTAGTCCTTCTTCAAAATTTGGGACCTAGAGCACAACTGATGCTACCCCAAATACACAAAATCTCAACAATCCTAAGTTGGGTTATGGGTCCCATCACCCCTTTATTTTATGGCTGAACATTAGAAAAGAAAAATCTAAGCAAAAATTAATATTGCCAATTGGTTGCTGCTAATTGGGAATATTACATGCACCCGGATGTGCAGACTCTCCTATATCATTACTCTACAGTTTTTGGAGACATTCCACCAGTACAGCCACCGGACCGGGGGTTTGAGTACACCATTGAGCTAGAGCAGGGCATCCAGGTAGTGATCACTACTCCCTACAGGCACCCCAAAGCCTATAGGGATGAGATTGAGAGAGCCACGGATGAGCTCTTGGTGTTGGGACACATCAGGCCCAACACGAGTCCATTTGCTTCTTCAGTTGTTCTAGTGAAGAAGAAGGACGACACACTGCGGATCTGCATAGATTACAAGGCTTTGAACAAGAATACCATGAAGAACCGTTACCCTATACCTAGGGTCGATGAGCTGATGGACAAGTTGAGGGGAGCAAAGTTCTTCTCCAAGATCGATCTGAGGTCGGGGTACCACCAGATCAAGGTGAGGGACCAGGATGTCCCCAAGACTGCATTTTGCTGTCTCTACAACCATTTTGATTTTTTGGTGATGCCCTTTGGGTTGTCCAATGCTCCAGCCACATTCCAGTCTTGCATGAACCACATCTTCCATGGTCAGTTGAGGAAGTTTGTGCTAGTGTTTTTCGATGACATTCTCATCTACAACTGCACATGGGAAGAGCATTTGCAACACATTTTTGTACTGCGTATCTTGGAGGAGCAACAATTCTATGCCACACCGTCCAAGTGCGAGTTTGGGCTAACGGAGATGCTCTATTTGGGGCATATCATCGGAGTGGATGGAGTGAGAGTCCACAAGGAGAAGTTTCGGGCCATCCGGGATTGGCTAGAACTGAAGAATGTGACGAAACTCTGGGGGTTTGTGGGCATTTGCATCTACTACCGGAAGTTCGTCAAGGGATTTTCATAGCTTGCAGCACCCCTCACAGTCTTCACCAAGAAGGGGGCTTTTAGTTGGACAAAGACTGTGCAGAGGGCCTTTGACAGGCACAAGGAGGTGATAAGCAGCTGCCCGACTTCACTCAGCCCTTTGTGCTGGAGTGTGATGCTTCAAGAGAAGGGGTAGGTGCAGTATTGATGCAGGGGGGTCATCCCATAACTTTCGAGATTCGGAAGCTGCTGCCACATGAGAGGTTGTACCCCATATACAACTAAGAAATGCTGGCCATCATACATGCGTTGGCCAAGTTCAGACAATATCTTGTGGGGAACAGGTTCTAGGTGAGGACCGACCACAACAACCTTAGATTCTTCCTTGAGCAGAAACAATTGCAGGAGAGGCAACAAAAATGGGTCAGCAAGATCCAGGCTTATGATTTTGACATCGAGTATGTCAAGGGGAAGAACAACGTAGTGGCAAATGCGTTGTCACGGAGGCCGGCAACGCTGGCCTTGATGAGTATTGACGCAAATTGGAGGGCTCAACTTTTGGTGGAGTACTCCAAGGACCGTTTTTCTTGTGAGGTACTAGATGGGCAGGTGATGGATGACCGTTACTGGGTGCTGGATGAGATCATCTATTATCGTGATCGGATCTTCTTGATAGGTAACTCCCAACTCAGGGAGAAGATCTTGCATGCAACCCATGACTCATCTCTTTCAGGCCATCAGGGGTTCACAAAAACATACAGGGCCATGAGGGAGAGGTTCTTTTGGAAGGGCCTCAAGGAGGACCTACTTCGGCATGTCCGGGAGTGTGTAGTTTGTTAGCGGAACAAAGGGGAGCATAACCACCCAGCAGGTTTGCTACAGCCGCTTCCCATTCTGGGGGGGAAATGGGAAAGCATTTCCATGGACTTCATCACTGGATTGCCCATGGTGCAGGGCAAGGATTGCATCTTCGTAGTGGTTGATCGACTGACAAAGTATGCTCATTTCTTTGCCATTTCAGCTCGGTACACTGCTTCGCAGCTGGCTGAGTTATTTTTCCGCGATGTCTTCAGACTCCATGGTCTTCCAAAGACCATAGTTAGTGGCAGGGACAATCGGTTCATGGGAGGCTTTTGGCAGGAGCTGTTTCGTTTGTTGGGAACAAACTTAACACCCACTACCAGCTACCACCCACAAATGGATGGACAGATGGAGATAGTGAACAAGTGGCTAGAAGGCTACTTGAAAAACTATGTCATGGGGCAACAAAAGGCTTTGCTACGCTGGCTTCATTTGGGGGAGTACTGTTATAACATGACATTCCACATGTCAATCGATATGTCTCCATTTTATGCTTTATATGGTTATAATGCTTTGACAATTGTTGACGTGATGTTTGGAGCTAGCAAGGCCCCCAGGTCCAAGGACTGGATCCAAGAGAGCCAAGGCATACTCAGGGCTCTCAAGGATAACTTAGCCACAACACAGAACCAGCAGAAGCTATACACAGACAAAGGCCGTGTGGAGAGGCAATTCGAGGTGGGTGACTTGGTGTACCTCCCCTCGGCCATGCATCCCATGAGTCCAGTTGAAATGAAGGAGGCACAAAGCTCAAACTTCGCTTCTGGATTATCTGAGTATTCAGACGGGTTGGAGGTGGCATATGTTTGGAATTGCCCATCGGGGAGTAATTCCACAACCTCTTCCATGTCTATACTGAAGAAGGCTTTGGGACAGCAGGTGACGACAACTATGGAGCTTCCGCCTACTGATGATGACGGGCACTTAGTGCTACAGTCGAAGGCCATCTTGGACACTCGAGAGAGGCATTTGAGGAGCACAACAGTGAAAGAATATTTGATCCGGTTGAGAAACCTTCCAGATGAGGATGCCACTTGGGAGGGGGAGAAAATCTTGCAACATCCATCTTTGCAGTTGCTTGAGGACAAGCAACGTTTTGGCGGGGAGGACTGTAATATACCAAATTAGCAGTTAGCTAATTGGAATATTAATTTTGTCAAATTTTGTCTTTTTCTAATGTTAGCAAAAAATAAAGTGGGTAAGGGTGACCCACAAATAAACTCTATGGTTAAATTACTTTCCTAAAGTCACCAAGGCAAAGATTAGAGCTGGAGTGGGACCCGTGGGGCCAACATCATGCAAAAGACAACAACCTAGTGGCAACGCAGGAGAGGTAGTAGCGTAGGCAGCGCATGGGCAGCATGGGGACAACAACAGCGCAATGGCTGCACAGAGATTGGCAGGCAGAGGTGGCAGCGCAATCCAGTGGGGCCCAAGGGTACATTGGGGGATCAAATAGGTAAAAGAGGATGAGAGCAACTCATTCCTCGTGCATTCATCGATTTTGATTTTCTGTCTGGTAAACCAGAAGCACGCTTGAGATGTTTAGCCGAGTCTGCAAGTGTTGTTTAACACAAATTTCTGCGTGGAGATCTCAACCTCATCCGCGGGGGACTTCGAGTGCCCGCTCAGGAGAGGAGTCACATTCAGTTTTGGAGAGAGGCATCACAGGTACACCTTGAGGCATATGCAATCCTTCCAGGACAGCGCAAAGGCCACACAGTCAGCTAGAGGATTACACAGTCTAGGAGTGGAGCAGTTGTGGGGAAAGAGAAAGAAGGATAGATTTCAGCCAGGAGTTTTGTGAGGAGGTTAGCCACTTCCTAGCAGTGTTCTTGAGCATAATCCAGCAGTTGTTTCCAGCACTTCAACCATAAATCTAGTGTGCCTAGCAGAATAGTGTACCAAACCCAAGGGGGTGAATTTCCGGGGTCAGCCTTTCGGGAAATCCTTCGCGAGTTTTTCTGGGTTTGTTAAGGAGTGTCTGGTGTCCAAGTCTCAGAATTTTCTGAGCAGTAGAACAACCTCAACACGCAGTCCCTCTCCAACCAGGAACAACAATTCCAGCCAAGGCAACGTAGAGGAGGAGCCACGCAGAGCAGCAAAGTTTTCTGAGCAGGGTTTAAGGGATTATTCCAGCCTGCCTTATGCAAGCCAAGGTGCCATATTCCTAAGCACCATCTTGTACCTTTCCCATTCAAAAAATTAATAAAATGGCTCAGAAGTTTTCATTCATTCATGGTGTTTTTGATGTGTATTTTTGTTTGCTGTAGTTTTAGTCTTTGTATGCTTTATATTACTATTTGTTCCCAATTTGGGATATTACAAAAACCCAATGCGGGAAAACCAGTGCAACAAATATGAGGGTTTATTATTATGAAGCAGCAGTTTCTGAGTACATCTAGGGTGCCATAAACTCGGCTCACCCAACAGAGAAAACCTCAACAAACAGAGAAAATGTGAGATATACCTCACTCTCGCAAGTCTTGGCTGAACCGGATGAGCAACTGGTGAAACCCCAGCTGGCTTTGCGCAACTACTGCGTCAGCTTGCGTAGCCTTGGCTGAGGGACTGCGTCACCCTAGTTCTGCGTGGATCTGCTTCTCTCGGATCTTGGTTTCAACCCTGCTGGCTTAGAAACCCTTGTTTCCGGCAGAATTTCGGACTTCTGCTTGGAGACACTGCGTTGCCCCTGCGTGAGCCCTGGATGCCCCTGTGTCACCCTCTTGAGGGATTGCGTCACACCCTCTGATGGCTGCGCTGCCTCCATTGCATCTCTGTTTCCCTTGCTCTGCGTTGTACTCTTGGCCCTCCTGGCCAATCCTGCATCTGCCCCTCACTACAACTCTGAGTCACTCAGATTTGATCTTCATCCTACCACTGCTCTGTTAGAAGAATTCGATCTCTTAGACTCTGTGTGTGTTCTCCAACTGACCCCAAGCCCTTCCTTTATACTTTTCTCATTGACATATCATCGACCGTGATCTAATCTCTAATCAACAGCTAAGATTAAAAGAATGCTTGATCCACATCACTTAGAATGTTTTCATCACGTGTAAATTAATTCACTTTAATTTTTTAAATTTCCTTAAGTTAGACTTAGGGTCCTCATTAAAAAATTTAATTATTTGAATAACTTTTATACTAGATGGAATTTCTCCAAACGATTTCTGGGTCTTGGAGATCTCATGTGTTCTAGCCCCTCCACAAAATTTCGGAGCTAGAGCACACCCGCTGCTATCCCAAAATCTCAAAAAATGGTTATTTCATTTCATATTGCTCACATCATATTTGCTTGTAATCTTAAAAGGTAATCCATTTCACTTTAACATTCTCCTAGAAACCTCACATCCTTTAACTTAGTTTTCCATTTAGGGACCACCCCCCATAGCTAACCTAGGAGATAGCTTCAACAAAGAGAGTTGGGATTAGAGTGACAAACCGTTCTCTGAGTTCCTTGCCACCAGCCACACCTTGTGGGGTTAAAGACTTTTCTTACTAACTTGTAGGTAGGTGTAGGCAGCAGTGTCAACACGGCCAAGATTAAAACATAATCAAGGGCTAAGATTAACTGGGAGTTGATCTGTGTCTTTATCTAGAAGATTCACACCTGATCTAATTAATACACTTTAATTAATCACATTTCCTAAGTTAAGACTTAGGAATACATTGAAAATGATTAATTATTTTAATTAAATCCCCTCAGGGTGGAATTTCCCAAAACGCTTTCTGGGTATTATGGAATGCTCACTTTTATTTATTAATTTAACTATAGGCGGCAAAACTATACAAAAAATGAAATATTCCAATTAGCAGTGCTAATTAGGAATATTACACTTGGAGAGCCCTTCCTAAGACAAGCAACCTATTATATGAGCCTCTCCTTTGAATGGGCTTTGGAAATCATATCATATCTAATTATTGACCTCATCATTCTAGTGATTTCCTTCGTATCGGGACTTCTCCCATCGGTGAAAGTTTGTAAAGAGCAGGAGACATCGACTAAGGTGACTGTGGATCCTTGTCCCATTGTTGCCACTTGGTCTAGTGGTTGCCCCTCTAGAACCCCTCCTAGGACCCCTTCTAGATTGAGTGGTAACAATCACCATTCTCCATAAATTAAAATTTTCCGCTTTTCTCCAACAAAAAATATTTTCTCTTTTTTATTTAATATCGCCAAAAATTGTCAAAACTCTGTTTTTTTTGCATGCACAAAAATTGGGATTATTACAAATTCTATTGAAGTAATCCCATTGAACAATTTTTATCACCTAGTTGCAACACTCCAGTGTTCAGAATTGTTACCAAATTAACCTTTTTGATTTCCAAGGAACTGCATGGAAGATACATCTAATGTTTGTGTTTGGTGAAGGTATTACCAATACATATTCTGTAATATGAGCAACATTTTTGATCTTCTATTCTTGTTTTGTCATGTCTCTTATAGATACTTTAGCTGCTTAAGCCATTGATTTTTGATATGAATGTTTCCATTTTCTTTGATGCTTATAACTTATTTATAGCAACTCTTGTAATGCATAACCCATGAAAATCGTAAATGATACATGGGCATGTACCCATGCCGATTGCTAAAAGGAGAACAATGGGAAACAATTAAGGAATGTAGTTTGAGAGGTTTATCTATATTAACACATTGATTCTTTGATTGTGCAGATTGAAATAAATATCCCAGAGTTGAACCCTGACATGGTAAGATTTTCTCTTATGAGATGGTCACAAATATTATCTGTGATTTGGGTTTTGTAAGCTTACCATTGACCTCATATGGGTCCAGGATGTGTACAGAATTGGCACACTGATGGAGCTTGTACGAGTAATTGCTCTCACTTTTGCTGATGATGGGAAGCGTGTAAAGGTAACTTTTATCAAATTATTTCTTTTTATAGAATGTATAGATGGCAGTCTGCTCTATGCTAACAACCCTCTCGGCCACTGATATTCCTCTCTTACAACCTATCTTAGTTCTATTTGTGTTCTTAACTATAGTTAGCCCTGCTTGATATATATGTCTTTCTTATTCTTCTTGTTCTCTTAGTTTTATGTTCTGTTATATTTTAGGGAGAAGGCTTTTGTGCCCCCCCTATTGTTATTTTGATATGTTGTACATTATACTTCCTCTGACCTATTTTGGTCATCAGCAGACGTTATTATAATTTCATTTCATTGTTAGTTGTGGCATTCTTTCCTCTGATTAGGTCCCCTTTCCATTATATTTTTCACAGGTATGTGTTCAGGGCTCCATGGGTGAAGGTGTGATGGTTGGAATGCCACTGCAATTGGCTGGAACTAGGAATATATTGGAATTCATGGACTGGGGTGATTATGATGCAAAGGGAACATTCATTAAGATTGGATCCATAGGTTTGCACAGTGGAACAGTATGCCATGTTTCAGATGTTGTATGCTTAATGCAGGAAATATAAATGTATTTAAATATGAAATTTACCAACGAGCCACAGAAAATATTATATTGTTCTCAAGTTACTACTAGTCAATAATATTCTATTATTTAGTCTGAGAAGAATTAGAACAAGATCACATGATTAAAAGATTCTATTTTTATATCAATTCCACCTTCTGGAGGAATCATGAGAGTATAGCTGCATATAAGGTCTCACAAGTTCCTCAATTATAACAGAATTAGTTGAACTGTTCCCGAAGAGAAAGCCCAACATTAGAATTCCTTGAAAAATAAATTAAAAAAATGGTCTAATTCCTTGAAAAATAAATTAAAAAAGTGGGAGATTTCCTTGTCAGTTGTTTTCAATAATCCTACCTTAGTCCTGTAAATGGCATTGATCTTGGATAGCAGTAAACGGAAGTCCCTCTGCAATTGGATGATAGGTTTCTGTTGATTGAAATGCCAAATATTTTCTGTTTAGTGTGAATGTGTTTCTTATTTTATAAGCTATTTCCCATTAAGCGCCTAGGTCTGACCATGCTTTAAATGTTACCTTCTGGATCACTAGATCTGAGCTGTGCTTCCGTTGTTAGCTAACTATTTTGATTATCCCTATAATTGCTACTAGCTTTCAAACAATTGACTGGAAAATGGTCAAGATCAACTTAAATTCTGTATGTATGGAAGATGATTCATAGTTTTACAAATCTAGCCAAAATTCCTAGGTAGGAATTTGTTTAATAGTTTGAACAGGAAAATATGTGGAGATCTAACTAGGGAGACCTATCTTTAATAAGAACATGCACTCACATTAGTGTATCTTCAGAAAGCTCTAGACATATTAAGAAGGCACATGAGAAAACAATTCCTTAACCTCCTTGATGACTTAATAAGAATCTGGTGGCAAGTGCAACCCATGGCCTAGGCCCAATAATGTGTCCTCACATGCTTTCCTCATCCTCAACTTTTGACCAATTGATTATATTTATTTTTTCCTAAAGGAAAACCTCACAGGAAACCCAAGGGTTGCTTCCCCACATTTGTGGATGTCATCCCTAGTAATCCCGTTGGTATAGACTAGTTTGCATTATCCACAGGAATTTGAATTGGGCACTTGTGGACACGAAAGTACCCAAATGCCCAATTGATTATATTGTGATAATCACAATACATGCATTTATATTGATAATAATATTGATATATACCTAGTGATATTGATAACTACGATGTCCTTATCTAATCACATTATTGTCTTGTTGACCACTGGTGTGGCACCTGATGATGATGTGAAGACTCCATGCCCAAGGAAGAACCAGAGGAAACCGGTACCATCAAATATCATCAGTTCAGCAGAGTTTTTAAACTCTACTTTTTCTTCTTATCATTTTACTTCTTCAGTCCTCAAATTCCGCAGCCATACGGGGATATTGTATAAATGTCACTAGCATGATGAATAAAGCCATCTAACACGCCTAGGGTGTTGGGACTCGATCAGCGAGTGACTACACCTTGGAGTGTTTTTTTTACTTGGTTAATTATTCCTTCTTTTTAGCAGCAAATAATTTTCTAGGTTTTTTCACTCATTGCATTACCCCAAAGTCGCGGTGACGGCTTGAAGGTTGAGCCCCTAATGCATGGTAGTGTCTAGAGTCAATGTATATTACCATGCTAGGGCATCTCTGAAATTTCGCGGAATTTGACTAGGTCTAAGTAGGATTTTTTAATAATTAAAAATTTCCCACAAAACAGAAATTTTTAATTAATTTCTATATAATGATGTATGTAAGTGGCCTTAGGAAATGTACAGGGCGTGTGACCACTCGAATTTCATCCTCAGAGGCCCAACATTATCCTAGGACCCACTTTTAGGGTCAAAAAACGAATTATGGTCCCCTCAAAAGCTGATTTTTCTAGTGTCGGTGGCAAAAATGAGGAAAAAATTCAAAAAAATGAAAAAATGGAAAAATTTAGATATTTTTCCAAAGTCAAAATAAGTCAAATTTTGACATGGAAATTATGTGGAAAAGAAAAAGATGATGTGGCAGCCATTTGGGGCCCACCACATAAGGTACAACTCAAGTCAAAGTCAAGTGCCAAATGAGAAAGTCAAAGAGGCCCACATAGAAATTCATGAGGCAACCTATGGCTAAAGTTCAAACTATGATTTAATTTGAATCAAATATTATAAACTCTAAAGTTTAAAAAGAATGTGAATGGGAGTAGGCCCCACCTCACTCTCCACATCTATTCCTTTACAATATAGAGCTGTTGTCCGTAGGCTTTATGAAGAGGTGAAAGTCAAAATTAGAACTTCAGCCCTTTAGGCCTGGACTGCGCAATCCCTTTGGGGATTCGAACTGCTTCTTTCTGCAGCTTTTCGGCCTCCGTCATGCGTTGGATCTGCTCTTCCTGTTTCACAATGCAAGCTCTGATACCATGTGGAAATTCCAAGATCCCAGACTAAGAATCCCTACTACTACAACTGAACTACTCCTACTTGTAAATTCAGATTTAAAAAGTTATTAACAGATTACTTCTGGAAATACTGAAGTAGTTACTGAAGCAACCTTCACTCATTAAAATATATTTGTGAAGAGGAAAATAAGTAAGAAATAATAATGCAAACACAGGACACCATTATTTTTGGACAAACGTCCCCGGAAAAACCCAATGCAGGAAAACCAGTGTAGTAGATCTGAGGATTTATATATTATGCAGTAAATTTCCAAATACAAATCTGGGATGCCTTTTTGGAAATCCCTGCAAAGAATATGACTGACAAAAATTTCGTGAGATAAATTTCACACTAATCTGGAAGCTTGACTGACCAACAACACTAGATCTGCAAGCCCTCCACTGTGTTGCGCAGTCTCTGCGTCACTCTGCGTGGGGATTGCATGGCTCTGCGTTAGTGGTCTTCTGTTGGCTGGATCTGCCCTTTTGGTCTGTTCCGGTCTCACACCCCGGCTCTTCGGCACTGGATCTGGCTGACCCTCAGTTGAATCTCAAATTCCCTTGAGGCAACAATGTTGCCTTTGCGTGGGGACAATGTTGGCTCTGCTACGCTGCCTTTATTGATTTGCTCTCTGCATTCTCTGCTTTTTATTCTCCGGCTCAAGAAAATCTCCAACTGGAATTACTGCCCCTCACTGCAATCAAGAATCACTTAGATTTGGTTTTCTTACGAGCACTGCTTCGTCAGATCTCTAGATCCTCTCGGTGTATCTTACAAATGACCCTCAAGCCTTCCTTTATAGTCTTCTTGTTGACAAATCAACGACTGAGATTAGATCTCCAATTAGCAGCTAAGATTAAATTAGACTTGATCTGATTTTTTTGAAAGTTTCTTCCATAGTTTACATTAATACTGATTAATTATTTTAATTTCCTAAGTTAGACTTGGGGTCTTCATTAAAAAAAATTATTTTTTCTTATAAAACTATTTCTGGAAGGAATTTCCAAAAACGATTTATGGGTTATTTGTAATGCATGTGTCTAAGCCTCTCCACACAATTTGGGGCTTAGAGCACATCTGATGCTACCAAAAATAAACAACTTCTGCACTCCTCTGCACCAGTCGACACTTGTCCATCCTGCTACTCCTGATTTGAGCTCCTGTACCAAGGTAATGATCCATGAGGTGAACTCCTCAAGTATCCCACCCAACTGCAGCTTTGCTGAACTACAGTTCTAGATTACCCCTTTTCTCCCTGGGAGATATGTGGGTAATCATGGCGAACTCCTCCTCCTCGATCCTTGTAGTTGCATCCTACGGATCATGCTTCTCATCTTTGTCCTTCTTCTTGAGAGGAAACTATGTGGCGTAATGACCAAACTACCCACACCAGAAGCACTTGATCTTTTAAACGTCCTTTTTCCGTCTCCGCTGTTCTTGTTGTCCCTTTGATGCAAGGGCTGCATTCTCCTCCTCCTCCTTGGGTTTCGTCCCACTGCTACTGTTGCCATCAAGATTACACTTGATCATGTCTCACCTCATCTCTTCCTGCTGAAGAGAAGTCCACATCGTCTCCCAATCAGACAATCTTTCTTTGCCTAGGATACTTTGGACGAAGACCTACCATTCATCTGAAATTGAGTTCAGGGCTGGTTTGACCATCTCGGTGGCTTGAGGCGCAGCTCCCACAGCTGCCAGCTGATCTCGGATTTCCTGAAGCTTAGACAGGAATGGATCAATGCGCTCTCCTCTCTGCATTCGTGTTGGTCGTATCTTCTCCTGTAAGAACATCTTTTGTTACTCGGAAGATCCCTAATATAGCGTTGATAAGGCATCCCACCTCTCCTTTGCGGTCCCTTTGATTGCGATGTGGCATATGACATGGTCCCTCACTCCATCTAGGATCAAACGCTTCGCCTTTTCCATATCTTTCTCGTATGATTTCAACGGATCTGCATCCACAGGGACAACTACCACACCATCGATGAAAGCTTTGAGATCATTCTCATCTAACAGGCATCTGATCCTTGCCTGCCAGATCACATAGTTAGAGGCTCCCTCTAACCGATCTTGATCTCTCAGCGTGTTTGCTTCCATCTTTGCAGACTGAAAAATGTCAAATTGCTCCCTCTCTCTCCTCTGCGGAGTTGCTAGGCTGGCCTATGCACTCCCTGTTGGAGATAGTATATTTTCTCCTCAACACTGCTGCTCAACAACTAAGAATTAGAATCCCTTGGCTAGGAATTCACTAAGGAAGAAACTTCCCTCAACTGTGTCTTCTTCTTTCTGGCGCTTTTCTACCCAGCAAAATGCTCTAGAAAAACTGCGTCACACAGAGATCTGCTCTACGCTAAACCTGCTGCTGCGTTGCTCCCTCTGCCACTGACAAATCACAACTTTGGAAATCTTATCTCTCTATCGACTCACTCAGAGAAAGATTTTCCTCACGAATCTAGCCCTCCTCGCCTAGACTGTGCAATCCTTTGGGGATTCGATCTGCTGCCTACGCAACTATTCGACCTCCCACTTCTTCTTCAATGCTTAGTTCCTTTGATCTGCTCTCTTGCTTCTCCTGCACAGCTATACAAGCTCTGATACCATGTGAAAATTCCTACACTGGAATCCTATTGCAGCAATTGGAAATTATTCACCTAATTGTTAACTTTTACTTGACAATTTATTTGCAGTTATCTACGGCAAACATTGAATACATCACACTGCAACCTTCACTTAAATAAACTATGGAAATTAAATGCAGAAACAAGATCTGAGCAAGAAAATAATAACACACATGATATCGTTATTTTTGGACTAAATACCTAGAAAAACCCAATGTGGAAAAACCGGTGCAGCAACTGAGGACTTGATATTATTAAGCAATAATTTCTGAGTACAATTCTTTGGATGCCTTGTGTGGCAATCCTATACAGGGATCTAACTAAACAAAAAGCAGTGAGATGATCTCACCCCGTCATTGGAAGATCCGACACTGATCTGCGTTGGAGATGAGCCTTTGTGTTGTCTCTGTGCAGTCTCTGCGCGATACTGCGTCACTCCGCAGTTACTGCGTCATTGTTGCTAGGACTGCACTGCACCTCCACTGATCTCTCTGCTAGCTGGAAACTTCATCCCTTTGGCCTCCTAGTCTCACACCCCAGCTCCGGCACTGGATCCTGACTGTTCCCCTGCAGAAATATGGACTCCCTTTGAAGCTATGCGTTGCCACTGGGCTGCCTCTATGTGGCACTGTGCTGCCTCTCCGGACGACTCTCTGCCCTCTCTGCCTTGCACTCTCCGGATCAGGAAAATCTCCAACCGGAAAACTATCTTTGCCCCTCTACAAGAATCAACTCGATCGATCTTCTCCGCTGCTGAGCACGCTCACTTGAGAAATTCGATCTCTAGATTCTCTCGGTGTGTTTTTCCAAATGCCCATCAAGTCCTTATAATCTTCTCGTTGACACTTCAACAGCAAAGATTAAATCACTAATCAACATATAAGATTAAATTGATGTGATCTCTGTCTTTTTCTAGAAGATTCACACCCTGTTTTATTAATACCCTTTAATTATTTTAATTCCTTAAGTTTAGACTTAGGCTCCCATTAAAAATAATTAATTATTTTAATAAAACAAAATCCGGGTGAAATTTCCCAAAACACTTTCTGGGTTCTTTGGAATACATGTGTCTAAGCCTCCTTGCAAATTTAGAGACTTAGAGCACATCCTATGCTACCATAAATCAACATACATTGGCAGCGGATTCAGGGAGAGCATTTGAGGGACTGTGCTAGGGTGACGCAGGGCCTGTGCAAAGCTGGTTGAATGGTTATCTTTTCAGGGGCAGTCAAGTGTCAGGATTGCTCGGAGAGAGGGTAATTTCCCTCAGAGAGAATTTTTGACAGGATTCCTCTTGGATAGTTTCGCTAGTTTGGCAATATTTATTGTACTAAAAAATTCTCACTGCTGCTTAACAATAAAAACCCTCAGCTGCTGCATCAATTTTCCCAAGTTGGGTTTTTTCGGGGACATTTGTTCAAAAATAAGCGTGTCATAATTTTGTTTGTGTGCCAGTATTTTATCAGATTCCAATTTATCTTCTGCAGTATTTTATTTTTGTGAAGATTGTAGTGTGATTATTTCGTTGTTGCCGTAGCAATAAACTGATAAATTGATTAATAGTTAGAAGAAATAATTCTAGTTTCTGCAATAGGATTTTAGACTTGAAATTTTCACATGGTATCAAAGCGATTTTGATCAAACGGGGAAGCTCAAAAGTGGAAGCAGAAATTCGTTTTTCAGAGGGATCAACAAGACGAATTTTTGGAGGTTGCGCAAAGCCTAAGCCAGGCAGTTCAAATTGTTGGGCATATTGATTTTTCAGTGGAAGTTGACAAAATGTAATATCCCCAATTTTTAATTTCGTTTGAGGAGGTCAGCTGAAATCCTTGAGGTGGTGGTAAGCATAGCACAATTTTGAAATTCGTGCATTGGAGGCAATTTTGATATGGGAGGCATGAAGACTTAGGAGAATAGGAGAAATTTGATCCTTGGTGAAATGTGGGGGCCAACCCTCAAGGAATACGCACTCCTTGGAGGAAAAATCGATTTTGTGGAGGGAGGTCGAAATATTTGGATGAGGGACCCACAATGAAAGAGGAGACATTAATTATAAATAGATGGTTGAAGGCAGCAATTAGAACCTTTTGCTAATTTGACTTTGACATCATTATTTCTCAAGCTGTTTCACTGGGTCAGAAGGTGTTGTTTAGCACCAAAGATTTCTAAGGGGAAATGTCACTCTCTCTTCGGTGGACTTCGAGTGCCACCCTAGGGGAGTATTTCCATAATTCCTTGGAGACTTTCTGGATCAGATTTCAGGAGGTTCGAGCTGCTTTGTGGAGTAAAGTAGGAGCAGAAAAGAGGAACCACACATTCTTTTGGGGAGGTATTCCGGTGGAGATAGTGTTGCGTTTTTTTAGGCCCAATCCTTGGTCCATTTGCAACGAAATTCAGGTGGATTTGTGGGTTGAGAGAGTGCTCACTGCCCAGGTCAAATTATTCTTCCTAGGGCATGTGCAGAAGGAGTTTGGGACTGCGCAATTCTTTGTCGGGGTTGACTGTGGGGAAGTTTTGGCTGGGGATTTTTGGAGCTAGCTTGCTAGGAGGGGCAAGAAGGATTCTTGAGGGAATTTTCCCAACATTTTCGAGGGATTTCAAATGCTGATTTCCTGTAGGACAAATTTCCTAGTCAATGGCAGATCTTGCAAGAATTGGGGGTGATTTTGGAAGTTTGGAACTACGCCCAAAGATTTCTGGGTATTTTGTTGATTTGGGGTAGCATCGAATGTGCTCTAAGTCTCAAACTTTGTGGATAGGCTTAGACACATGTATTCCAGATAACCCATAAATCATTTTGGGAAATTACACCTAGAGACAATTTTATTTAATAAATTAATTATGTTTAATGAGACCCTAAGTCTAAAATTAGGAAATTAAAATAATTGATGGGTATTAATCTAAACTGTGGGTGTAACTTCTAGAAAAATCAAATCAAGTCAAAATGTAATATTAGTCGTTGATTGGAGATCTAATCTCGGCTGTTGAAGTCTCAACGAGAAGACTATAAAGAAGAGTTGAGGGTTAATTTGGAAAGATACACCGAGAGATCAAGAGATCGAATTTTCTGAAGTGAGCAGTGCTCAGAGGAAAACTTTGATCAAGAGATTCTCACGCAGAGAGGGGTAGAAGCAGTTTTGGTCAAAGGATCTTCTTCGGGGCCAAGAATACTTAGCAAAGAGGAAGAGAAAGACGCAAAGGAAGTAGTGCAGTGCCCAGAGTGTAATATTCCCAATTAGCGATAGCTAATTGGAAATATTAATTTTGATCAATTTTGCCTTCTATAGTTAAAATATAAATAAAAGTGAGTAAGAGGGGGATATAACTCACTTTAGAATAAAGTGCACTCCCTAAAGGTTACCTAGTAGCATCATGTTGTAACTTAAGTGGGCCAAGGGGGGCCAAGTGACCACATGAAAGGGACCCACATGGACTGCGTGAGCATGGCCAACGCAGTTGAGTTGGCAACGTGGGCCAAATGGAGGCAACGTAGGAGATGGTGGGGCGTAGGGTTGAGAGAGGCCATTGTTATAAAAAGGAGGAGAGCCTCCTCATTTCCTCATTTGAGTTTATGCATATTGAGCTGGTCACTACAACTTTAAGCACGCTGGCTGTTTAGCTTGTCTGCAGCACTGTTTAGTGCATTGAGTGTCTCCGTTCGGAGATCTCACCCTCAGCCCCGGGAGACTTCGAGTGCTTGCTCGGGTGAGGCATTCCCATCAGTATTTTGCAGGAGGATCAAGTTGTAGCATTTGTGGAGTAGCATTGCATCTATTGACTGCGCAATCTTGAGAGGGAGGACGTAGTCCATATTGAGGGAGCTCCGATGTGGCATTCTTTTGGAGGATTTTGGTCAAGAGGTTGAGCAGGGGGATAGCCCTTGCCTATTGGGGACTTTTGGTTGAGCGTGGCGCTTGGGAGGATAGTGTAGATCCTCAAGGGAGGTATTTTCAGAGGTTGTCCATTCCAGAAACGCTCTCTGGGCTTTTCTGGGTTTTGTGAGTAGAGGCTGATTCTAGATTTTCAGCTTATTCGGGGTAGGGGAGCAGCCCCAAATACTCATCTTGTTCCAGCAGTAGCAACTACACAGCAGTTTTCTAGCAGCTTGGACACAGATCAGAGAGCAGCCATTCCATCAATATTCTGAGAGTATTTCTACACTTGCCTGGTGCAAGTCGAGGTGCCATCACTCTGATCACCTCTTGTACTCATTGCTATTTCTCAGTATAATAAAATGGCTCAGTATTCTATCTATTTTATGTGTGTCAGCTTCATGTTCAGTTTATAGCATTTGGTATCTTGTTGTATGCTTTGTATTACTGGTTATTTTCCTTTCGGGATATTACAGTGGTATCAGAGCTCATAGACCTGGCTCAGCCTGTGGAGCAAGTTGTCTATGACATCGGGAGAGAAGCCGTACATTTGCTACAGGGATAGGAAGTACCATGACAGAGAACGTAGGTTGCAAATCACCTACGGGGAGGGTGACTACGTTCCAGTAGTGGACGCAGAAGAGAATCCAGTAGTGGACGCAGAACAGGTTCCGGTAGTGGACATAGAGCAAGAAGTACCGATGGCTGACGATAGTGATGCAAAGAAGTTTGGGGAAGCACTCCTCAAATCAGTCCAGGATCTGTTGAGGCAGATTGAGGTGATGGGACAGAGATTCACTACCGTGGAGGCTAGACAGCGTGAAACCCCAAGGGGTTTCCAGATTGGTTAGGGATCGGGCACATCCCACCATTTGCAGGAGCACGATGCCACTCAACACATGGCATCACATGCCCCCACACGTTCCACGATGCCCAATTTTCTGGGTGCAGACACAGGGGCAGGAGCACAGCAGGAGCCGGAACTAGGCCACCTGGGTGATAACTTTGCTGAGTACCAGGCAATCAGGCAGGAGTTCAGGGATGCCCTTTCATTTCGAGATTTTGTCCAGCTCCAGTAGGACAGCAAACCTCGTGACCATCACAGGGGATAATGGCATTATCATGACGAAGACACCCAGCGTACGGTGAGTAGGTTCCACTTGCCTATGTTTGATGGCTCATCAAACAGTTCGACAAAGGCTTGGGTGGAGAAGCTTGACATATACTTCCAGCTCAACCAGATGGTAGAGACGGAGGCCATCAAGGTGGTAGCGTTGCATTTGGAGGGCAAGGCCCGGGATTGGTGGTTCCATGGGATGATTACACTCGGGCATTCGACAGTGACCACATATGCCGAGTTCACCCGGAGGTTGATACAGAGATTTGATTGGAGGGATCCGGAGGAGCATTTTGTTGAGTTGACGAGGCTCAAACAGACCGGGAGTCCGGATACATATATCTCATATTTCTTGAGACTTTCAGTGATGGTACCAGATCTGTCTGCGGCAAGGATGATCTACATTTTCATAGATGGGCTAGCAGAGCCACTCCGGGGATTGGTCAGATCCACCAGACTGACCACACTCCACGACGCAGTTGGTAGGACATGGGATTTGCAGGATGCCTTACCCAGGACCGAGACGCCTTACCCCCAGGGACAGAGTTTCCAGCCTAAGGGGAATCAGGGTAGGGGACAGTTGGACGATGATGTTTGGAGGGAGTTGAAGACGAAGAGGTTGTGTTTCACCTGTCAGGAACCGTGGGCACCAGGACACAGATGTGCTGCTGGCAAAGCACATTTTATCGAGGTCTTCTCCGAGGGCAACGGGGAAGAAGACGAGTATGATGACGTGGGGGCAGGGGGCAGCCATAGAGCGTAGGATCATTTGCCATCTCCACCACCAAGAGCAGGAGGTGCAGCCTTTGCACCTACCAGAGGGACCCTTGCAGCATTACGAGGAGTTCCCAAGTATCTGACGCTGCGCGTCTGAGGTACAATGCGGGGGCAGCAAGTATCAGTACTGGTGGACAGTGGGGCAACCCACAACTTCATCGATGCACAGATGGTAGAGCGGAGAGGCATACAAACAGAGAGCTTCGATGGGTTTTCAGTGTTGGTTCTGGGAGATGAGACTCTGCAGTGTACTAGTTATGTCCCAGCACTGGCAGTGACGATGGACACTTACACAGTGACTGACCACTTTTTCGTGGTTAACATACCAGATACCAATGTGATATTAGGAGTACAGTGGTTGATCACTCTGGGAAGGGTCATCACAAATTGGGAGGCCTTGGAGATGGAGTGGGATGACAAGAAGACTAGGAAGCACGAGAAGATACGAGGCATGCACACTTACCCACCTCAGACAGTTTCAGCTCACCGAATGGAGGCAGACTTCCGGAAGGGAGACATGGAGTGGGTAGTGGAGCTGCATGCATCAGAGGTAGAGACTACCGGGCAGACAGTTCGTCCAAGGGTACAGACCATCCTTGACAGGTATGCCACGGTGTTTGGGGAGTTACCACCAGGAAAGCCACCGGATCGGGAGATCATGCAGCATCCATCACTACAATTGCTTGAGGTCAAGCAACATTTTGCTGGGGGAGACTGTAATATTCCCAATTAGCGATAGCTAATTGGAAATATTAATTTTGATCAATTTTGCCTTCTATAGTTAAAATATAAATAAAAGTGAGTAAGAGGGGGATATAACTCACTTTAGAATAGAGTGCACTCCCTAAAGGTCACCTAGTAGCATCACGTTGTAACTTAAGTGGACCAAGGGGGGCCAAGTGACCACGTGAAAGGGTACCCACATGGACTGCGTGAGCATGGCCAACGTAGTTGAGTTGGCAACGTGGACCAAATGGAGGCAACGTAGGAGATGGTGGGGCGTAGGGTTGAGAGAGGCCATCGTTATAAAAAGGAGGAGAGCCTCCTCATTTCCTCATTCGAGTTTATGCATATTGAGCTGGTCACTACGACTTTGAGCACGCTGGCTGTTTAGCTTGTCTGCAGCACTGTTTAGTGCATTGAGTGTCTCCGTTCGGAGATCTCACCCTCAGCCCTAGGAGACTTTGAGTGCTTGCTTGGGTGAGGCATTCCCATCAGTATTTTGCAGGAGGATCAAGTTGTAGCATTTGTGGAGGAGCATTGCATCTATTGACTGCGCAGTCTTGAGAGGGAGGACGCAGTGCATATTGAGGGAGCTTCCGTGTGGCATTCTTTTGGAGGATTTTGGTCAGGAGGTTGAGCAGGGGGACAACCCTTGCCTATTGGAGACTTTTGGTTGAGCGGGAGGTCATATTTTGGAGGATTCCATTCAATCTCAGCGTGGCCCTTGGGAGGATAGCATAGATCCTCAAGGGAGGTATTTTCAGAGGTTGTCCATTCCAGAAATGCTCTCTGGGCTTTTCTGGGTTTTGTGAGTAGAGGCTGATTCCAGAGTTTCAACTTATTCCGGGTAGGGGAGCAGCCCCAAATACTCATCTTGTTCCAGCAGTAGCAGCTACATGGCAGTTTTCCAGCAGCTTGGACGCAGATCAGAGAGCAGCCATTCCATCGATATTCTGAGAGTATTTCTACACTTGCCTAGTGCAAGTCGAGGTGCCATCACTCTGATCACCTCTTGTACTCATTGCTATTTCTCAGTATAATAAAATGGCTCAGTATTCTATCTATTTTATGTGTGTCAGCTTCATGTTCAGTTTATACTATATAGCATTTGGTATCTTGTTGTATGCTTTGTATTACTGATTATTTCCCTTTCGGGATATTACATAGAGAGGGTGATGCAAGGCCACAAAGGACACACATAGAGGCAGCGCAGTATTCCAAGCAGAAGTCTGAGATTCCGCTGGGAAATCGAGATCCTGAGTCGGAGGGCTGGAATCGAGTTTCCAGAGGGCTGATCAATCCAGCAGAGGAGGTGACATAGACCTACATAATTACTGCACAGAGGCAGTGCAAAGGGTACTAGGGTTTCGTCAGTTCAGCAACCAGATCAACTAGGACTTGCAGAGTGAGGTATACTCACAATGTTTTCTTCTGCCGATTGATATTCTCTGTACTAGATTTCCAGCAAGGCATCCAAAGATTGTATTCAGAAATAACTATTGCTTAATAATAAAACCCTCAGATCTATTGCATTGGTTTTCCCGCATTGGGTTTTTTTGGGGATGCTTGTCCAAAAACAACGGTGTCTTGTGTGATGTATTTCTTTATTGCTCAGTTTCTTGTTTCCGCATATAAATTAATTAAGTGAAGGCTTCAGTAGTAATTTACTTAAGTATTTTCAATAGAGCACTGCAAATAACTTGTTCATTAAATAACAAGTAGGTGAAGTATTTTCAGTTGGCTGCAGTAGGATTTCGGACTTGGAATTTTCACATGGTATCAGAGCATTGTAGGTGGAAAAAGAAGAGCAGAGCCAACGCTAGGCAGGAGGCCGAATAGCTGCAGAAGACAGCAGTTCGAATGCCCAAAGTGATTGTGCAGTCCAAGCCAGGAGGGTTGAAGTTTCGAGGAAAGTCTCTCTCTGAGTGAGTCGACAGAGAGGAAGGGCTTGCAGATTGAAATTTTTTCGTGGTAGAGGGAGCAGTGCAGAGCCTCAGCGTAATTGCTGGTGGGACGTAGTTTTTTGCAGGTAGAATTTGTTTCGTTGGGCAGAAAGACATCAGAAGAAAGAAAAGAAGCACAGTGAGGGAATTTTCTTCCTCAAGGATTTCCTAGCTGGGGAATTCTATTTTTCGAGATCTGAGTAGTAGATCTGGGTGGCTAATTTACCATCTCCAGCAAGGACTGCGTTAGCCAATCCATCATTGTGCAGAGGCAAAAGAGAGGGAGCAGATTCGACATTTTCTTGACGGCCATGGCTGTGAAAATTTCAACTTGAAGTTTTACTGCATTTTTTAGATATTATTTCTTCTATTTATTATTCAAAAACAAGTTATTTGCAGAAATCTCTTCAGTTAATACCGAAATAAATTCAAATGCATACTTTACAATTACCGAACAAATCAACAAGGAAATACTACACAATAGTGACATAGATATTTTGGACAATTTTCCTCGGAAAAACCCTATGTGGGAAAATCGTTGTAGCAGATGAGGGTTTCTATTATTCAGTAGAATCTTATTGTACAATTTACAATCAGTAGTGACAAAGAGAAATCCCCTATGAAAACACTGGATAAATTCCTCACAAAATAATTAGATGAGAAACGACCCTGGAAAGACCCTCCTGAGCCTCCTGCGTCATCACTGCACTAGCTCAGCGTGGGAGCTGTGCAGAACTACGTCCCCCTTCTGCGCTGCTCCCTTCCAGCCTTTGTGCTGTCTCTTCCTGGCACTGCGTCACCTACTCCTGCACCTCGGATTGTTGCTGAACCCTCTCTGCTTGTCCTCCACCTGCTACTCTCCCTCTGAGTCAATTTACTATTGTAGAACTTTGAGCACTAAGAAAATCAATTTATTCGAGCAACTAAGTATCTGCACTAGTGTATCTTCCAAATGACCCTTGAGACCCTTGAGTCTTCTTTTATAATATTCTCGTTGAGATATCAACAGCCGAGAATAGATCTCTAATCAACGGTTAAGATCATAATTTGAATTGATCTGTGTTTTCTAAAAGATTCACACTCTGTTTTATTAATTCCCTTTCATTATTTAATTTCCCTAAGTTTAGACTTAGGGTCACCATTAAAATAATTAATTATTTTAATAAAACATGTTTCGAGTGGAATTTCCACAAACGATTTCTAGGTTCTTTGGAATATGCGTGTCTAAGTCTCCTTACAAATTTTGAGACTTAGAGCACTTCGGATGCTACCAAAAATCAACACTCCCTCTTAGTGAGGAAAATGCTCTAACAATATGTCTGCTGCATAATGTTCTGATCTTGAAGTATCCTCTACGCTGTTGATATCTAACAACTTGTCCATCAATCACTGCGTTGTTGCTGCTACTGTACTACTGCCCATGACATTGCCACTGCCACTGCTGCATTTGTACTACAACTCCCTCTAGTGTTGCTTCATCCATTACTGAAACGGATTCTCAATCATCCCCATCTTTTCCCTGAAATAAACTAACTTTGTTCTTCCTAGAGCTTTGATGAGAATATCTGCTACTTGTTCTCCTGTGGGAATGTACTGCAATTGTACTTCTCCCCACTGTACACAGTGTCTAATAAAATGACACCTGATGTCAATGTGTTTTGACCGATCATGAAAAACTGGATTCTCAGATAGCTTGATGCAACTCTGATTATCACATAGAATGTTGGTCGCCTCCATCTTCCTTCTGAATAAATTCACTAGCTGTTTTCAAACCCATATAGCTTCACACGAAGCTGCGCTGGCTACCATATACTCTGCTTCAGTTGTGCTCAGTGCTACGAACTTCTGCTTCTTACTGCACCAGGAAGCCATACCTGATCCAATGTTGAATCAATACCTTGTGGTATTTTTTTGATCCATCGAACTTCTTGCCCAATCTGCATCTATGAATCCACGCAGAATGATGTCATTGCCTTTGGTGTATTTAATCCATATTGGAGAACGTTCTTAGTTGCTTCCCAGTGTGCCCTTTTTGGTTCTACCATGAAATGATTGAGGGAATTTACAGCATAGCAAATCTCTGACTTGGTGTTGACCAAATGCATGAGAGATCCTATGAGCTATCTGTATAAGGTGGGATCCATGTATTTATCTTCAGAGGCATCAATTTTCTTCCAATTTGTGATCATTGGAGTAGCCATGGGTCTACAATCCTGCATTCTAAATCTCTTTAGAATCTGTGTGGCGTATCTTCCTTGCCCAAGGAAGATTTCTCCCTTCTGCTGCCAAACTTCCAATCCCAAAAAATAGTGCATCAACCCCAAATCCTTCATTGAATTCCTTTGCCAGGTTCCTCTTGCAGTCTTTGATGAGCCTAGATGATCCTGTCAGAAATAGATCATCTACATACAATACCAAAATTAGAGGCTTATTCTCTACTTTAAGATAGTAGAGATTGGGATCAACGTCACTCTTGAAAAATCTCATCTTTTGCAAGTATCCATCAATTCGACCATACCATGCTCTAGGTGCCTGTTTGAGTCCATACATGGATTTCTTCAGTTTGCATACATGAGTCTTCTTCTCATGTGTTTCGAAGCCTTCTGGTTGTTCGATGTAAACCTCTTCTTCTATCACCTCATTCAAGAATATAGTCTTGACGTCCATTTGGTGAATCTCCCATCCCATCTACGTTGCAAGGGATATAATGGATCTAATAGAGGTATATCTGGCTACAGAGGCGAATGTTTCTTCATAGTCTATCCCTTCTTTCTGAGTATATCCCTTAGCCACGAACCTAGCCTTGTATTTCTCCACGATGCCGTCTACAACATACTTAATCTTGTAGATCTGTCTCGAACCTACAACTGATTTGTCTTGAGGTCTCAGTACGACTTCCCAGACATCATTGGTCATGATAGAGTTGTACTCCTCTACCATAGCATCTACCCAGACTTGATGCTGACTGACTTCTTGAAAGCTAGAGGGCTCGACAACCAGTGCTACCACAGCTTGGTATCTGTCAGGCTATCTATGCTTCCTCTTCTCAGTTCTGGGAGCCCCAACAAACCCCTTTGCGTCCCTCAGTGTCTGTCGTACTTCTCTGTTGATTTTGCCACTGGTAGTGGGTGGCTCAATCATCTCTTCATCCTGCTATCCCATCTGTTGCGAGCTATCTAGATTTTCTTCCCCAGAAGAAATATTGGTACTGGTCATAGTGCTAGATCCTGATGGCTATCCATCAGGTGGATTTACTCCTAGCTTTTGCTGGACAAGGGGTTCATCGTTAGATTGTTCTTCGGTAGGCATTTCACGGGATCTTCTGAAGGCTCGATCCTCCATGAATTTCATATCCCTCCTCACTACAACTTTCCTATCACCCGGAATGTAGATCCTGTAGGCCTTGGATGTCTCGCTATATCCTACGAGATACCCTTTCTTAGTAGTCTGATCTAGTTTGCTCTGTTTCTCGTTTGGAATGTGGCAATATGCCACACTCCCGAAAATCTTGAGGTGGCTTACCTCTGGCTTCATCCCTGTGAAGACACTCTAGGGCATTGTCTTGCCCAATGCTCTATGACGGATCCTGTTTTGAATATATATAGTTGTGTTGCATGCTTCTTCCCACAGAAATCTAAGAAAATCCTGGTCATACAACATTGCCTTTGCTGCCCCAACAATAGTCTTGTTCTTCTGTTCTGCAACTCCATTTTTCTCTGGATTGTAGGGAGCAGTCCATTCTATTTTGATACCCTCCCTCGCAAAGAAATCTATGAATTCCTTATGGGTATATTCACCACCATTATCTAATCACAATACTTTGATTTTCTTCCCCGTCAGATTTTATACAAGAGCTTTAAACTCTTAGAACCTGTCAAAGACCTCATCCTTGGTCTTTAGGAAGTAAATCCAATTTTTCCTGGAATGGTCATCTATGAAAGTGACAAAATACTCACTTCCACCAAGAGCTCTAGTGGACATCGATCCGCAGATTAGACCCTATACACTTTTTGCCCTACTGTTGCTCTTGGAATACGCTGCCTTGGCGTATTTTCCTAGAACGCACCCTCTGCATACGTCATCATGTCTGGTACCAAGAACTGGAACTCTTGTAACTGTTTCTCTTAGCATTCTCAGAGCTCCATGGTGTAGATGCCCCATTCGTCTGTGCCATGGCTCATTTAGATCAGACTCAGTGCTTAGATTGTTGCCTATCAGTGCAACTTGTATAATCTATTGCTTTCAGTCCCAATTTGAGCCTTCTTCTTCCAGCTTGGATGTTTGATATAGACCTTTCTTCCGATAAAGTATACGTCATATCCCTTGTCTTGCAATTGATACACGAAAGTAAATTCATTCCCATACCTGGCACATGCAGCACATTGGTGGCTCAGAGACTCTCTCCTGCTTCCATCTAAAATGCTACGGTCCCTTTTCCCATAGGGGTTCATTTTGTCTTGTTTCCAATAGTAATTTGGAAATCCATCCATTCTTCTTGATAGCCAGAGAAATTATCTTTTTCTCTAGTCATATGAGCTGAAGCTCCGCTATCAATGTACCAATCATCTGATGATGCAGTGCTTGGTAAACAAGCACATTCTTTTTCCAGCCTAGAGGCCAACTCTGACAAAACTCGATCTTTTCCATCTTCTCCTTGCTTTTCCCTTCTCCGATAGATTTTGTAGAAGGAATGTGTAAGCCCTTTAGGAATGCGTTTCGTTGTCCAGGTAGCTCCACGAGTTCCCTTTGGCATAGACCCTCCTTGTTTTCCTAACCTTGCTCTGATACCATGTGAAAATTTCAACTTGAAATTTTACTGCATTATCTGATATTATTTCTTCTACTTATTATTCAGAAACAAGTTATTTGCAGAAATTTCTTTAGTAAATATCGAAATAAATTCAAATGCAGGCTTCACAATTACTGAGCAAATCAACAAGGAAATACTACACAAGAGTGACAGATATTTTCGACAATTGTCCCCAGAAAAACCCAATGTGGGAAAACCAGTGCAGTAGATGAGGGTTTCTATTATTCAGCAAAATCATCTTGTACAATTTACAATCAGCAATGACAAAGAGAAATTCCCTATGAAAACACTAGAAAAATTCCTCACAAAATAATCAGATGAGAAACGACCCTGGAAAGACCCTCTTGAGCCTCCTACATCATCACTATGCTGGCTCTGCATGGGAACGACGCAGAACTGCGTCACCCTTCTGCGTTGCTCCCTTCCAGCCTTTGCACTGTCTCTTCTTGCCACTGCGTCACTTGCTCCTGCACCCCGGATTGCTGCTAAACCCTCTCTGCCTGTCCTCCACCTGCTACTCTCCCTCTCAGTCGATTTTCTTTTGCCGAACTTAGACCACTAAGAAAATCGATTTACTCGGGAAACTGAGTATTTGCACTAGTGTATCTTCCAAATGACCCTTGAGTTGTCTTTTATAATCTTCTCGTTGAGATATCAACGACCGAGATTAGATCTATAATCAATGGCTAAGATTATAACTTGACTTGATCCATGTTTTCTAGAAGATTCACACTATGTTTTATTAATGCCCTTTAATTATTTAATTTTCCTAAGTTTAGACTTAGGGTTACCATTAAAATAATTAATTATTTTAATAAAACATGTTTCGAGTGAAATTTCCACAAAAAATTTTGGGTTCTTTGGAATACGTGTGTCTAAGCCTCCTTACAAATTTTGAGACTTAGAGCACTTTTGAAGCTACCAAAAATCAACAATGGTATCTCACGGGCTTAGAGATCAAGATCAGTTGGAGGAAGCCTCCAACTATGTAATCTGGAAGGCGCGAATTACATGCCTTCTAGATGAATACGATCTCAAGCTTTTCGTGACGAGTACGGTAGCTGTCATTGCAAATCCAGATCCGCTAAAGAAGTACACGGCTAATATGGCGAAGGCGCAGAGGCTGCTCCTTGATGGAGTCAAAGATCACATAGTGTCCCACATAGCCAGCATCAACACAACTAGGCAGATGTGGGAAGCCTTAGCAGTGCTATATGTAGGATCTTCCGAACAACGAAAGATGTACCTAGAGAAGAAACTGAGGATGATGCAGATGCAGAAAGGGGAGCACATAGATCTATTTCTCTCGAGGCTTCAGGAAATCCATGATTAGCTAGTAGCCGTGGGGTCCACACCTCAGCCTACCGCGATGGTAAGGTTGGCCCTCAACGAAGTCATAGAAGAAAGCAGGTTTTTGTCCAGAGCATCATAGGTAGAGCAACCTTGCCGAGATGGGAAGAGATGTGGGCTTCTCTTCAGTAACAAGAGCTAAGGAGGGACCTAGTCAAGTGTAAACTTGACGGCAACAGTAGCAGTGGGTTGAAGGCAAAGGAGGAGGAGGAAAATGCAACCCTTGCATCCAAGGGGCAGTAGGAGCAGCAAAGACGGAAGAATGACGTCTCGAAGATAAAATGATTAAGGTGTGGTGAACTCAGTCACTACGTAATGCAGTGTCCTTTGAAGAAAAAGGACAAGGACGAAAAGCATGATCCGAAGGCTGCATTCGTAAGGATCGAAGAAGATGAGTATGCCATGAGTGCCCACGCATCTCCAGGAGGGAAATGGGGCGATATTGAACTGTAAGTTCACAAGAACTTCAGTTGGGCATGATCCTTTAGGAGTCCACCTCTTGGATCATGACATTTCTATGGGAGCCCAAGATCATTAGTAGCAGGCTGAAGGAGTTTCAGTTGGTGCAAAGGAGTGTTGGAGCGATAGATGCAATAGTTAGCAGCGCCAGAATCTAATCAACGTAGTGCAGAAAGGCAAAACGCAGAGCAGCAGTAGCGCAGTGCTTCAGAGGGACAATGTGGGACTAATAGCAATCAGAGTTTCAACATCGAGATGCATCCTGAACACTTGTTCATATTTTTGGATGTTTTTCAGTTGCTTCTCTCAGTAACCGAGTTGCAGTGCAGAGTTAGTAGTGGCAGTGCTAGTAACAGATGCAACATTTGAGAGGGAGTTGTAGTACAGATGCAGTGTTGATCGTGGCAGGGCTAGTCGCAGTACAGTTGCAGCAACAACACAGTAGTTGGTCGACAACATGTCAGACATTAGCAGTGCAGAGGCAGATGCTTCAGAGTCAGAGCAGTGTGCAACAAGGCATATTTGCTAAAGCACATTCCTCGCTAAGAGGGAGTGTTGATTTGGGGTGGCATCGGATGTGCTCTAAGTCTCAAACTTTGTGGAGAGGCTTAGACACATGTATTCCAGATAAACCAAAAATCGTTTTGGGAAATTCCACCCAGAGACGGTTTTATTTAATAAATTAATTATTTTTAGTGAGACCCTAAGTCTAAACTTAGGAAATTGAAATAATTAATGGGTATTAATCTAAACTGTGGGTGTAACTTCTAGAAAAATAAGATCAAGTCAAAATGTAATCTTAGTTGTTAATTGAGATCTAATTTTTGTCGTTGAAGTCTCAACGAGAAGACTATAAAGAAGACTTGAGGGTCATTTGGAAAGATACAGCGAGAGATCAAGAGATCGAATTTTCGGAAGTGAGCAGTGCTCAGAGGAAAAATTTGATCAAGAGATTCTCACGCAGAGAGGGGCAGAAGCAGTTTTGGTCAGAGGATCTTCTTCGGGGCCAAGAATACTCAGCAGAAAGGCAAAGAAAGATGCAGAGGAGGCAACGTAGTTCCCAGGCCCCAGAGTGGGTAACACAGGGCCACGAAGGCCACACGCAGAGGTAGCGCAGTATTCCGAGAAGAAGTTTGAGATTCAACTGGGAGATCAAGATTCTGAGCGGGAAGGGCTGGAATCGAGTTTCCTGAGGGCAGATCGATCAGGTAGAGGAGGTGATTCAGTCCTTTAGAGGTCCCCACGCAGGCCTACGCAATTACTACGCAGAGGCAGTGCAAAGGGTGTTCGGGTTTCGTCAGTTCAGCTACCGAATCAACTGGGACTTGCAAAGTGAGGTAAAATCACAATTTTTTCTTCTGTCGAGTGATATTCTTTGTACTGGATTGCCAGCAAGGCATCCAGAGATTGCATTCAGAAATAACTATTGCTTAATAATAAAACCCTCAGATATGCTGCACCGGTTTTCCCGCATTGGGTTTTTTCCAGGGATGTTTGTCCAAAAACAACGATGTCCTGTGTGATGTATTTTTTTATTGCTCAGTTTCTTGTTTCCACATATAAATTAATTAAGTGAAGGCTGCAATAGTAATTTAATTAAGTATTTTCAGTAGAACAATGCAAATAACTTGTTCATTAAATAACAAGTAGGTGAAGTATTTTCAGTTGGCTGCAGTAAGATTCCGGACTTGGAATTTTCACATATTTCAGATTGATATTTTTCTGGGTTTTGTTGGATTGGGTGTGAGGAGCATTCTCCTAATTTTTCAGATTTTTTCAAGCATTTTTTAGGGTTCATTGGGTGTTAGGGCAGATCGATCAGGTAGAGGAGGTGATTCAGTCCTTTAGAGGTCCCCACGCAGGCCTACGCAATTACTACGCAGAGGCAGTGCAAAGGGTGTTCGGGTTTCGTCAGTTCAGCTACCGAATCAACTGGGACTTGCAAAGTGAGGTAAAATCACAATTTTTTCTTCTGTCGAGTGATATTCTTTGTACTGGATTGCCAGCAAGGCATCCAGAGATTGCATTCAGAAATAACTATTGCTTAATAATAAAACCCTCAGATATGCTGCACCGGTTTTCCCGCATTGGGTTTTTTCCAGGGATGTTTGTCCAAAAACAACGATGTCCTGTGTGATGTATTTTTTTATTGCTCAGTTTCTTGTTTCCACATATAAATTAATTAAGTGAAGGCTGCAATAGTAATTTAATTAAGTATTTTCAGTAGAACAATGCAAATAACTTGTTCATTAAATAACAAGTAGGTGAAGTATTTTCAGTTGGCTGCAGTAAGATTCCGGACTTGGAATTTTCACATATTTCAGATTGATATTTTTCTGGGTTTTGTTGGATTGGGTGTGAGGAGCATTCTCCTAATTTTTCAGATTTTTTCAAGCATTTTTTAGGGTTCATTTCAGAGTTTGCCTCCAGCAGCAGCAACAGTAATTTTCTGGGCAGTGTGTTAGGGTAGATTGGTCCTTTTTTAGTTGGAGTTTTCTTAGATATTCACCTGGTTATTGCATGTTTACAGTAGCAAGCCCAGGTTCTATCATTCTACTCTATTGTACTAAGCTCCAAGAAATATTTAATAAAATGGCTCAGATTTTTTTCTTCTATTCTATGGTTTACTGATCAATTTCTACTTGTGTAAAATTGTGCTTGCATGGTTGGAGATCTTGTTGTAGCTTAGTTCATGTTTTTGATATTCATTGTATTTCCTAGTTTGGGATATTACAGTGGTATCAAAGCATGTTCTTGGCCAATTGTGGGCACAAGAGCAGTTGATGTCTAGACTCTTTATTGGAATGGTCTACCGTACTAGAGGTAAAGGCAGAGATAGAGGAACAGGATACGGAACAGGAGAAGAACTTGATCATTTCTTTGATACAGAGCTTGATAACGCCAAAATACACATGGAGGGTCAGGATGGAAATGGAGGGAACGAACAACCTAGGCAAGGAGGACAAGCCAAGTTATGGAGGAGTTGTTGAGGGTGAATTAGCATATGCTAAGGCATGGTCAGTTAATGATGGACATGATGCAGGAAATGGTGGGTCTTCAATTTCAAATCCATCCCAAGCATGAACACTATGGCAAGGGAGGTTCCCAAGCGAGAAGAGGAAGTTGTCACACAAATGAGTGTCCTTTCCAGCCGTCCCACTATGTTGCAGTTCATGGATGAGACGGAGAGGGAGGGAACCAGATGTCGTTGCAAAGTTGGTGCATTTAGTGGAGACGGGGATTGGTAAGTATGATGGGTTAGACCATAGGATTCGATGTGCCATGTCTCTTGGGGAATTTATTCACCTCAAGGAGAGATGCAAAACCAGAGTTGGGACATCTTATTGAGGAGGACAGCTGAATCATGAGATGCAGAAGGTTGCAGGGAAGGTCACACTTCCGCATTTTGATAAGTCAGCCAGGAACTCAGCTAGAGTGTGGGCCCATAAGCTGAACACTTATCTCCTTCTGGACACTTATTTCTTCTTAAATATCACAGGAACGGACAGCGAAGAAAAAGAAGGCCTAAGAAGGGTTTGAGGAAGATTCTCTCTTGATATCTGTCTTGTGGAAGTTTTGCCTAGTTGAAGACTTGTTGCTGATCTCTTGCTGATGAATCTGCTGGAAGAAAGGAAGGTTTGTCTTTTTATCTAGAGGTGGGAATTTCTGTGGTTATGGGTCTTGGATATCTCATTTGATCTGATTATATAAGAAGAGATGTCCTGGGTTTTCCCCTTGGAGGGGTTTTGCCCTGGCTTGGAGCCTATATGTTGTGTTCTATTGTTTTTTTTGATCTTCATGTTTTATGGTAATTGCTTGATGATGGAAGAAAAACATAAGAATAAAACTGCTAACAGTCTCACAAGTAATTACCATGTAATGGAAATCTGATAATAACATGAAAACCTCCTGATTTCCAGCACCCACTTCTTTCATTGTGGTCAATACTTTACAGTTACTTTCATAGTGGGATCATAGTCAAAAGAAATAAGGTGCCCAAGATTAGTTGAAGGTAACGACTTGTTTTAAATAATTAATCCTAGAACCTTAGTCCAGACTTATGACAACATGTCAATTAATCACAATTAGTCTAGAATTTGTGCAATTTTCACTTGGAAATGCCTAAGTACATGTAAAGTTCCTCCAAGGTGAACATATAGCATGTTTAAGGTGTTGGAGATCAAATATGATGAAAATACTCAAGGGGGTAAGAAACGGTTAAAGTGGTGCCCCATCCTAACCAAGTACACCACGAAGGGAAACACCAATATGTTGAAGAAAATGATGGAAAATGCCAGCAAGGGTATAATCATTGAAGCCTGTACCGTGGGATTTGCTCCATGTACACTGTTCTGACACTACCACGTGACCATGGGGCCGTACTGCAAAATGTCCCATGCGACATATGTGATCACTGATAACAGAGCCTATGAAGGCTTTCTTTTTCCAGTCTCTGATCCATTGAAATCAAGCACCAGGCTTTGGACCGGACAAGATAGGCCGTTTTCCTTTTGTGTGGAGAAGCAAACTATTTTAAACCTTTTCTGGTTGTGTTCTAAAGCAAGGGACATATGGGGTGACGTTTCTAATTTGTTGCACAAAACAGCTAGCACCTCTAGATCGGGAGAAGGGACTGCTAATAGATGTTTGAATTTTCAGCTAGTCTATGTTTTTATTTGTTGTATTTTATCTATAATGTGATCAGCTCTAGAAGTTGGACTGGATCCTGTCTCATCACCATCATATGCTGCTGTTATCCCATAAAAACATAATAATTAGAGATTTCAAAGTCATGTGACTTACATCAAGACGTGTATAAAGGATAATGTACCACTAGATGCACTTTTACCCTCTTGAAGTAAGCCAATTGTTTACTTTATATCGCTAAAATGTTTACAGGCAGGAAATATGTCATGGAAGCAACAAACAAATTTGTTTCTAGGTGTAATTTATTCCCTATTGCTTATGGGTCCTTGTAACTTACAGTTAAATTTATAAGCTGTATGTGTAATTCAGGAATTCTTTCAGTCTGAGTACTTTTACAACTGGAACAGTAATATCTTCTGTAGTCCAACTTATTTACTGCTGGATTGTGTTTTAGTCTGTGTAGAGTCTAGACTGGAACAGACATATAAAAATTGAGTAGGATTGAAGGAAGCAGATCAACTGTTTCCCAGTTGAATGTTTTAACATTTTATAATGTATATTATTCTCCCAATATGAATATTTTATGACTATTATATGGATTGAGATTGGATGAAACTATTTCTCATTACAGGTGCCAAAGAAGTCACTGACCAAGATGATATGTTCATTTTATTGGCCCCTCAAAATGCTGTGGGCAACTGTATTATTGATGTAAGAATTTTCTATTGCAGTCCTTCCCTGTTCATTTGATAAAGGATGTCATTCCCTGTAATGTATTACAAAATAACTATACATGCTGCAAAACAGAGCATAAAAAATGCTACTTTTTGTATTTGATTGTAATTAACTGGATGACAGGACTTGCAAGCCATGTCTGAAGCAGCTGGTTCTCGACCTGTGATACTTGTTAATCCTCGTCTCAAGGCTAGTTTTCACTATCTGTTGCAACAATTAAGCATCTGAGTTTAGCTTTTGCTTCTTTAGTTTCTTCAAGCTTCTTGAAAATATTGCTTATGATAATTTTTTCTTTGGCATTGAAGGAACCAAAATTTTACAACAACAGTTTAGTGTGTTTTCATGGTGTAACAACCCAATCTATTATTGCAAGCATCCAAACAATTGAATAAGTAGGACTTGGATTTCAGTGGCTGAATCAGAGTATTGAGGCCTCATTAATGCCAAATGGATTTACATTGTTGTAGATCTCAGATGCAGGGCAGAAAATTAACTGTTTGTATTAATGCCAGATATATCAGAGACATGTAATGAACTTCTAATTAGTTAAATTGCTAACTAAATATTATGTTGCTCAAAGTCTATGATTGCTGGCATGGGGATGGGGTGATGGGTCTCAAGAAATGCTGGAGGGTATCCCTTATATTTCATCCCTTCCACATACATTTGATGCAAGTAATTTCCAGCCATAGTCTTCAACAACTGAACCCAAGGAAATGCGCCGCAATAGTAGAAGTGTCTAGCTTTCCATTGCCTGCAAGATGTTTAACAAAACTCAAGTGAAAATATTGCCAAATCCAACCATGCATCAAATGGAGAGAGAAAATGCTTATATAGGTTTGAGCTCAACTCCTTTTACAGTAAACAATTAATTGTTTTTTTAGATCAATTAATTCTCTAATGGATACAATAAAATATTACATTTCAAACCTCTGCAATGTTGATTTCTGGTAGCATTGGATGTGCTCTAAGTCTCAAAATTTGCAGGGAGGCTTGGACACGTGTATTACAGAATACCCATAAATCCTTTTGGGAAATTCCACCCGGAGGATGTTTTATTAAAATAATTAATTATTTTTAATGGATGCCTAAGTCTAAACTGAGGGAATTAAAATAATTAAAGTGTATTAATAGAACTGGGTGTGAATCTTCTAGAAAAAGACGGAGATCGAGTCAATATGATCTGAGCCATTGATTAAAATCTAATTTGGACCGTTGATTTCTCAACGAGAAGATTATAAGAGGGACATCGATGGGCATTTGGAAAGACACATCGAAGGAATCAAGAGATCGATTTCTCAAGTGAGAAGCGCTGAGCTGTCAGAGAAATAATAGAGGAGATTCTTGCAGTGAGGGGCAGAGATAATTTTCCTGTTGGAGATTTTCCTTATCTGGAGAGTGCAAGGCAGAGAGGGCAAAGAGTAGTCCGGAGAGGTAGTGCATGTGAAAATTTCTAACTTGAAATTCTATTGCTGCAACTGATTTATTTCTACTTCTTTTCCATAATAAGTTGTTTACAAAACCCTTCAATAAACATCAAAATAAATTCTACTGTAGTTATCACATTAATTGCATAGAGAAAAGAACAGTGAAATGCAAGCACAAGAATCAATCACATCAACACAGTTGTTTTTGGACAATAGTCCGCGGAAAAACCCAATGCGGGAAAACTGGTGCAACAGATAAGGATTTATTTATTATTCTTCAGGAACAATCTCTTTACAAGGAATGATTTGCAGAATTGTGGAGAAACTTTTGTGAAAACACTTGAGATAATTTTCCTCCAATCACTGGAGAAATTCTGACACCCAAGAGACCCTCCGTTGATTCACACGTCACCTCTACGTCCTCTTCTGCAAAAAAGGACTACGTGAGGACTGCGTCCTTTGCTACGCTGCCTCTCTGCGCTGTCCCTTTGCTGCTCTGTGTCCCTCCTCCTCTGTCTCTGACTTATGCTGATACCCTCCTCTTCCTTCACTCTGCAACTCTCCCTCTAAAATCGAACTCCTACTTCTGGAGAATCGATTTCTCTCGGGTTACTGAGTATTTGCCCGGCATGCCTCCAAATGACCATCAAGTCTTTATTTATACTTTTCCTGTTGAGATATCAACTGTCGTGATGAAATCTCTAATCAACGGCTAAGATTAAAACATACTTGATCCTCGTCTCTTAGAAGCTTCTCACCGATATTTCTATTAATTCCATTTAATTATTTTAATTCCCTAAGTTTTAACTTAGGAATCATTAAAAATAATTAATTATTTTAATATAATGCACTTCGGGTGGAATTTCTCCAAACGATTTCTGGGTCTTTGAGATCTCATGTATTCTAGCCCCTTCACAAAATTTCGGAGCTAGAGCACATCCGATGCTACCCAAAAAATCAACACTCCCTCTTAGCGAGGAAAGTGCTCTAGCAATACTTCCCACAAGAAGCATCACCCTGATCCACGACATCGGTCCTTTGCGTTGTTGATGCTCGGCCTGCTGCCCTTCATCTACTATGCTGATGCTACTACTATACTACTGCCCATGACACCACTGCTGCCTATGTATTGCAGCTCCCTGTTAAGTACTGCACTATCTGTCTCTGCTACTGAAACGGATTCTTAATTATCCCCAACCCTTCCCTGAAATAAACAAACTTTGTTCTTCCTAGAGCCTTAGTGAGGATGTCTGCCACCTATTCTCCTGTCAGAGTGTACTGTAACTGCAGTGCACCCTGCTGGACACAGGCTCTAATAAAATACACCTGATGTCAATGTTCTTCGACCGATCATGAAAAACTGGATTCTCAGAGAGCTTGATGCAACTTTGATTATCACATAAAATGTTGGTCGCTTCCATCCTTCTCTTGAATAAATTCACAAGAAACTTTCTAAGCCATATGGCTTCACATGATGTTGTGCTAGCTGCCATATATTTCGCTTCAGCTGAGCTCAATGCTACAGACCTCTGTTTCCTACTGCACCAGAAGGTCATTCCTAATCCAATGTTGAAACAATACCTAGTGGTACTTTTCCGATCTACTGAACTTCCAGCCCAATCTACGTCAGTGAACCCACTAAGTCTGATGTCATTGCCTCGTCTGTACTTTAATCCATGCTCAATTGTTCCTTGTATATATCTAAGAACATGCTTGACTACTACCCAGTGTGCCCTCCTTGGTTCCACCATGAACTGACTGAGGGTGTTGACTGCGTAACAAATGTTTGGCCTAGCGTTGACCAGATACATCAGGGATCTTATGAGTTGTCTGTACAAGGTAGGATCTACTTCTTTATCTTCAGACGCATCAATCTTCTTGTAGTTGGTTATCACTGGAGTAGCCATGGGGCTACAGTCCTGCATCCTGAACCTCTTTAGAATCATTGTAGCATACCTTCCTTGTCCAAGGAAGATCTCACCCTTTTGCTGCCAAACTTCCAACCCCAAAAAATAATGCATCAGTCCCAAATCCTTCATGTCGAATTCTGTAACTAGGTTCTCCTTGCAATCCTTGATGAGCCTAGATGAACCTGTCAGAAATAGGTCATCTACATATAACACTAGAATTAGAGGCTCATTCTCTACTGTCAGATAGTAGAGGTTAGGATCTGCATCGCTCTTGACGAAGCGCATCTACTGCAGGTAACCATCAATTCGATCGTACCATGCTCTAGGTGCTTATCAATGTTGATTTTTGGGTAGCATTGGATTGCTCTAGCTCTAAAACTTTGTGGAGGGGCTAGAACACATGAGATCTACAAGACCTAGAAATCGTTTGGAGAAATTCCACCTGGAACTTAAGTTATTCAAATAATTAATTATTTTAATGGAGCCTAATTTAAAATTTAAGGAAATAAAATAATTAAAGTGAATTAATTTAAATGTGGGTGAGAATGTTCTAAGTGACGAAGATCAAGTCTTTTCTAATCTTAGCCGTCGATTAGAGATTAGATCAAGACCGTTGATTCATCAACTAGAAATGTGTAAAGGAAGGCTTGAGGGTCAACTGGAGAATACACACAGAGTCTTAATCTAGAGATCGAATTTTTCTGACAGAGCAGTGCTCGGATGAAGATCAAATCTGAGTGATTCAGTGCAGCAGTGAGGGGCAGAAGCAGTTGTTGGTCGGAGGACCAAGAGTACATTGAAGAGAGGCAGCAGAGGGACCAACGCAGCCACCAGGAGAGGTGACACAGACCCCAGAGAGGGTGATGCAAGACAACGCAGGCGCAGTGGCTCCAAGGGACAATCCAGAAATTGCTGGAGATTGGGGTTTAGGGCTGAAACTCAATTTGATGAGAGGAAGATCAACATAGAGAAGGGGTGACGCAGTCTTCAGCTAGACCCATGCAGGCCTATGCATCTGCTATGCAGAGGCAGCGCAGAGGTAGCTGGGGTTTCACCAGTTTTTGATTAGGATCAGCCAGGACTTGCAGAGTGAGGTAAAACTCATAATTTTTTTGTCTTCCAAGGATATTCTTTGTTGGGTCAGTCAAATTATGGCACCCTAGATATACTCAGATTATTGCTACTTAATAATATAAACCCTCAGAACTGCTGCATCGGTTTTCCCGCATTGGGTTTTTCCAGGGACAATTGTCCAAAAATAAGTGTGTCCTTTGTCTGACTGCTTTATTTATTTTTCAGTACTTGATCTGTATAGTCGTGTAGGCTGCAATGTATTTACATTAATATTTTCTTGATGTATTCAAAAAATAACTTGTTAAATCAATGAAAACAAGTAGGTAATGTAAATCAAATTTTTGCAGTAGGATTTCTGTAACTTAGATTCAAAAATTTTCACATGGTATCAGAGCTGTTGCAGATCAAGTAGAGTTGAAGCCATCAACGAAAGGACGAAGAAAATTTGTTGAGGAAGGTAGATGTCCCGAGTGACAACACTAAACCAAAAAGAGGCAGAGGAAGGGTGACGCAGTCATTAGAGGGGCTCATGTAGAGCCTGTGTCAGCCAACTAGGGTGACGTTGTAGCTGCAGGAGGCAGCGCAGTGCTTGCTGGGCCAGCGAAGAGGTTTTTAGCCTCATTTTTTCCGGTTGCCATGGCTGGAAGAGCAGTTCGATTTTCTTCTGGAGTCGTTGGTGGGGCATTGTTTCTATTGGTGCAAAACAATGTCTAGTGGGGCAGTGGAAAAGTAGAGGGGAGCAGTTCCTTAGAAGAATTCTTCCCAGGAAGTCTAGATCCAATGCTCATCAGCAACAAAGAGTGATCGAAGAGGAGTATTTCGACATCAGTTGGCAGAAGGATTTCCATAAAGGAAATTGATTTTCAAATGGAGCTTGTTCCTTAGAGGGTTTCTAGCGCCAAAGAAATCCAGATCCGAGTTTTGCTGGAGCATTAACAAAAGAGGGAGAAGAGAACCAGTTCGACATTTTCTTGTTGAGCAGAGATGGCTGCACATGGACTGAGGGATCAGGATAGGTTGGATGGAGCATCCAACTTTGTCATCTAGAAGGCCAAGATCCTGTCAGTTTTGGATGAATATCACATCAAGGATCATGTCTTGAATGCAATTGTTGTCTCTGTTGATGTTGATCCTCTTAGGACATACAAAGAGGCTCAAGTGAAGGAAAAATGCATGATCATGGACGGAGTCAAGGATCATGTGATCTCACATATTGCTGAGAAGAACACAGCAAGGGAAATATGGACTTCCTTGACCACTATGTACCAGGGAACTTCCATCCAACGAAAGATGTTGCTTGAGAGCCAACTGAGGCTGTTTCAGATGTAGAAGGGAGAAGAGATCAACCCCTTCCTTATCAAATTGCAAGCGATTCGAGATCAACTAGCTTCCGTAGGGGATACACCAGATGATGGAGTTATGGTCAGGACTACCCTGAATGCAGTCACTGAAGACTGGGAAACCTTTATCCATGGTAATTTGGGTAGGGTTGCCCTTCCAAACTGTGAGGAGATGCGGGCAACTCTTCGACATGAAGAGATCTGAAGGTTGACCAAGGCCAGAAGCAGCATCACGGGGATCAAAATCAAGGAGGAAGAGGAAGATGCAACTCTCGCATCTAAGGGCCAACATGGGCAGCAGAGAAGGAAGAAGAAGGACCTCTCGAAGTTCAGATGCTCCGGGTGTGTAGAATTGGGACATTTCGCCACACAATGCCCTCTTAAGAAGAAGGGCAAAGAATAATCTGACTCGAAGGTTGCTACAATGAAGGATGATGATGATTATGCCATGAGTGCTCATGTGCCTCAAGAGAAGAGATGGGGCGACATTGATCTGTAGTTCTTGAACCGCAGTGATGGGGCAGGATCCTTGAGGTGCCCAAACTCTTGGATCACATACAACTACGAGAGCCCTTAATGATAGTAGTAGAATGACAGGTGTCAGTTGATGCAAGGGATGATGGAGCAACAGTGGCAAAGCTAGAGTGCCAAAGTCTGAAGCAGCGCAGAGCAGAGGCAACAACAACGTAGTGCACAGTGGTGTAGCGCAGTGCAGAGTAGCAACATCGCATTGGCATCAGAGGGTCAACGCAGATTAGCAGTAGAGGTAGTTCCAACATCGAGGAGTATTCAGACTTACCAGTATGTCATTGTTTAGGGAGGTTTTTCAGTTGCTTAACTCTCAGCAACTGAGCTGCAGTGCAACAGCTAGTAGTGGTAGTGTTATGGGCAACATGATGCAACATTTTGAGAGGGAGTTGTAGTACAGATGTAGCAGTGACAGTGGAAGAGTCATGGGCAGCAGTACATATAACAACAACGCAGTCGATGAAAGGAAATAGGTCGAGCATCAACAACACAGAGCATGATGCCGTGGATCAGGGTGATGCTTCTGGTGAAGAAGTATTGCTAGAGCACATTCCTTGCTAAGAGGGAGTGTTGATTTTTGGATAGCATGAGATGTTCTCTAGCTCTGATACTTTATGGAGGGGCTAGAACACATGAAATCTCCAAGACCCAAAAATCGTTTGGAAAAATTCCACCCGAAACTTAAGTTATTCAAATAATTAATTATTTTAAATGGAGCCTAAGTTAAAACTTAGGGAAATAAAATAATTAAAGTGAATTAAGTGACGAAGATCAAGTATTTTCTAATCTTAGCCATTGATTAAAGATTAGATCACGGTCGTTGATTCATCAACTAGAAAAGTATAAAGGAAGGATTGAGTGTCAGTTGGAGAATACACACAGAGTTTGAATCTAGAGATTGAATTCTTTTGTTGAGTAGTGCTGGACGAAGATCAGATCTAAGTGATTCAGTGCAGTAGTGAGGGGCAAAAGCAGTTGTTGGTCAGAGGACCAAAAGTACATTGCAGAGAGGCAACAGAGACAACAAAGGGACCAACACAACCACCAAGAGAGGTGATGCAGACCCCAGTGAGGGTGACGCAAGCCCACACAGGGCTCACACAATGGCTGCACAATGGCTCCAAGGGACTGTCCAAAAATTGCTAAAGATCGGGTTTCTTAGCTGGCAGGGTTGAAACTCGATTTTATTAGAGGAAGATCAGCGTAGAGAATGGGTGATGTAGTCTTCAGCGAGACCCACACAGGCCTACGCATCTACTGCGCAGAGGCAGTTGGGGTTTCACCAGTTTCTTATCAGGATCAACCAAGACTTGCAGAGTGAGGTAAAACTCACAATTTTTCTGTCTACCAAGGATATTCTTTGTTGGGTGAGCCAGATTATGGGACCCTAGATATACTCAGATTACTGCTGCTTAATAATGTAAATCCTCAGAACTGCTGCACCGGTTTTCCTACATTGAGTTTTTCCGGGGACAATTGTCCAAAAATAAGTGTCAGTTTTCTAAATGCTTCATTTATTTTTCAGTACTTGATTTGTATAGTTGTGTAGGTTGTAGTGTATTTACATTAATATTTTCTTGATGTATTCAGAAAATAACTTGTTAAATTAATGAAAACAAGTAGGTAATGTAAATCAGATTTCTGCAGTAGGATTTCTGTAACTTAGATTCAAAAAATTTCAAAGTTGTAATATCCCAAATGGGAAAATAACAGCAATAACATGCTAAAATATATTAAGGAGACAAAAGAACAAAAACTGATATCAAAACACCAATGAAGCCATAAAATACTACTGAGCCATTTTATTAATTTGCTAGAAATGAGTACAATGGAGGTGCGGGAATGAAGGCACCTGTGTTTGCTTAAGGAAAGCTAGAGAATCCTTCTGAATCAATGCTGAAATCCCCCATTGATGGTACGCTATATGGCTATACCTCTGCGCTGCAATTTGCGATAAATGTTGTTGCTGCTCCCAAGGAAATGACGCTAGGGCCTGCTACACTGCTCAGAAAATTCCAGGACTTTAACCCCAGACTCTACTCAAGAAATGCACAAAACCCACGAAGAAATTGGCCAAATGTTAACCCCAAAATTTCGGCCCAATTTCCCCTAACTCCTCTAGCTATTGGCTGAGTTAGGATCTCTGTTTGAAACCTCAAATCTGCCCAGAAAATTCTGCCAAATTAATCTTGGCTTCTCCTCAATAAACCCAAAAAGGGTTCGCCCAAAGCTTGACCCCGAAAATTGGCCCTCTTGGGCTTGGCTCACTGCACTGCTATGTAACTCGATCCTCCTTTAAATCCTGTTGTTGGAAGTCTCCAAAATGGGACAAAAATCCCTGTTAGGAAGCTCCAAGCCTCCCCACCAAATCTCAGCTGCAACTCCCTCTCTTCTCATCTCCCGGAACAACCAAATCCTCTCTGCACTGTGTCCTCCCCTACGCAGTCTCCTCCTCTGTGTAGTCCAAAACTGGCTACGCTTCCTCCTGAAGCTGCTGATGGAAATTCTTCTCACAAGGTGTGGAACTCCTCTCTTGAGTGGGCACTCGAAGTCCCCTGAGGTAGAGGTTGAGATCTCCACTTGAAGATCTTGTGTGCTAAACAACACTGCAGACTTGGCTCTCCGGCTCAAGCGTGCTCTGTCAAAAGGACAAGTAGAAAATATCTGAATGAATGAATCCTGAATGAGCCTTCCATTCTTTCTTTTATCTATTGGGGCCCAACGTATGCCTTGGATCCCACCTTGACTTGCGCTGCCTCTCCTTGGCCAATCACGTGTTGCATTCATCTAGCCAATCTCACCTTGTCCTTTTCATGCCTCTTCTACGCTGCCACCTAAGGCCAACTCAACCCCACCACTAGAGCCTCAATTTTCCCTTAGGGACTTTAGGAAAAGACTTTATTTGGCTTAATTATTAATTGTGGGTCCCCTACCCACTTTATTTCCACCCAACGTTAGGATTTGCCAAAATTAATCAAAATTAATATCCCAATTAGCTGACTGCTAATTTGGAGATATACAATCGTCCCCGCCAAAAATTTCTTGTCCTCAAGCAATGGCTAAACAAGCATCCTCTCTAGCTGACGCTCCCTATTGTCACTGTGAAGTTGTGCCAGGGTCCGAGATGTGCCACTGAATCATCCCTGACCTCTGTATCCCCTGGACATGATGGGATCCCTCAATACCCGGACCCCAAGCCATCATGTCCAATATGAAGCTCCCCGTGCTCCACTCACCATCTTGCTAGGAATAAGTAGCAGAAGCCCTCTGAACGTCATCAATGAGTACAGAATCATGATAATGTGGCACTATGCCCAACTCCTCATGAAGTTTCCCTACCAAGTAGTCCATCCCATGCACTCCAAGAGTAAATGCTCGAAGATATCGCCTAATCCCTGCAGAGATACCATCTCGTTGACATGAGCCCCTCCTGTTATCATCCCGTTGACCAACCTGCCATACTAATGAAGTCCCCCACTCCACTAGTGACTCACTAAGGCCCAATGGAAGATCTACATGATCTCCCCATATAGTATATAGCTCACCCCTAGAGGTTATCGAGCTATGTAGAGTTGTAATGCTCGAGTTCCCTGCTAATCTCGTAAAGGTGCCACCATGATGTCGCTGTGCCACTCTGACTATGAGATACCCCCCATCATGCGCAGACTGTATCCCTCTCTCCTGGGGCCTTGTGGTGAAAAATCTGTGAAGGCAAAGCTCATCCTACCCAGGCATCTCCATGATGTTGATATCTACCCCTCCACTGTCGATCATGACCCTAAGCAACAACATGATAAGTCTGCCTCGCCATGCAATGGAGGTCTCAGTGCTGCCCCACGTGTCAAACCAAAGGTGGACTGGATCACCGTATGCTCTGTCCCTACTCATCACAAAGTGGAGTGATCCACCTACCCAACAGACCCCTGGATCCCCAACCATACTAGGAGCTCACAACTCCCACTCCCCGCTGGATGTCACTGTGTAGCGCTGCTACTTGCTAGAACCCATCTGGCCCTCATCTCTGACCTCTTTATGTATCCCCTGGGTGGACCCCAAGTATCAGGAGTCTGTCCCACGCATGCGTACCTTCCCTGCTCTTGCTAGACCATGTCGTGATATCGACTATCCCAACCCCTGCTAATACACCTGGATACTACTTGGAGTCTGGGTACCGTCCTGTAGGCGAAGTCTACCATCCACTGTCCCTCAAATGTTAGCCCAAGGGTGGAATATATGCTACCTTGGAAATCAACCATGCCATCCCTAAGCCTGGACCCGTCAACTCATGCACCGACCAAGTTTCTCAACTGGAGTCTCCTCCCGGCTCATGACACGCAATATCTCATCCAACTGTCTAGGGTGACCCTCCCATGCCCTGCTGCCTGAATGGAGAGTGTCAAGGGGCACCAACCAAACACTCCACGACCATAAGCAACACTGGAGGATGATGGGTAGGTATGTCCCAAAGGGTGTGACCAAGAGTCTACTTGAATGCTCAAGAGTAATCCTCCAGATGACACTCTCTCCGCCTTGAATCTGCTGATAACACCCTCGTAGCCTTGCCTCCGCTAAACGTGGCGTTTCTAGATGCTCAACAAGATCGTCATCGATCCTAGGTGAGTTGCATCCCATGGTACAAGTATTGCTCCTGTCCATATGTCTCTCTGGAGGCAATGCTCTAAGAGCCCACTGCTCCACATCATGTGTCACTACATACCACCAAGTATCACCGCACTCCATGCTCTGCCATTTTATGTCGCAACCTGCCCCTGTACACTAATGTATACCCCCGGCAACAACTATATCGTCCTGTACCATCATGTGTCCATCCTGTGTCGCCACACCTGTCACTCCTCGCATGTACTCAATGAGATGGGAGCGCTCCTACTCCACCACACAGTCCGACATACTACAACACACCCCCATGCATCTCCATGCCCATCTACAAACCATTGCCCAATGATGGATGCTCCTACATGTCCCAGGGTGTGATGGCCTAAGGCTGTATCCATATGAGTCGGCCCATACTCGATCGGTACCATCACCTCCACTGCCGCATCACTATACTCTCCAATGAATCGATCTCCCTTCCAAATCCTCCCTGTGGGACTAAAGAAGTGAATCTCCCTAGGTACCAATAGCGATGCCAATCCTGCTCTGATCCTCCATGCCCTCTGTGCCCCACACAAATGCAAAGAATCCCCAGCTCCATACAAGGCACTGTTTGGTGGCCTACCAATGCCCCCTCCTCTATCAAACTCCTTCCAGAGTATGCTGACCATCTCGTGATCCTGTGTACAATCCTCGTACGAAGACAACTCAAGAATTATGTACCTAAACTAGTTGGACATTAGTGCTTGCTGAAACTCCTCTAGTGAATGTGCATGCTCAACTGCTAGGTCAACTGTACCCTCCACGTCATAGTTAACTGGCATACCTGGGAAGTGATAGGTAGTGCCGCCCAGATCCCAATGCCAGTTTGGGCTTCTGGTAACCCTAGTGCCTAGAAGCTCCTGCTGAGCTACACCTCGGTGCATCACCATCTCCATAACCCACTCCCCTGGGTACCAACTCAGAATATCTCGCCATCCAACCCCAACAGAGGGATCAAATGCGTGAACTCTTGCACCTAGAGCAACCCTGACATGCAGATGTTGCACCCTGTGCAACCCAGGTCGTCTCATCCTGCTATCCAAGTCAACACATGAGATCTAACTAGGTAGCTCCGTCTCTCTCTCTCTCCAATGGCCAAAGGTGACCCAACAGTGCTACTAGCCCCATCTATGTATGCCTGAAGGAGGTTGCTCCAATGCTCCAATGTGCCCTCTAGTTGTACCATAAGTTGCTCTGGTTGAATCATCACAAGTGACTCATCATCTTGAATATCTCCCATATAGTCCCCTGATACCACATGCACACTGGAATACGAAATCAACCTACTTTCATCAACTCTGCATGACTGCTCATGCTCCCTAGAAGCATCCTCATATGACCCCATGGACTCATCCAAAGAAGAGTCCTCATCTTGACATACAGAAGGAATGTCCTCCTTCTCTACCTCTGTATCTCTTAGCGCCTCATGAAAGGTGGATACATCTCCTGGCACCTCACCCATCTGTTGCGTTCGGTTGTCACCCAAAAACTCGAACATGACTCTGGTCATCACCTCAATGGATGGCTCTACTGGGGTAGGCTCTACTCTCTCCACTACGATGTCAAACGACACGGTCAAGAAAGTCTCCAACAAGGGTGAGTCTTGCGTCACACTAGGTGTATCTACGAGCTCCCCACAATCCTGTGTGCCCTCATCCTCCAAGTGCGAGGTAGCCATTTTGATGGCTTCCCCCTCTGTTATACGATCAAGCTGGAAAGAGGTATCCAACTTTTCCACCCGATCCTGAGCAGTGCAATTAGTGGATCCATCATACGTGGGAAAAGGTGTCCTCCCAATGGTACGCTGCAACTCTGAACTCTGCGTGCTAGACCCCCCACTGTTCCTTCCTTCTTCATCCCGCCTGAGTTGGCAATAATCTCTGAAGGACAAAGCCGCTCTGAAGTTTTCCACCATGGACTGCCATTCTCAGAAATAATCTCCCATGGGTATATGATCATGCCGCCTACCTTGCTCAGTCAATGCTGGAGGTAAGAATGTAGGCATCGTGATCCTGGTTGGCCTACTGAAGGTTGGCGGGTGAGTGGCTGGTAAAGGGTGGTCACATTGTTGTGAGACCCCTGAAGTCTCCCCAATTAGGAACTCATGATGGATTCTCTTATCCCTATTCTGTTGCTTGAGTCCTTCCAACATTCCCTTCTGTTCTTTGGCTAAATCATTTAGGGCCTTTAAGATGCTACCAAATGTTGATTCCCCTTTGCTCCTTGACTCCCCCTTATTTTCCACCCTACTGCCTACCCTCCTTGTTCATAGGAAAAGATCCCCACTGTTGAGCCAAGAACGAAGCTCTGATACCACTGTAATATCCCAAATGGGATAATAACAGTAATAACAGGCTAAAAGATATTAAGGAGACAACAAAACAAAAACTGATATTAAAACACCAACGGAGCCATAAAATACTGCTGAGACATCTTATTAATTTGCTAGAAATGAGTACAATGGAGGTGCTGGAATGAAGGCACCTGAGCTTGCTCAAGGCTGTTGAGATTTTAGGATAGCATCGAATGTGCTCTAGCTCCGAAATTTTGTGGAGGAGCTGGAGTACATGAGATCTCCAAGACCCAAAAAGCTTTTGGGGAAATTCCATCAGGTTTAAGAGTTATTCAAATAATTAATATTTTTAATTAAGAACCCTAAGTCTAACTTAGGAAAATTAAAAGATTAAAGTGAATTAAATTAAACATGTGATGAGAATGTTCTAAGTGACATGGATCAAGCAACTTCTAATCTTAGTCGTTGATTAAAGATTAAATCACGGCCGTTGGTTTTCCAACGAGAAAAGTATAAGAGAATGGCTTGGGGTCAATTGGAGAACACACACATTGGCAGAGCACTGAAGCTAAGCTGAAATTCTAGGGCGTGGTTTGCTAAGAAATTTAGAAAGAGTTTGCAGTGCGGCGAGGGGCATTATTGGAGAGGGATTCTGATCCAAGGCCAAGAATATAACAACGGTAGAGAGGCAGCATATCCAACAGCGTAGAGGCCAGCTAGTGCTACGCAGTCCAGCCAGAGCCCAATCAAGGGCAGTGCAAAGGCAGTAGGAGCCACGCAGAGCTTACGCAGGCCCTTCCAGGGCAGCGCAGAGGCTGACACAGGCCAGTAAGGCTGACGTAGAGGGTTGAGTGGCAGCGCTGGGGTTTCTGGTGGGCCAGAGAGGGCTCGAGTTCTGTAAATCCCGTTTGAGGGTGTGAATCAGCCATATTTTTTGTCTCTGAGTGAAAGAGGTATTGCTGTCGTGATTTTCTTTGTAGGGCCAGCCATGTCTAGTGCCCAAAAATTGTTGTATTTAGATTCTACATAATAATAAACCCTCTGGAGCTAATTGCACCGGTTTTCCCACATTGGGTTTTTCCGGAGACATTTGTCCAAAAAATCTGTCACTTTGTCATATGAGCGTTATATTCAGTAAATGATCTGTATGTGTAGGCTGCTATTTGTGTTTACTTCGTTTTTTTCTGAATATTTAGATTAATAACTTGTATAAATAATAAAGTAGGAGAAGTAAATCAATAGTTAGTAGTAGGGTTTCTTGGATTAAAAAAATTTCACATGGTATCAGAGCATTGCAGATCAAGCTGAATCTCCAGCAAAACAGCTGAAGCATTGTTTTCTATAGAGTAGTAGCTAAAGCAGCAGAGATTCAGAGAGGGCGGCACAGCACCAGGAGGACGCAGTCCCAGAAAGGCCACGTAGGGGTTGACGAAGTCCCAGCTGAGTGACGCAGAGGCAGCACATAGCCTTCCATAGTGACACATGACGAGCCTATGTTGCGCAGTTGCTACGCTGAGCTAGTCTGCTCACGCAGAGGCCAACCAGAGGGATGCAATCCAGTTTCGAGTTGCTGAGTACAGAAGCAGAGCTTCAGATATTCAGTAGTTGCTGGTGTGGTGGAGACACTGTCGGTTCAGAATCGTGCCTAGCTAAGTTGACAAAGAGCGGGACGAGAACAGTCGCTCAACACATCTTTGCCAAAGAAATCTGAGGATCGATCAAGAGGGTGTTCGAAGAGGGTTGATTCAGAAGATTTGGCAAATTTCCAAGGGAGGAAATCAGTTGTTAGAGGGGGCAGTTACTATAGAGGGTGCCTTTTCGCCAAGGACCCTAGATCCAGGCCACTGTTGAGGGAGCAACAACATCGGGGAGAGGAGTATCTGTTTCGACAGATTATTTCTGAGCTAGATGGCGTCGTACGGACTGTGTGATCAAGGTAGGTTGGACAACTTGTCCAACTTTGCAATCTGGAAGGCCAGAATCCTGACGGTCTTGGAGACATACGCATTACGAGGGCATGTAGAAAGCGTCTTGGATACACCAACCGATGTTGCTCTTCTCATGAAGCATAATGAAGCGGAGGCGCATACTAAGCGCTTCATCATGGATGGGGTCAAGGATCATGTGGTCCCACACATAGTCGAGAAGAAGACGATTAATGATATGTGGAAAGCATTATCCACAATGTATCAAGGGAAATCCGTCCATAAGAAGATGCTTCTGGAGAACCAGATGAGGTTGTTTATGATGTCTAAGGGAGAGGAAATCGATCCTTTCCTCTTTAGGTTGCAGAAGATCTGGGATCAGTTGATTGCCATGGGGGTTAAAGTGGATGAAGATGTCATGGTGAGGACTGCTCTAAATGCAGTCACAGATGAATGGGAAACGTTTGTCCAAAGCATCTTGGGCAGACAAGACCTTCCAAGTTGGGAGAACATGTGGGCTATCCTCCGACAAGAGGAAATCTGCTAGATGACCAAGAGACAATCTAGCACCGAATCAAGCAACGTGAAGGAGGAAGAGGAAGATGCAGCCCTGGCATCTAAGATACAGCAAGGGAAAAGGAAGAGGGATCTATCAAAGATCAAATGTTTTAGATGTGGTGAACTTGGACACTTCACCACCAATTGTCCTCTAAGGAAGAAGGACAAGGAAGCTTTTGATTCCAAGGTTGCGGTAGCTAAAGAAGACGATGGCTCCGATGATGATGTAGCCATGAGCACTCATGTACCTCAAGAGAAGAGGTGGGGCAACATTGATCTGTAGAGCAGCTACAGAGAGAGGCAAGATCCTTGAGGTGCCCAACTCTTAGATCACATACGTGCTACGAGAGCCTTAAGACAGTAACGGGGATGACTGGAGCAGTGGGTGCAGAGTATCACAGTGAAGCGGAGGGTAGAGCTAGGATGTTGTAGAGGGAGCAGCTCAGTGCAGAGGCAACAACAACGTGGAAGCAGCAGCGCAGAGGGGCTGATGAGACTTTAGCAATGTAGATGAGGCAGTGCTTACGCAGTGCAGAGCTGCAACAACATAGTGGCTTCAGGAGGAAAGCGCAGCGCAACAACCAAGGGAGATTTAGTGATGAGATGCGCCCCGAATGACTGGTCTGTCAGTGTTTGGGTAGGGGTCCTTCAGTTGCTTACTTCTTAGCAACTGAGTTGCAGTGCAGTAGTTGGCAGCACGATGTAGCAATTTGAGAGGGAGCTGCAGTACAGATGTGGCAGTGATCGTGACAGAGTCATGGGCACCAGTATAGAGAGCAACAATAATGCAGTGATGAAGGGCAACAGGCCAAGCATTAGTGCAAGACCGATGCCAGAGATCAGAGCAATACTTCAGTGTGGATGTATTGGTAGAGCACACTGCCAGGAAAAGTCGAGGTGTAATCATGACTTTTCTCAAAAATCCCGATTTTTGTACGATAAAATCGCTCACTTTTCCCCCGATTTTTTTGAAAGTTGAAAAAGCTCGATTTTTATCCCTCGAAGTCCCACTTTTTGCCGACTTTTTCCAAAAATCGTGAGTGAGGTACTTTTAATAATTTCAATTTTTTTTTGAAAATTGTAGATTTTTTCAAAATATGAATATTTTTGTATTTTTTTAATTTTGTCGACTTTTTGCCGACTTTTTCAAAAAACTCCCGACTTTGCCGACATTTTCAACTTTTGGACCCTTGCCGATTTAATCCCGACTTCGACTTTTTCCACATTGCAGCACATTCTCGCTAAGAGGGAGTGTTGAAATTTTGGGGTAGCATCAGATGTGCTCTAGCTCCAAAATTTTGTGGAGGAGCTGGACTACATGAGATCCCCTAAGACCCAGAAAGCGTTTGGGGAAATTCCATAAGGTTTAAGAGTTATTCAAATAATTAATCCTTTTAATTAAGGACCCTAAGTTTTAACTTAGGAAAATTAAAAGATTAAAGTGAATTAAATTAAACATGCAATGAGAATGTTCTAAGTGACGTGGCTCAAGCAACTTCTAATCTTAGCTGTTGATTAGAGATTAAATCATGGCTATTGGTTTTCCAACGAGAAAAGTATAAGACAAGGGCTTGGGGTCAGTTGGAGAACACACACATTAGCAGAGGACTGAAGCTAAGTTGAAATTCTAGTGCTTGGTTTGCTAAGAATTTCAGAAAGAGTTTGCAGTGCAGCGAGGGGCAGTATTGGCGAGGGATTCTGATCCAAGGCCAAGAATACAACAGTGGCAGAGAGGCACCATATCCAGCAGCATAGAGGCCAGCTAGTGCTACACAGTCCAGCCAAAGCCCAGTCAGGGGTAGCGTAGAGGCAACAGGGGACACGCACGGCTGACACATGGCTAGTCAGGGCAGCGCAAGGGCAGCGTAAGCCCAGAGAGGGTGACGCTGGCCCTTCCAGAGCAGCGTAGAGGTTGACGCAGGCCAGTAAGGTTGACGCAGAGGACTGAGGAGCAGCGTTAGGGTTTCTGGTGGGCCAGAAAGGGCTCGAGTTCTGTAAATCCCGTTTGAGGGTGTGAATCAAGCATTTTTTCTGTCTCCGAGTGAAAGAGGTATTGTTGTCATGATTTTCTCTGTAGGGCCAACCATGCCTGGTGCCCAGAAATTGTTGTATTCAGATTCCGCATAATAATAAAACCCTCCAGAGCTAGCTGCACTGGTTTTCTCGCATTGGGTTCTTCCGGGGACATTTGTCTCGAAAAATCTGTCACTTTTTCATATGATCGTTATATTCAGTAAATGATTTGTATGTGTAGGCTGCTATTTGTGTTTACTTCGCTATTTTTATGAATATTCAGATTAATAACTTGTATAAATAATCTAGTAGGAGAAGTAAATCAATAGTTAGCAGTAGTGTTTCTTGGATTAAGAAATTTTCACAAAGGCAAGCTAGAGAATCCCTCTGAATCAATGCTGAAATCCCCCACTGATGGTACGCTGTATGGCTATAGCTCTGCGCTGCAATTTGCCAGAAATGTTGTTGCTGCTCCCGAATAAATGCCGCTAGGGCCTCCTACACTGCTAAAAAAATTCTAGGTCTTTAACCCTAGACTCTACTTAAGAAACCCACAAAAACCCATGAAGGAACTGGCCAAATGTTAACCTCGGAATTTCGGCCCAATTTCCCCTAGCTCCTCTAGCTGCTGGCTAAGTTAGGATTTCCGTTTGACACCTCAAATCTGCTTAGAAAATTCTTCCAACTTAATCTTCGCTTCTCCTCAATAAACCCAGAAAGGGTTCGCCCAAAGCTTGAACCTGAAAATTGGCCTTCTTGGGCTTGGCTCACTGTACTCTTGGGTAAATCGATCCTCCTGTAAATCCTGCTGCTGGAAATCTCCAAAATGACACAAAAATCCCTGTTAGGAAGCCCCAAGCCTCCCCACCAAATCTCAGCTGCAACTCCCTCTCTTCTCACCTCCTGGAACAACCAAATCCTCTTTGCACTGCATCGTCCCCTACGCAGTCTCCTCCTCCTCTGCACAGTCCAGAACTGGCTATGCTTCCTCTTGATGCTGCTGATATAAATTCTGCTCACAAGGTGTAGAAATACTCTCTTGAGCGGGCACTCGAAGTCCCACGAGGTAGAGGTTGAGATCTCCTCTTGAACAACACTGCAGACTTGGCTCTCCGACTCAAGCGTGCTCTGTCAAAATGAGAAGTAGAAAATAGCTGAATGAATGAATCTCGAATGATCCTCCCCTTCTTCCTTTTATCCATTGAGGCCCAATGTATGCCTTGGGTCCCACCTTGTCCTGTGCTGCCTCTCCATGGCCAATCACGTGTTGCCTTCTTCTAGCCAATCTCATGCTGTCCTTTTCGTGCCTCTTCTACGCTACCACCTAAGGCCAACTCGACCCCACCACTAGAGCCTCAATTTTCCCTTACAGACTTTAGGAAAATACTCTATTTGACCTAATTATTAATTGTGGGTCCCCTACCCACTTTATTTCCACCCAATGTTAGGATTTGCCAAAATTAATCAAAATTAATATCCCAATTAGCTGACTGCTAATTTGGGGATATTACAATAGTTTAAGCCCATACAAGGCTTTCTTTAGCCTACATACATGAGTTTTATTTCTCCTGCTTATTTTCCACAATCAGTTATTTACAAAAACCCTTCAGTAAACATCAAAATAAATTCTACTATAGTTATCACATAATTTCATAGAGAAAAGAACGGTGAAATATAAGCACAAGAATTAATGACATCAACACAGTTATTTTTGGACAATTGTCCTCAGAAAAACCCAATGCGGGAAAACCGGTACAACAGATGAGGGTTTATATATTATTCTTCAACAACAATCTCTTTACAAGGAATGACTTGCAGAATTATGGAGAAACTTCCACTAAAACACCTGAGATAATTTTTTTCCAGCCTCTAGAGAAATTCTGACACCCAAGAGACCCTCTGGCCTCCATTGCGTCACCTCTGCGTGATCTTCTGTGCAGGGACTGCGTGAGGACTCGGCCCTCAGCTGCACTGTAACTCTGCGCTGTCCCTCTGCTGCTCTGCGTTCCTCTTCCTTGACCTCTGACTAATACTGATACCCTCTTCTTCCTTTGCCCTGCGACTCTCCTTGTGAAATCGAATTCTAAATTCTAAAGAATCGACTTCCCTTGGGTTACTAAGTATTAGCCTGACTCATCTTCAACTGACCCAAAAGTCTTCATTTATACTTTTCCTGTTGATAAATCAATGGTCGTGATATAAACCTTAATCAACGGCTAAGACTAAATTAGACTTGATCCTCGTCACTTAGAAACTTCTCACCCACATGTTAAATTATTTCACTTTAATTATTTAAATTCCCTAAGTTTTAACTTAGGCTTCATTTAAAATAATTAATTATTGGAATAACTTTCACTTCGGGTGGAATTTCTCCAAACGATTTCTGGGTCTTAGAGATATCATGTGTTCTAGCCCCTCCACAAAGTTTCGAAGCTAGAGCACATCTGATGCTACCCAAAAATCAACACTCCCTATTAGCGAGGAATGTGCTCTAGTAATACTTCTTCACCAAAAGCATCACCCTGATCTACGACATCGGTCCTCTGCATTGCTGATGCTCGGTCTACTACCCCTCATTTGTTGCGTTGCTGCTATTTGTACTGCTACCCACAACACTGTCACTGTGGCTGCGGCATATGTACTGTAGCTCAAGTGTTGCATTATCTGCTTCTACTGAAACAGATTCTTAACCATTCACATCTTTTCCCTAGAATAAACAAACTTTGTTCTCCCAAGGGCCTTGGTGAGAATGTCTTCCACCTGTTCTCCTGTATGAGTGTACTGCAACTGTATTGCTTCTCGCTAGACATAGTCTCTGATAAAGTGACACCTGATGTCAATGTGCTTCGATCGATCATGAAAAACCGGATTCTCAGAGAGCTTGATGCAACTCTGATTATCACACATAATACTGGTCGCTTCCATCTTTCTTCTGAATAGATTCACAAGAAGCTTTCTAAGTCATATGGCTTCACCGTAAGTCGTGCTTGCTTCCATATGTTATGCTTCAGCTGAGCTCAGTGGTACGGATTTATGTTTCCTGCTGCACCAGGAGGTCATTCCTGATCCAATACTAAAACAATACCTTGAGGTACTTTTCCAGTCTACTGAACTCCCTGCCCAATCTGCGTTAGTGAATCCAGTTAGTCTAATGTCATTGCCTTTGATGTACTTTAATCCATGCTCGACTATTCCTCGTGTATATCTGAGAACATTCTTGGCTGCTGCCCAATGTGCCCTCTTTGGTTCCACTATGAACTAACTAGGGGTGTTTACCGCATTGCAGATGTCTGGCCTGGTGTTGACCAGATACATAAGTGATCCTATGAGCCGTCTGTACAAGGTTGGGTCGACTTCTTTGTCGTGAGATGCATCAATCTTTTTCCGATTGGTAATCATTGGAGTAGCCATGCGTCTACAATCCTGCATCCTGAATCTCTTCAAAATTTCTGTAGCATATCTCCCTTGCCCAATGAAGATTTCACCCTTTCGTTGCCAAACTTCTAACCCCAGGAAATAATGCATGAGCCCCAAATCCTTCATGTCGAATTCTGTTGCCAGGTTCTCCTTACAGTCCTTGATGAGCCTAGATGAACTTGTTAGAAACAAGTCATCTACATATAATACCAATATTAGAGGCTCGTTCTCTTCTGTAAGATGGTAGAGATTGGGATCCGCGTCACTCTTGACAAATCCCATCTTCTGTAAGTAACCATCAATCCAACCATACCAAGCTCTAGGAGCTTGCTTAAGCCCATACAAGGCTTTCTTCAGCCTGCATACATGAGTTTGCTTCTCATGTGTCTGAAAGCCCTCTGTCTGTTCAATGTACACTTCTTCTTCTATCACCCCATTCAAGAATGCAGTCTTGACATCCATCTGGTAAATCTCCCACCCCATTTGCACAACAAGGGATATCACGAATCTGATAGAAGTATACTTGGCTACGGGGGCAAAGGTTTCTTTGTAGTCTATTCCTTCCTTTTGAGCATACCCCTTAGCCATGAACTTGGCTTTGAACTTTTCCACGTTGCCATCTGCAGCATACTTGATCTTGTAGATCCATCGTGAACCTACAACTGACCTGTCCTGAGGCCTCGGTACCACTTCCTAGACATCATTGATCATGATGGAACTATATTCTTCTACCATTATATCTACCCATTCCTAATGCTGAGCTGCCTCCTGAAAACTAGAGGGTTCTCCAACCTAAGCCACCAAAGCTTGGTACCTATCAAGTTGTCTACGCTGCCTCTTCTCGTTTCTAGGAGCCCCGACGAACTCCTCTGCGTCCCTCAGAATATGTCATAATTCCCGGCTCGTTCTTCCGCTGGTAGTGGGTGGATCTTCCTACTCCTCCTGCGAATCTTCCTGAGGTATTACTTCTGGATTCTTATGCCTTGGAGAAGCACTGGTGCTTGTTTTGGCTAGTCGAAGTGGCTGGACCAATGGATCATCCTCTGACTGCGTTTCAAAAGGCATCTCCCGGGATTTCCTAAAAGCTCTGTCCTCAATGAACTTTACATCTCGTTGTACTACAATCTTCGTAATACTAGGAGTGTAGATTCTATATGCCTTAGCATTCTCAATATATCCCACCAGATATCCTTTTTCTGCAGTCTAATTCGACTTCTTCTTTTCTTTGGGTATATGGCACTACGCCAAACTTCCAAATATCCTGAAATGACTCACTTCTGGCTTCTTGCCAGTGAAGAAACTCTCTGGTGTAATATTACCTAGTGCCTTGTGTGGAAACCTGTTCTGAACATACACATTTGTGTTGCATGCTTCTGCCCATAGAAATTTGGGCATATCCTTATCATATATCATTTCTCTCGCTGCTTCAACAATAGTTTTTCTCTTCCTCTCTGCAATCCCATTCTGCTCTAGATTATATGGCGTGATCCATTCTCTTTTGATGCCTTCCCTTGCACAGAACTTAGTGAAGTTTTTATCGATATATTCTCCACCATTGTTTGAACGCAATACCTTTATCCTCTTCCCTGTCAGATTCTCAACCAAAGCCTTAAGCTCTTTGAATCGATCAAAGACCTTGCTGACCACTGGAGTGGCACTTGATGACAATGTGAAGACTCCATGCCCAAGGATGAACCAGAAGACACTTGTGCCAGCAGATATCATCAGATATCATCATGTTCAACAGAGTTTTTAAACTCTACTTCTTCTTCTCATCATTTTCTTCTTCAGTCTTCAGATTCCGCAGCCTTTCGGGGATATTGTATAAATGTCACTAGCATGATGAATAAAGCCTTGTAACAGGCCTAGGATGTCGGGACTCGATCAGCAAGCGAGTACACCTTGGAGTGTTTTTTTTACTTGGTTAATTATTCCTTCTTTTTAGCGGCGAATAATTTTCTAGGTTTTTCACTCATTGCATTACCCCAAAGCCGGGGTGACGGCTTGAAGGTTGAGCCCCCAACGCATCTTAGTGTCTAGAGTCGATGTATATTACCATGCTAGGTCATCTCTGAAATTTCACGGAATTTGACTAAGTCTAAGTAGGATTTTTTAATAATTAAAAATTCCCCGCAAAATGGGATTTTTTAATTAATTTCTATGTAATGATGTAAATAAGTGGCCTTAGGAAATGTCTGGGGCGTGTGACCAGTCGAAATTCATCCTCAGAGACCCAGCATTATCCTAGGACCCACTTTGAGGGTCAAAAAACGACTTATGGTCCCTCAAAAGCCGATTTTCCTAATGTCAGTGGAAAAAATTCAAAAAAATTCATAATTGGAAAAATTTGGAAAATTTTCCAAAGTCAAAATAAGTCAAAATTTTGACATGGCAGATTCAGTGAAGGTCAAAAATGATGTGGCAGCCATGTGGGGCCCACCACATGAAGCACAACTCTTTTCAAAGTCAATCAAGTCAAAGAGGGCCCACGTTGAGTTAAAAAGGCAGCGTTGAAATATTAAGTATGGCTAGAGTTCAAATAATTCGATTTATTTCAACATGTGGGTGCACATTAAAATTAGAGGGGGACAAAGTGAATGACATGGCAGCCACTTCATCACCATGAGTGGGCCAAGTCAACATAAGTCAAAAGGGGCTCGAATTACCCACTCAAAAGGTGAAAATCAGCTTGAAAGTGTTTCACGGAATTGTTAAAGGATGAGTGGGGACAAGACTGCCACATGGGACAGTTCTTGTCCCCCACTTAATTTCAGTTGTCTCCCACTAATATCTACACATAGCCAATCAGAGTTAAATGTTCAGATTAACATGAGTGGGTGAAATACGTAGCAGCATGATAAATCTAATACGCAGATCTGTTTTGAAAGGAGGTACGCAGCTGATTTTGATAGCAGATTTCGTTGGGATAGTGCTGACACATGGGACAGAAGCTTGTCCCCTATTCATTAAAACAATTTGCAGTTAACTCCACTAAGATGATACGCTGCCCAAACACTCAGCCAGTCTTCAAGACCACCTACAGCAGTCTACTCCAGCATGTACGCGTTGATTAGAGGCAGCCAATCAAAAGCTAATACACAGATTTGTTTGGAGCTGTGGTTAGTAGTAAATATGCAGCAGTTAAGGATCAGCTTTGTGGAAGGTTTTGTGAGTTAATAAATATGCACAGGCAGTTAGAAGTGTACGCTGCCCATTTTGGAAGCCACCTACAACAGTTCACAACAGTCACCTACAGCAGTTGGTTCCACTTGGACAGTTCTTATGCCACTTGTGCAAATTCGTTTTACATTGGGATTATCTCCATTGCTACACTTGTCATTTGATTTTTTCATTGGGATTTGCTCCCATAGTTCTATTTAAATGAGCCTTGGGCTCTCATTGTAAGGGTGGATTTTTGAAGCTTATGCTTATTGTTATTATGCCGAAATTGTTATTGAGCTGAATAAAGAAAAGTCTTTGGGGTTACTAGCTTCTCTTGTGGTGCATTCTTTGGTTGATGAGGTATACTTGTTTCATTTGATATTGTTATTTATTGTAATCTAGTTGTTTTTCTTTGCATTTGCCTGAAGGCACTATTGTCTAGGGAGGGGAGATTTGTAGCTATCTCAGATCTCCTTTGGACTTGGTATGTTTTGTGCTCTTGTTGTAACTTGTTATTTTCGATGAAATGACAAGCTCAACGTGGCCTCTATATGCCAAGTTTCTTTTGCACTAACAATTGGTTTGCAGAAATTTGTTTGTTCAAAGGACAGGTTGCCAAGTCCATTGGAGTGTGAAGACTTCTTCGATTCGAATAAGTCAGCTCCAAGGATATCAGAGGTCTCATAAGTTGTTCAAGCCAACAATCTCATAAGACATCAAGAGATTTATCTAAAAGGGGGTTTCATGAGCCTTTTGCTTCTATTCCATCTCTAAAAAAAAAATCTCATGTATTTCTTCTCTCATTTGTGCACATATCTATTTTATCTAGCATTTGAGGCTAAGTTGTTGGGTTTAAAGCCTAATTCTCACTCACTAAATCAACTTTTTTCAAGCTGTTCTTAGTGAGGGAATTTGTAACATAAAGTGTATTTTATACTTGCATTGAGTTTCTAACTATTTCTTTAGCATTCTAACTCTTTTGTTTGTTTGCCTATAGGTGTGCTTGGAAGCAATCTAAGTTTTGAAGAAAGGGAGCTAAAGCTTAGGCTAAGGAACACTCTTCCGTTTGGAACCTCAAATCCAAGTGCCGCCTTATCACTTCACCTCTACTTCTAAAGCCTCATTCTTTTGAGGAATTGTAACCGCCATTCACCTCAAGGCTTTAAGCCTTTACTTTGTAAACATCTCACAAGTAGATTTTTTTTAAACCTTACACTTGTAACTTTGGGAAGGAGCAATTTTAAAATGCTTATTGTAAGCTCTTCCCAATCCCCTCATTTCTATAAGAGGGCCTCATTTTCATTAATAAAGAGCTAATTGTTCTTGAGGGAGCTTGGGAAGTTTTTCCCATGGTATCTCACCTACTCATTTAGAGGGAGGAAATCTTCTTGAGTGGGTAACTTTCTTTTGCTTAGTTTTTCTTTTAATTTTCTCAAACTAAATCACTTGCATTCATCATTTCGTTTGCTAATCTAGTCTAGTTGCATGTGAATAACTCATATGTTCATTTCGTTAATTGCTTAGATCACATAGTCATTTAAATTTCCTAATTTGCAATCTCATTTTCCATCACTTACTTATGTTTGTGATCTACTCCTCATTTGGATAAGTTTCACAACATACTACAAGTAAAGAAGCATAGCATTTCAATTTATGGCAACTTGAGTTATTGTTCTAACTATGAAGCATATTTAATTGAATCATCTCCATCTTTTACACAGCACTTGCAAACTCATTTCCATATCATTTAGGCACTTCACTTTGCATGCTAGACTTGCGTCTCTAAAAATTAACCTCCAACTTAAGTTGGTTGTATAGACATTAGGGACCCTCCACCCCTATGGACTCCTCATCGTGAGATCCGAATTTCGGGCGAGGGTGAGGTCTGGGGACAAGAGTTCAATTGTAACATTGCTTTAGAACTAATTAATAAAATAAACCAAGAGCACTATCTCAACACATTTACTTGCAAAGTTCCCAATTTTCTGTTGCTATCTTGACGGTTTAAAATTTCACGTGCAAATATTATCTCAAGAAGCATTTTGGATGCAAGCATTTGAATTCTTTAAATTTTGCAACAAGTTTAATTCTATGGTACTTGGAAATTTGCTGCTACATACAACTTCATTGCATGTTGTCATTTTAATGGTCATTATGCTTATGGATGATTGATATATCTCGTTTAATTGGCAAATACCCTTATTTGGTGTTTCAAATTTAATTGCATATTGTGATCTTGGTCTAACACTTCCTTTGTGGGATTATTGTCATTATATCTTGATTTTTATTTTTGAGCAAGCATTTGTTATCTACTTTAAAGCACTGGTCTATATTTTGAACACGTCATTGAATATTGCTCATATACTTATATGCTTGTTTACATATTGGAAATCAAGTCATCTTTTATAAGTAATTCCTTCTAAATCAATTCTCCTAGAAATCTCACATCTTTAACTTAGTTTTCCTTTAGGGACCACCCCCCTTAGCTAACCTAGGAGATAGCTTAAACGGAGAGAGTTGGGAATAGGTGACAGCCCCTTCTCTGAGTTCCTTGCCACCAACCACACCTGTGGGGGTGAAGGCTTTTCCCACTAACTGTAGGTAGGTGTAGGCGGCAAGCGATTACCGGCATCTTCAAATTCGCCCTTAGAAAGTAGATCCAAGTTACCCTCGAAATGAATGCCTAATGAAGGTGACGAAGTATTTGGCACCACTAAGAGCTCTTGTGGACATTGGTTCGCAGATATCTGACTGTATTAATCCCAAAACACTCTTTGCCCTACTATTACTTTTGGAGTAAGTTGCTTTGGCGTACTTATCTAGTACGCACCCTCTGCAAACATCATCTCGTTTGGTGCTTAACTCTAGAACTCCTATCACGGTTTATTTGAGAATTCTTAGAGCCCCATGGTGTAGGTGCCCCATCCTTCTGTGCCAAAGTTCATTCAAATCTCTTTCACCACTGCTGCCTATCAGTGCCATTGGAGATTCTAACTGTAACTTATACAGTTTGTTGCTTCTGACTCCAATTTGGGCCTTCTTCTTCCAACTCGGGTGTTTGACATATACTTTCTTTCCAATGAAGTATACATCATGGCCTTTGTTTTGTAACTGAGATGCAGAGAGCAAGTTCATCCCCAAACCAGGCACATGCAATACATTGGTGGCCTGAAGCCGATGTCCTGCTTCAGTTTTAAAAACTATAGTACTTTTTCCAACTGGGGTACATTTAGCCTTATTTCCCATGGTGATTTTGAATTTCATCTGTTCTTCTTGGTAGCTCGAGAAACATTCTCGTATTCCTGTCATATGTGCAAAAGCACCGCTATCAATATACCAAACCTCTGAGGAAGAAGAGCTTGACAAGCAAGCAACTCCTTCTTCCAATCTGGAAGTCAACATAGAGATGTTGTGATCCATCATTTCTTTCGTGCTTTCCTCTTTCTTAGGAGAACTACGTGAACCCTTTCGAGTTACTCCTCCAACAACATCAAGACCACGTTCCATTACAGAATCTCCAACTCTGTTGCCCGATCTCTGCTATGATACCATGTGAAGATTTCTAATTTGAAATTCTACTGCAGCAACTGATTTATTTCTCCTACTTTTTTTCCACAATAAGTTATTTACAAAAACCCTTCAGTAAACATCAAAATAAATTCTATTACAGTTATCACATCATTTCGTTGAGAAGAAAACAGTGAAATATAAGCACAAGAATCAATCACATCAACATAGTTATTTTTGGACAATTGTCCCCGGAAAAACCTAATGCGGGAAAATCGGTGTAGCAGATGAGGATTTATATATTATTCTCAGAAACAATCTCTTTACAAGGAATGAATTGCAGAATTATGGAGAAACTTTCATGAGAACAACTGAGACAATTTTCTTCCAGCCTCTGGAGAAATTCTAACACCTAAGAGACCCTCTGGCCTTTGCTGCATCACCTCTGCGTGCTCTTCTGCACAAGGACTGCGTCCTCAACTACGTTGCCTCTCTGTGTTGTCCCTCTGTTGCTGTACGTCCCTCTTCCTTGGCCTATGACTGATGCTGATACCTTCTTTCTTCTTATCTTCAACTGACCCACAAGCCTTCATTTATACTTTTCTTGTTGATAAATCAATGCTCGTGATCTAAACCTTAATCAACGGCTAAGATTAAATTAGACTTGATCCTCGTCACTTAGAAGCTTCTCACCCACATGTTAAATTAATTCACTTTAATTATTTAAATTCCCTAAGTTTTAACTTAGGCTTCATTTAAAATAATTGATTATTTGAATAACTTTCACTCCGGGTGGAATTTCTCCAAACGATTTTTAGGTCTTGGAGATCTCATGCGTTCTAGCCCCTCTCCAAAGTTTCAGAGCTAGAGCGCATTTGATGCTACCCAAAAATCAACAACTTCTTCCTCTTTCTTCGGGTATATGGCAGTATGCCAAACTCCCAAAGATCCTGAAATGACTCACTTTTGGCTTCCTGCCAGTGAAGACACTTTACGGTGTAGTCTGTAGAAATTTCTGAATCTTAATTCTTATGCAGAAATTATTTTTTGTTAATCCGGTTAAGCTTCTCCTACTTATACAAGTTATCAACTGAATAAATTCAAGTTAACATCAAAGCAAAACACATAACATATCTCTACCAATTCAAATCTAGAATAAGCACATGCACACATAGACAAAGTGACAGTTATTTCTGGACAAACTGTCCCCGGAAAAACCCAATGTGGGAAAACCGGTCTCTGGCTACTCAAAGGTTCTATTATTAAGAATATTTCTGAATACACAACTCTGGGTTCCAGATCTGGAAAGCCCTACAAAGAAAACTCTAGATCTGCAGCACCTCGCTGATCTAAGACCAACAATACTGACTAATCCACACCCTCAAACGGGATTTACAGAACTCAGCCAGATCTAGGCCTAGAAACCCCAGATCTGCCCCTGAAAGACACTACGTCAGCCTTTGAAGGCCTCCAAATGCTCAGTGCTGCCACTAAAAGGGACTGCATTACCCCAGACTGGGTGACGCAGTCACTACGTTGCCCCTAAGTGTCTTTGCGTAACCCCTGAAGGGTTTCCTGAAAATCATGTTGTCCTTGCTACTGCTGCTGCTGTCTGTTGCTGCCATCTGATGCTGTTGCCATCTGCTACTGCTGCCTTCCTCTGCGCCGTCTTTCCTGATCTCTTCTTTGTCTCTTGTGTATTCTAGACCCCAGGATCAGATCATCCCCTTTGTCTAAATTCCCCCTCTACAATTGAAACACTTGAGAATTCTTAGCAAACCCCGCCCTAGAATCTGAGCTTAGCTTCAGTGCTCTCCCTCTGTGTGTTTTACAAATGACCCCAAGCCTTTCCTTTTGTAATATTCCAAGTAGAAATAAACAGCAATATAAAGCACATAAACAAAGACAAACAACAACTAGAGAGATATCACATGAACAATAACCAATATGGAGAACGCTGAGTCATTTTATTAATACTAAAAGATAGAAAATGAGTACAAAGGTGATTAGAATGATGGCACCTTGGCTTGCACTAGGCAAGCGAAGAAATACTCTCAGATTGGGACTCGGAATGGCTGCTAATTCAAGACTGTGTTATCTCCAAGCTGCTGGCACTGTTACTGTGCTGCTGCTGCTGTTGGAATGAATTGAATCGTTGGGGCTGCTCCCCACCTAGGAAAATTCTAAAACTTCGGGAATGGCCTCTACTCCCAATACCCAGAAAAGCCCAGAAAGCTTTTCAGAAATGGTCGACCCCCGAAAATGGCTCCCTTGAGGCAATATAGTATTCCTCAAGGAGGGACGCTGGCTCTGAATGATCTACTCCAAAAGCTGGTCCGTAAATCCTCCAAAACGCTGGAATAGGGAAGGGCTGGTCCCTTATCCACTATCTAGGGCTGAATCCACCTCAAACTCCCAATCCGAAACAACCTCCCCACGAGACTGCGTCGTCCCTCTCACTTACTGCGCTGTCTCTTTGCGTGGATGCTCCTCCCGTGATAGCTGCAACTCCCATTGACAAAATAAGGATGGAACTCCTCACTCGAGCAGGCACTCGAAGTCCCCCGGGGCTGATGTTGGGATCTCCGAACGAAGACACCCGATGTACTTAACAGTACGTGTAGACTTTGCTAAACAGCAAGTGTGCTCAATGTCAAGAAGTCAAATCTCAAAATGCATAATCAGAATGAATGAGAATGAGGAGACCCCTCTTTTTATGCTTAGTGAGCCTTTCCCTCACCTAGGCCCCACCAATCTCTGCGCTGTCTCCCTTGGCCCACACTGTCCAACTCACTCTGTGCTGGTTGGCCCCACGTTGCCTACGTTGCTCCATTCCCTACGCTGCCAGTTGACCACTAGGCCCCACGTTGCCAAATAGACATGTCTCTTAAGTGACTTTAGGAAATATTTTTATCCTAAGTGTGAGCTAAGTGTTCCTTCACCCACTTTATTTATATTTTAACTTTATGAAGGCAAAAATAGTCAAAATTAATATTTCCAATTAGCTATTGCTAATTGGGAGTATTACAGTCTCCCCCGGCAAAACGTTGTTTGTCCTCAAGCAACTGTGATGATGGATGCTTCAGAATCTTCTCACTCTCCCAAGTGGCATCCTCATCCAATAAATTCCTCCACCTCACTAGGTACTCCCTGACTGTCCTGCTTCGTAGCTGCCTCTCTCTAGTGTCAATAATGGCCTCCGGCTGTAGCACCAAGTGCCCCTCATCATCTGTGGGCGGAAGCTCCTCTGTCGCAGTCACCTGCTGCCCCAGTGCCTTCTTCAGGCATGATATGTGAAAAACACTGTGAATCTTGCTACCCTTAGGTAGCTCCAACTCATACGCAATGTGTCCTACCCTGCGTATCACCCTGTATGGTCCATAGAAGCGAGGCTTGAGCTTTTCAACCCCCTTCTGCTTCAGCGTGGACTACCGATATGGTTGCAAGCATAGATAAACCAAGTCACCTACCTCAAACTGCCTCTCAACTCGTCCCCTGTCGGCGTACAACTTCTGTTGGTTCTGCACTGTAGCCATGTTATCCTTGAGAGCTCGGAGTATATCCTGACTCTCTTGGATCCAATCCTTGGCTCTAGGAGCCTTGCTAGCACCAAACATCACGTCAGCAAAAGATAAAGCATTATATCCATACAATGCATAAAACAGAGACATACCAATGGACATATGATGAGTGTTGTTGTAGCAGTACTCCCCCAAGTGCAACCATCTCAACCATGCCTTCTGCTGCCCGCTGACATAGTTACGCAAGTAGCCCTCCAGCCACTTGTTCACTATCTCGGTCTGTCCATCCGTCTGGGGGTGGTAACTAGTACTCGGTGTCAACTCAGTGCCCACCAAACGGAAAAGCTCCTGCCAAAATCCACCCATGAAGCGGCTGCCCCTGTCACTGACAATGGTCTTCGGGAGACCATGCAATCTCAAAACGTCCCTGAAGAACAACTCTGCTACCTGCGCTACAATGTAATGTGTCGATATGGCAAAAAAATAAGCATATTTAGTCAGCCGATCAACGACTACAAATATGCAATCCTTGCCCTGTACCTTGGGCAACCCTATAATGAAGTCCATCATATGCTCTCCCATTTCCCCTCAGGTATGGGAAGAGGCTGCAATAATCCTGTTGGATGGTTCATCTCTCCTTTGTTACGTTGGCAAACCTCGCACTCCCTGACATATTGGAGCACGTCCTCCTTGAGGCCCTTCCAAGAGAACTTCTCCCTATGGCCCTATAGGTTTTGGTAAACCCCTGGTGGCCCGATAATGGAGAATCACGCGAGGCGTGCAATACCTTCTTCTTGAGCTGGGAGCCCTCAGTAAAGAAGATCCTGTCCCTGTAATAGATCACCTCGTCCATCACGCTGTACCTGTCGTCTGTCACTTGACCATCCAAAATCTCACAAGCAAAATGGTCCTTGGAGTACTCTACCAACAGTCGAGCCCTCCAGTTCGTGTCCAAACTCATCAATGACAACGCTGCCGATCTGCGGGAAAGTGCATCTGCCACAACGTTGTTCTTCCCCTTGACATACTCGAAGTCAAAGTCGTAAGCCTGGATCTTGCTGACCCACTTCTGCTGCCTCTCTTGCAACTGTTTCTGCTCTAAAAAGAATCGGAGGATGTTGTGATCCGTCCTCACTCTGAATCTGTTCCCCACCAAGTACTGACGAAACTTGGCCAATGCATGCATGATGGCCAACATCTCCTTGTCGTATATTGCATACAACCTCTCATGTGGCAATAGCTTCCGGCTCTCGAAAGGTATGGGGTGGCCTCCTTGCATCAACACTGCGTCTATCCCCTTCCTTGATGCATCACACTCCAAGACAAAGGGTTGTGTAAAATCTGGCAATGCTAACACTGGGCAGCTTCTCATCACCTCCTTGAGCCTGTCAAAAGCCCTCTGCGCTGTATCCGACCAACTGAATGCCCCTTTCTTGGTGAGATCTGTAAGGGGTGCAGCAAGTTGGGAAAATCCCTTGACGAACTTTCGGTAGTAGGTGCAGATCCCCACAAATCCCTGAAGTTCCGTCACATTCTTCGGCTCCGGCCATTCCCTGATGGCCCTGATCTTCTCCTCCTGGACCTTTACTCCATCCACCCCGATCATGTGCCCCAAGTAGAGCATCTCGGTCAACCCAAACTCGCACTTGGAGAGCTTAGCATAAAACTGATGCTCTTCCAAAATGCACAATACAGCCTCTATATGTTGGAGATGCTCCTCCCATGTCCGGCTGTAGATCAATATGTCGTAAAAAAACACTAGCACACACTTCCTCAAGTGACTGCGGAAGATGTTCATGCATGACTGGAAAGTGGCCAGGCCATTGGTTAGCCCAAAAGGCATCACCAAAAACTCAAAATGGCCGTATTGACACCGGAAAGCGGTCTTGGGAATGTCCTTCTCCCTCACGCGAAGCTGATGGTACCCGGATCTCAAATCAATCTTTGAGAAGAACTTGCCCCCCCTCAGCTCATCTATCAACTCATCAATCCGTGGGATGGGGTACCAGTTCTTCATGGTCTTCTTGTTCAGGGCCCTGTAATCAATGCACATCCTCAACGTGCCGTCCTTATTTTTCACCATCACTACTGAAGAAGCAAAGGGGCTGGTGCTAAGACGAATGTTTCCAAGAGCTAAGAGCTCATGGATAGCCCTCTCAATCTCATCCCGATAGGCTTTGGGGTGCCTAGAGGGTGTAGTGATAATAGCCTGGATACCCTGCTCCAGCTCAATAGTGTGCTCAAACCCCCGATCCGGCTGCCGTCCTGGTGGTATCTCCCCAAACACCGTAGCATACCTGTCAAGAATGGACTGTACATCTGGGTGTACGACCTGCCCTGTAGATCCCGCCTCCGACACATGCAGCTCCACTGCCCACTCTATGTCCCTCTTCTGGAAATCTGCCTCCATCCGGTGTGCTGAAACTGTCTGTGGTGGGTAGGTGTGCATCCCCCGAATCTTCTCATGCCTCCCAGTCTTCTTGTCCGTCCACTCCATCTCCAAGGTCTCCCAATTAGCGGTGACCTTCCCCAATGTGATAAGCCACTGTACCCCCAGTATCACGTTGGTGTCCGGAATGTCCACCACGAAGAAATGATCTGTCACGGTGTATGTCCTCATCATCACTGCCAAAGCCAGCACATACCTGGCACACTGCATGGTTCGGTCCCCTGGAACCATCACCGAAAATCCATCAAAAGTCTCTGTCTGTATACCCCTCTGCTCTACCAGCTGAGCATCAATGAAATTGTGGGTAGCCCCACTGTCTACCAACACCGACACACGCTGCCCTTGTACTGTACCTTGGACACACAGTGTCAAGTACTTGGGAACTCCCCGCAAGATTGCAAGGGCTCCCCCAGTAGGTGCAAAAGCTGCACCTCCTGCTCCAGGTGGTGGAGGTGGCAAATGATCCCCTCTTTGCGCTGTACTGCTATCTGTAGCCTCCACATCCTCATACTCCTCTTCTTCCCCGCTACTATCGGAGAAGACCTCGATGTAATGTGCCTTCCCCGTGGCACAACGGTGTCCTGGTGCCCATGGCTCCTGGCACATGAAGCACAATCTCTTCCGCTTCAATTGTCTCCTGGCCTCATCATCTCCAAACCCTCTACCCTGGTTCCCCTTGGCAAGCGGAACCCTCTCGTCCTTTCCCTTCGGTTGGAATGTCGATCTTTGGGGAAAAAGAGCTCTAGTCCTGGGAAGTGCATCCTGCAAATCGCGAGTCTTCTCAACTGCATCATGGAGTGTTGCGGGCCTCGTCGATTTGACCAATCCCTGTAGAGGCTCTGCCAATCCATCTATGAACATATAAATCATACGGGCGGTGGATAGATCTGGTACCATCACAGAGAGTCTCAAAAACTCTGATATGTACGTGTCTAGCTTCCTGGTCTGCTTGAGCTTTGTTAGCTCAACAAAATGCTCCTCTGGATCCCTCCGGTCAAAACGCTCCACCAACCTCCGTGTAAACTCGGCATATGTTGTCACTCTCAAGTGCCCCAGCGTAACCATCCCGTGAAACCACCAATCCTGGGCCTCGTCCTCTAGGTGCAGCACTGCCACTTTGATGGCCTCTAGCTCTGCCATCTGATTAAGCTGGAAATATATATCTAGCTTCTCCACCCAAGCTTTTGCCGAGCACTTGGATGATCCATCAAATGTCGATAAATGGAATCTACCCACCGTGCGCTGCAAGTCCCCGTCATGTGAATGCCTACTCCCCCTGTGATGGTTGCGGGGTTTGCTGCCCCGCTTGAGCTGAATCGTGGAAGGTGAGGGCATCTTTGAACTCCTGACCGTATGACTGGTACTCAGCAAAATAATTCCTCATGTGTGTCGGCTCCTGCTCCTGTTGTGCTTCTGCCCCAATGTCTGCAGCAAGAAATGTAGGCATCATGGAACGGGGGGGTGTGTGTGATGCCCCCTACTGTGCTGTGGGGTGCTCTTACAAATGATGAGATGTGCCTGAGCCCTCTCCAACATGGAAACCCCTTGGGGTCTCATGATGTCTAGACTTTGCCGTGAATCTCTGCCCCATCTCCTCTATCCGTCTCGACAGATCTTGTATCGATTTGAGGAGAAGTTCCCCGAACTCCTTATCGGCATTTCTGTCCCCCACCATTGGTTCCTCTTCCTCTACGTCCACTACTGGGACGCTGCCACCTTCCCCAAAAGTGACCTCTAACCTTCGTTCTTGATCTCTGTACTTCCTCCCTCGGTAACAAATGTATGGTTTACTTGAAGGTGTCATAGACAATCTGTTCCACAGGCTGAGCCAAGTCTATGAGCTCTGATACCACAAAGGCCCAACGACTACACCAAAAGCCCAGACTGTTAGTGAGGGCGGCATCCCAGGGTGTTAAGGGTGGGGTCTTAAGGCCCACTGGAGCATTTGAGGGCAGCGGCTAAACAACCCCTCATTACGTAGACCCTGGACACATGGCAGGGCCCACCCTAAACAGGGCTGCCCTAAACAGGGATATAACAGCCCACCACGCTCTGCGAATCTCGACCTCGAGACCTCTGCTCCGATACCACTGTAATATTCCAAGTAGGAATAAACAGCAATATAAAGCACATAAACAAAGACAAACAGCAACTAGAGAGATATCACATGAACAATAACCAATATCGAGAACGCTGAGCCATTTTATTAACACTGAAAGATAGAAAATGAGTACAAAGGTGATCAGAATGATGGCACCTTGGCTTGCACTAGGCAACTGTAGAAATACTCTCAGATTGGGACTCGGAATGGCTGCTAACTCAAGACTGCGTTATCTCCAAGCTGCTGGCATTGCTACTGTGCTGCTGGAATGAATTGAATCGTTGGGGCTACTCCCCACCTCAGAAAATTCTGAAACTTCAAGAATGGCCTCTACTCCCAATACCCAGAAAAGCCCAAAAAGCTTTTCAAAAATGGCCGACCCCTGAAAATTGTTCCCTCGAGGCAATACGCTATTCCTCAGGGAGGGATGTTGGCTCTGAATGATTTTCTCCAAAAGCTGGTCTGTAACTCCTCCAAAACGCCGGAATAGGGAAGGGCTTGTCCCTTATCCACTATCCAGGGCTGAATCCACCTCAAACTCCCAAACCGGAACAACCTCCCCACAAGACTGCGTCCTCCCTTTCATTGACTGCGCTATCTCTTTGCGTGGATGCTCCTCCTGTGATAGCTGCAACTTCCACTGACAAAATAAGGATGGAACTCCTCACCCGAGCAGGCACTCGAAGTCCCCCGGGGTTGAGGTTGGGATCTCTGAACGGAGACACCCGATGTATTGAACAGTACGTGCAGACTTTGCTAAACAGCAAGCGTGCCCAATGTCAAGAAGACAAATCTCAAAATGCATAATCAGAATGAATGAGAATGAGGAGACCCCTCTTCCTTTTATGCTTGGTGAGCCTTTCCCTCACCTAGGCCCCACCAATCTCTGCGCTGTCTCCCTTGGCCCACGTTGTCAAACTCACTCTGCGCTGGCTGGCCCCACGCTGCCTACGCTGCTCCATTCCCTACGCTGCCACTTGACCACTAGGCCCCACATTGCCAAATAGACATGGGTTTCCGTCCTAGGGCTACGGCTGAAGTAGAGAACCACGTCTCAAACCTCTCATACAAGAAAATGATATGATCCAAAAGATGGTCCGTAACTCCTCCAAAACGCTGGAATAGGGAAGGGCTGGTCCCTTATCCACTATCCAGGGCTGAATCCACCTCAAACTCCCAATCCGGATCAACCTCCCCACAAGATTGCATCCTCCCTCTCACTGACTGCGCTGTCTCTCTGCGTGGATGCTCCTCTCATGATAGCTGCAATTCCCACTGACAAAATAAGGATGGAACTCCTCACCTGAGCAGGCACTCGAAGTCCCCCGGGGCTGAGGATGGGATCTCCGAACGGAGACACCCGATGTACTGAACAGTACATGCAGACTTTGCTAAACAGCAAGTGTGCTCAATGTCAAGAAGACAAATCTCAAAATGCATAATCAGAATGAATGAGAATGAGGAGACCCCTCCTCCTTTTATGCTTGGTGAGCCTTTCCCTCACCTAGGCCCCACCAATCTCTGCACTGTCTCCTTTGGCCCACGCTGTCCAACTCACTCTACGCTGGCTGACCCCACGCTGCCTACGCTGCTCCATTCCCTACGCTGCCACTTGACCACTAGGCCCCACGTTGCCAAATAGACATGTCTCTTAAGTGACTTTAGGAAATATTTTTATCCTAAGTGTGAGCTAAGTGTTCCTTCACCCACTTTATTTATATTCTGACTTTATGAAGGCAAAAATAGTCAAAATTAATATTTCCAATTAGCTATTGCTAATTGGGAATATTACACCTTTATACTTTTCTCGTGGAAAAATCAACGGCCAAGATTAAATCTTTAATCAATGGCTAAGATTAAAAGATAGCTTGATCCGTGCGACTTAAGACAATTTCATCACATGTTTAATTAAATTTACTTTAATTATTTTATTTTCCTAAGTTATAACTTAGGAAAGACATTAAAATAATAAATTAATTTAATATCTCCTAAACCATATGAAATTTCCCAAATCCATTTATGGGTCTTGTAGATCAGGTGAACTCTAGTCCTTCCTAAAAAATTTGGACCTAGAGCACAACTAATGCTACCCCAAATACACAAAATCTCAACATAGTCTTACCTAGTGACCTGTGAGGAATCCTGTTCTGAACATACACAATTGTGCTACATGCCTCTGCCCATAGAAATTTGGGCATATCTTGATCATACAACATTGCCCTCGCTGCTTCAAGAATAGTTTTGTTTTTCCTCTTTGCAACCCCATTCTGCTTCGGATTATATGGAGCAGTCCATTCTCTTTTGATGCCTTCCCTTGCGCAGAACTCAGTGAAGTCTTTATCAATATATTCTCAACCATTGTCTGAATGCAATACTTTTATCCTCTTCCCTGTTAGATTCTCAACCAGAGCCTTAAACTCTTTGAATCGATCAAAGACCTCATCCTTGGTCTTTAGAAAGTAGATCCAATCTTCCTGGAATGGTCATCAATGAAGGTGAGGAAGTAATTTGCACCACCAAGAGCTTTTGTGGACATTGGTGCGCAGATATCCGAGTGTCCTTATTTTTACTTTTGGAATAAGCCACTTTGGCGTACTTACCTAGTATGCACCCTCTACAAACATCATATCATTTTGTTCTTCACTCTGGAACTCCTGTGACGGTTTCTCTGAGAATTCTTAGAGCCCCATGGTTTAAGTGCCCCATCCTTCTATGCCATAGTTCATTCAAATCTCTTTCACCACCATTGCCTATCATTGCCATTGGAGATTCTAGCAATTTATATAGTCTGTTGCTTCTGACTCTAGTTTGGGCCTTCTTCTTCCAACTCGGGTGTTTGACATATACTCTCTTTCCAATGAAGTATACATCATAGCCCTTGTTTTGTAACTGAGATACAGAGAGCAAGCTATAACCTGACACTCCTAAATGTTTTCCGTATCCTCGAATCCTCGTGCTCTGACACCCTTAGCTCACGCATTCGGCTCCTTCACTGAGACACGCACAAGAACAGACAGGCACAAATGGGGATACAACAAGGTCCGAAAAGGGACACGGCAGCATCCCCGACCGGCATTCTCGCTCTGACACGCGTGGCTCCGTTCCGTTTACCGCCGACCCGTTATAAGCAAAATCGCACGATTTTTTTTATAAAAATGTGTTTTTCTTTGTTATTTTCTCATTCATTTCATTTGTGTTTCATTTGTGAAGTGAGAAGAGAGCTAGTATAAGGAGCAAGTGTGATTCTTTCAAGAGATTTGGAGTTTTGGAGCATCCTATGCATTGTATGCATTGTCCCTCTATATTTTGCATTTAGTTTGTTGTTAGTGTTTGCATGTGCTTATGCTTTATATATTTAGTTGTTTTTGTTTATTTTTTACAATATTTATGGCTCAATCAAAGGCAGCAAGACATGGGCAAAGAAAGGGGAAGAATGTCCCCATTGGAGATGCCCCTCCTGTCCCTCTTTCATCAGGGTCTGCAAGTATTCCATCCATTGGAAGTGGGGCTGCAACAGTAGCTTCAAATGTGCAGGGAAAACAAATTGTTGACTCCAAATATCCATTGTGGAAATATGCAACAAGAGAGGAAGGGGCAGCAAAAAAGGGAGGAGGAAATTGTGGTTGGAAATGCAATTTTTGCAATGGCCATTTCAATGGCACATATTTCCGTGTGAAAGCTCATTTGTTGGGTATTCCAGGTTGTGGCGTTAAATGTTGTACGACAATTGAATCGCCAGATAGGAAGAAATTGGAGAAAGAGGCGAGTATTGGTGAGGCAAATGTGGCAGCAAAATCAAAAAAATCCAAGACTGATGACCCCCTTCCATTCTTGAGGAAAAGCAGCAGCAAGTTCCCTTTTGAGACTTCTAGCAGGGGAGAATTAGCAAAGAGAAAGGCAATTGCAGTTGGTCCAATGGACAAGATTTTCCAAAAAGAGAAAAGGGAAGAGCTTGATCTCACCATTGCATTTTTTTTCTATCAGAACTTCATATCATTTAATGTTGCATGGTCACCTCTATTTATTGAGATGTGTCGAGCTCTTTGTCATGGGGCTCCATCAGGGTATGTGCCTCCTGGGTCAGAGAAGCTCAGAACCACATTGTTGACAAAGGCAAAGAAAGAGGTGGACAAAATGCTTGAGCCTATTAAATCGGCATGGCCAACATCTGGGGTTAGCATTGTTTCTGATGGATGGACAGATCCAGCACGCCACCCACTCATTAACTTCATGGTGTCATCCACGAATGGTGCAGTTTTCTTGAAAGCAGTGGATGCATTTGGAGAGTACAAGGATGCACAATATATGGGTGAGTTATTTCTCGAAGTTATTGAAAGTGTAGGTGTGGATTGTTGTGTGCAAATCATTACAAATAATGCACCTGTTTGCAAGGCTGCTGGCATGATTGTGGAAGCAAAATATCCACAAGTATTTTGGACACCTTGCATTGTCCATTCATTGAACTTGGCACTGAAATCTATTGCTTCTAATGTGCTTTGGATTGGAGCCACTATTGAGGATGCACGACATATCCGCAACTTTGTAACAAACCATACAAATGCCCTCACTATCTACAAGAAGTACAACAATCTATCATTGTTGAAGATTGCAGATGCACGGTTTGCCTCTTCATTCATCATGTTGAAGAGGTTGAGGGAGGTCAAGACCGCTCTTGGGTCTATGGTTATTTCAGAGTTTTGGTCTTTTTGGAGAAAGATGGATCAAGCAGCCTCAAAGAAGGTGAAGGACATAGTGTTGGATGATATATGGTGGGAGAAGGTAGATCTAATTATTCAGATCATGGAGCCTATCATTTCCTTACTCAAATATGCAGATACAGACCAACCCATCCTAGGAGAGGTTTATGAGGGATGTGATTCCATGATTGAGTCTGTGAGGACCATTATTTTACAGAGTCAGTGCCCAGAGTATGAGACATCACCTGAGGCCTTCTTCACCGTCATACAGGATATTCTTGTCAGCAGATGGGACAAGAATTGCACACTTTTACATTGTTTGGCTCACCCCTTGAACCCAAAATACTACAACCATGAGTGGCTGAATGGTGGACCTTCCCACAGATCCATCCTCACATGGATGCTGAAATCTCACAGGGGAGGAAAGATGCATTGAGGAGGATTTTTCAGGATAGGGCATCCCTTGATGAGGTGGAGGATGCCTTTGCAGATTTTTCCACTGGCAGGGGGCGATTTGGAGGCTATGATTTGATTCGAGACAGGGGGGCTAAGAAGCCCCATTCTTGGTGGGCAACTCATGGGGCAACAAGCCCTCCTCTACAGCAGTTAGCCATGAGGCTCCTCTCTTAGGTGACTTCATCCTCTTGTTGCGGGAGGAATTGGAGCACATATGGGAATTTGTATAGTGTGAAGAAGAGCAGGCTTGAGCAGTCCAGGGCAGAGACAATGGTGTATGTGCACACCAACCTTCGTCTCATCTACAGGCAGAGGGAGGAGTGGTTGAAGGGAAAGACAAAGATGTGGGATGTCTTTCCCGATGATATGGGTCTGGACAACAGTGTTGAGTTGGCATTGGCCAACTTGGATCTCAATGCGCCAGTGCTAGAGCCTGTCAGATTTGATGATGGATTAGAGGGGTCATCCTCCACACCAACAAATGCAGAGATGATAGAGGAGGAGGATGCATCAGAGGCAGAGGAGAGTAGTGGTGAGCATGATGATCAGGATTTGGATAGTGATGCTGATTATGAGGATTGATGACTCTGACTCATTGAGGCTTCAGGCTTGTAGTCTTGTAGACTGTAGTTGATTTTGTATTTTCTATTTCTATTTGCCATTGGCAGTGTTCTTATGTAACACATTTTGATTCTGATGACTTAATGAAAAAACTACAGTATCCTACTATCTTCAATCTTGTCTTTCTGAGTAAATTTGACGATTGTATCATGTATGGTGTATCAATGTATCATTGTAATTTGTATTATAGTATCAATGATGATGTATGACTCATGAATATCTAATATCTATGTTTGAATCAATGAATTTTGTATGAATTTGTGCAAAAAATATCTAATTTTTAATATATTAATATATATATATATTTTTTAAAATATATATATATTTTTAATAAAATAATATATAACGTAACGTATCCCAGAAGTATCCTGTTCCGGGGTCACCGTACCCGTATCCGATACTTCGAATCCCGGTATCCTCGTATCCCCGTATCCGTATCGTGTGACTTAGAGAGTGTTGATCCGTGTTCAGACATGCAGCACATTGGTAGCTTGAAGCCGATCTCATGCTTCTGTTTGAAAAACTATAGTACCTTTTCCAATAGGGGTACATTTAGTCTTATTTCCCATGGTGATTTGGAAGTTCATTTGTTCTTCTTTGTAGCTCGAGAAACATTCTCGTATTCCCGTCCTGTGCGCAGAAGCCCTGCTATCAATATACCAAACCTCAGAGGAAGCAGAGCTTGACAAGCAAGCGACTTCTTCTTTCAATCTGGAAGTCAACACAAAAATGTTGTGATCCATCATATCTTTCCTGCTTTATTCTTTCCTTGGAGAACTATGTGAGTCCCTTCAAGTTGTTGCTCCAGCAACATCATGACCACGACTCATTGTAGAATCTCCAACCTTGTTGCCCAATCTCTGCTTTGATACCATGTGAAAATTTCTAACTTGAAATTCTATTGCAGCAATTGATTTATTTCTACTACTTTTCCACAATAAGTTATTTACAAAACCCTTCAGTAAACATCAAAATAAATTCTACTGCAGTTATCACATTAATTGCATAGAGAAAAGAACAGTGAAATGCAAGCACAAGAATCAATCACATCAACACAGTTGTTTTTGGACAATAGTCCCCAAAAACCCAATGCGAGAAAATCGATGCAGCAGATAAGGGTTTATTTATTATTCTTCAACAACAATCTCTTTACAAGGAATGATTTGTAGAATCATGGAGAAACTTTTGTGAAAACACCTACGGTAATTTTCCTCCAATCACTGGAGAAATTATGACACTTAGAGACCCTCCAGCGTCCACTGTGTCACCTCTACGTCCTGTTCTGCGTAAGGAATTCGTCCTCTGCTACACTGCCTCTCTGCACTATCCCTCTGGGTTGTCCCTCTGTTGCTCTGCGTCCCTCCTCCTCTGTCTCTGACTGATGCTGATACCCTCCTCTTCCTTCACCTTGCAACTCTCCCTTTGAAATCAAACTCTTACTTCTGGAGAATCGATTTCCCTTGGGTTACTGAGTATTTGCCCGACATGTCTCCAAATGACCCTCAAGTCTTCATTTATACTTTTCCTGTCGAGATATCAATGGTCGTGATCAAATCTCTAATCAACAGCTATGATTAAAACATACTTGATCCTCATCTCTTAGAAGCTTCTCACCCATATTTCTTTTAATTCCATTTAATTATTTTAATTCCCTAAGTTTTAACTTAGAAATCATTAAAAATAATTAATTATTTTAATATAATGCACTCCGGGTGGAATTTCTCCAAATGATTTCTGGGTCTTGGAGATATCATGTATTCTAGCCCCTTCACAAAATTTCGAAGCTAGAGCACATCAGATGCTACCCAAAAAATCAACAGCGTAGTGCCACACAAAGGCAGCGTAGAGCTTCAGCGGGAGTCCGTATTTCTGCTGGGGAACAGTCGGGATCTAGTGTCGGAGTCGGGGTGTGAGACCGGGAGGCCAAACGGCTGAAGTTTCCAGCTAGCAAAATATCGAGAGGAGGTGCGGCGCAGTCCCAGCTGCAGTGACATAGTAACTGCGTAGGCGTGACGCAGTACTCCGCAGAAGCTCATGTCCAGTGCAAATCAGTGCTGGATTTTCCAGTGACGGGGTGAGATCATCTCACTATATTTTTGTCCAGTTAGATCTTTGTATAGGGTTTCCAGTTTGAAAATTCGAAGAATTTTACTAAGAAATTACTGCTTAATAATACAAACCCTCAGTTTTTGCACCGGTTTTCCCGCATTGGGTTTTTCCGGGGACATTAGTCCAAAAACAACGGTATCATATGTGTGTTTTTTTCTTCTTGCTCAGTTCTTGTTTCCACATATAATTTTTTATGTTGTTTCCATAGAGACACTGCAAATAAATTGTTAAGTAAAGATTAACAATTAGGTGAATATTTTCCAATTGCTGCCATAGGATTCCAGATTTAGGAATTTTCACATGGTATCAGAGCACAGGTGAAGCAAGAGAGCAAAGCTAGAGAGCCTAGTGCTGAACAGAATACGGAGATCGAAGAGCTGCGTAGGCAGCATATCGAATCCCTAAAGGAATTGCGCAGTCCAGTCCAGGAGGGCTAGATTTTCGCAAAAAATATCTCTCTGAGTGAGTCGATAGAGAGAAAGATTTCCAGATCAAAATCTGCTAGTGATAGAGGGAGCAACGCAGCAGTTTCAACACAGAGAATTCTTTAGTGTGAAAATTTCTAAATGTTACTATTATGCAGAAATCTACTGTTAGATCTAGTTATTCTCCTCCTACTTAATTAAGTTATTAACTGAAGAATTCAGATTAATATTGAAGCAAAACACATAACATACTTTCACCAATTTAGATCTATAAAAAGTACATACACACAGAGAAAGTGATACAGTGATTTTTTGGACAAATAGTCCCTGGAAAAACCCAATGCGGGAAAACCGGTCTCTGGCTGCTGGAGGGTTTTATTATTAAGAATATATCTAAATATAGGAAATCTGGGTTCCAGACCTAGAAAACCCGACAGAGAAAATATAGATCTGCAACTCACTAGCTGTTTTGAAGCCAAAATATTGACTAAACTACACCCTCAAACAGGATTTACAGGACTTAGCTAAATCTAGGCCCTAGAAACCCCAGTGCTACCCCTGAAGCCCCTGCGTTAGCCTTTGCAACCTCTGTGTCTCTCTGTGCTGGCTTGGAAAGGGTTAGGTAACCCCAGACTGGGCGAACGCAGTCCCTATGCTGCCCCTGAGGGTCTCTGCGTAATCCTGAGGGTTTCCAGCTGCCTTACGCTGCCCTGGGAGTCACTGCGTAGCTGAAGCTGCCCCTGCGCTGTGCAGCTGCTGCCCTCTTGCTGTTGATGCTCCTGCTTCTTTGCGTTGCCTTTCTGAAGCTGCTCTCTATCTCTTGCTGATTCTAGACACTGGGATCAGATCATTCCCTTTGTCTACACTCCCCTCTCTACAGCGGAAACACTTCTGAGAATTCTTAGCAAACCCTGCCCTAGAATCTCAGCTTAGCTTCAGTGCTCTGCCTCTGTGTGTCTTTACAAATGACCCCAAGCCTTTCCTTTATACGTTTCTCGTTGGGAAACCAACAACCATGATCAGATCTTGAATCAATGGATAAGATTAAAAGGAAGCTTGATCCGTGTGACTTAAGACAATTTCATCACATGTTTAATTTAATTAACTTTAATTATTTAATTTTCCTAAGTTTAGACTTAGGAAATACATTAAAATAATTAATTAATTAAATATTTGCTAAACCAGATGAAATTTCCCAAATCCCTTTCTAGGTCTTGTAGATCAAGTGTACTTTAGTCCCTCCACAAAATTTGGGAGCTAGAGCACATCCGATGCTACCCCAAATACACAAAAGCTCAACACTCCCTCTTAGCACAGAGTGTGCTCTAGCAATACATCACACCATGCATTACAAGATTTTGGGCATTGGTTTCTGTGTTGTTGATGCTTGGCCTGCTGCCACTCAACTTTGCATTGTTGCTGCCCATGATGCTGTCACCGCCACTGCCACATCTGTACTGCAGCTCCCTCTCAATTTGCTGCATTAGTGCTGCTCATAGCACTGCCACTGCTAAGTGTTGCGCTGCAACTTCAGTTGTTGAGAGAAACAATTGAATCTTCTACCCAATCTTTGACAGACAAGTCAGTTGGGCTGCAACCTCATCATTGAAGCTCCATCGACTGTTGATCTATGCTGACATTTGGAGAATGATGCACAACTACAGCTCTGCACTGCGTAAGCAGACTCCCTCTACACTGTTGAAGTCACATCAACCCCTTGTGTTGAAATCTCTCACGTTGTTGCTGCACTGCGCTATCCTCCTGAAGCCTTCTACGCTGCTACAGCTCTGCTCTGCATAAGCAACTCTGCTCTGCGTTGTTGAAGTCACATCAGCCCCTATGCTGCTGTTGCCTCTACGCTGCTGCTGCATCTGCACTGTGCTGCTCCTTCCAGCCTTCAGATCTGCCTTTGCTTCATCTGTGATCTATGCACCTACTTCTCCACTTGTCTCGCTACTGTCTTAAGGCTCCCATAGCTCGAATGTTATCCAAGAGATGAGTTGCTCAAGCATCTCGCCACCATTCTATAGTTGCTCTACAGATCCATGTCGCCCCACTTTCATGGTTCATGAGCGCTCATGGATGCATCATCTTCTGACCCATCATCTGCCACAACAGCCTTGGAAGAAGAAGCTTCCTTGTAATTTTTCTTCTAAGGACAATTGTTGGCGAAATGTCCTAGTTCACCACACTGGAAGCACTTGATCTTTGATAGATCCTTCTTCTTCTTTCCCTGCTGCCTCTTTGATGCCAAGGTTGCATCTTCTTCATCTTCCTTCTTCACTTTGCTCGATCCCGAGCTGTACTGCTTCTTGATGATTCTGCGGATTTCTTCTTGACGCATGATATCCCACAAGTTGTCCCAGTCTGGGAGGTCCGCTCTGCCCAAGATACTTTGGACAAAGGTTTCCCACTCATCTATGACTGCATTGAGAGCAGTCTTGACCATCACATCATCTTCCACCTTAGCAGCTATGGCAGTCAACTGGGCTCTAATCGACTGTAATCTAAAGAGGAAATGTTCCATGTCTTCTCCCTTCGTCATCATGAATGCCTGCATCTGAGTCTCCAACAACATTTTCCTTTGGACAAATTTTCCCTCATATAGGGATGTTAAGGGCTTCCACATCTCATTAGCTGTTTTCTTTTCAGCTATATGTGGGACATTATGGTCCTTAATTCCATCCGTGATCAACCGCTTGGCATGTCCAGCGGCTTCATTATGCTTCCTTAGGAGATCTGCATCGGTCGGCGTGGTCAGAACTTGTTTTGCATGGTCTCTTAGATGATATGCCTCTAGGACTATCAGGATTCTAGCCTTCCAAACTGAGAAGTTGGATAGGCTATCCAATCTGTCCTGATCACGCAGTCCATGACGAGCCATCTGCTCAGAAAGTTGTTGGAGCTCCTCTTCTCTCTGCTAGAGATCTGGATCTAAGGTCCATGGCGAAACAGGCACCTTCTGCTCCCTCTGACAAATTATTTCCTTTCTTGGAAATCTGCCAAATCAACAATGATTCAGCTCTCTTTGATCCTCTGATCAATCTGCAGGTTTCTTTGGCTAGAAACTCTCTGAGAAGTTGATCTCCTCCCGCTCTTTATCACTAGTGCTTAGGCTAAAAATCTGAAAACTTCAGAAATTTAACCCCATCAGCACCTTCTAAAGTTTTGCAGTTCTGCTTCAGGCTCTTTTGGCTCTGACAGCTTCAGATCTGCGTCACACTAGCTGGCTTCAGACAATCCCAGTGTTGCCTCTGCGCTGCCTCTGCACAATAAATGCGTGGGCCTGCTGGGAGATAGCGTCACCTTGCCCTCTGCGTAACTCTGCTTCTCTGAAAACTGCGTTGTCCCTTCAGATCTGCCCTTCTGCTACTACTGCTGCACTTCCTATTGCTGCCTATAGCAAGATCCTTCAGTCTTCTGCTGGTGACCCTCCTAGATCTGCAATTGCTCTGATACCATGTGAAAATTTATGAATGTTACTATTATGCAAAAATCTACTGTTAGATCTGGTTATGCTCTTCCTACTTAATTAAGTTATTACTGAAGAATTCAGATTAATATCGAAGAAAAACACATAACAGACTTTCACCAATTTAGATCTAGAAAAAATACATGCACACATAGACAAAGTGACACTGTGATTTTTTGGACAAATAGTCCCCGGAAAAAACCCAATGCGGGAAAACCGGTCTCTGGCTACTGGAGGGTTTTATTATTAAGAGTATTTCTGAATACAACAAATCTGGGTTCCAAATCTGGAAAACCCGACAGAGAAAATATAGATCTGCAACTCATTGGCTGTTTTGAAGCCAAAATAATGTCTGATCCACACCGCCGGACGTCACGGGATCTACCCAAATATATCCTAGAACCGAAAGGTTTAAGCCCAAAGCCCCGCCTCGTCTTCTCCACCGCGTCCTCTCTACACCGACGAACAATGGGAACTCTTCTATATGCAGACAAGCCCCCACACCGCCCCGCGAGGGTCTCGGAACCACCGAGATTTCAACCCGGCTTTACGCTTGCCCCGGGAGGATCGCACACCACGAAGCGGCCCTACGCCGCGCAACCGCCTTCGACGCTGCCGTCTCGCTCTCTCGCGCTCGGTCGTTTCTCCTCATTCTTCGTTAGATTTCCAGATAATCGGGATCGTACTCACATCCCTGAACGTCCAACCTCCTCCAGGTTGAAACACTTCCAGAATTTATAACCCCGTCTTAGATTTCAACGAATTTTTACATCTGCCTGTACAGCCTCCCAAATGACCCCCACGCCCCTTCTTTTATACTCTTCTCGCTGTAGCCAACACCATGACTGGGACCTCAATCAATGGCTAAGATTAAAAGAAAGCTTGATCCGTGTGACTTAAGACAATTTCATCACATGTTTAATTAAATTCACTTTAATTATTTTATTTTCCTAAGTTTTAACTTAGGAAATACATTAAATAATTAATTAATTTAATATCTCCTAAACCAGATGAAATTTCCCAAAACCTTCTGTTCCAGATCAAGTGCATCAGTCCTCTGCTGCACTTGGGATCTAGAGCACATCCGATGCTACCCCAAATACACAAAATTTCAACATTCAGGTGGGACACAGTTTTTGCTGCAGCATTTGTTAAAAAAGCATCAGAAGAAGGAAGGAGCATATTGATGGAATTCTGACCGCAGAGAATTTCTTGCCCAAGAGATTCTGATTTCCCACGTAGAAGTAGCAGAAACTGAGTTTTATTGGCTCTCTCCAATAGGGAGTGCATAGATCTAGCTACGCAGAGGGTGAGAGGCAACATTCGACATTTGATTGGGTGAGATGGCAGCAACCGGGTTAGGAGACCAAGATCAGTTGGAGGGTGCCTCCAACTATGTAATCTGGAAGGCAAGGATCTCCTTCCTTCTACATGAGCATGATCTCAAGACCTTCATCGATAGTGTGGTAGCTGTCCCCGCACATCTGGATCCATTGAAGGCCTACAAGAAATATATGGCTAAAGCTAAAAGGTTGATCCTCTACAGAGTGAGGGATCACATTGTCTCACATATTTCTGGCAAAGGGACTGCCAAGGAGATGTGGGATGCATTGGCTAACACTATACCAGGGATCTTCCACGCATCAGGAGATTTTCTTGGAGGAGAAGATGTGATCTACAAGGATGCATAAGGGAGAAGGCATAGATCCATTCCTATTGAAGCTTCAAGATGTTCGACATCATCGGGCAGTTGTAGGGTCAACACCTTAGGCCACGGAGATGGTTAGATTGGCCCTGAATTCCGTTTTTGAAGAGTGGCAAGTATTTTTCCAGACTCCAGAGTATCCTGGGCTGAGAGAAGTTGTCGGATTGGGAAGGAATGTGGGCATCTATTTAGCAGGAAGAGATGAGGAGAGACTTAGTCAAGTGCAAGCTTGATGGCAGCAACAACAATGGGACGAAGCCCAAGGAGGAGGAGGAGAATGAATCCCTTGCGTCAAAGGGGCAGCAGGAGCAGTGGAGGCGGAAGGACGTCTCAAAGATCAAGTGTTTCCGTTGTGGTGAGCTTGGTCACTACACTACGCAGTGTCCTCTCATGAAGAAGGACAAGGATGAGAAACATGATCCACAGGTTGCAACCGCAAGGATCGAGGAGGAGGAGTTTGTTGATTTGTGGTAGCATCAGATGTGCTCAAGTCACAAAATTTGCAGGGAGGCTTAGACACATGTATTCCAGAGAACCCATAAAACGTTTGGGAAAATTCCACCCACAATATGTTTTATTAAAATCATTAATTATTTTAAAGGGACCCTAAGTCTAAACTAAGGAAAATAAAATAATTAAAGGGTATTAATGAAACAGAGTGTGAATGTTCTAGAAAAGGCGGAGATCAAGTCAAAACGTTAATCTTAGTGTAATATTCCTTTTTATGGTGTTCCTTGTGACATGGTTAGGATGGACTCTCAGAGTCAGGAGCAGACAGGCCACAGGTGCAGGTTGGGTACTACCCGAATCAATCAACACTATTCCCTTTTTCTTCTTGATATTGTGAAAGTTTCAAAACAGAAGCCCCACTGCAATGTCTAGACTCTAGATTTACTTTGCCTACTTGTTTAATTTACTTAACAAGTTGTGTAACTGAAATATTCAGAAAAACATTAAAGCAAACACAAACTGTAGCCTACACATCTACAGATCATTTATTGAACAATACACACATGTGACAAGATTACACATGATTTTTTGGACAAATGTCCCCAGAAAAACCCAATGTGGGAAAACCGGTTCAACAGCTCTAGAGGGTTTTATTATTATGTAGAATCTGAATACAACATTTTGGGCACCAGAAATGGTTGGCCCTACAGAGAAATTACATGGCAGTTAGTACCTTTTGTTGAGATTTTGGGGTGTTGGGGTAGCATCGGATGTGCTCTAGCTCCCAAACTTTGTGGGGGGACTAGAATACATCAGATTTCCAAGACTCGGAAAGAGTTTTAGGAAATTCCATCATGTTTAAGAGATAATTAATTAATTAATATTTTTAATTAAAGACCTTAAGTCTAACTTAGGAAAATTAAAAGATTAAAGGTAATTAATTTAAACATGTGATGAGAATGACTTAAGTGACGTGGATCAAATATCTTCTAATCTTCGTCGTCGATTCAAGATTAGATCACGACCGCTGAAATTTCAACGAGAAAAGTATAAGAAGAGGGCTTGGAGTCAGTTGGAGGACACACACAGTGGCAAAGCACTGAAATTAAGCTAGAATTCTAGGGCGTGGTTTGCTAAGAATTTCAGAAGTATTTCAGCTGCAGCGAGGGGCAATATTGGTGAGGGGAATGGTGTAGTCCTAGGCCAAGATTGCAACGAGGGCAGAGAAGCACAGAGGAAGCAGTAGCTACGCGGCACTTATGCAGAGCAGCCATAGCCCAGCAGGGGCAGCACAGAGGCAGCAGGAGGCCAAGAGGGCTGACGCAGTCCCGGGAGGACTGACACTGGCCAGCCAGGGTAGCGCAGGCGCAACGTAACCTAGTCTGGGGTGACACAGGCCCTTCCTGAGCAGCGTAGGGGCTGACGCAGAGGGCTTCAGAGTGACGCTAAGGTTTCTGAAGACCGGAAAAGGCTGAGTTTTGTAAATCCCCTTTGAGGGTGTGAATCAGTCAGTTTTCTGTCTCTAGAATAGAGGTATAGCTGCAATCTTTTATTTCTCTGTCGGGTTAACCAGTTTGGTGCTCAGATCTTTTGTACTTAGATTCTGCTTAATAATAAAATCCCTCCAGTAGCCAAAAGACTGGTTTTACCGCATTGGGTTTTTCTGAGGATAGTTGTCCAGAAAATCCTTGTGTGTCACTGTGTCATTGTGCATTTTATTCAGTTTAGATCTTTAGGTGTAGGCTGTTAATGTATTTACTTTGATGTTAATGCTAAAGATTTCAAATTAATAACTTAATGTAAGTACGAGAAGTACATCAGAAATTTAACAGGAGGGTTTTTGTTTGAGCATATTCAGAAATTTTCACATGGTATCAGAGCGATTGCAAATCTAGCTGAATCTCCAGCAAGAAGGCTGAAGAATTTGTGTTGCAAAAAGTAGCAGAGAAAGCAGCAGTATCAACAGATAACTCGAAGAGGCAGCGCAACAACAAAGGGACGCAGAAGCAAGAGAGCCAGGCAGAGGTTTGACCTAGTCCTTACTAGGTGACACAGAGGCAGCGCAGAGCCACCCAGAGGGACGTAGGAGCAGCCCGTGTTGCGTAGTCGCTGCACAGAGGCTGTGCTGGGCCAGTCTGCTGACGCAGAGGCTAGCCTGGGTAACGCAGACCAGAGGCTGATTGTTGTGTAAAGTGCCATGATCCAGAAGCTGAAGCTACAGACCTTCAGCAGTTGCTGGTGGGGTGAAGATTTTGCCGGTGCCGAATTTAGCCTAAGTTAAGTTGAAAAATAGCGGGAGGAGAACAACTTCTCAGAAGATTTCCCGCCCAAGAAATCTGAAGATCAATAAGAGGATCGAAGAGAGCTGATTCGTTGTGATTGGCAGGCTTCCAAGAGAGGGAGCAGAGGGTTCCTTTCTCGCTAAGGACCCTAGATCTGAGTCTCTAGTAGAGAGAGGAGGATCAATTCCAACAAATATCTGAGCAAATGGCGCCACATGGACTATGTAATCAAGATAGGTTGGACGGCCTGTCAAACTTTGCATTCTAGAAGGCCAAAATCCTGGGTAGTCATGGAGGCATACGGCTTGAGGGAGCATACAGAGAAAGTCTTGGCTACACCGACCGATGCGAAACTCCCTGCAGAGCATAATGATGTAGCGGCACATGCCAAGCGCTTCATCATGGATGGGGTAAAAGATCATGTGGTACCACACATAGCCGAGAAGGCGACAACTCATGAGATTTGGGTAGCCCTAACCACATTGTATAAAGGAAGATCCGTCTAGAGAAAGATGCTTCTAGAGAACCAACTGAGGTTATTCATGATGGCCAAGGGAGAGGAGATCGACCCTTTTCTATCCAGACTACAATCGATCCAAGATCAACTAACTGGCATGGGGGTCAAGGTAGATGACGATGTCATGGTGAGGACTTCCCTCAATGTAGTCATAGAGGACTAGGAAACTTTTTTCCAAAGTCTCTTGGGCAGAGCGGACCTTCCCAACTGGGACAACATGTGGGGTATACTCTGACAAGAGGAAATCCACTGGATGACCAAAAGACAGTACAACACCAGTTTGAGCAAGGTGAAGAAGGAAAAAGAGGAAGATGCAGCCTTGGCATCAAAGAGGCAGCAAGGGAAAAATAAGTGTGATCTATCAAAGATCAAATGTTTCCAGTCCGGCGAACTTGGACATTTCGCCAACAATTGTCCTCAGAAGAAGAAGGACTAGGAAGCTTCTAGTTCCAAGGTTGTTGTAGCAGACGATGGCTCCAAAGATGACGTAGCCATGAGTGCTTATGAACCACAAAAGTGGGGCGATCTTGATCTGTAGAGCAGCTACAAAGTGAGGGTGTGATCCTTGAGTAGCCCAACTCTTGGATCACATCCGTGCTACGGGAGCCTTAAGACAGTAGCAGGACAAGTGGAGCAGTGGGTGCAGAGAATCACAAATGGAGCAGAGGTAGAGTCAGATGTCGCAGGGAGCAACAGAGGGCAGAGATGCGGGCAGACAGGTAGAGGGCCGATGTGACTTAAAACAACAGAGCAAAGCTTGCTTGCGGCGGAGGCCCAGGAGGACAACGCAGTCACAAAGCAGCGTCGTAGGGGACTTCGAACGGGAGAGGAGGTCCGTTACGGCACGAAATTCCGAAGATAAATAGCCTCCAAAATGACAAACTCGCAGTGAGCACCATGGAGCTCAAAGGATGAGATGCACCAACTGATTTGTCTGTCAAAGATTGCTGGAGTTCGGGCCGCTTACTCAACAATCGAGTTGTAGCGCTCGTAGTTGGCAAGACGATGCAAAATTTGAGAGGGAGCTATAGTACGTATGGTAATATCCCTAAGGAAATAGACAGCAATACAAGCATACAACAATATGAAAAATGCTAGAAATAGAACATAAAGCAAATACACATAAAAATGCCGGAAATGCTAATCCATTTTATTAATCTGAGCATATAGTGAAATACAATGGGTAATCAGAATGATAGCACCTATTCTTGCTCAAGGCAAGTGAAGAACTCTCTCAGACAGATAAGAAATGGCTGCCACAAGGAACTGCGTCCCAGCTACTAGGAAACTGCCGTAAACTGTTGCTGTTGGAATGAAATGAAACTAGGGGCTAATCCCCTTGCCGGAATGAGCTGAAAATCTGCAGATCACCTGTACTCACCACCCCAGGCAAAACCCAAAAACCATATCAAAAATGGTCAGCCTCCGAAAAACACCACAAAAACCCTCCTTAAGGAATTACGCTGCCCCTGCCAGGCTCAGCGCAGATGCCAAATGGTAATAGCTGTAATAGTACCGCAATCTCCTCAGGAAACCTCCTCCTGAAAAAGACTGATCCTCCACACTGGGTATCCACTGAACTCCTACGAAAGTTGGCAGCGGAACACCTCCAACTAGAACTGCGTCCTCTCTCCCAAAGACTGTGCAGTCACAAGAGAAGGCCAGCTCCTCAGCCAAACAACCAACCAAATCTCCCGCTAAAGACTGAAGGAAAAACCTTGCCCGAGCAGGCACTCGAAGTCCCCAGGGGCTAAGGGCGAGATCTCTGACCGGAGACACTCAACACACTAAATAGTGCTGCAGATAGGCTAAACAGCCAACGTGCTCAAGAAGACAAAATGTCTAGCTCCAATATCATCAAAAACAAGAATGCCCCAAATGAGGAGGCTCCTCCACCTTTTATAGCATTGGTTTCCCTCCAAAACCAATGTAGTCTCTCTCTCCTCCACGTGGTGTGTGGCCCCCCTTGGCTCCCCCCTTAATTTACAATGTTGTGCCACTAGGAAGGTGTTTTATTCCACTCAAGTGAGTTAGACCCCCTTTTACTCACTTTTTTATTTATCTACAAACCACCTATGGCAAAACAATACAAAGTCGAATATTCCAATTAGTTGTCGCTAATTAGGAATATTACAGTCCCCCCCGGCAAAATGTTGCTTGCCCTCAAGCAACTGAAGTGATGGATGCTGCAAAATCTGCTCGCTCTCCCAAGTGGCATCCTCATCCGGCAAAAATTGCTTGTCCTCAAGCAACGCTTGAACAAGCCTACTCTCTAGCTGATGCTCCCCACCGATACTGCAAAATGTGCCCGGGTCCCACTGAAACCTCTCTGTCTCCTGCATCACCCTGATACGAAGGGATATCTCAATGCCAGGATCCCAAACTGGCCTCTCACGGTACCAGCCAACCAATAGTCCTCCCGGATCCCATCGCCACTGTGGCCAATAATCGCGCAAGTCCCACGGCTCGGACTGTGCACTGCCTCTGGCTATGACCAATGCTCTAAGAGGTGAAGACCACCAACAAGCATCAATGCTCCCGGGCTCCTGCTGCGCTGTACCTGTAGCTGCATATGCTACCCCTCCAACTGCATACCAACTCATCACCTCTCTCCAATCCAAGTTGTGACTCAATCCCATGCCGATCCTGCTCTCCTGAAATCGGGATGGAGTGTTGAAGAAACGATGTCCTGTGCCGCCCTGCCAGCTGGAATCTATAACCTCTGTTATGTCCAAGGGCCCCTGCTCGACTGTGCTCCCTACGAAGAATACCGTACCATCTAGAGGGTACCAACTCATGATCTCCCGCCAGTCCATCCTGGAAGAAGAATCCGATGTAGCAATAACAACGGCATATGGAACACACCTTAAGTGTTGCCGCCAACCCGTAATCAACTCCCACTGCCCTGCCCTGTCTGCCAATGAGAACTGCCTGTAGAAGGAAACCCCTCTCTCTATAATGGGCCAAAGTGGGCAAGATATGTTGCAAGCTCCATCGATGTACTCCTGGAGAGTACTACTCACTGAAAGTACTGCAGCTCGACCGACTGTATGTACATCTATCTGTATCTCATCAATGTGTCGGCCAAAAGATGAATGCTCCACCATATCCAACAGCTCCTGCTGTCTAATAGCCCCCCGCATAACAATCCCATCGACCTCCAACATCTCTAGAGGATATGGATCTGCAACTGTCGTCACTGTACTCAGTGTCAATGCATCTAACTGCTCCTCCTCAATGGCTGACCCCGCGGTTAGCCGCATATCCATCACCGACTCGATGTGAGCCTCCATCTGGCTCTCCCTCAAAGGACTATCATGCATGATGTGCATAGCATCCTCCTCTACTGACTCAGGCTCCATCACATATAGCTCTGACTGGATCGTCACAAGTGTCTCATCGCCTAGGGCATCTCCCATAGAGTTCCCTGACTGCTCACCCTGTATACTGGAATGCAGCTCTGGTCTACTGTCTCCATCTCTGCATGATTGCTCTCGCTCCCCAGAAGCGACCTCAACTGATCCTATGGACTCATATGAAGAAGAGTCCTCACCCTGGCATACAGAAGGAATGCCCACCTGTTTTACCTCCGCCACCTCATCTGCACTGAATATGCCATCCACCCTCTCGATGAAGTGTAGATACAATGTCTGGAGTCCAGACGTATGCCGGGATGCTACCTCTGCTGAACCCAGTATCCTCTGCTCATGCATGATCTCAACATGCCCCGAGGGAAAAATGATGCATGTCTCCCTCATGACCTGCTCCCCAAGCGTAGGCCCAACAATGACTGATGTGCCACCACTGCAGAGGATCATCTCATCCCCTAACCTGTGGCTGTCAACTAGCACTCCAACCCAGTGCCACTGCTGAGAAGTATTTCCCCTAGTGTGTTGAGTGTCATCCAAATATCTTGGGTGAGCCTCGCGTACCCCGCTGCTCATGCCCAAAGTGCTAAAGGACAACAACAAAATCGGATGTGCCAGTGAGTGATGTAGAAGAGAGGCAGGTGTATGAGTCTCCACAGATACCACCAAGTATCGCTCATCCATCTCCCCATCGATCCTGGGTGAACTACTCCCAAAGGTGAGCTCGGTGTCCCTGTCCATGAGTCTCCCTAGCGGCAATGCTCTAAGATCCTGTTGTGCAGCACCGTATGCCCTCGCATACCACCGATCATCCATGTACTCCTCGCCATGCCACTGCACACTGAGGTATACCCCTGTATACTGCTGGATACCCCATGCTACTGTCGTACCACCCAATACCGTCTCGTGCCCTGACTGCGTCCAGGCATCGGTCACTCTTCGCGAGCTCTCAATGTGATGTAGGACACTCCTACTCCACAATGCAATCCCACACACTACGATAGTACACCATGCAACTCCATGTCCACCGGCAGTCCACTGCTCAATGCTAGAGGCTCCCACACATCCCTAGATGTGATGACCTAGAGCTATGCCCCTACCTATCGGACTACCACCAATCGGTATCATCGTCTCCACCGTCGCATCACTATACCTGCCGACGAATGGAACATCACTCCAAATCCTCCTCAAGGGGTCCGAGAAGTGAATCTCCCTATGTGTCAGTAGTGTTACCACCACTGCTCGGCTCCGCTGCGTCCTCTGTGCCCCACACAAAGGTGAAGAATCCTTGGCCCCATACAAGGTGCCATCTAGTGGCCTGCCAATGCCACCTCCTCCGACAAGCTCCTGCCAAGGTGTGCCGACCACCCCGTGATCCCGTGTATGAATGTCATGCCAAGACAACCTAGGGAGTCTACCCATAAACTGGTTGGCCACTGGAGCTGACCCAAACTGCACATGCTCTGCTACTAGGCCAACTGTACTCTCCAAGACATAGTCAGCCGTCCTGCCTGGGAAACGATAGGTGATCCCACCTGGATCCCAATGCCAATCTGGGGTTCCTGTATCCCCCATGCATAGAAAATCCTGCTGAGCTACACTCGGATCCATCACTATCTCCATAGCTCGCTCCACCGAGTACCAACTCAAAATCTCTCGCCATCCAACCTCAACATGTGGATGCCGTACCCTGTGCAACTCTGATCGTCTCATACCGCTATCCAAGTCAACATATGAGATCTGACTAGGTGGCTCTGCCTCTCTCTCTCCAATGGGAAGAGATGACCCAACAACACTACTAGTCCCATCCATGCATGCCTGAAGGGGAATGATCTGACGCTGCAATGTGCCCTCGGGTTGTACCATCAGGGAATCCAGTTGTTCCCCAATGCGGGCCAACTTGGCAGCCGACTCGGCACAAGCCACTCTCATGCCCTCCAGCTCCTTGTCCTGCAACAAAATGGCCTCCCGAACTGATGTGGCCTTCCCTTTTAAGACTCGAAGGTCTGTCCGAAGCCGATGATACCGCTGTCTGCGGCCATCATCCACTACCTCTGTATCTCCTAGTGCCTCATCGAAAGTGGATACATCTCCTGATACCTCACCCATCTGTCGTGTGCTGCTACCACCCGAAGACTCGGACATGGCTCCAGTCATCACCTCAATGGATGGCTCTACTGGGGTAGGCTCTACCTTCTCCACTACGATATCAACCGACACGGTCAAGGAGGTCTCTAATGATGGTGAGTCCTGTGTCACACTAGGTGTATCCTTGAACTCCCTGCAATCCTGTGTGTCCTCATCCTCCAAGTGCGAGGTAACCATTTTGATGGTTTCCCCCTCCGATACTCGGTCAAGCTGGAAAGAGGTATCCAACTTCTCCACCCAAGCTTTTTCCGAACGCTTGGATGACCCATCAAATGTCGGTAAATGGAGTCTGCTTACTGTGTGCTGTAAGCCCCCGTCATGTGAGTGCCTGTTCCCACTGTGAAAGTTGCGGGGTCTGCTATCCTGCTGGAGCTGAACAAAATCTCTAAATGGAAGGGCATCCCTGAACTCCTGCCCATATGCCTGATACTCGGCAAAATAATCTCCCATGTGGCTGGGCTCTGGGTTCTGCTATGCTCCTGCCCCTGTGTCTACACCCAGAAAAGTGGGCATAGTGGAACGTGTGGGTGTATGTGATTCCATATGCTCCGGAAAATGGTGGGATGTGCTTGATCCCTCACCAATCCGAAAACCCCTTGGGGTTTCACGTTGCCTAACCTCTATCGCAGCGACCCTCTGCCCCATCGTCTCCATCTGTCTCGACAGATCCTGTACTGTTTTGAGGAGCATGTCCCCAAATTTCTTCGCATCATCATCACCTGCCATCGGCTCTTTCTGCTATGTGTCTACAGGCTCCTCATGAAACTGCCCTGCTGCTCCAAGACTATACTACTGCTTGTCTTCGACCTCCGATTTACCCACTGAAAACTACTCAGAAAATTCTAGGAATTTGGGAAGGTGATCCTTGCCCAAAACCCAGAAAAACCCAGAAAACGTTTCTTCTAATTCCAACCTTCAAAATTTGACCCTTTATATTTTGGCCCTCTTTCCAATTTCGTTTTTGGTACTGCAACTGCTATTGCTCTCCAAAATTCTAGCAAACCTCTGTATGATCTCTTTCCCAATGTCATAGACCAGGTGTCGAGCCGCATCTATGCTCGATACCACCGTAATATCCCTAAGGGAAATATATTAATACAAGCATACGACAATATAGAAAATGCCGGAAATAGAACATAAAGCAAATACACATAAAAATGCCGGAAATGCTAAGCCATTTTATTAATCTGAGAATATAAGGAGATACAATGGATAATTAGAATAAATGCACCTATCCTTGCTCAAGGCAAGTTAAGAACTCTCAGAGAAAGACATGAAATGGCTGCTATAAGAACTGCGTCCCAGCGGCTAGAAAACTGCCGTAAAACTGCTGCTGCTGGAATGGACTGAAACTAGGGGCTGATCCCCTTGCCGGAATGAGCTGAAAATCTGCAGACCACCTGTACTCACCACCCCGGACAAAACCCAGAAACCATATCAAAAATGGTCAGCCTCCGAAAATCACCAAAGAAACCCTCCTCAAGGAATTACGCTGCCTCTGCAAGGCTCAGTGCAGATGCCAAATGATAATAGCTGTGACAGTGCCTCAGACTCCTTAGGAAACCTCCTCCTGGCAAAGACTGATCCTCCACACCGGATATCAACTGAAACTCCTGCAGAAAACCCCGCAACGGAACACCTCCAACTAGAACTGCGTCCTCTCTCCCAAAGACTGCGCAGTCACAAGAGAAGCCCAGCTCCTCAGCCAAACAACCAACCAAATCTCCCGCTAAAGACTGAAGGAAAAACCTTGCCCGAGCAGGCACTCGAAGTCCCCCGGGGCTAAGGGCGAGATCTCCGACCGGAGACACTCAACGCACTAAACAATGCTGCAGACAGGCTAAACAGCCAGCGTGCTCAAGAAGACAAAATGTCTAGCTCCAATATCATCAACAACAAGAATGCCCCAAATGAGGAGGCTCCTCCACCTTTATAGCATTGGTTTCCCTCCAAAACCAACGTAGTCTCTCTCTCCTCCACGTGGTGTGTGGCCCCCCTTGGCTCCCCCCTTAAGTTACAACGTTGTGCTACTAGGAAGGTGTTTTATTCCACTAAAGTGAGTTAGACCCCCTTTTACTCACTTTTTTATTTATCTACAAACCACATATGGCAAAACAATACAAAGTCAAATATTCCAATTAGTTGTCGCTAATTAGGAATATTACATGAGTGTAGCAGCAGTGAAAGGGTATAGCAAGACAGAGAAATACAATCTTATAGGATGAAGGGCATCAGGCCAAGCGTCAGCGCAGAGACCCACACCAGAGATCAGTGTAGAACTTCGGGGTGAAGTATTGTTGCTAGAGCACATTCCTCGCTAAGTGGGAGTGTTGATATATTGGGGTGTTGGGGTAGCATCAAATGTGATCTAGCTCCCAATCTTTGTGGAGGGACTAGAGTACATGAGATCTCCAAGACCTAGAAAGCATTTTAGGAAATTCCATCCTATTTAAGAGATAATTAATTAATTAATATTTTTAATTAAGGACCCTAAGTCTAACTTAGGAAAATTAAAAGATTAAAGGTAATTAATTTAAACATGTGATGAGAATGACTTAAGTGATGTGGATCAAGCATCTTCTAATACTAGCCGTCGATTCAAGATAAGATCACGACTGTTGAAGTTTCAACGAGAAAAGTATAAGAAGAGGGCTTGGGGTTAGTTGGAGGACACACACAGTGGTAGAGCACCGAAGCTAAGCTAGAATTCTAGGGCGTAGTTTGCTAAGAATTTCAGAAGTGTTTCAGCTGCAGCGAGGGGCATTATTGGCGAGGGGGATGGTGTAGTCCCAGGCCAAGAGTGCAACGAGGGCAGAGAAGCAGCAGAGAGGAAGCAGCAGCTACGCAGCACTTACGTAGAGCAGCGATAGCCCAATAGGGGTAGCGCAAAGGCAGCAGGAAGCCAAGGGGGCTAACGCAGTGCCAGGAGGACTAACGTTGGCCAACCAAGGCAACACAGGGGCAGCGTAACCTAGTCTGGGGTGACGCAAGCCCTTCCTGAGCAACGCAGGGGCTGACGTAGGCCAACAGGGTTGACGTAGAGGGCTTCAGAGCAGCGCTGGGGTTTCTGAACACTAGAAAAGGCTGAGTTCTAAAATCCCATTTGAGGGCGTGAATCAATCAGTTTTTTATTTCCAGAACAAAGGTATAGCTACAGTCTTTTATTTCTCTGTCGAGTTAACCAGTTTGGTGCCCAGATCTATTGTACTTAGATTCTGCTTAATAATAAAAACCCTCCAGCAACCAGAAGACTGGTTTTCCCACATTGGGTTTTTTGGGGACAGTTGTCTAGAAAATCCTTGTGTGTCAATTTGTCATTGTGCATGTTATTCAGTTTAGATCTGCATGTGTAGGCTGTTAATGTATTTACTTCGATGTTAATTTTGAAGATTTCAGATTAATAACTTAGTGTAAGTAGGAGAAGTAAATCATCAATTTAACAGTAGAGTTTTTGTTTGAGCATATTCACAAAATTTTCACACCTTTCACTCAGAGACAGAAAATATGGCTGTATCACACCCTCAAACGAGATTTACAGATCACGAGCCCTTTCTAGTCCACTAGAACCCTCAACGCAGCCTCTGTAGCCTCTGCGTTAGCCCTCATTGGTTAGTGTCCCCACTGTGTCACCCTGACTAGTGTTGTGTTGCCTCTGCGCTGCCCTGGCTGGGCCTGCATCACCCCAGTTGGTGCTCGCTGCCCTGGCTGGGTCTGCGTCACCCTGGTTGGGCTTACGCAACCTCTGCACAGTACTCTACGTGGTGCTGGCTGAACTGCGTCCTGTAAATTTTCGTAGATGTTCTATGCTTGATGCAACTTTACTTTTATACTCGATATCAAATAGCAATCGCATAAACATGAAAGTAAAATGTTGATAGAACATACCAATATATCGACGGAAGACAAGCCAAAAATACACTTAACTTTATCAGCAAAATATATGTGTTGTGGTGCATTACGGCAGTCAACGGGATGCTTCAACTAGCAAAGTCTCCTCATGGTCAACCAACCAGAATGTGTCACACAACCCTCTCGGACAACTCTACAACGGTCAACCCAAAGTCAACATAAGTCAATGCAGCCAAGTCAAAGTCAACGTCCAGCATCGGTTTTTGTGCCAAAAAATGTGGATTGAAGAGATCGAAGTTTAGGGAGAGTTTCGGGTCAATTTGACCAAGCATTGACCAAAGTCAACACTGGTCAATTCTGCGTTGGAAACCCTAGAACAGTCCGAAACCCTAACTGCTGCTTTTTCCCACGTGTGAGTGAAGAGAAGCCTCCAAGATGATGATCGAACCAATCAGATGCAGAGAGAGAATGTGTGATGACTGATGGTGAAAATGACCTCCAATGTTGACCTATATATATCCATCAGTGAGGGTGTGTGACACATTTGTTGGGGCTCCAAGCCTACATTACAATTATGGCCGACCTTGCACATAAGTGGAATTAATTCAAAATAAATTTTCTGCTCAGCGAATCAAGATGATCTTTAGATCGATCTTGCACCTCTCTGAAAGAGGAATCCAATAAAAATATTGGCATCGTCATCTGAGCATCACAATATGGAGTTTGGACCCTAGTTGCCCAAAAATGAACACGTCCTCCTAGCCAACTCTGCGCTAACTGGTAATCACTGCCCCTCTACTGTTGTATTCTCGGCCTTGGATCAAATCATCCCTTGCCGATATTTGCCTCTCATTGCATTGCAAACTTGCTTCGAATTTCTCAGCAAACCCCGCCCCCGAAATTTGACTTAGCTTCAGTGCTTTGCCAGTGTGTGTGTGTCCTCCAACTGACCCTAAGACTTTTCTTTATATTTTTCTCGTTGGGAAACCAACGACCATGATCTAATCTCTAATCGACGGCTCAGATTAAAATACTGCTTGATCCACGCCACTTAGAACATTTCATCACATGTGTTTAATTAATTCACTTTAATTTTTATAATTTCCTAAGTTAGACTTAGGGTCCTCATTAAAAAAATTAATTATTATAATAACTTCAACACCAGATGAAATTTCTCCAAACACTTTTTGGGTTTTGGAGATCTCTTGTGTCTTAGCCCTTCCACAAAGTTTCGGAGCTAGAGCACTCCTGATGCCACCCCAAAATCTCAACACTCCCTCTTAGCGAGTAGTGTGCTCTAGCAATACATCCACATCGAAGTATTTCTTGATCTTGGCATCGGTCTCTGCGCTGTTGATGCTTGGCCTGTTGCCCACCATCCACTGCGCTTCTACTTTCTGTACTACTGCCCATGTCATTGCCATTGACATTGCTACATCCATACTGCAGCTCCCCCTCAAATTGCTACATCATGCTGCCCATAACATTGCTACTGCTAACTGTTGCACTGCAACTTAGTTGCTAAGAAGTAAGCAACTGAAAGACCTTCACCCAATCTTTGACAGACAAGTCAGTTGGGCTACAACTCATCACTAAAGTTCCTTGGCTGTCGCGCTGCGCTGTCTCCTTGAAGCCACTGCGTTGCTGCTACTCTGCACTGTGTAAGCACTGCCCCTCTGCGTTGCTAAAGTCCCATCAGCCTCTGCACTGTTGGTCCTACGCTGTTGTTGCCTCTGCAATGCACTGCTCCCATCTACAACGTCCCAGCTCTGCCCTCTGCTTCACTGTGATCTTATTCACCCATTGCTCCACTTGTCCCACTACTGTCTTAAGGCTCCCATAGCTCGTATGTGATCCAAGATTTTGGGAACTTCAAGGATCTTGCCTTCCATCTATAACTGCTCTACAGATCAATATCGCCCCACTTCCGTGGTTCAAGAGCACTCATGGTTATGTCATCGTCACTACCATCTTCCCCTTTTGTTGCTTCTGCCTTGGATTCAAAATATTTCTTGTGCTTCTTCTTAGGACAATTGCTGGCGAAGTGTCCAAGTTTGCCACAATTAAAGCACCGGACCTTGGATAGGTCTCTCTTCTTCTTCCTTTGCTGCCTCTGTCCCTTTGATGCATGGGCTACATCCTCCTCCTCCTATTTCTTTACTTTGATTGTACCGCTACTGCTGCTTTTCCTCTTGCTAAATCTCCTAATTTCCTCTTGACGAAGGATTGCCCACATGTTCGCCCAGGATGGTAACTTTGCCCTACCCAAGATGCTTTGGACAAACATTTCCCAATCATCGGTGACTGCATTCAGGGTAGTTCTCACCAAGAGCAATTCATCCGGAGTCGTAACCATGGCAATCAGTTGCACCTAGATAGTCTGAAGTCTAAAGAGGAAGGGATCAATTTCCTCACCCTTTTTCATCTAGAACAACTGCATCTGATTCTCCAGAAGCATCTTCCTCTGGATGGAGCTTCCCTGATACATCGTGTCCAAAGTTCTTCCCGGCAATATGTGGAACCACGTGATCCTTGACTTCATCCATGATCAAGCGCTTAGCCCGCACCTGATTCTCTTTGAATTTCTTCAGGGGATCTGCATCAGTAGGCACAACTAAGACATTCTCAGCATGGTCCTTGATGTCGTACTCATCCAGGACTGTTAAGATCCTAGCTCTCCAGATAACAAAGTTGGACACACCGTCCAACATATCCTGATCTCTCAATCCATGAGAAACCGTCTTTGCTCAAATCTGTCCGAACAAATACTCCTCTCCCTCTTCCTGCTGCAACATTCAATAGAAAATTGGATTTGGGTTTCTTGGCGATAGAAACCCTCTATAGTAGTTGCTCCCTGTGACAACTGATTTCCCTCCGGAAATTCTCCGCCAAATCAACTGAATCAGTCCTCTACAATCACCCTCCTGATCGAATCTTAGATCTATTTGGCGCAGATTTGTTGAGCGACTGTTCTCCTCCCACTCCTGTCACCTTTGCTAGGCATTGTTCTGCACCGACAGAACCTGTGCCACACCAGCAACTTTTGAAGATTCGAAGCTCTGCATCCAGACTTTGGCAAACAACTCAACAATCTCCACATGGACTAAGTCCCTCTGGCTGGCCTCTGCGTGAGTAGACTGGCTCAGTGCAGCGATTGCGTAGCGCAGTCTGGTCCTGCGTCACTCTAGAAGGCTCAACATTACCTCGATGTCACTCAGATGGCTCTGCATCAGCCTGGCTAGACTGTGTCCCTCCTGGTGCTGCATTGCCCTCTTCTGGAACTTTGCTGCTTCAGTTGCCTTCTCTGTAGCAATTTCTTCAACCGCTCTGCTGGTTGATCAACTTGATCTGCAATGCTTTGATAACATGTAAAAGTTTCAAAACAGAAACCCTACTGCAGTGTCTAGATCTACTTTGCCTACTTGTTTAATTTACTTAACAATTTGTTTAACTGAAATATTTAGAAAAACATTAAAGCAAACACAAACTGCTGCCTACACATCTACATATCATTTATTGAACAATACACACATGTGACAATATTACACAATTTTTTTGGACAAATGTCCTCGGAAAAACCCAATGCGGGAAAACCAATGCAACAACTCCAGAGGGTTTTATTATTATGCAGAATCTGAATACAACATTTTGGGCACCAGAAATGGTTGGCCCTACAGAGAAATTACACGGCAGTTAGTACCTTTCACTCAAAGACAGAAAATATAGCTGTATCACACCCTCAAACGGGATTTATAGATCATGAGCCCTTTCTGGCCCACTGGAACCCTTAGCGCTGCCTCTGCAGCCTCTGCGTCAGCCCTCAATGGTCAGCATCCCCACTGCGTCACCCTAACTAGTGTTGCGCTACCCTCGCTGGGCCTGCGTCACTGCGACTGGTGTTGCGTTGCCCCTGCACTGCGCTGGTTGGGTCTGCATCACCTTGGCTAGGCGTACGCGGCCTCTATGTAGTACTTTGCGTGGTGTTGGTTAACTGCGTCGTCCTGACTGGCTCTGCGCTGACTGGTACTCACTGCCCCTCTGCTGTTGTATTCTCAGCCTTGGATCAGATCATCCCTTGCCGATCTCTGCCCCTCACTGCACTGCAAACTCGCTTCGAATTTCTCAGCAAACCCCGCCCCAGAAATTCGACTTCGCTTCAGTGCTCTGCGAGTGTGTGTGTGTCCTCCAACTAACCCCAAGCCTTTCCTTTATACTTTTCTCATTGGGAAACCAACTACCGTGATCTAATCTCTAATCGACGGCTTAGATTAAAAGGCTGCTTGATCCATGTCACTTAGAACATTTCATCACATGTGTTTTATTAATTCACTTTAATTTTTCTAATTTCCTAAGTTAGACTTAGGGTCCTCATTAAAAAATTAATTATTAGAATAACTTCAACACCAAATGAAAATTCTCCAAACACTTTCTGGGTTTTGGAGATCTCGTGTGTCTTAGCCCCTCCACAAAGTTTCAGAGCTAGAGCGCACCCGATGCTACCCCAAAATCTCAATAGATATATCATTTTATCTTGAGAGTTTGAGGAGTGGTAATTCCTTCCAATGCATTACAATATATGGTCGGATTCATTTCTTCTTTGTGTCGGGTTGGTTCCTGGTGTATATCCTCCTCTTTTGATGTTTCTTGTTCCTTTTCTTCCTCTTTTTCACAATATATGTAAAATAATTTCTTCTCAGCACACTTATGACCTTTAGTGTATTTTCTATCACAATTGTAACAAATCCCTCTTGTTTTTTTTTTCTTCCAATTGTTTTGTCTTCAACCTTGTAGGTTGTGCAACACTAGGAGCAGCAACACTTCCATCTTTATAGTTGTGAGTGGTAGACTTCCTTGTTTCCATAATTTTTCTTTCAACTTTTCTTGCCACCCTGAATGCCTTCACCAATGAATCAGGTTCCCAAAGGAAAACTTCATGTTGGATGTTATCCTTTAAATTCCCTATGAAGACATCAATCCTATGCTCCTATGGAATATCAGTTACCCTGATATTCCATTTTTGGAAGTCCTCAATGTGCTCCGCCATTGAACCCTTTTGTTTGAGATTTATCAATTGGCTAAAGAAGGTGTTGCTCTTTGTATCCTCATAATGTGTTATCATTTCCTCTGTAAAAATTGACCAAGTGACAAGTGGTTTAAGATAACAAAGCCATTGATACCATACAAACTGATTGGGTTCTAAATATAAAGATGCAATGCATACCTTTTGCGTGTGTTGCACATCCTGAAGATCAAAATATTTCCCCATCTGTAGTATCCATGTTACCGGATCCTTTCCATCACACTTCCTCATATCAATCTTTGGAATGTGGTGAGTCTTAAACCCAACATTGGAGTCTCTAAAATCATAATTCATATTCCTTTTACCCTCATCATGATTTTCATGGATTACCTTGTCACCACTAGGAAGCTTTTCTTGCAGCAACTTTGTCAAACCTTCCTTCAAACCTTCCATGTCTACTTTTAAACCTTCCATATCCCTTTTTAAACCATCCATGCATCCTTTCATTTTTTTCTCTAAACCGTCCATCTTAACATTCATCACTCCCAAATCATTTTTGGTTGCTCTTGAAATTTGTTGCAGTTGGTCCTGTAACTTTGATATATCATGTTGCATTTCTTCCTCTTCATACATCATTTTAGAGTTTTCTGGTTGGTTACTAGGTGTGTCCATTTTTTTTGTTTCGAGACATATTGGAATGAAATAATGATATCTATGCTTCTCTATGCCCTTTGAATTACTTCAAACTGATTCTTCAAGCAAAAGTTATGCAAATTAAAAAGTAGATACACACCTTTTTTCCTTGTATTTTTGAGCTAGATATTGGAACTGTTGTATCTCTGTGATTGCTTCTCTCTAAGGTATGAAATTTGGTCTTGTGGTAGCTCTCCGAGTCTTCTTTCGAATGCCACAAGTCATACCAAATTTGGATTCTTCGAGGTAAAGTTATGTCCAATCTCTCACAATGACCTTATTATGGACTGGTTCAGTGGAGCAAACTTGTACGAAGTGCCACGTGTCACTGTTTCTACCTTCGACCCTGAAAACGATACACGAAATACTATAGTTCGTTCACTTTCGGTCGCTTATTACGAAATTAAAATCCGATACTCGTATAGGAAGTTATGATGATTTCCCCAAGGTCTCCTATTTGCAACTGAATTTTGGAGCATGCAAAAACCATAACTTCTTTGGACCATATCTCAGAAAATATGGCGAACCAAGATCTGAAATTTTTACAGGACGTTCATACAGATTTAGGCTCCACGTGGTCATCATTTCAGCTTCTAAAACTTCGTTGAAAAAACGTTATAGTGAAAATGCCAAGATGAACTCTTTGCAGCAGCGAAACCCTAGACTCCAAACCTCTGATACCAAATGTTATGCAACCAGATCAAAGAACAGAAGAAAATACAGATCAACAACTTAAAAATTGTCCTCTTCGAGAAGGAAACCTCTTTTACATTACATAAATAAACAATTCTTTGATGATACAAATTACAAGGCCTCCTTTCTATATATAAGAGTCTAAGGGGTCACAATATAATTAGAGCCTACATAACAATAATAATGTAAGGGCGCAATAATAACAATAGTGGCTTCTATGGGGCAAAAGAATAACAATATGGGGGCTACATTAACAATAACAATAAGGGGAGTACAATATTATTATAGGGACCTAACAATCATCATGACATTAGCTCTTCATGCCAAATTGAGAACTCTCTAAAACCCATGCATGCACCATTGATCATGGATCATCCAGTTCTAGTATCTGCTTAGAAAGGGACATGCAATTGGAACAATTCTAATGCTCGGATAACTGCACAACCGGATTACCCTCATGCAATCTAAGAGGTGAAGAAGGGAAAATCTCTTTAGAGGGGTTGTGGGGGGGATATGTTATGGACCTAACCCCCATTCATTATTATCGTCTTAGCTATAGTTAGTTTGGCCTAGCGTGTAGGATACATTGTCCCATTTATCTCCTGTTGATAATTCAATGAGATCCATTTGAATATTCATCTCATATTGTGTGTTTGGATATCTTGTAATTGGAGTCCTGTTATTTATTCATTCACTTGGTGTCAATTGATGTTCATTGGGATAATTGGTTCAAAAAACTAGACATTACCATATGGAATACTGCTATCTTCTTTATAATTAGCTTATGTGGTGGATAGACAGACAAGTAGGGCATGCTTTTCTCTTTGACCATGCTGTTCTTTGAGAATTAGTCTAACTTTGAAAATTCTTGATTTAACTTTTCAGGACATGCCGAGTGCAGGGGGAGTGATGCAAGTAAGTTGATTAGTTACAATTAGTGTGGAAAACCATTACTTATTATGCAGGAATTCAAACCAGAATTCCAATTTTTATCAAATTAATCCCAAATGATTTTCAATATTTGTGTAATTTATATTTTCTTCTTTTCGTACAGTTAGTGGCACATATGGTATTTAACTTTGAATATATTCCTTTTGAATATTCTTTTCAAACTGCAGACTATAGGAAGAGACAAGAGGATGGAATTCGCAGCATCTTTTTCAAGTTGCTACTACTTCCGGCTGCTTTATAAAGTAGGCACCCAATATCCAATAGTGGGTGCATTAAGGTAAATCACATTCTTATTTCATGAATATCAGTGATAAATAAAAGATTTTGTTCGAATAGGCAGCAATAGTCTGAGAAATGTGTTTTAGTTGAGATAATAAGAGGTTTGTTCTGTAAAGATAATAATGGGATTTTCTTTATTATAATAGGATTTGAGCCACAGAAACTTGAAACTTTTGATGTTTGTGGTACCCCGACAGACATGTTATGATTATTGAAAAATATTGAAATTATCATAGTAATAACAAACATTCTTCTCAAATTTAACATTACAATAGATTAGAAATCATTTAAGATAATAGTTTTAATAGTAAAGATATTCATCTTATGATTTTGGGGAAGTCGTGAACCAATCTATAAGAACGAGGGTTAAGCCAAAGATCAGTAGATACATTCTAGAGATACATTTAATCAAGTCCTTTATACTTGTATGTTTGCTTGCAATTATTCTCATATCTCTGTGTTTGCAAACGTAAATCTATGTCTATGTCTATTGATTTACTTGTATAATCAATATAGGCTTGCAAGGGTATGGTTAGCCTTCCATCAAGATACTCAATTATCACAATAATGACTAATTACTAAATCAGGGTAGGTAATTGTTCCTAGATATAAAATTTGTAAATTATTTGTGTTTTGAGACATGAAAAAAGAGGTTTTGCTGGATATTAGTGTTAGTTTTTGTAGCATCGGACAAGTGTTCTAGTCTCGACTTTGGTTAGAAAGGCTAAGAAACACAAGATCTCTAAAACCCAGAAAGAGTTTCGGGAGAAAACACCCAGAGACAACTCAATTAAATTAATTGATTGATAATTAAAATTTGCCTAAGTCTAGACTCTAACTTAGGGAAATCGATTAATTAAAAGGAATTAATTGAGAAAAGCGAAAATTCTCTAGAAACTCACACGGATTGAATTTTAGATGATCTTAGCCGTTGATGGAGATGTAATCATGGTCGTTGGTTCATCAACAAGGGATGATAAGAGCAGGTCGATGGGGATGGAGATAGACACACCAGACACATCAGGTGAGTGGGTGATCTAAGCAGATCGAATTTTCCTGAGAGTAGAGATCCATCCAGGAAGAGAATTCAAGCCAAAGAAAAGTAACAAAGGCAAAGGACCAGCAGCAGAGATTCTGGTGGAGCTTTCCAGTGTTGGAAGAGTCAACTGATAGAGGTCGAGTTATTCCACATGAGATTCCGCAGGAGCTTGTGCAAAGCCTCAAAGAGGCAGTTTGATTTTGTTGAAGAGGTGGTCTAATAAGGTGTTGAAGACCAGGATAATTTTCTAGAGGGCCGGAGAATTACTTTCGGAGGCAGCAACAGGCAGGATGTCTTGATCAGGGTCAATTATGGGCAATGCGAGTTATAGGATGCGCAGAGGCAGCATAGAAGCCTGTGTAGGAGTGCCTTGGGTGTTGTTTCGAGTGGCCAAACTGTTGTCGGATTGCTTGTGGAGAAGGGGAAAATTCCCTTAATAATTTTGTCAGTATTTCCACAGGAGAGGATTACCAGTTTAACATCCAGATTGTACTTATAATTTTCACTATTGCATAAAAATAATAAAAGCCTCATCTATTGCACCGATTTTCCCACATTGGGTTTTTCCTAGGACATTTGTCCAAAAATAACGGTGTTATTTTTATTGTTTGTATGTGCTTTGTTTTTTCTCAGTTCCAGTTTTTTTTTCCGCAACATTTTTATTGTGAAGAAATTGAAATGTGATTAATTTGTTATTTTGCCATAACATAATAAATTAAACTGCATAATTAATCAGTTAGAAGAATAAATTCCAATTGCTGCATTTCAAGGAATTTTCACATGGTATCAAAGCCACGTTGAAGACATATCAGGAGCTCAGTAGCGAAGGAGAATTTTTTCAGCTTCAGAGGGAGTCTCTTGGCAAAATTTCCAGATCTGCATAGAGACCAGCTATGCAGTTTCAATTGTTGGGCAGGAAATTCGATTTCCAGATCCAAACAGGAGGAAAAGTTTGAATAGCCCAGTAGTAGTTCTAGTAGGCAGTGGTGTTGCCAGGAAGTAGTTCTGGTGAGCAGACCAGAGATTCGTTGAGCAAATATGGGTGCAGTGATTTTGCCGTAGGTTTTGCGGTAGCAGATCAACACCGGGTGAAAGATTAAAAGCACACAAAATTATACTCAGGATGTCTTCAATAAAATTTTCAATATTCTTTAATATGGTTGTAGACAGATTTGATATTCAGGGGGCTACAAAATTGTCTTCCATATTAGAGGACGAATTTTCTCAGATAGCTTGCCTATCTAACTCAGCTTCACAGGGAGTCTGGTATATAAACCAATGTTGCGAAAATTGCGATCGGGATAAAGTCGGCAAGGGTCCAAAAAAAAGAAAAAATCATAAAAATCGAGAAACAATCGATAAAAATTGGCAAAAGATCGGAAACATTAAAAAAATATTTAAAAATTCATTTTTTTTAAATTTTTTTAAGTATCTAAAGCATCCATGACTTTTACAGATTTTTACGTTTTTATCGCGATTTTTACAATTTTTATCGCGATTTTTTCATTTTGGAAAAAATCTTGGTGATTTTTTCACGATTTTTTGGCGATTTTTACGATTTTTTGCAATTTTTTCATTTTGAAAAAATCGGCTGATTAAATCGTCCCGTGGAAAAATTGCGATTTTTTCAAAAAGTCGCGATTTTCGCAACACTGATATAAACAATGTTATTTTTTGTAGCATTGGATGTGTTCTAGCCACGAAATTTTGTGGAGAGGCTAGAATACATGATTTCTCCAAAACCTAGAAATTGTTTCTCGAAATTCTACCTAAAAGTGTCTCAATTAGATTATGAATGAATTTTTTAATATTTCCTAAGTCTAAACTTAGGGAATATGGTTAATTAATCAGTACTAATTGAGATAAGGCGAGAATAGTCTAGAAACTCACACGGATCGACTCCAAGATGATCCTAGCCATCGATTATGTTTAAATCTTGGTCGTTGGTGCTCCAACAAAGGATTATAAGAGGAAGTCGATGTGGTGATGGAAAATACATTGAGCGGTTCGATTTCTTGGCAGATCGATTTCCAGAGTAGTAGCAGTCAGTTGCTGGAGAGAGATTCAGAGATCGAAGCAATTAGAGAGTGGCAGAGGCAGTGAAGCCGGAGGAAGATTTCCAGATCCGATGAGTGCATTACAGAGAAAGGCCAAGATTTCTCTAGGAAGCAGTGCAAAGTCAACGCATAAGCTCTAGAAAGCAATTTGATTTTGCTGGGGTGAAATTGATTTTCAATTCCAGACGCCAAAAAGTATTTCCAGAGTGTCTAAGGGTCAGTTTCCCAGTCTGCAGAAGGCAGGATGACTTGATCTTCAGTTGTTCCGTGCTAAGTATGTAGCAGATTGCACAAACGTGACGCAGTAGTTGCACTGAGCAAGGAGGACGACTTGATTTTCAATAAGAATTCAAGAGCCAGGATTGCTTGGAGTGAGGCTAAATTCCCTCAAGATATTTTTGCCTGTATTTTCTATGCAGGATTGTCTGTATTCGACATCCAAATTGTACTCAGATTATTTCATTGTTTCTTAATAATAAAACCCTCAACTGCTGCACCAGTTTTCCTGCATTGGGTTTTTACAGGGACTTTTTTTTCAAAAATAATTCTATTAATGTGCTAGCATTTCTTCCAACGTTTTATTTTTCCGCAGAATTTTATTTGTGAGGGTTGCAGTGTATTTATTTTGATATTTGTTGTAGGAGATAAATTGCTAAATTTAATTAACGATTAGGAGAAATAATACCATTTGTTGCAATAGGATTCCGGTTTGAAATTTTCACATGGTATCAGAGCACAGTTGATCAACCGGAGAGCTTAGAAGCGAAAGGAAGGAATTTTGCTACTTAGTGTGGGCAACAGGTCAAAATTCCCAAGGGCAGCACAGTCATTTTGCCAGGGGGCCGAGTTGCTTGAGGAAATTCAATTCTTTCTGAGAAGCAAAAAAATTCGAGTTTTCCAAATCAAGTGATTCCAGAGGCAGAGGGAGCAACTCAAAATTTTTCGTTGAGTAGATCTCTTGCTGGATGCAGAGGGTTTCTCAAGCAGTTTGCTAGTGCAGAACCTACGTCGGGTGGAAGAAGAGCACACACAGAGGGAAAAATTTCTCTCAGGGGATCTTGAATTTTAGAGATCTAATTTTTCTAGTTGCAAATTGGAAGTAGTTGTGAGTAGCAGATTCAAAAACCAAGAAAAGGGAAAGAGGGAGATTTTCGAGGTTTATTTCTCCAGTTTTGAGTTTCCAGATTTTGTAGCTCTACAGGGATGGTCGTATGAGATTGCCAGAGGAAGCCATGCGAGTTAGCGAGAATGCAAATTTGGGCAATAGGTCGACTTCCAGTTTTCGAAGGCAGATGGCGGAAGAAGTGCGAGTTGTCTAGTGCATGTTGCAAAGTGAAGGGTCCCAGCCAGGGACTAGACTTCAAAGGAGATAGTTGGGGATCGGATCCAAGAGGTGGAGTATGAGATTCCAGTGTGCCGAGTGGGTAGGGTTCGGCATAGTTGCAACAAGGAGATCAATTAGATCAGTTCCAGATTGTTGCAGTAGGACCATCACCTTTCCTACAAGGGCCCATAATATCATTGTTGCAGGTTTCATGTCAACAGATGTAATCTGTCATTAGACAGTTGCAAATGTGGTTGCAGTCAGTACCTAGGACACAGTTACAGAGCTAGATGCAGTGACACAGACGATGTGAATTGCCCAGTTACAGTATGCAGGTGTAGTTCTAGCCAAGAGATTCCTTGTGAAGATCTTCCATACCAGTTTCTAGTGCAGGAGGACAGTATGAGTTTCCAAGAGGGAGCAGAGAGATTTCCCATTGGGAGATCGAGACTCAGAGGGAGTCTAGCTTCAGAGGGAGCATCCCTATGGAAGCTAGTGCTTCAATATCTGGGAGATCAGACTCATTATTGCTTTAGTTGCAGCAACAATATAGAGGTAGCAGCTATAGTATGAGTAGAACATATTTTGGTGTTTTCCCACATACCTCCAGGAGTGAGGTGGGGTGACTAGGAGTTGTAGCCCTAGAGAGCTACAAAGATGGGCAGGATCCACTGAGGAGTCCAACTCATGGATCATTACCTGGCTACGGGAGCCCACAATATTCTGTAGCAGGATGGATCTGTGGTAGTTGATGCAGTCAGATGCCAAAGTCACTGTTGTGAAAAATTCAACTCTGAATTTCTACTACAGTTATAGATTTATTTCTCCTACTTATTTCCACAATAAGTTATTTACAAAACCCTTATAGTAAATTTCGAAATAAACACTACTGCAGTTATCACTCAAGTACATATAGAGAATAGAACAGTAAAATGCAAGCACAAGAACCAATCACAATGACAGTTTGTTTGGACAATTGTCCCCGAAAAAACCCAATGTGGGAAAACCGGTGCAACAGATGAGGGTTTATATATTAATCTTCAGCATAAATTCTTTACAAGAAAAGACTGGCAGAAATAACTGAGAAACTTCTTGAGATACACCTGAGATAAATTTTCTCAGAACCTCTGGAGAATTCCCGACACTTGAGGGACTCACTGGCCCTCCCTGCATCACTCCTGCGTATATATCTACACAGAGCCAGTGTGAGACTGCATCACTACTGCGTGAGGCCTCTGTACTACTCCTTAGTGCTGCCTCTCTACCCTCTTGCTATGAAAATTTCTGAGCCCAGAAATTCTACTGCTAACTATTGATTTACTTCTCCTACTTGATTTATTTACACAAGTTATTTAACTGAATATTTAGAAAAACTTTGAAGTAAACACAAATAACAGCCTACACAAATACATATCATTTATTGAACATCACGCACATATGACAAATGACACAGATTTCCGAACAAATGTCCCCGGAAAAACCTTATGCAGGAAAATCGGTGCAACAGATATCACAGTTTATTATTATTAAGCAGCAGTTTCTGAGTACATCTAGGGTGCCATAAACTTGGCTCACCCAATAGATAAAACCTCGGCAAACAGAGAAAATGCAGTGTTACACGAGGTCTTGCCCCCCCACCTAGGGGTCTAGATTCCTCGCCCCCTCACGCTCCGGGGTCTTTGGGACTTCTAGGGGCGTTTCCCTCACGCCCCCTCACGCCCCCGCGCACACCCCCTTCACGCCCCCTCACACCCCTTTTAGTTTATGGTTTCGTGTTAAAATTTGGTGTACCACTTAGCATGTTTGAGAATCCAAGTGATTCTGATTCAGATGGTGACATGGTTGATCCCAATATATTCGTGCAGCAGCTGGATGCAGAGACTAGTGGGGCATTACCTTGAGCATTTATGCTCATTTATCATTATGATGATATCATTTGATATTCATATGTTATGTTTATGTTTTATGTTTCAGACATAACTTATTTGCTTTTAAGTTTTATGTTTCAGACTTGAGTTGTAAACTTCAGTTTAAACTTTATTTTGAATCTCGATATAATATGTCATATGATATCTTAAACTTTATTTTCATTGTACATTGTTAGTAGTTACATTAATGATTATACAGTTACAAACTTACAAACTTACATGTATGATTGTATGATGTATGTTTTAACTTTTAACTTTTAAATTTGTTTCAGTTATATGATACATCATTCATCGATTTATAATTTTATCATTCATGATTTATCTTTCATGATGTAAGTGTATGATGACTGTATATACATTCCTTGCAAAAGTATAGTTACATTATAAATATTAAATTTTATAATTTTTATGACCCCGACATCCCCCCACGTTTCCTGAAAATTGGTAGGGAGCTTTTGCATAGGCCGCTCCTGCGCTCCCTCGCCCCCTCGCTCCCACCTCCAGGGAACTTGGTGGAATATTGAGAAAATGTGAGATATACCTCACTCTCGCAAGTCCCGGCTGATCCGGATGAGCAACTGGTGAAACCCCCAGCTGGCTCTGCGCAGTTACTGCATCAGCCTGCGTAGCCTTGGCTGAGGGACTGCGTCACCCTAGCTCTGCGTGGATCTACTTCTCCCGGATCTCGGTTTCAGCCCTACTGGCTCAAAAACCCTTGCTTTCGGTGAATAAGACTTATGCTTGGAGACACTGCGCTGCCCCTGCGTGGGCCTACGTCACCCTCCTGAGGCACTGCGTTGTTGAGTTTTTTGAGTGTTGGGGTAGCATCGAATGTGCTCTACCTCCCAAACTTTGTGGAGGGACTAGAGTACATGAGATCTCCAAGACCTAGAAAGGGATTTGGGAAATTCCATCTAGTTTGGGAGATAATTATTTAATTAATATTTTTAATTAAGGACCCTAAGTCTAACTTAGGAAAATTAAAATATTAAAGGTAATTAATTAAAACGTCTGATGGAAATGACTCAAGTCACATGGATCAAACTTTCTTTTAATCTTAGCCATCGATTCAAGATTAGATCATGGTCGTTGGTTTCCCAACAAGAAAGTATAAAGGAAAGGCTCGGGGTCAGTTGGATAACACACACATGGAGGCAGAGCACTGAGACTAAGCTGGAATTCTAGGGCGGGTTTGCTAAGAATTTCCAGAAGTCTTTCAGCTGCAGTGAGGGGTAGTATTGGCTAAGGGGATGATTTGGTCCTAGAGCCACGAATTAGCAAGAGGTAGAGAAGCAACAATGTAATATTCCAAGTAGAAATAAATAGCAATATAAAGCAACATAAGCATGAAACTACAACAAATAGAGAGACATCATACATACACTGCAAAATATGGAAAACGTTGAGCCATTTTATTATATAACTGAAAGTGAAATGAGTACAAAGGTGATCAGAATGATAGCACCTTGGTCTGCACAAGGCAAGCTAGAGATACTCTCAGAAATGATCCTGGAATGGCTGCTCTATTAATGACTGCGTTATCTCCCAAAGGCTGCTGATGCTACTGGAATAAGATGACTCTTTGGGGTTGTTCCCCTACTCATAAAAATGTGGGACTTTGGATATGAGCTCCTCATTCAATACCCAAAAAAGCCCAGAAAGGGTTTCCGGAATGGATGACCCCGGAAAATCACCTCCCTAGAGAAATCACACTGTCCCCCGTGAAATATGTCGTCTCAAGAGTGTCTCTCGCAAATGATGGCCTTCCTCTCGAAAAATGATGGAATAGCTAAGGCTGATCCTTTTCTCTCACTATTCTGTCGAATCCCTATCAAATCCTCTTACCTTCCGCACTACCTCCTCCAAGAATTGCGTGGTCTCTCCTCAAGACTACGCTACCCAAGCAAGTGCGTAATCCTTGTTGTAGATGCCATGGCTCCCACTCGAAAATCCAATGATAGAACTCTCACTTCTGAGCAGCACGAAGTAGAGCAGCAACAAGGTTGGGATCTCCGCTTGAAGACACGGCAGGGTTAAACAACACTTGCGCACTTTGCTCAATAGCAAAAGCGTTCAATGTCAATAAACAAAACAAAGATGCATAATCGAATGAGCAAATGAAGGGCCTTCCTCTTTCTTTATGCTTGCTGCCTTTTCTCCCCTTGCCCCACTAAAATAAATAAGAACTCCTCTTGGCCACGCTGTCCATCCACCTCTGCGCTGCCTTGGACCCACGCTGCCCAGGCTGCCACTATTTCCACACAGTCACTTCGACCCCTTGGGCCCCACGATGTTAATTAAAGGTGCTCAAGTGACTTTAGGAAGTGTTTTATTTCCCTAAGTGTAGGTTGAATGTCTCCTAACCCACTTTATTAACTGGCTTTAACTTTATAAAGTAAATTGGCCAAAAATTAATATTGCCAATTAACTACTGCTAATTGGTAATATTACAGTCCTCCGCGCCAAAACGTTGCTTGTCCTCAAGCAACTGTAATGATGGATGCTGCAAAATCTTCTCACTCTCCCAAGTGGCATCCTCATCTGGCAAGTTCCTTCACCTTACCAAATACTCCCTCACTGTCCTGCTCCGCAGCTTCCTCTCATGGATATCTATGATGGCCTCTGGCTGTAGCACCAAATGCCCCTCATCATTTGTTGGTGGAAGCTCCTATGTTGCGATCACCTGCTGTCCCAATGCCTTTTTCAGGCAAGATACATGGAAGATGTTATGGATCCTGCTACCTGTGGGTAACTCCAACCCATATGCAACCTCCCCGATCCTGCGTATCACCCTGTAAGGTCCATAGAAGCGAAGGGAGCGGGTTAAGCTCAAAGGTTTTTGGGAATCGTTCCCCCCGTATCCGTCTTCCCAAAACGCGGCCCGTTCAAAGAGCGCGCTTCCGAGCTTAAAAAAACGCTTCTCGATTTCTGGGAGCGAACACCCCCGAGTGCTCCTCCATTAAAAAACGATTTCAGACATTTTTTAATGGAGGGTGTTAGCAAATCATAATATAGGGCTGTACTCTTAACTTGACAAAGGATAATCTTGTAACCGTACACATTTCGCTTTCCTAAAGTTGTATTCACATATTTTTGTAAAAAAAATTAAAATAAAATAAAAAAGAGGGTAAAAAGTCCTAAAAGAATAATCAAAGGACTTAGAAAAAATAAAAGACCCCAAAAGAAAAATGAATAAAACATGAAAGTGTGCAAGCATAAATGCCACTACTTTTTACTTTTTGACTGTGGCAGAGTGTCAATAAATGCCATAGTCCATGATGAGTTAAACAGTTTAATCTTAACTTGTCATTGTTTCAATTTCACTTGTTATAGATAGAGAATAATGAGTTGTCATACAGTTTAATCATGACAATTCAGTAGTTAGGTAGAGAAATAAAGTGAATCCAACAGTTTAATCTAGATTCATGGATGAAATAAGTGTAGAATTAGATAGTTTTACTTACTTTCAGAAAGAATAAATGCTGTGAAGGTTGCTAGCTTAAATGCACCTACTACAAAGGAAGAAAAAAATGTTAGCATGGTAAGATGGGTAGGTAGAAGAAGGTGAAAAGTCTCAATGTAAATATCATTCATCATGGGCTGCAAAATAACTAACTTCCCCTTCCCATAGTCATGAAACATTCTAAACTATCAGTCAGAAAGGCTCAAGGCATTTCCTTGAATTTTGTTGGGACCGGACCCAAGGCTCTATGACTGATCAGTTGAAAGTATAAAATGTCTATATTAAATCCCTAAAATCACATCATTTACCATTCATGCATTCATTCCCCTAAATAATCCTAAGTAAAACTCCATTTTTACTTAAAGGCATTATAATTCCCATTTGATTAACTTCCTACATCATTTGAAAACATTAAGCCCTCAAAATAACATTATATCATAAGTTAAGTGATAAGATCAATGCAAATTATCTTTTGAAATTCACTTTACTTGTTATGTTTATGTGTTTTGAGTATACCATCTCCTATTTTCATATTAACTCTAATTTATATATTAAATCATTATAGAAATGACCTTTTCCTATTATATATAACTCCTTTTTATAATAAACCCAAAAACCCACTTATTATAATTTTAGCCGAAGTTTATAATTCCCACATGTTTAATAAAACCCACATTATAACCCCCTTTGGCTAAAATATACCTTTATATATAATCCCACCCCTATGGTAGTTAAATCAACCTGGTTTAATTAACCCTATAATAAAAATATTCGAAAAATCTTTTAAAACATGTTTTATATGTGTTTTAAGAAAAAATATCGAAGTTTAATTTAAACTAAACTTCTAAACCCATTCCCTTGTATATTTCCCCGACTCTCAAACTCCGAGGTTAAATCCTCTCCCTAACCATTTCGCAATATATATTTCATTACCACAACCCCTAACCCTTTGAGCAACTCTAATATCCCTCCCGATCACCTTTTCCATTGAAAAAATCGGTTTTTTTTACATAAACTAACCTTTATCCCTTTCTCCATCGGGATTAATGTCACCTCTTCGATCCCATCTATCCAATTGATCCAGATCGACGACTTAAAATCAATGCATGCATTAATACAACTCCATCCCTCCCCCATCGCGTTGAATTTATAACCGTTGATCTTCCGCCCATCAGATCAACGACCAATAAACAATGTCCTGGACCCACTGCATTTTTCCCCGCACCTTTCCTTTTAATCCCGACCGTTCGCTTGTTGAAAATAGATCTGATGGCGCCAGTTTATTTTCGCGCTCATAAAGTAGTCATTTGAAGTTTTGTAAAAGTCGCGCGATATAGGTTGTTTTCTGAAACCGCCCTACGTTGACGTGTCCTCAAATGATTGGATCGCGTTCGAAAAGCGATTTACAGCTTACCGCCTTGGAGATGCGCGAATACCACCCAGTGGTATTCCAACACCATTTCCGCCCAAACTATGATTTAATATAATTTGACTATGGTTTAAACTATGGTTAATTCATAAAAACTCATAATTTTTAATGAAATTTCACTTATTCGCGCTTTAAACCTATGAAACCTCCGCAGAGCCTATTTTCGTCGAATTTTCACCATTTGTGCGCCATTATACCTTGAGAGCCTGTGCAGAGCCCTGTCCACCATTTTCAAACCTACCAACGCCATTTTCAAGCCAATATCCCTGCAATTCAACTACGAAGAAGCACAATACCCTATGATAGACCAGTTCAGTGGAATTGAAGACTGCGCACGACCTGCAACTCAGTCTACCACAAGTATACCTTTTAAAAGGTAATTTTCATTAAACTTAACCATAAAAATTCAATTCCAAAAGAAAAAGCACCAATTCTTCAATTATTGCTTGTAATTCTCTGAATTACCCATACGGAAATTGCAAAAAATATCCAAAGTACACGGGAAAGTTTGTCAAAATTTCCCCAGAATCCTTCATTTCCATTTTTTGCAAATTTTATTCTTACCCTGGTCATTTTCACTGCTGAAATTGATCGTAACCTTTTTTCCGAGCATTAAAACCCTTCTATCATCTGAAACTTTTCTCAGAACCCTATTTTACCAGAGATATTCTCTAAAAATCCCTTGTTTCCAACAAAAAAATGCAGCAAACAGTCTAAGCTTGCTCTGTTCAATTAAAAAATGACAAAGAAACAAGTAACCCCTAAAGCAGGAGGTCCAAAGCCTCAAAAGAAAGCCTCTGCTAAAATCCCTCACACTGAATCTTCTAAAATTGATAAACCCACCCCTGCACTCATTGCTGATTCCACATAAGTGGTCAAGCCTGTCCAACCTCCAGTTATTTCACAAGAAAATAGTCCTCTAGTTGACCTTGATTACATAATACTAGACCCTTCAGTGGAATTCAATTTACTTGATGTCTATAACTGGTGTTTTGGTAAATCAGTAGAGAAAGATGACAAAGATATACCAGTTTGGGAATTCAATCTGCCAAAGTACATTGTTCCTCAAACTCATTCAGCCGCTAATTTTGTCAGATTGTGTCAGTTCTATTATCTTCTAGACTAGAGGTGCTTTGTTAATAGAGACAGAGAGGTCTTATTTTACATCAATGCAGAATCCATAAATTCTATGCTACAACTGAACCCTGATCCTAATGTTGCTTCATTGTCAATAGAGGATTTAACTCAGCTTTACTTAGACCTTGATTTTGCTTCTAAATTCAAAGTCTTCCAGACTTTTTGTCCCAAACAAGTTGACATCCCTAAGCTCAATCCTCCATTTGATACTTTTGATTTTCCAAATGAAACCAGACAAATTGTCTCCATGCTATCATTCATACTGGGATATAACAATGATGAATTCACTGATGTTGCTATACTAGGTTTTTTGTTGACTCTCAGTCCTTGCCGGTCTCCATCCATAGTGTACAATTTTGCTAAGTTCATTGCAGAAAACATGCACTATCAATTGTCCAGATTGTCAGAAGGAGTTTTTAGATATACCTCATATCTACTTCATCTCTTTTTATATTATCAAGCAGAAAAATTTCCTATTGAATTTCAGAAGATAGATCCAGAAGGAAATGTACTTTCAGTTGTGTTTTGGTCATCAATTCTAAGAAAATGGAACAGGAAATACAACTTTGCAGATTTCAATGACTTGTTTTTAGTGCTTGCTATGAATTTATTGAATAAAGAACAGACCCCTAGAATCAATGAAGAAACAAAGAGGATCCTACAGCTATCTGAGAGCTGTAAAACAGGGGATTGGTACTTATACAAGAGTTACACAGAGATCAGAGTATATGGTGCACTCTTGGCCCCATATAAATTTCCAAGATTTGTTACAACAAGAATATTTGCTTTAGAATATTTGAGGCAGCTGTTGAATGCAGATGAAGTTAATTTCATAGCTTCTAGAAAAAATACTGAGTTCAAACTAAAAAATCAAGTTGGGCCATTTATTGTGAATAACAGAGAAGCAACAAATGAAATTAATGTCAAGTTGAAAGAGTATAAATTCCCATATAGTTTTATGTGGAATTATGATCCTCAAGGTATTTTAAGCACGATGAGAGTGAAATGCAAGTTCTCTGTCTTCTTGCATGATCCCAAGCCCCAAATTGAAAAATATGCCAATAAACTTGAATGGGAGCCAAACACTTTATTTGATGATGACTCACAAAGCATGCAGGGAAACAGTGGAAAAGATAAGCAGGTTGATAAAACATAGGTGGTTACAGTGAACAAAGAATCTGAAATTCTTCATAAAAGAAGTAGAAAGGAAGATAGTTTCACTGCTGAAACTATTCAAGATAAAAGATTCTGAATTCCCTACAATAAGAAAAGTAAATTGACTAATGAAGAAAGGGATAAAGCTATCAATATTGAAGATAACAATGGTCATGAAACTGATGATGAAGCAACAAGGATAGTAACTGAAACACTTAAAGAGCTTCAAAATGTGCAACTTGGAGCCCAGCAGAAAGATACAGTCATGGTGGATAAACAAACAAAATTTGATATGCCATCTTCTTCTAAAGAACCTGACAATACAGAGTCAGATATTCAAATCAGGTTCAGACAAATCAAAGAAAAGAATGAAGAAATCAAAAGTGAAGCATATTCCAAATTCCTTAAAGAAAAGCCTAGGAATAAGGATAGACTCCTTTCAGCTTTTGATTATTCCTAAAATAAATTGGTGATGTCATTTCTCAAGCCTACAGTGGTTGATCCAAAATCTATTGCAGATTATTCAAAAATAGATCTTGAAGTTGATGTAGATGTTGTCCATGAATTGGACCAAATAGAATTTCATAGGAGCAACACAGAGATGTTATATTCTAAGATAGTCAATAAGACTATGAATTCTATCAGGCTTGAGAAAAAATTGATAAACCTCCAAACTCAAATGAAATTGGATAAAGCCTCATTATATGCCAATAATTTGAAGATCAAAGCATTAGAAGACTTGTTGATTGAAGCAGGAGCTGATCCAGATAACATTGAAGTTGCAAATTCTTTAATCAAACATAAAAATGAAGATATAGTTTCCCTCATAAAACAGCTAAAATTGCCTCAAATTGAAAATCCTCAGGCAAAAGAAATCCTTCAGCAGAAAATAGAGAATGATGAATTGAAACAACTTGTTCTTAAAATGACAGATCATATAAAAGAAATGGATAGTCAAATAGAAGCTTTCATGCAAGAGAATGAAAAACTGAAAAAATCTCAACAGGTTGTCATTCCTACAGTGATCCCAACTATAAGCACAGCTATTCCATCTACATTGGCAGAACACTTGGCACCACAAGGAGTACTGGAAACTGCAGTGCCAATTACTTCTCATGACATCTCTCCCTCTTCTTCGTCAACCTCACAGGTAAACATATTAGAAAAAAAAGCTGCCATAATCAGAGCCATGAAAGATATGTCAATTAAAGATAAAGAAGTACTTAGTTTGAAAGGCACTATTAAAAATCTGGAAACTTCCAAAAGAGATGCCTTGATTACTTCCAAAGGGCATGAACAGAGGGATGATAGATTACAAGAACAAGTAAAAATTCTTCAACAACAGGTGAATCTTACAGATCAGGTTGCATACATAAAAAATCATTTATGGACAAAAATCATTCAAGGAATTCACTCTCAATGGCCTTCTATTCAGATAATTTATGAGAAAAAAGAGTTGCTACAGGCTGCGAATGCAGAAATTGATAAAACCAAGAAATAAATTGAAAATAAGCCACCACAAGCAGTTCAACTCATAGCATTTTTGAACGGCAAGAATAGGGAAGAATTAGAAGAGTTGAAAATTGATGACAGAATAGAGGCCATCCTTCAAATTAAGAAAGTCTTGAATAAGAGAAACATGATGAATAATTTGGAATACAGGTTTAAAGATATGAACTTGGCCATCTCAAGATTTTGGGCCAAATAAAAAGTATTATCAAAAGCAGGTTTACCAGAAATTCATGCATTAAATGAAAAATTAATGCCACAAAAAGATTATGATTAGAAAATCAAAGCTTATGCTAAGGAGCAAGCTAAACATCCTTTGCCACAAGGATCTCCAAGTGGAAAAGTACTTCTTCAATATTTTGAAAATCTATTCTTTTTGGAAAATGAAATCAAGCATATGTTCACAGTAAAGCAAAACTTTGCCAAATATACAGAGGCTGATGAAAGTTACAGGAAATTGAAGAATATGAATATCCCCACTGCTGAACAGTGGCAAAAATTCACAGATCTGATGTGAATTTGACAAGTAAAGGACAGGAAAATCATATGAAAAATCATATTTTACTTTTACCTCGTTGTGAAAAAATCAGTGCCAAAGTGTATCAGGGTCAAAGTGTATCAGTAAAATCAAATTGTTACTGCTGATCATTTTTCAATTATAGCAGTGAAACAGTGAAAAGAAGAGATAAAGAGTATTAGAGCAGAAGCTAAAAAGGAAGAGTATTCTACAATTCACCATCCACGAAAAGATGTACCTAATGCCAGCAATGCTCACAGCACATCAAAAATCAGTTTAGATAAGATAAATCAGTTCTATTTTTCTTTGTAAAAGAGGACAGCTTGCAAATTGTTGTGTTATTGTCCCTCTTCTTATGTTCTCTTTCCTATTTTTCCTTAAAACATTATCTCAATTTCTAAGATATTTTGTAAACAATTTTTGTGTATAAATACTTCATAATTCGAAGTATTCAGGGTGGAATAAAATTTCTCAAGACTACTATAGTCATTTTGTTGGACATATTGAAGTTGGTGTGAGTCAATTAGCGAAGCAGCAGTCTGGAAACAAGTTCAGAGACATCATAACTAAGGATTCTCGTGGTGACAAGATAAGTCTCGTATTTTTCCCTGTTTTCAGTGTTATTCTTTAAAGTTTACAAACATTTATTTGATGTGTTTCTATTATGTAATGATCAACTAAGGAGAAATTAAACAGAATTAGTGATAATAAGCTCTATGTTTTAAACTAGTTGGCATTTTTATGTTTTCTACTTGATAACCGGACCATAGAATTCTTAATTGCTCTAGGTCCCAGTTTGATCCCCTTCTTCAATCCTCTTATCTGTAACTTAAGGATTTTTAAGTGCCCTTTTGTTCAGATTCCACCCATTCCATCATCAAAACCTATTCAAAGCCTTAGAAGGTCATCTATCCTGCCCTTAGTACATTTTCATCTTTAAGTCTTATTTCCTAGCTCTGCTTTCCTAGAGAGTTGACTCCATTGCCCAATGTTCTGGTTGATCCCTCTGGTTTACCTTGAAATACTTTTTATTCCTATCACACTTCTAAAAATCAATCCTATTGCTCACTCATAGCTAGCCTAAAACCCTTTACCAAAACAAAGCTAAATTTTAAGGAGATCACTCTCTAGAGCTCAGGAAGGCTAGATCCTGAATTCCCAAAGTGGTTCTTGGTTACCCCTGGTGTTCTTAACTACAAAAATCCCCATCCCACAACCTGAGAATTACTAGGGTGATAACATAGGGAGCGGCGGGGAAGCGTTAGCTCCCGAACGCTCCCCGGTGCGGAAAAAAAATCCTGACGGCAAATTCTAAATTTTTTTGGGAGGGAGGGGGGTTGGGTAAATAAAAGCCCTCCCCCTCCTCATTTGTTAGTTATTGTTGTTAGTTGGAGAGCAAGAGAGAGCTTGAGAGTTTGAGAGCAAGGAGAGAAGGAGAGCACAAGGAGAGAAGGAGAGAGCAAGGAGAAAGCTGCAAGAGAGCAAGAGGAGGATTGAAGGAGTTAGGACAAAGAGGTAGGACTTCTAATCTAGTTTTTTATTTTCTATATTGCATTTTTAAGTTGTTCAAAAATGAAAACTTGAATTTTTTTCTCAATGTTGCATTTTAGTGTGTTGACAAGTAAAAAATTGAATTGTTTTTTTTCTATGTTGCATTTCTTATTCCCATTTGGCATTCCTCCATTTTTTTTGCAGACTAGAAACTTGAAACATCATGGCTATATGGCTAGGGATTTTCTTCATGTTGGTTCCTTTCTTTGTAATAATGGTGTTGGAGAGTAGAAGAAAGAGGCCCATTAGAGAAGAGGAGGATGAAGAAGTGGGTTATAGTGGATTTGATGAAAATCTTGAAGAGGAGTATGCTGAGGAGGAAGGGGAGAGTGGAGAACATGAGGCCACAGAGACCCCAACTAAACAAGACCAAAGTCAAACACCATTATGGAAATATGTTCAGAGGCAAGAAGGAGGGAAAGGTGGTGGAACCACTAAATTTCTTTGCCCCCATTGCAATAAAGAATACACAGGTTCATACACCCGTGCCAGAAGGCACCTTTGTGGGAAAATGCCAGGGGATGGAGAGAAAAATCTAGGAATCAAAATTTGTGTAAGTGTGCCAACAACAGAGAGAGAGAAATACAGAAAGGAAGAGGAGGCTGCCCTACATAGATCTAAAAGATCTAGGGGTTTCATTGATTCTTATGCACCATCAGGTCCATCACATCATGGACAAAGAAGTCCATCAACTTCCACCCATGGCAGTGGATATGGAGGCACACCTGGACCAAACATCTCCTTAAGGTGTAGAACCATATCCAATTTCCTTGACGAAGGGTGTAGGAATGATGTGGATTCAAAAATTTTCCGGTTTTTCTATGCATGTGGAGTGCCATTCAATGTTCTTCGCTCACTTTATTGGCATGAAATGGTTTCTGCCATTAATGATGCCCCCAAAGGATACAGGAGCCCTGGATATAACAAGGTTAGAACCGTGGGACTTGATCATGAAAATGCTAAAATAAATAATTCTTTGGCTAGAATGACAAATTCTTGGAATGAGCATGGGGTGTCCATTGTATCTGATGGATGGACCAATGTAAAAGGAAAGCCATTGATAAGTGTTCTGGCTGTGTCTGTTAGTGGTGCAATATTCCTTTCAACATATGATTATTCAGACAAATTCAAGACTGTCATTAACATTGCAGAACCATTACTTGAAACAATTGAAAGTATTGGGCCATACAATGTCATCCAAGTCATCATTGATAATGCTGCTAACTGTAAGGCAGCAGGAGAAATTATTGAGGATAAATACCCCAACATATTTTGGTCTGGGTGTTTGGTTCACACAATGAACCTTTTGATGCATGATATCATTAAAAACAAACAACCTCAATTCAAATGGCTTGGTGATTTGTACAAGAGAGGTAAAAAAATGATAAAATTTATTACAAATCATAGCAATACCCATGGGTTTTTCCGTACTCACTCCAAATTGGAGTTGTTGAAGATAGCAAAGACTAGATTTGCTAGCTATTACCTCACCTTCAGGCGCCTTTTGAAGGTAAGAGAGTCATTGGCAGCCATGGTATCAAGTCCACACTGGCAGGTATTAAAGGACAGGGCAGCAACAATAGTTGACAGGCAAGGTTTTGAACATGTGGAGGAGACCGCCCTTGATCCTTTGTTTTGGGCACGTGTGAGGGAAATTTTGAATTTCACCAAGCCCATTTATCACATGATTCGCTTTTCAGATACAGATAAACTAGTGATTGGGGAGGTGTATGAGCAAATGGATAGCATGTTGGGGCAAACAAAAGATGTTGTTAAGGAAAATGATCCCAACTTGTATGCAATGATTCACGACTGTGTGTGTGCACGGTGGAATAAACTTAATGTTCCACTACATGCCTTGGCATATATCCTTATGCCAAAATACTACTCTCCATCTTGGTTGGGCCAACCTACACCTGGAGGTGGGGTTAGGATCAAACCTCACACAGATCCAGAGGTACAAGAGGGATACATGAAAGCATTAGACAAGTTGGTCCTCGACAGGGAGGAGTGTGCTAGATTGCGCCTTGAATTAGGCAGATACTTCAGTTGCACTGGTAACTTTGGTTCTTTCCATGCAATGGAAGACAGAGATAGATTTGATGCTCTCACATGGTGGGAAGCATATGGTGGCATGGGACTTTTGCCAAAGTTGGCAAAAAAAGTTCTCTCACAAGTTGTGAATACTTCTTCTGCAGAGAGGTGTTGGAGCACCTACAACTTCATACATAATGTGAGAAGAAACAAGCTGAATGAAAACCGAGCTGAAAGCTTGGTTTATGTGCATTACAACTTGAGGTTGTTGAGTCATTACTGTGATCGGGCATATGAGGATCAATCATATAAAGTTTGGGACAACAACCCAGAGGATGATAATTTGGAGGATGACACTGTACATATGGAAGAATTGGAAGAAGGACTTTTGAGGGATGATGATGAAGCAACAACAGCCATGCCACTGCCACACATAGGGCCAGTCCCACCATCCAGTAGCAGTGCGGGTGCCAGTGCTAGTGCTCGATATCCAACTATTCTTCCTTTGCAGATTCAACCTCCACCTACATCCTCACGTTGCCCTCTGCCTTCTAGTTATGGTCGTGGTACTCCTGAGAGTACTAGAAGACCACCATTGCCTTGTGGTTCTCACAAATTAGACATTTCTCGTGGGCATGGCAAGGGGCCAGCCAATAGATAAAATAGATTTGCTGTTTACTAGTCTTTTCTATTTTCTAGTAGTTTTTAACTTTTATAACTGTTGAACAGTTGAAACTTGACTCTTTCATATTTATTATGATAATTTTTGTAAACAATATATGACAATTTAAGTTTGAAGTTTGAAGTTGAAAGGTGAAACTTTGAAGTTGGCATTTATAAGTTTATAAGTCATTATGAATTATGAATATGATGCTTCATGAAAGTTCATTTCGTTTCATTTTATAACATTTTATTTCATGTTAAATATTCTTTGTTGTAATGGTTATTGGTTACACTTAGCTTACAAGTACAACTATGGTGATCAATGAATCAATGATGATAAATGTTATATATTGAATTTTGAAATCAATGAATCAATGATGATAAATGATATATATCAATGATGATAAATGTTATATATTGAAATTTGAAATCAATGAATCAATGATGATAAATGTTATATATCAATGATGATAAATGTTATATATTGAATTTTGAAAGCTTGAAACCTTAAGATTGATGATTCGTGAGACTCAAGAGTCAATATGTTGTATGTTTCCAACTTGTGGGCATGGTTGATGAAGATTATAACTTCTAGATGATTGATGTTATATGGTTCAATCTATGTTTTTATGTTTTTTATGTCTAATTCATCATTCTACATGCTTTTGTTGACATGTATGCATCAAAATATAAAAAAATATAAAAAATATATATATTTAAAAAAAACACTCCCCGAAACGCTCCGGACCGAGAGTTTTTGAAAATGGCGCTCCCGCTCCCGCTCCCAAGCAACCATGCTTGAGCTTCTCAACCCCCTTCTCCGTCAGCGCAGGTATCGCCGATATGGCCGGCTTGTAGTAGACCAAGTCCCCTACCTCAAACTGCCTCTCAACCCGTCCTCTATCATCATACAGTTTTTGTTGATTTTGTGTTGTAGCTAAGTTGTCCTTGAGGGCCCGGAGTATATCTTGGCTCTCTTGGATCCAATCCTTGGCCCTGGGGGCCTTACTAGCACCAAACATCACATCAGCAAAAGACAAAGCATGGTATCCATATAAAGCATAAAATGGAGACATACCAATGGACATATGATACGTCGTGTTGTAGCAGTACTCCCCCAAGTGCAACCATCGTAGCCATGCCTTCTGTTGCCCTATCACATAGTTTCATAAGTAGCCCTCCAGCTACTTGTTCACTGTCTCCATCTTCCCATCCGTCTGGGGGTGGTAACTGGTGCTTGGAGTCAACTTTGTACCCACCAACCGAAAGAGCTCCTGCCAAAAGCCGCCCATGAAACAGTTGTCCCGATCACTGACAATGGTCTTTGGGAGACCATGCAACCTGAAAACGTCCCTGAAAAACAACTCTGCCACCTGAGCTGCTGTGTACCGTGCTGATATGGCAAAGAAGTGTGCATACTTTGTCAGCCAATCAACGACTACAAAGATACAGGCCTTGCCCTGTACCGCAGGCAACCCTGTGATGAAATCCATCGATATGCTCTCCCACTTCCCCTCTGGAATGGGAAGAAGTTGTAGTAACCCTGCGGGATGGCTCATCTTCCCCTTGTTCCGTTGTCATACTTCGCACTCCCTAACATGCCTGAGTACGTCCTCCTTGAGGCCCTTCCAAGAGAACCTCTCTCTGATGGCCCTGTAGGTTTTGGTGAACCCCTGGTGGCCTGATAGTGGTGAGTCATGTGAGGCATGCAACACCTTCTCCTTGAGCTGAGAACCCCAGTCAAGAAGATCCAATCTCTGAAGTATATCACCTCATCCATCACCCTGTACGTGTCATCTGTAACCTGTTAGTCCAATATCTCACAGGCAAAACGGTCTTTGGAGTACTCTACCAACAATTGAGCCCTCCAATCCGTGTTAAAACTCATCAAGGACAACGTTGTCGGTCAGAGTGAGAGAGCATCGGCCACCACGTAGTTCTTCCCCTTGACATACTCAATGTCAAAATCATATGCCTGGATCTTGCTGACCCACTTCTGTTGTCTCTCCTGCAACTACTTCTGCTCTAAAAAGAACCGAAGGCTGTTGTGGTCAATCCTCACCCTGAATCTGTTCCCCACCAAGTACTGCCTAAACTTGGCCAGGGCATGCATAATAGCCAGCATCTCCTTGTCGTATATGGGATACAACCTCTCATGCGGCAATAGCTTTCTGCTCTCGAAAGCTATGGGGTGGCCTCCCTGCATCAAAATTGTGCCTACCCCCTCTCCTGATGCATCACACTCAAGGACAAAAGGCTGCGTGAAATTCGGCAACACAAGAACTGGGCAGCTACTCATCACCTCCTTGAGCCTGTCAAAGGGCCCTCTGCGTTGTGTCTGTCCAACTAAATACCCCCTTCTTCGTAAGATCTGTGAGAGGTTCAGCAAGTTGGGAGAATCCCTTGACGAACTTTCGGTAGTAGGTGCAGATGCCTACAAACCCCCGAAGCTCTGTCACGTTCTTCGGCTCTGGCCAATCCTGGATGGCCCTGATCTTCTCCTCGTGGACTCTCACTCCATCCACACCAATGATATGCCCTAGATAGAGCAGCTCTGTCAATCTGAACTCACACTTGGAAAGCTTAGCATAGAAATGTTGCTCCTCCAATATGCGCAACACAGTCTCAATGTGCTGCAAGTGCTCCTCCCATGTCTGGTTGTATATCAAGATGTCGTCAAAGAATACCAGCACAAACTTCCTCAGTTGACCACAGAAGATGTGGTTCATGCAGGACTGAAAGGTAGCTGGTGCATTGGTTAGCCCAAAGGGCATCACCAAGAACTCGAAGTGACCGTAATGACATCTAAAAGCGGTCTTGGGAACATCCTGGCCCCTCACACGAATCTGGTGGTACCTGGACCTCAAATCAATCTTCGAAAAGAACTTCGATCCCCTCAATTCATCCATCAACTCATCAATCCATGGAATGGGGTATCGGTTCTTCATGGTCTTTTTGTTGAGAGCCCGATAGTCAATGCACATCCTCAGTGTGTCATCCTTCTTCTTCACCAGTACGATAGAAGAAGCAAATGGGCTGGTGCTAGGACGAATGTGCCCCAGTGCTAAGAGCTCATGAATGGCCCTCTCAATCTCATCCAGGTAGGCCTTAGGATGCCTATAGGGTGTAGTGATAGCCTAGATGCCCTGCTCCAGCTCAATGGTGTGCTCAAACCCCCGATCTGGCGGCTGCCCTAGTGGTATATCTCCAAAAACCATGGCATATTTGTCTAAGATAGACTGCACATCTAGGTGTAAGGCCTGCCCTGTAGACCTTGCCTCCGAAGCACGCAGTTCCACTGCCCACTCTATATCTCCCTTCCGGAAGTCTGCCTCCATCCGGTGTGCTGATACTGTCTGTGGCAGATAACTGTGCATGCCCCGAATCATCTCGTGCTTCTCGGTCTTCTTGTCCGTCCACTCCATCTCCAAGGTCTCCCAATCTGTGGTGACCTTCCCTAGCGTGATCAACCACTGCACTCCCAGTATCACGTTGGTGTCCAGAATGTCCACCACAAATAAATGATCTGTCACAGTGTAAGTCCCCATAGTCACTGCCAAGGCTGGCACATACCTAGCACACTGCATGGTTCTGGCACCTGGAACCAGTACCGAAAACCCATCAAAGCTCTCTGTTGGTATGCTCCTCCGCTCTACCAACTATGCATCAATGAAATTGCGGGTAGCCTCACTGTCCACTAATACCGAAACATGTTGTCCTTGTACTGTACTTCGAACACGCAGTGTCAAGTATTTGGGAACCCCTCACAAAGAAGCAAGGACTCCCCCAGTAGGTGCAAACGCTGCCCCTCCCGCTCCTAGTGGTGGGGGTGGCGGATGATCTCCTCTCTGTACCGCACTGCTGCCCCCTGCCTCTATCTCCTCATACTCATCCTCTTCTCCGTCACTGTTGGAGAAAACCTCGATGTAGTGTGCCTTCCCAGCGACACAACGATGTCCTGGTGCCCATGGCTCCTGGCATGTGAAGCATAGCTTCTTCCGCCTCAGATCTCTCCTGGTCTCATCATCCAAAGGCCCTTGGCTCTGGTTCCCCTTTGGAGGCGGAACCCTCGTGTCCTTCCCCTTCGGCTGAAATGTCGGTCTCTGGGGAAAAGGGGCGCTAGTCCTGCGTAGGGCGTCCTGCAAATCCCGAGTCCTCCCAACTACGTCATGAAGAGTAGCTGGCCTCGTCGATCTAACTAACCCCCGAAGAGGCTCTGCCAATCCATCGATGAACATGTAAATCATCCTGGCTGAAGATAAGTCAGGCACCATCACGGAGAGTCTCAAAAACTCAGAAATGTATGTGTCTGGGCTCCCGGTCTACTTGAGCCTAGTCAACTCAACAAAGTGCTCCTCCGAATCCCTTCAATCAAATTGCTCTATCAGCCTCCGTGTAAACTCAACATATGTTGTCAACCCTGAGTGTCCCAGCGTGGCCAACCCATGGAACACCAATCATGGGCCTCACCCTCCAGGTGCAGCGCTACCACCTTGATGGCCTCTCCCTCTGCCATCTAATTGAGCTGGAAGTAAATATCCAACTTCTCCACCCAAGCCTTTGCCGAACACTTGGAGGATCCATCAAATGTCGGCAGAAAAAATTTGCCCACTGTATGGTGTACATTCCCATCCTGTGTGTATCTAGCCCCTCTATTCTGGTTGTGGGGTCCGTTGTCCTTCTTGAGCTGCACAAAGTCATGGAAAGTGAGAGCCTCACCAAACTCTCGCCCGTAGGACTGAAACTCGGCAAAATAATCCCCCATGTGAACCGGTTCTGGTTCCTGAGGTGTACTCTGCCCAATGTTGCGAGACGCCCCCGGCTCCGAGGCCGAACCGCGTCCGTGCGAATCGTACGGGATCGTGCCGAGACCGCGGATCGGCTCGAGCACGGTTCCTCGCTGCGATTCTGCCATTTCGGATCCGTACGCAGGGAATCGCGATTCCGTACCGCGGATCCGCGGTTCGTACGGCGGATCGCTGTACGGAACCGCCGCGGTTCCGGTACGGTTCCGTATGGATCGCGAACGGTTCCGTACCGCGGCGTACGGATCCGATTATGACACTTTAAAAATGCGCTTTTTTTTATTTTATTTTTTTATTTTTTGTGTTAGCTTGGTTAGTTAGTGAGTTAGCTTAGGGTTAGGGATGAAATGAAAAGCTTATAAGCTCTATTCTTCATCTTATTTGCTCACTTATGTTTTTTGAGAGCTTGGAGAAGAGAGGAGAAGAGAGCTTGGAGAAGAGAAGAGAAAGAGAGGAGAAGAGAGCTTGGAGAAGAGAGAGTTGAGGAAAGCTTGGAGGAGTGAAGGAGGAGGAGCTTGGAGGAGTAAAGAAGGGCTTCTATCTACAAGATCTAAAGAGGTAAGTGCAAACCCCAAACTCTCTCATTTTTTTTTGTCATTGTTTTTTGTATTTTCTCTCCTCCCTCTCCTACACTTTCCCATTCTTTCTTCTTGTACATTTATTTGCAGGTTGTCCACCATCTATATTCATACTCAAAGATGATGTTTCTTTGGGTTCTATGTATCATTCCCATCTTGGTTTTGATGATGGTAAGGGGGAGTAGAAATAGAAGAGGGGAACATGAAGAAGAAGAGGAAAGTGGTTACCATATGAATGACCCAATGTATGATGAGGAGGAAGGCTTTGAAGAGGAAGAGGATGATGAAAACATTGAATCACAAGATGGGAAAGTTGCATTAACACCCTTGTGGAACTATGTGACCAAACTTGAAGGGGGAAAAGGTGGTGGAAGCTACAAGTTTTTGTGCTCTCATGGTTGTCATGGAGGAAAACCATATAGCGGTTCATATACCCGTGTGAGGAGGCATCTTTGTGGGGTGATGGACAGTGATGAAAAACAGGGTGTTGTGGGGATAGCAATTTGCCCCAAGGTTTCAGCTGAACAAAGAAGAAAATACATCCAAATAGAGGAGGCTGCACAACAAAAAAATAAAAAACAAAAAACTCAATCTGACTCAAGTGCAACCTCTAAATTTGGTAGCTCATCTGCTCATGGTGGTTCTGCAAGTTCTGGAGGTAAAAAAACTATAGCAGATTTCCTTAATGTTGCTGGGAGGGATGATGTGGATGGAAAGATAGTCCGATTTCTTTGTGCTTGTGGTGTACCATTCAATGTGCTTCGCTCTCCCTATTGGCATGAAATGGTAAAGGGCATCAATGAAGCCCCAAAAGGATACAAGTCCCCCAACTATGAGAAAGCTAGAACAATGTTATTAGAAAGAGAAAAAGGAAAGGTTCAAGTAGCTTTGACACATTTTACAAATGAGTGGGTGGATAGTGGGGTATCTATTGTATCAGATGGGTGGACAAATATCAGAAACCAACATTTGATAAATGTTCTTGGTATTTCTGCTAGTGGTGCAATGTTTATTGCATGTCATGATTCCTCCTCTGCCAGTGCAACTTCCCAAAACATTGCAGATCTCCTATTGCAATCAATCAGAGATGTTGGTCCTAGTAAAGTGGTTCAAGTGATCACAGATAATGCAACAAATTGTAAGGGAGCAGGAAAAATTATTGAGCGTACTTATCCACACATATTTTGGTCTGGGTGCTTGGTGCACACATTGAACCTTTTGATGCATGATATTGTGAAGCATAAAGAATGTGGGTGGATTAATGAGCTTTACAAGAGAGGGAAGAAGCTCATTAAATTTATCACAGGGCATACAAGGGTAAACTACTTCTGTGGCACTTACTCCAAGTTGCAGTTGCTTAAACTTGCAAAAACCAGATTTGCAAGTTATTACCTCACCTTTAGGCGGCTAGTGAAGGTGAGACAAGCTCTAACTAATATGGTCACCGCTGAATCATGGGAGGAGATTAACACTGATAGAGATGGTGCTAATGCAGCAAAGGACACTATTCTTGACATGTTCTTTTGGTCACAGGTTTAATATGTTTTGCAATTCACCAAACCAATTTATTACATGATCAAGTTTGGCGATTCAGATAAGCCAATAATTGGGGAGGTGTATGAGCAAATGGATAACATGTTGGGGCAGATTAAAGACATTGTTGAGCCTAGAGATACCACCTTGTACAAATATATTCGTGCGGAGGTGGTAAAGCGATGGGATATGCTAAATATTCCATTGCATGCATTAGCATATGTATTGACACCTAAATATTATAGTCCATCATGGCTTTCTACAACAGCACCCGGGGGGGCGAGCAGGAGAAAACCACACCTAGATCCAGAGGTCCTACAAAAATATATGCTTGCACTGGATAAATTAGTCCCTGATGAGGATGAGGCACACATGGTACGGAAACAGTTGAGCAGCTATACACTTTCCACTGGTCCATTTGGGAGCATGCATGCTATTAGAGATCGAGAGAGTTTTTCTTCTATTGAGTGGTGGAACATGCATGGCGGTGCTACTCCACTTCTACAGAATTTGGCATTGCGGGTGCTATCACAGGTGGTAAACACTTCTTTTGCAGAGAGGTGTTGGAGCTCTTATTCTTTCATCCACAGTGTTAAAAGGAACAGGTTGAGTTTAGACCGGGCAGAGAGCTTGGTTTATGTTCATTACAACTTGAGATTGTTGTCCCATTATTGTGATGATGCAAAGAGCAACAAAGACCTTATTGTTTGGGACAAGAATCCAGAGGAGAGCAATTTGGAGGATGGAGTGTTGCGATTAGAGCAATTAGAGGATGCTCTTATCCATGATGATGAAGATCGAGTTGACATGCCACCCCCCACTAGTGCCTTGGTTCCTAGGTCCCATGGTTCAACACCAACAACAGGGGCTTCGTCTTCAGCAACTGTAGTGCCATTGCCACGGCTTCCACAGCCACCATCTTCTTCATTGCCACCACGTGGAGGCGCACCATCACGTACTGTTCGTGGTGGAAGGAGGAGAGATGAGTAGATATTTTCAATGTTCACAGTGCACACTTTACTGCTTTTGTCATAGATTATCATTACACTTGTAGGCTTGTTGTGAATTTGAACTTTTTTGTGTTGGTGGTGGCCAAGTGGCCTATTTTGTAAACATTATTATTTGAATTTTGGACATGACTAATGTTGACAGTTGCTCACTTTAGCACTTATAATATGCTTTATGTTTTATAATATAGTTAAATGCTTTATGTTTATCATTTATGTTTTATAGTATGCTTAATTTTTAAATGTTTTATGTTTTAAAATTTATAGTATGCTTAAAGCCTTAAATGTTTTAAATTTTTATCATGCTTAAATGTTTTAACTTTTAACTTTTATGTTTATCATTTATGTTTTATAGTATGCTTAAATGTGTTATGTTTTATAGTATGCGGCATGCTTAAATGTTTTATCATGATTCATGCTTAATTATTTGATGTATGTTTGCAATTGCTAGGATCTAGAATCTAGATTCTAGATTTATGATGCTCGAATAATTAATTATTGATGTACAATGGAATCATGGATGTCATATCTATCTTGATTTATGTAAGAATATGCATGTTTTCATGTCTTCTACAACTAATATGGTATTTGGGATTGTTGTTTTGAATATAAATGCAAAAAAATATATATATATACTAGACGCTTCCAAAACGCTTCGCTTCCTAAATTTTTGGAAAATGACGCTTCCGCGTCCGCTTTAAACGAAAAATCAGCAAAGCAGATAAACTTACGTTTACAGCTTGTGCACTCTCCACCTGCCCCCATGCCTGTAGCTAGAAATGTGGGCATCGTGGAACGTGGGGGAGTCAGTGATGCCATCTGTTGCGCTGTGAGGTGCCCCTGCAAGTGATGGGATGTGTCAGACCCTTCTCCGGTGTGGAAACCCCTTGGGGTTTCACGCTGTCTCTGGTCTGCGGTGAACTTTTGTCCCATCTCCTCTATCCTTCTCGACAACTCCTGCACAAACTTTAGGAGAAGTTCCCCAAACTCCTTCCCTTCATCTTTCTCCTCTGCCATGGGTTCTTCCTCTTCTGTGTCCACTACCGAAATGCGGTCACCTTCCCCAAAAGTGGCCTCAAGCTGCCTCTCTTGGTCCTTATACCTCCTTCCCCGGTAAGTGATGTATGGTTTACCTGCTGGTGTCATAGACAATCTGCTCCATGGGTTGAGCCAAGTCTATGAGCTCTGATACCACTGTAATATTCCAAGTAGAAATAAACAGCAATATATAGCAACATAAACATGAAACTACAGCCAATAGAGACACATCATACATAGACTGCAAAATATGGAGAACCCTGAGCCATTTTATTATATAACTGAAAGTGAAAAGAGTACAAAGGTGATCAGAATGATGGCACCTTGGCCTACACAAGGAAGCTAGAGATACTCTCAAAAATGCCCCCGAAATGGTTGATCTATCAATGATTGCGTTATCTCCAAAAGGTTGTTGCTGCTGCTACTGGAATAAGATGGTTCTTGGGGTTGTTCCCCTGCTTAGAAAAATGTGGGACTTTGGATATGAGCTCCTCACTCAATACCCAGAAAAGCCCAGAAAGGGTTTCCAGAATGGATGACCTCGGAAAATCACCTCCCTAGAGAAATCACGTTGTCCCTGTGAAATACGTTGGCCCTGAAGATGTCTCTACAAATGATGGCCTCCTCAGATAAAATGATGGAATAGCTAAGGGCTGATCCCTCCTCACTATTCCGAGTTGAATCCCCTGATAAATCTCAGCTCCCGGCACTACCTCCTCCAAGAACTGCGTGGTCTCTCCTCAAGACTGCGCTGCCCAAGCAAGTGCGTAATCCCAGTTGTAGATGCTATGGCTCCCACCTAAAAATCCAATGATAGAACTCCTCACTCGAGCAGGCACTCGAAGTCCCCCAGGGCTGAGGTTGGGATCTCTGCTTGGAAACCCCTAGCGTGCTAAACAGCACTTGCAGACTTTGCTCAACAGCAAAAGCGTGCTCAATGTCAATAGACAAAACAAAGATGCATAATCGAATGAGCAAATGAAGGGCCTCTCTCCCTCTTTATGCTTGGAGTGCCTTTCTCTCCCCAAGGCCCCACCAAAACTGCACTGTCCATCCACCTCTGCGCTGCCTTGGACCCACGCTGCCCATGCTGCCACTATTTCCACGCAGTCACTTCGACCCCTTGGGCCCCACGATGTTAATTGAAGGTGCTCAAGTGACTTTAGGAAGTGTTTTATTTCCCCAAGTGTAGGTTGAATGTCTCCTAACCCACTTTATTAACTGACTTTGACTTTATAAAGTAAATTGGCCAAAAATAAATACTACCAATTAGCTGCTGCTAATTGGGACTATTACATGTAACCTGTTTGTAATGACATATACTCATCCAAAAGCCCAACAATTATTTAGATGTTTACAAAACATAAAAAGGAGCTTTAATTGCAAAACAAAAAATATCAGGAACCAAAAAGCACATGATCCCGAGGAGAGAGCTTTTAATCCAAAATCAAGATTGGAGGAGAAAGAAGGCACAATGGCTGTACATATATCATATTAGCCCAACTGGCAATCCATCAATATATCTACAGATACAAAATTTCTATTAAAGTCAATTGCAATTTCCATCTTTTGAAGTCCCATAAATGAAATATGTAAGCACTCAGGTTATCCTCTTTCGATAGCATTTCAAACTGAATGATTAGAAACATCAATAGTAATATTTTAGAAGTCACATGCATTTCTGACAGTACCAAAGGAAATTCTCCATCATCTTTCCTTAAGGAAACAACATAGTGTGTTGATTACTTACCTTCAGGCCTGCTGGTGAAAGAACCATAAGATCTTTTATTGGCCTGTATTCAATACCAAAAATTCGCTGAACCCCATCTGTCATGGATAACTTGAGGCACCTTCTACATCCAGCAGGTGTTTCCTTGTACCTCTCCCTAAGAGGGGAACTCAAATTAACAATTTCATCCACCTGCGACTCTTGCAATTCAATATTTAGAGAAAGACAAACAATCTAGCAAGCCTGAAGTAATAGCTTCCTTCCTATGACCACTCAACAAAGGGATCGAAATAATGAAAACATTCTTGATGGAATTCAGAGTCTTGCAATGATTTCCATGACATAACATGAATGAAAGAACTCCATTTGACTACCACTTTCAAAATTAAATATAAGCATTTCAATAAATAATCCTGATATATCGAGAACTTTGTTTACATTTGACTCGAGCCAAGAATTTATTTAAATTGGTTTAAAAACAGTTGACCTTTACTGGCTAAAATTGGTAAAACTGTTCAAGAGGTGAGAGAAATCTTATGATCTAAATCATCCAAAACATCAAAATATAAACTGAATACACCAAATATAAATGGGGAACACAGCTCCCAAGTGAAATGATGATTACCGATGGCACAGAAACTCCTGTGGAACAGTATGATATATCCCAAAAATCCATAAGGTAAAAATTCAAAAAATCATTTACTAGTTTGTCCATCAATGGCTATAATAATCACCTATATATACTAACTCTCATTCGTTACTCATGTGGGCCCAACTCTGATAACACTTGTTATGATCCAATTTACCAGGAATAACTAGAAAAATATGAAATGTGCCAAAAATAGAAGGTGGGCACAGCTCCAAAGTGCAATAATTATGATTAGTTGCACAGAAACTATTAATAATTTAATTCTAATAAACAGAAGAATGTCTTTCACTAACCCAAAAAGCAACAATATAAAATAATCATATGCAATTGTCTTTGTAAATGAATATAATAATCCCCTATATGTTAATCCTCACTCATGACCCATGCACCTAGTTCTAGGCTGACCCACTATTTACTTATGCAAATGATCCTTTAAATTGGCTAGTGGGTTACAACTTACGACTCATAACAGAGGAACCATTATTCAGATCATCTTAGCAGATAAGAATCGTGTCCCCTGGCTATATCAACTGTTTGTAATCATCCATGAAGCAATCTAAGTGCATTACATATTATTGGTGCCCCTTTAAATGAAACATGTTCTCAAACATAATTAAGATAAGGCTTCTGGTCGAGATATTTTGAATAATCTTCACTTGTGAGTAGTTGCGGGATGTTGCACCCATTACTAACCTCAGTGTATTTTCTTGTATTTTAGGGTAAGTACTAAGGTCAGACTAGTCTACTCCTTTGGGCAAGTGTATTAACCCTGGTGGAAGGGTATAAATAAACCACCTCCCTCATTTGTAAGATCATCTCATTCAAGCGAGTTTAATTACTTGTTTGCCTAATGTCAATTAGAGTAGAGAGTCAGAGACGTAAGGGTTCTACTGGCCCAAGTGCTAAGGCAAGCAGAGGGACCCACAAGACAACCACTTTAGAAGAATATTAATTTATTAACTATTTCCTAAAGTTGGACTTCGAAAACATTAAAAATTTCTAAGTTAACTATGATTAATCTCAGCCCTTCATCGCAATCTAACCTAAGCCGTTGAAAGTGATTTTAGGCTTTGGGTCGAAATTATAAGAGGAGATAGAGTGATTAAGTGGCAAGTCGGTTGAGCACAAGTGGTGTGTCATATCAGCGAAAGGAAGAGTCCAGCCTTCAACAGATCGTCATGTTACAGCATCTGGGAAGGAGAGATCGAGTAAGGAGCAAATTTCCTGATCTCAGACAGCCTTACCGCAGCCTCCAACTCGCACATGTCACAGCAAAGGAAACCCTGTGCATCCGTTCTATTCGCACAGGGCGCAGACAGCCACACCTACGCAATTGTACGGCAAATCCATTGCGTGAGAGGGGGATCAATCTATCTCAAAGCTGATCAGTTATTTGTCTATGGAGAAACGAAAGTTTTCCCTTGTTGTAATTTTCTGAAGAAAATCCTCTTGCTGAAGATAATAAAAGACACACAGAGTTGCAGGTTTTCCCCAGAGTTGGGGTTTCCAGGGCAAGGTTGCGGGGAAGCTTCCCCCCCCCCCGGAACCCGCTCCCGAAACGCGCTCCGTTCGGGAGCTTTTTGGGAGCGCTCGGGAGCGCACTTTCGAGCCTGTAAAAGCACTCCCTGCCTTTTGGGAAGCGTTTCAGGGAGCGCTCGTGAGCGAACGCTCCCTGAGCGCTTCCCCCATTAAAAAAATGCTTCGGGAGCATTTTTTTAATGGGGGAAGTGGTCGGGGAGCGTTCGCTCCCGAACGCTACCCGACATGAGAAGCGCTTCCCACCACGCTGAAAAAATATTGGCGTCAAATTTGGATTTTTTTTTGGAAATGAGAGAGGGGGGTTGGGTAAATAAAAAGCCCACCCCTCATTTTATTTTTATCGTTTTAGTTGAGAGTGAGAGAGCAAAGAGGAGCAAGAGGAGAGCAATTTGGAGAGCAAGAGGAGAAGAGCGATTTGGAGAGTTGGAGAGCGGAAGTGCCAAGGAGAGAGCAAGTTTGAAAGCAAGAGGAGGATTGCAAGAAAGAGGTAGGTCTTCTAATCTAGTTTTTTATTTTCGAGGAATTGTTTTTAAATTGTTCAAAAATGAAAACTTGATTTTTTTTCTCAGTGTTGCATTCTAGTGTGTTGAAAAGTGAAAAATTGCATTGTTTTTTTCCTATGTTGCATTTCCCATTCCCATTTGGCATTCCTTCATTTTTTTTGCAGGCTAGAAACTTGAAACTTGAAACATCATGGCTATATGGCTAGGGATTTTCTTCATGTTGGTTCCTTTCTTTGTAATAATGGTGTTGGAGAGTAAAAGAAAGAGGCCCATTAGAGAAGAGGAGGATGGAGAAGTGGGCTATAGTGGATTTGATGAAAATCCTGAAGAGGAGGAGTATGCTGAGGAGGAAGGGGAGAGTGATAAACATGAGGCCACAGATACCCCAACTAGACAAGACCAAAGTCAAACACCTTTGTGGAAATATGTTCAGAGACAGGAAGGAGGGAAAGGTGGTGGAACCACTAAATTTCTTTGCCCCCATTGCAATAAAGAATACACAGGTTCATACACCAGTGCCAGAAAGCACCTTTGTGGGAAAATGCCAGGGGATGGAAACAAAAATCTAGTAATCAAAATTTGTGTCAGTGTGCCAGCAACACGGAGAGAGAAATATAGAAAGGAAGAGGAGGCTGCCCTACAGAGATCTAAAAGATCTAGGGGTTTCATTGATTCTTATACACCATCAGGTCCATCACATCATGAACAAAGAAGTCCATCAACTTCCACACATGGCAGTGGATATGGAGACACACCTGGACCAAACACCTCCTTAAGGCGTAGAACCATATCCGATTTCTTTGACGAAGGGTGTAGGAATGATGTGGATTCAAAAAAAATCCGGTTTCTATATGCATGTGGGGTGCCATTCAATGTTCTTCGCTCACCTTATTGGCATGAAATGGTTTCTGCCATTAATGATGCCCCCAAAGGATACAGGAGCCCTGGGTATGACAAGGCCAGAACCGTGGGACTTGATCATGAAAGAGCTAAAATAAATAATTCTTTGGCTAAAATGACAAGTTCTTGGAATGAGCATGGGGTGTTCATTGTATCTGATGAATGGACCAATGTAAGAAAGCCATTGATAAGTGTTTTGGCTATGTCAGTTAGTGGTGCAATATTCCTTTCAGCATATGATTATTCAGACAAATTCAAGGGCGGCATTAACATTGCAGAACCATTACTTGAAATAATTGAAAATACTGGGCCATACAATGTCATCCAAGTCATCACTGATAATGCTACTAACTGTAAGGCAGCAGGAGCAATTATTGAGGATAAATACCCCAACATATTTTGGTCTGGGTGTTTGGTTCACACAATGAACCTTTTGATGCATGATATCATTAAAAACAAACAACCTCAATACAAATGGCTTGGTGATTTGTACAAGAGAGGTAAAGAAATGATAAAATTTATTACAAATCATAGCAATACCCATGGGCTTTTCCATACTCACTCCAAATTGGAGTTGTTGAAGATAGCAAAGACTAGATTTGCTAGCTATTACCTCACCTTCAGGCGCGTTTTGAAGGTAAGAGAGTCATTGGCTGCAATGGTATCAAGCCCACACTGGCAGGTATTAAAGGACAAGGCAGTGATAATAGTTGACAGGCAAGGTTTTGAACATGTGGAGGAGACTGCCCTTGACCCTTTGTTTTGGGCACGTGTGAGGGAAATTTTGAACTTCACCAAGCCCATTTATCACATGATTCGTTTTTCAGATACAGATAAACCAGTGATTGGGGAGGTTTATGAGCAGATGGATAGCATGTTGGGGGAAATAAAAGATGTTGTTAAGGATAATGATCCCAACTTGTATGCAATGATTCACGACTGTGTGTGTGCACGGTGGAATAAACTCAATGTTCCACTACATGCCTTGGCATATATCCTTATGCCAAAATACTACTCTCCATCTTGGTTGGGCCAACCTGCACCTGGAGGTGGGGTTAGGATCAAACCTCACACAGATCCAGAGGTACAACAGGGATACATGAAGGCATTAAACAAGTTGGTCCCCGACAGGGAGGAGTGTGCTGCATTGCGCCTTGAATTAGGCAGATACTTCAGTTGCACTGGTAACTTTGGTTCTTTCCATGCAATGGAAGACAGAGATAGATTTGATGCTCTCACATGGTGGGAAGCATATGGTGGCATGGGACTTTTGCCAAAGTTGGCAAAAAAAGTTCTCTCACAAGTTGTGAATACTTCTTCTGCAAAGAGGTGTTGGAGCACCTACAACTTCATACATAATGTGAGAAGAAACAGGCTGAATGAAAACCAAGATGAAAGCTTGGTGTATGTGCATTACAACTTGAGGTTGTTGAGTCATCACTGTGATCGGGCATATGAGGATCAATCATATAAAGTCTGGGACAACAACCTAGAGGATGATAATCTAGAGGACGACACTGTGCATATGGAAGAATTGGACGCAGAACTTTTGAGGGATGATGATGAAGCATCAGCAGCACCACAGCGACCACACACAGGGCCAGTCCCACCATCTAGCAGCAGTGCGGGTGCCAGTGCCAGTGCTCGATATCCAACTATTGTTCCTTTGCAGATTCAGCCTCCACCTACATCCTCACGTTGCCCTACGCCTTCTAGTCATGGTCGTGGACGTGGTACTCCTGAGAGTACTAGAAGACCACCATTGCCTCGTGGTTCTCACAAATTAGACATTTCTCGTGTGCGGGGCAAGGGGCCAGCCAATAGATAAAATAGATTTGTTGTTTAGTAGTCTTTTCTATTTTCTAGTAGTTTTTATCTTTTATCGTTGTTGAACAGTTGAAACTTGACTCTTTCATATTTAATGACAATTTAAGTTTGAAGTTTAAATTTGAAAGGTGAAACTTTGAAGTTGGCATTTATAAGTTTATAAGTCATTATGAATTATGAATATGATGCTTCATGAAAGTTATATGGTGATCAATGAATCAATGATGATAAATGTTATATATTGAAATTTGAAATCAATGAATCAATGATGATAAATGTTATATATCAATGATGATAAATGTTATATATTGAATTTTGAAATCAATGAATCAATGATGATAAATGATAAATATCAATGATGATAAATGTTATATATTGAAATTTGAAATCAATGAATCAATGATGATAAATGTTATATATCAATGATGATAAATGTTATATATTGAATTTTGAAATCAATGAATCAATGATGATAAATAAATTATGATATATATCAATGATGATAAATGTTCTATATTGAAATTTGAAATCAATGATGATAAATGTTATATATTGAATTTTGAAAGCTTGAAATCTTCAGATTGATGATTCGTGAGACTCAAGAGTCAATATGTTGTATGTTTCCAACTTGTGGGCGTGGTTGATGAAGATTATAACTTCTAGATGATTGATGTTATATGATTCAATCTATGTTTTTATGTTTTTTATGTCTAATTCATCATTCTACATGCTTTTGTTGACATATATGCAACAATATATATATATATATATATATATATATATATATATATATAAAAACGCTCCCCGAAACGCTCCGGACCGAGAGCTTTTGAAAATGGCGCTCCTGCTCCCAAGTAACCTTGTTCCAGGGTATATCTTGTGTTCTATCACTATGTGTGAGATGTGATTGTCTTATGATTTATTTATTTATTTTTCGTTGTGCATGCTTGTGAAAATTCCTATAACTGCAGAATTGAGTAGTATTCTCCTAACTTTACAGATTTTTGTCTTCTGTAATTATTATTATTACGGAAAATAGCGAATAAACCACATTGCAATTCTTCACCAATTAAAATATGTTGCGGAGATAAAAACAAGAACTGAGAAATAGATGCACACACACACTAAAATTGACATTGTTATTTAGGACTAAACGTCCCCCGAAAAACCCCAAAGCCAGTGCAGCAGATATGGGTTTATTTAATTATGCAGCAATTTGAGAAAATTATTACAACTAGTTGTTGACTGGCAAACCTCGGGAAATATACTAGAGATCCAAGATCTCCTCTACACATCAACTCAGCCTCCTCTGGCCTGCTCACACCCCACATTGGCAACTCGCGCTGCTGCCTGAAATGTGCACTATTGACTCTGAGTAATTCGCATAACCCCGAAACTGACTATGAATGAGTCATTCTACATCCCTCTGCCTCTAGAATGAATTCACTCTGCCTTCTGGAACTGGATCTGGCCTATGGCAACTGAACAAACCCTCTTCCGGCAACCCGCACTAGGGTTTCTTGTGAAAATTCCTAGATCCTAGATCTGGAATCCCTACAGCAACAAGTTGAACTACTTCTACTACTTGCAAATCTGATTTAACAAGTTATTTAAACATTACTTCTAAAAATATTGAAGCAGTTACTGAAGCAGCCTTCACCCATTAAAATATTTGTGAAATCAAAAACCTGCACAAGAAAAATAACACACACATAAGATACCATTGTTTTTGGACAAACGTCCCTGGAAAAACCCAATGCAGGAAAACCGATGCAGCAAATCTGAGGGTTTTATTTATTGAGTAGCAATTAAACTGGATACAACTCTAATTGTCTCACCGAACAAATCAGTTTTCGAGAATACTGACAGAGAAAGAAATCAGTGAGTATACCTCACTCTGCAAGTCCCAGATAATCCGGAAGCTAAACTGACCAAACCCCAACTCCCTCTAAGCAGTAGTTGCGTAGGCCTGTGTGGGATCAGATCTGGAACTGCGTCACCCCTTTTGCGTGATCTTTCAACCCTTCCAGAAAATCGATCCAGCCCTCCCGACTCAGATCTAGATTTCCCCAACTGAAAATCGGACTTTCTGTTGAAGAACTACTCTACCTCTGCGTGGCCCCTTCTGGGTGTTGCATCACTCACTCTTGGCCCTGTGCAGCCTCCTTTTCGTCTTCCTCTGCCTCTTTATTGTTGATCCTTGGCCCCAGAGAAAATTCTCTTGCCAAAATCGTCGTTGCCCCTCGACTGAAATCAAGAATCACTTAGATCGAAGTTTTCGTCTGAGCACTACTCCGTCGGAAAATTCGATCACTAGATTCTTTTGGTGTATCTTACAAATAACCCTCAAGTCTTCCTTTATAGCCTTGTGTTTGAAAATTCAACGGTCGAGATTAGATCTCCAATCGACGACTAAGATTATATTAGACTTGATCTGCTTTATCTGGAAGTTTCACCCACAGTTTACATTAATATGATTAATTACTTTAATTTCCTAAGTTAGACTTAGGGTCTTTATTAAAAATAATTATTTTTTCTCATAAAATTCTTTCTAGGTGGAATTTCCCAAAACGATTTATGGGTTATCTGTAATGCATGTGTCTAAGCCTCTCCACAAAGTTTAAGACTTAGAACACATCCGATGCTACCAAAAATCAACACTCCCTCTTAGCGAGGAATGTGTTCTAATAGATATGCCATTCTGCACACTGCTCTGATTCTGAAGCATCTCTTTTTGCGTTGCTGAAGTCCGACATGCTGCCCATCAACCTCTACGTTGTTGTTGCACTATACTGTTGCTGACCCTGCCACAATCAACACTGCATCCGTACTGCACCTCCTTCTCAAATGTTGCGTCTGTACTACACCTCCCTCTCAAATGTTGCATCCGTTGCTAGCACTGCCACTGCTAACTCTGCACTGCAACTCATCTGCTGAGAGAAGCAACTGAAAAATATTCAAAATATATGAACAAGTGTTCAGGGTGCATCTCGATGCTGAAACACTAATTGCTGCTAGTCTTTGCGTTGTCCCTCTAAAGTACTACGTTGTTGTTGCTTTGCACTGCGTCCCTCTGCATTGCAGCAACTTCACTCTGCATTGCTCAGATGTTAACATTGCTAACCACTGCATCTATCCTTTCTGCACTCCTCTGCACCGACTGAAAACTCCTCCAGCCTGCTACTGTTGATCATGGGCACCCGTAGCAAGGTTGTGATCCGAGAGGTTGACTCCTCCAGGATGTTGCCCAGCTGAAGTTCTTGCAAACTTACAGCTCAATGTCGCCCCATCTCCCTCCTGGAGATGCGTGAGCACTCATAGCATAGTCATCCTCATCGATCTTCGCGGTTGGAGCCTTCAGATCGTGCTTCTCGTCCTTGTCCTTTTGCCTCAAAGGACACTAGGAAGCGTAGTAACCAAGTTCACCACACTTGAAGCACTTGATCTTCGAGATGTCTTTATTACGTTTTCGCTGCTCCTACTGCCCTTTGGATGCAAGGGTTGCATCTTCATCCTCTTGCTTCACCTTCGTTCCACTGCCACTGCTACCGTCAAGTTTGCACTTGACCAAGTCTCTCCTTAGCTCTTCTTGTTGAAGAGCAGCCTACATCTCTTCCCAGTCTGGCAAGGTTGCCCTATCCAGGATACTCTGGACAAATATCTGCCAATCATCAGTGACTGCATTCAATGCCAGTCTCACCATCGTTGTAGGAGAAGGGGTGGACGCCACGGCTGCATGTTGGTCATGGATTTCCTGAAGTCTAGTCAGGAATGAAATAATGTGATCCCCTTTCAGCATCTGCGTTATCCTCAGTTGTTGCTCCAAGTACATCTTTTGTTGCTCGGAAGATCCCTGATATAGTGTGGCCAAGGCTTCCCACATCTGCCTGGTAGTATCTTTGCGAGCTATATCAGACACTATATGATCGTTGAGTCCATCCAGGAGTGGCCTTTTTGCCTTTGCCATATCAACCTTGTACTTCTTCAACGGATATGGATCTGCAGGGACAACTACCGTGCTTTCCAAGAAAAGCTTGAGATCGTACTCATCTAGAAGACAAGAGATCCTTGCCTTCCAAATCACATAGTTGGAGGCTCCCTCCAACCGGTCCTGATCTCTAAGCCCATGAGCTGCCATGGTCGTCAATTCTATCGAACCTGCTCCTCTTCTTCCCCTTGTGCGTAGCGTTGGACAGGCTTACGTACTCCTTGAGGAGCTCATAGATCTGTTGCCCAAATCTACTGCTCAGATCTTGGAAAAACTGAAATTCCCCGACTAGGAACTTCCTGAGAGAGAAAATTCCCTCACTATGTTTCTTATTCTTCTGAAGACTTTCCGCCCGGGAAAATCAAAATCTACCTGCAGAAACTGCGTCCCACGAGCTCTGCACTGAGGTTCTGCGTTGCTCCCTCTAGCTCAACAAAATTCTAATCTGGAGATCTTACCTCTCTGTCAACTCACTCAAAGATAAATCTTCCCAGAAACTTCAGCTCTCCGACCCTGGACTGAACAATCCCTCTGGGGATTCGAATTGCTCCTTTCTGAAGCTTTTCGGCCTCCGTTTTTGCACTGGATTTTCTCTCCCTGTTTCACAATACACGCTCTGATACCATGTGAAAATTCCTAGATCCTAGATCTAGAATCCCTACTGCAACAAGATGAACTACTTCTCCTACTTGCAAATCTGATTAAACAAGTTATTTAAAGATCACTTCTTAAAATATTGATGCAGTTACTAAAGCAGCTTCACCCATTAAAATATTTGTGAAAACAGTAATCTGAGCAAGAAAAATAACACACACAGAGGACACCGTTGCTTTTGGACAAAAGTCCCCGGAAAAACCCAATGCGGGAAAACCGGTGCAACAGATCTTAGGGTTTTATTTATTAAGCAGCAGTTAAATTGGTTACAACTCTGATTGTCTCACCAGACAAATCAGTTTCAGAGAATACTGATAGAGAAAGAAATCAGTGATTATAACTCACTCTGCAAGTCTCAGTTGATCTGGTAACTGAACTGACGAAACCCCAGCTCCCTCTGCGCAGTTGCTGCATAGACCTGCATGGGGTCAGATCTGGAACTACATCACCCCTTCTGTGTGATCTTTCAGCCCTTCTGGAAAAATCGATCCAACCCTCCTAGCTCAGATTTGGATTCCCCAGCTGAAACTCATACTTTCTGCTAAAGAACTGCGCTGCCTTTGCATGGGGCCTACGTGGCCCTGCGTCACCCCTGTTGGGTGTTGCGTCACTCACTATGGGCTCTGCGCAGCCTCCCCTTTGTCTTCCGCTGCTTCTTTGTTGTAGATCCTTGGCCCCGGAAAAGATTCTCCTGCCAAAATTGTCTTTGCGCCTCAACTGCAAACAAGAACCACTTAGATCAAAGTTTTCGTCCAAGCACTGCTCCGTCAGAAAATTCGATCACTAGATCCTTTCGGTGTATGATGTATCTTACAAATGACCCTCAACTCTTCCTTTATAGCCTTCTTGTTGAGAATTCAACGTCCGAGATTAGATCTCCAATCAACGGCTAACATTATATTAGACTTGATCTACTTTATCTGGAAGTTTCACCCACAATTTACATTAATACTGGTTAATTATTTTAATTTCCTAAGTTAGACTTAGGGTCTTTATTAAAAATAATTATTTTTTCTTATAAAATTGTTTCTGGGTGGAATTTCCCATAACGATTTCTGGGTTATCTGTAATGAATGTGTCTAAGCCTCTCCACAAAGTTTGAGACTTAGAGCACATCCGATGCTACCAAAAATCAACACCCCCTCTTAGCGAGGAATGTGTTCTAACAAATATGCCTTGCTACATACTGCTCTGATTTTGAAGAATTTCCTTTTACGCTGCTGAAGTCTGACATGCTTCCCATCAACCTCTGCATTGTTGAAGTCTAACATACTTCCCATCAACCTCGGCGTTGTTGCTGTTGTACCACTGCTAACGCTGCCACGATCAACACTACATCCATACTGCAACTCCCTCTCAAATGTTCCATCTGCTGCTAGCACAGCCACTGCTAACTTTGCACTGCAACTCAGTTGTTGAAAGAAGCAACTAAAAAACATCCAAAATAGTCGAACAAGTGTTCAGGATGCAGCTCGATGTTGAAACATTGACTGTTGCTAGCCTCTACGTTGTCCCTCTGAAGTAGTGCGTTGTTGCTGCTCTGCACTGTGTCCCTCTGTGCTATTGCAACTCTGCTCTGCATTGCGTTCCTTTGCGTTGTTGCAACTCTGCTCTATGCTGCTAACCACTGCATTTGTCGTTTCTGCACTCCTCTGCACCAACTGAAAACTCCTCCAGCCTGCTACTGCTAATCATGGGCACCCATACCAAGCTTGTGATCTGAGAGGTGGACTCCTCCAGGATCCCGCCCAGTTGAAGTTCTTGCGAACTTACAACTCAATGTCGGCCCATCTCCCTTCTGGAGATGCGTGAGCACTCATAGCATACTCATCCTCATCAATCTTCGCGGTTGCAGCCTTTGGATCGTGCTTCTCGTCCTTGTCCTTTTGCCTCAAAGGACACTGGGAAGCGTAGTTACCAAGTTCACCACACTTGAAGCACTTGATCTTCGAGACGTCTTTTTTACATCTTCGTTGCTCCTATTGCCCTTTGGATGCAAGGGTTGCATCTTCCTCCTACTTCAACTTCGTTCCACTACCACTGCTACCGTCAAGTTTGCACTTAACCAAGTCTCTCCTTAGATCTTCTCGCTGAAGAGCAGCCCACATCTCTTCCCAACCCGGCAAGGTTGCCCTGCTCAGGATAGTCTAGACAAATAACTGGCAATCATCAGTGGTTTCATTCAATGCCAGTCTCACCATCGTTGTAGGAGAAGGGGTAGACCCCACGGCTGCAATTTGGTCATGGATTTCCTAGAGTCTAGTCAGGAATGGAATAATGTGCTCCCTTTTCGGCATCTGCACCATCCTCAGTTGTTGCTCCAAGTACATCTTTCGCTGCTCGAAAGATCCCTAATATAATGTGGTCGTGGTCTCCCACATCTGCCTAGCAGTATCTTTGTCGGTTATCTGGGACACTATAAGATCCTTGACTCCATCCAAGAGTAGCCTTTTCGCCTTTGCCATATAAACCTTGAACTTCTTCAACGGATTTAGATCTACGGGGACAGTTATCGTGCTATCCACGAAAATCTTGAGCTTGTACTCATCTAGAAGACGAGATCCTTGCCTTCCAAATCACGTAGTTGGAGGCTCCCTCCAACTGATCCTGATCTCTAAGCCCATGAGCTACCAAGGTTGTCAAGTCTGTCGAATCTACTCCTCTTCTTCCCCCTCTATGGAGTGCTGGACTAGCTTATGCACTCCTTGAGGAGCTTGTAGATCTACTGCTCAAATCTTGGAATAACTGAAATTCCTCGGCTAGGAACTTCCTAAGAGAGAAAATTCCCTCACTATGTTGTTGCTTCTTCTTCTGACGACTTTTCGCCTGGAAAAATCACAATCTACTTGCAGAAATAGCATCCCACCTGCTCTGCGTTGAGGGTCTGTGTTGCTCCCTCTGGCTCGGCAAAATTCCAATCTAGATCTCTTGCCTCTCTATCGACTCACTCAAAGAGAGATCTTCCCGAAAACTTTAGCCCTCCTGGCCTAGACTACGCAATCCCGGGATTCGAATTGCCCCTTTCTGCAGCTTTTCGGCCTCCATCTTTGCGCTGGATCTGCTCCAACTGTTTCACAATACATGCTCTGATACAATGTGAAAATTCCTAGATCCTAGATCTGGAATCCCTACTACAACAAGTTGAACTACTTCTCCTACTTGCAAATCTGATTTAACAAGTTAATTAAAGATTACTTCTTAAAATATCGAAACAGTTACTGAAGCAACGTTCACCCATTAAAATATTTGAAAATTTTGAAATCTGAGCAAGAAAAATAACACACACACAGGACATCGTTGTTTTTGGACAAACGTCCCGAGAAAAACCCAATACTGGAAAACCGGTGCGGCAGATCCGAGGGTTTTATTTATTAAGCAACAATTAAACTGGATACAACTCTGAATGTCTCACTGAACAAATCAATTTCAGAGAATACTGACAGAGAAAGAAATCAGTGAGTATAGCTGACTCTGCAAGTCCTGGCTGATCCGGTAGCTGAACTGATGAAACCCCAGCTCCCTCTGTGCTGCCTCTGTGTGGGGTCAGATCTCGAACTGCGTCACCCCTTCTACGTGATCTTTCAAACCTTTCGGAAAATCGATCCAACCCTCCCGGCTCAGACCTAGATTTCCCCAGTTGAAACTCGGACTTTCTACTGAAGAACTGCACTACCTCTGCGTGGGGCCTACATCACCCCTGTTGGGTGTTGCGTCACTCACTCTGGGCTCTGCGCAGCCTCCTCTTCATCTTCCTCTACCTCTCTGCTACTAATCCTTGGCCACAAAGAAGATTCTCCTGCCAAAACTATCTTTGCCCCTCAACTGCAATCAAGGATCACTTAGATCGAAGTTTTTGTCCGAGCACTGCTCCATCAAAAAATTCGATCACTAGAACCCTTCCTTTTGTGTCTTTTGTATTTTTGGTAATTGACTTGATGAAAGACTAAATAAGCTAACGGAGAAACTCTAGTAAGCACACATGTAACTTTAGTAAGCACACAAGTAATTATCAAGGAGAGAATTTGAATTAATGACTAGCCCTCCAAGTTCTCAACAACTCTATCATTTTGTACTTGCATATTGGTTAATAAAATCAAGACTTTGGAGTTACGAAGCGGATGTTCTCTTGGCATTATGAGGTGATTTATTTCCATGTTTGTGCTTACTATGTTTGAATTTGCTTGTGTTTGATCTATGTTCATTCATATTTTCCATATAGCCTGGATTGGTGCATGCAAGCTATCTTGCATGTGTCATTGATTTAGAGCATTGTCTTAGAAGTAAGTTTGCCAAGGCATTTTAAGTGGAATGCTTAGTTTATCTTGTTTCATTTTGATGCTCTAATCCTCTTGCGAATTAATATTTGATTCAAGTGTGTAGAGAAGATCTATTTTACATTGTGTGTAGGAAATCCATCTGGGCATGGGAAAAGTCACAAATAGACTAACTCAATCCTAGACTAACGAGAACCAAACGGGAGTGTCATTTTTCTCTAAGCTACTTAATCATCAAATTTCAATTTTAAAATCCAAAATATTTCTTTTTAGAGCATTTTAAAGTCATATATGCTATCTCAAGAGCGTTTTCTAGACTAGACAAGTATGGGGGTTCATTCCCATTCCTTGAGCTAGTGTTTTTTGTATACTAGTTTGTACTTTAAACCATAAAAATAAAAAATAAAAATAAATAAATAAATAAAATAAAATCTCTAACATAAGGATAGAGATGTCCTCATACCCTTAGGTGTCTAATAGATGATCTTGGTAGAGAAAAAGACAAGAAACGCCCTTCACAGATGTTCTTATGATGGGCCTTTGAGAGTCCCACTATGGGTTCTCAATTGCTATGGGCCAAAGAGATGAAGATTCAAACAAGGATTACTCCATATACTCAACTCGAGTACTTCGCTGATTCAAGTAAGAATTTCCCCGAGTCCTTGATACCTACTCAAAAAATATTTTCTACACAACATTGAAAGATTTTGTTTCAAATGTGTTTCCTAGTCCAAATGCAGGGGCAAATAAGCTACACCAAATCCAGATGGCTATTGAAATAACAAATTAAAATTTAGTAGAAATTTAAATACAAACCATTAAAATAAACTTACCCTAACAAGTTGAAAACATACACACATAACTTTTACCCCCCAAGACTTTGATTTATTGATCAGAAAAAATATTTCAGAGCTTCTAGAGACAATTACACCATCCAAAGATGTCCCAATGAGGAGCCTTATGCTTCTTTATATAGAAAATAGAGAGATCTAGATCCCCCTCCAAGTGAAAAATGGCTAGGTCCAAAGATGTGCACAATTTGACTTCATCTCGGAGAATAACGGCTAGTTGAAGCTTGATCCATGTCAAAATGAAATCATGTCCATTGATTTGGAGGAGGAATTCGAATTCCATAATAAAGTTGTTTTTTCCTGGTCCAAAAAATATTATTTTGAAATTTTTGTCTCAAAAAATCCCTCACTTTTGACTTAACCACCTTGGTCCACAAGTTCACTTTTGACTTAACCACCTCGAAAAATTAATTTCTTTTAGACCCACGAATTTTGAGGGATTTTTCTCTTTGGGAATGAGTTTTTCACATTATTCTACCTCAGGAATGTCCATTTTCTCCAAAAAATCATTTTTCCACTTGCAGAGAATTTTTATTTTCTATCACTTAAATTTTATGACCATTTTCTAGTTAATTTTTTGCCATTTTTTGCCAGAAAATAAATTAAAGGACTCTAGTGGGGATTAAACACATTTTCACCCTCAAAGTGGGTCTAAAAAATATTTAGGTGATAATGTCTAAGTATGATTAATCATCCACCTAACATATTCTTAGACAACACTTTTACATCAAATAGTACATAGACATCCCATATAGAAGGGGAAAATCACAATAAAAACATGACCTCTAGACTCAACCAAATTTTGGGACACGTGACAGATGATCTAGTATGATAATTACATAGACTCTATAACATTAGGACTCACCTAAGACCTTACCATTGAGCCCCACTCAAGCTTTAGGGTATGTGTGGGAGAAAAACTCTGCCAATTATTTGGGTTTGGAAACACGAATAATTGGCAGAGGGTAAAAAACTACCTAGAGGAAACTCTTTGCTAAGAGTCATAGGCTACCTAGATGTTTTTACATGGCTTTATAATCATAATAGAATCATTTTTACAATAAATTCCCACAGGGCTGCAAAATTTGGTTTTACATGACTTGAAAAACTGTCGAAAGATAATGATGATCTTTGGCTACTTGATTGCTCGAGCATGATCGAGTGCTTTGAAAAAAAATGTATGCTACTATAGGGTGGTTGACACAGAGTGGTCAACAAACATCATAACCAACATTGTTAACATAGTAAGGGCTTTAACTGACAAGCTCTATTTATATCCTAGCATAATGTAGGGAGGTTTTACGTGAGACACCACACTACCTCTTAAGGCACATACCCCATCTGGACGTTCATTAGGTATTCCCTTTTAGGACCATTCTTATCCTGGATTACCCATCCTCAAAGTATTCCAATCCATTTCGACCACTCTTGTCTTGGATACATGTCCAATCCTCAAAGAATGTCGGTCCACTTCCTATCTTAGATTTTCTATCCTCAAGGAAATCTCAGATGCTTATCCAATCCTCCAGACCCCATTCTCTCTCCATGGCCTTCACTAGACGTACAGTTGTTAGTCCTCGACTAGTGCATGACACATGAAGAAGAGAATATAACGTCCATCATTACTCCCTGTCAATAAAAAAGGAGATTCTTATTCCCCCTTGATAAGGGAAAAGATCCTTGTTCCCTAAACATTTTAAGGAAACTTCTTACTCCATCTTAATCATAGAGAAGATTTCTTACTTCCTTTCAATTTGGAAGTCAAGCTCTTTAGTGTGTCTTCATCAATTCATCAGCTACTAGTTCTTCATGGAGATCTTCAAGTAGTTGCAAGGCTCTTCCTTGCTTTTGCATCTCATCATATTGTCTTTCTGAGTCTTTCTGAATATAATGAAGCCAAATTTTGACAGGGTTCGAGGCCATCACCCTTTCATATCACTTTCCTCTTGTCATCATCAACAAAGGCATTATATTGATCTAATCAAGGTAGAGCTTAGACATAGCTCCTTCTAATCATGAAAATGATCTTTATTATCATCGAAACATAAACATTAGGTTATCCATTTGTACTACCTTTCAATCCAAAGATGATGTGGACATCTTGACCACATAATCCTTCCAAGATTACCAAAGCCATCCACTCAATCCATGTATTCAATGAATTGAGTTTAAAACAAACAGTTGTAGATAAACTTGCCTCAACTATCATTATGTATTTCTGCAGCATTTTTCTAGGGAGCAATTCTATACACCAACCAGATAACCAATGCGAAAACATCAATATCATAATTACCTCAATATGATGGCCTTTTTTCAAGATACCATATTTTGCTTACTTGTTCCTTTGAGATCAACATCCTTCTGCATGGTCTATCTCCATATTGTACAGAAATCCTTCTCCATGCTTTCACTTTTCAATCAAAGTGCCCATGGAATGAATTAATCAGCAAGCTACAATATCTTCTTCTTTGAAGTTGTCATTGTCAACTCTTTTTCTTTCTTCAGGAGACCATATTTGATGTTGATCAATATCAACAAACGAACTCTTCTTCCAGCCTCTTCACATGCTTTTGCAATATGTCCTACCAAGGAGCCAATTTATATCCCAAGCAGATCATCAATATCAAAGTTGTCATATTATAATAGCCTCTTATGTGAAATTTTCAACTATTGCAGCAACTGGAAATTATTCTTCTAACTGTAAATTAATTAACAGTTTATTTGCTCACACAAACAACAAATAATTCACAACTGCAATTTTCACCAAATTAAATTTTGTGAAAGATAAACTGGAAACTGAGAAAATTCTGGCACACAAAAAAAATTGACACACTTATTTCTGGACAAAAGTCCTTGGAAAAACCCAACTTGGGAAAACTTGTGCAGCAACTGAGGGTTTTTTTTATTATGCAGTAGTGAAATAATCGGAGTACAATCTGGATGCCGACCTGCAGAGAAAACACTAGCAAAAATTATCTAAGGGAAATTACCCTCAGTCTGAGCAATCCTAGAACTTGACTGCCTCTGAAAAGCTCGCCTTCCAACTTGGCCTACGCAGACTCTGTGTCACTCTGATGTTGTCTATCACACATGCTACCTAAATCGACTACCAATCTAGCCATCCTGCATGTTGTTGACTGGAAAAACGCTTCTCTGGCCCTTTAGAAACTCTTCCCGGCTCGTAGAACTGAAAATGTCTTTTCCTCCAGCAAAATCGAACTGCCTTTTGAGGTTTTTGTGTTGCCTCTGTTCAGTCTCCTAGAGAAAATCTTGGCCTTTCTGCAAAGTACTTAATGGATTTAGAAAATCTTCCTCCGAATTCACTATCCCTACCCCTCTCTGTCTATGCTTCCTTCTTTGGCTCAAACTCTTCCGGCAACTGTTGTTGCTCTCTGGAAAATCGAACTCTCTAAGGAAATCGATCTCAAGTGTGTTCTCCATCTACCCATCGACTTCTTATTATAATATTTTGTTGGACCTCCAACAGACAAGATAAAAGCTTGATCAAGGGCTAAGATTATTTCTCAGTCAATCTATGTGTGTTTCTAGATAATTCACACATTTCTCAATTAATACTAATTAATTAACCCCTTTTCCGAAGTTTAGACTTAAGAAACATTTAAAAATAGGCTAATAATCTAATTGAGACACTTCTAGGTGGAATTTCCATAAACAATTTCTGGGTTATGGAGAAATCCTGTGTTTTAGCCTCTCAAAGTTTCGAGACTAGAACTCCTATGATGCTACAAAAACTAACACTCCCTCTTAGCGAGGAAGGCGTTGTAGTGCTACAACACCATGTCTTTGTATCACCCTCTGTACGTTATTGATGTCTCGCCACTATGACTGCCTGCCACTACCCACCAACTACTATGCAACTATGATACTACATTTGTGTTGTTGCTGACAATGCTATATTTTTGCCAACTTTGCATCTGCACTGCAACTCCCTCTCATATGTTGTTGTTGCTACTACAACTACTGCAATTGAGAAGCATCCTAAATAAGGAATCAACTGTGTTTGTTGCATCTGTCTCTGACTGCTACTAGACACTGCACTATCTACTAAATAATTTGCATTGTTGCTGACTCTGCACTGTGCCACTCAGCACTGCTGCCAACACTGCATTGTGCTCCTCAACACTTGAATGCTACTAGTTTGCAACTATCACTCGAGCATTTGACTGCATCACTGACACTGATCCATCCTGCTACTGAATATTGTGGGCCCCAGTAGCAAGGTAATGATCCATGAGGAGGACACTTCAATGGACCCTACCCAACCTCTGCAACACAGTCTTTATAACTATTCGACTTTTATAGATCGAGCTTCTGACGTAAGTGCAAGCCACTGTTATAATAGATGTGAACCTCCATAGATAAAGAATGTCTTAGAGCATACTATGGATAAACTTGAGCCATTGTATGTTATCACTTGTGCCAAAATAAGATCTGAGTCACAGCCATCAAAAATATAGGCCACTAAAAGACTTAAACCAAAAATGTGAGCTTCTGAGCTTGTACAGTGAGCCTCTAAAACGAGTCCAGGATCATAAACCATGCCACAAAGCGAATTCGACTTAATCCATAAGATGAATCATGCCATCAGAGTGATCTTCCCACCTTTTTCCAGACCTTAGCTCTAATACCATGATGGAAAATCAGGAGGGCTGTAGTTTAATTTAGATTTTCCTTTCCATAGTAATTGCTTGTGAATTTAATTTGCGTCTTTAGTAATCTGTATTCATATTCTTTCATCAAACAATCACTATAACATGAGCATGAAGATCACATAAACAAAAAGAACACAGGATATAGGCACTAAGCCAAGGCAAAACCCCTCCAAGGGGAAACCCAAAAAATTATCTTCTTATAGAATCAGATCACATGAGATATCCAAGACCCATAACCATAAAAAACTTCCACCTCTAAATGCCAAGTCTTTCCAGCAAATCTATCAACAAGAGACCAACAACAAGAGATGTATCAAGGCACATCTTCCACAAATCCTAGCTGAAGAAGAAATCCTTCCTTTCAAAATTCGGCCTTCCAAATTTTCTATACCTTCTTTGTGATATTTCAGACCGTAAATCATCAAGTGTGTGTCTTCAAATGGGCTCCATCTTCCCTCTAGTTATATAGTTCAGAGGGGTGCGAATAGACATGTCCATTGGGGCAAGGCCAACATGACATGTAGGCCGACTTGGCACCAAGAGGAGTTCCTAACCCAAAATTACATATTTACAAAATTATTTTTCCTTGTTTTTAACAATAGGTCCAAAATAGGTCTTTGACTCTTTTGAGTCAAAAACCTAGAAGCATGAAGAACATGCTTGTCTAAAAAAAAAAATTAACAATTGTTTTTTTTCTTTTGCTTTTTACATAAACAACATAATAATACAAATTATGAAGACCAAAACTAGTTACATTCTACAACAACCCCCTTAAAGGTGGGGCAGTTCATCGCCCACCAGGGGTTGGGACATGCAAGGGTTCCTTTTATGATGTGATGGGGCAATATTGACCCCCGAAACTAGGTGATGGCCATAATGATAAAGGGTAGAGTTCATGCTTGGCTTTTTCCCACGTGCTATTATTATTGTCCCGACCAAAGTTGCGGGGAGCGCCCCCCCCCCCCTCGAACTCGCTCCCAATTCGCACTTCGAGCGAGAGCGTTTTGGGAGCACGCTCCCTGCACTACAAAAACACTCCCTACCAAAACAGGTGCGTTTCAAGGAGCGCTCGGGGAGCGCTCGGAGCGCTCCCGTTCATTCCCGAGCGCTCCCTAAACCAAAATAGCGCTACCGTTCCGGCAATTTGACGCCGACGCCTGGCCGCGCGCGAAGGAGGAGGAGGATAGCGGGTTTTTTGGAGGGAAGAAGGTGGTCAAGAAGTAAAAAGCACTCCCTCCCCATTATTGTCATTCTTAGTATTTCAAGAGTGAGCAAGAGAGGAGAGGAGAGAGCAAGAGAGAGCAAGGGAAAGGAGAGGTTGGAGAGAGCAAGGAGCTTGGACGTTGGAGAGAGCAAGGAGCTTGGAGGTAGAGCTTGGGATCGAAGGACAAATAGGTAGGAGGGTCTAATCTAAAAAAAAAAGATTTCTATGTGCATTTTTAATTTGTTCAAACATGAAAAATTGAAAATTTTTTCTATGTTGCATTTTAATTTGTTGAAAAATGAAAAAATGAAATTTTTTTTCTATGTTGCATTTTAATTTGTTGAAAAATGAAAAAAATGAATTTTTATTTTCTATATTGCATTTTAATTTGTTGAAAAATGAAAAATTGAATTTTTTTCTATGTTGCAATTTTTCCTATTCCCATTTGGCATTCCTCCATTTTTTTGCAAGTTAAAAACTTGAAATTTTGAAACATCATGGCTATATGGCTTGGCATTTTCTTCTTGTTGGTTCCGTTTTTTGTTATTATGGTGTTGGAGAGTAGAAGAAAGAGGCTTATTCCAGAAGAGGAAGATGAAGAAGTGGGTTATAGTGGAAATGATGAAAATTAATGAGACCACAGTGACACCAACTAAAATTGACCAAACACCAATGTGGAAATATGTTACTAGGCCTGAAGAAGGGAAAGGGGGTGGAACCACTAAATTTTTATGCTCCCATTGCAATACACAATACACAGGTTCATACACCCGTGCCAGAAGGCACCTTTGTGGGAAAAGGCCATGGGATGGAGATAAAAATATAGGAATCAAAACTTGTGTAAGTGTGTCAGCAACAGATAGAGCCAAATACATAAGGGAAGATGAGGAAGCCCAGTATAAACCTAAAAGATATAAGGGTTTCATTGAATCTTATGCACCATCACATCATGCACAAAAAAGTCCATCAACTTCCACCCATGGCAATGGATATGGAGACACACCTGGCACAAGACCAAACATCTCTTTAAGGCATAGAACCATATCAGATTTCCTTGACGAAGGGTCTAGGAGTGATGTGGATTCAAAAAATTTCCAATTTTTCTATGCATGTGGGGTACCATACAATGTTCTTCTCTCACCTTATTGGCATGAAATGGTTTTTGCCATTAATGATGCCCCCAAAGGATACAAGAGCCCTGGGTATGACAAGGCTAGAACCGTGGGACTTGATCATGAAAAAGCAAAAATAACTCATTCTTTGAGTAGAATGACAAGTTCTTGGAATGAGCATGGGGTGTCTATTGTATCTGATGGATGGACAAATGTAAATGGCAAGCCATTGATAAGTGTTCTTGTTGTGTCTGTTAGTGGTGCAATATTCCTTTCATCATATGATTATTCAGATAAGTTAAGACCGGCATCAGCATTGCAGAACCATTACTTGACACAATTGAACGTATTGGGCCATACAATGTCGTCCAAGTCATCACTGATAACGCTGCTAATTGTAAGGCAGCGGGAGAAATTATTGAGGATAAATACCCCAACATATTTTGGTCTGGGTGTTTGGTTCACACAATGAACCTTTTGATGCATGATATAATAAAAAACAAACAACCTCAATACAGATGGCTTGGTGATTTGTACAAGAGAGGCAAAAAAATGATAAGATTTATTACAAATCATAGCAATACCCATGGGCTTTTCCGCAGTCACTCAAGATTGGAGTTGTTGAAGATTGCAAAGACTAGATTTGCTAGCTATTACCTCACCTTCAAGCGCCTTTTGAAGGTAAGAGAGTCATTGGCAACCATGGTATCAAGTCCACACTAGCAAGTATTAAAGGACAGGGCAACAACATCAGTTGACAGGCAAGGTTTTGAACAGGTGGAGGAGACCGCTCTTGATCCTTTGTTTTGGGCACGTGTGAGGGAAATTTTGAATTTCACCAAACCCATTTATAGCATGATTCGCTTTGCAGATACAGATAAACCAGTGATTGGGGAGGTGTATGAGCAGATGGATAGCATGTTGGAGCAAATAAAAGATGTTGTTAAGGAAAATGATCCCAACTTGTATTCAATGATTCACAACTATGTGTGTGCACGGTGGAATAAACTTAATGTTCCACTACATGCTTTGGCCTATATCCTTATGCCAAAATACTACTCTCCATCTTGGTTGGGCCAACCTGCACCTGGGGGTGGGGTTAGGATCAAACCTCATACAAATCCAGAGGTCCAAGAGGGATATATGAAAGCATTAGACAAGTTGGTCCCTGACAGGGAGGAGTGTGCTAATCTGCGTCTTGAATTCGGTAGATACTTCAGTTGCACTGGATTGTTTGATTCTTTGCATGCAATGCAAGATAGAGACAGATTTGATGCTCTCACATGGTGGGAAGCATATGGCAGCATGGGACTTTTGCCAAAATTGGCAAAAAAGTTATCTCACAGGTTATAAATACTTCTTCTGCAGAGAGGTGTTGGAGCACCTATAGCTTCATCCATAATGTGAGAAGAAACAGACTCAATGAAAATAGAGCAGAAAGCTTGGTTTATGTGCACTCCAACTTGAGGTTGTTGAGTCATTATTGTGATTGGGCTTATGAGGATCTATCATATAAAGTTTGGGACAACAACCTAGAGGACGATAATTTGGAGGACGACACTACACATCTGGACGAATTGGATGCAGAACTTTTGAGAGATGAGGATGAAGCAACAGCAACCATGCCATCGCCACCCACCATCCAGTAGTAGTTGCAGTGCCTTCGAGTTCCAACTATTGTTCCTTTGCTGACGCGGCCTCCACCTACATCCTCACGTGGAGGGCATGTGCCTTCTAATTATGGTCACAGTACTTCCCGCAAGGACACTGTTGGAAGACCACCATTACCACGAGCTACTCATAAATTAGACATTTCTCATGGCAAGAGGCCAAGCAATAGATAAAGTAGATTTACAGTTTACTAGTCTTTTCTATTTTCTAGTAGTTTTTAACTTTTTATAACTATTGAAACCTGACTCTTTCATATTTATTATGATATTTTTTGTAAACAATATATGACAATTTAAGTTTGAAGTTTAAAACTTTGAAGTCGGCAGTTATAAGTTTATAAGTCATTATGAATTATGAATATGAAGTTTCATGAAAGTTGAAAGTTGTTTCTTTCGTTATGAAGATTATAACTTCTAGATGATTGATGTTATATGATTCAATCTATGTTTTTATGTTTTTTATGTCTAATTCATCATTCTATATGTTTTTGTTGACATATATGCATCAAAATATAAAAAATATAAAATGTATATATATATATATAAATGCTCCAGACCGGAAGCTTCTAAAAATGGCGCTCCCGCTCCCGCTCCGCGTTTTCGCTCCCGCTCCCAAGTAACCTTGACAAGGGGTTATCAGCAATCGGGCCAGATCTATGATCCTTCCAAATCTACCACATTCAGTAAGGTTCCCTGTGACAATACCTTCTGTCAAGCACTTCCATAATCTTACTTAAGTCTGGATTGTCAATATACATACCAGTATGGGGATTATTCTTTCACCACTAGGGTTCTTGCATTAGAGACCTTTA